>OZ012736.1:407390759-407999977 GCA_963859935.3 Lathyrus sativus | reverse complement strand
AGTTCCCCAAGTGTTGTTATCATGAAGATATTTCATCTCATCATCCATGACCTTCAGCCATTCACTCTTATTTCGACTCCTCATAACTTCCTTATAGTCTCTAGGTTTTTTCGTCTAGAACCTCACTTGTAGAGATTAATGCATAAGTTATAAGATCTGCATAACCAAGTCTCTGAGATGGCTTGATGACTCTCCTCGACCTGTCTCTTTCTAGCAGGTTAGTCATTATTAGTCTCCTCATCTTCGACAACATCTTCTGTTTCTTCTTCGAATTCATCTGGGATACGCAATTCAGCATCAACATGCTTCACCTCAACATGAATCTCTCCTTGTTCCAGCTCTTCGTCAGCATCACTAGTTTTCTTGAAGTTCATCTCAGCTTCATTGAAAATTACATCTCGACTTATGATACACCTCCTGTGACTTGGCTCTAGGTACTATAACATATAAGTTTTGACTCCTTCAGGGTATCCTATGAACATGCATTGCAGAGCTCTAGGTTCGACCTTGTCTTGCCCTAATATGAGCAATAGGCCATGCAGCCAAATACTCTAAGTCTGTCGAGGCTAGGTGGATGTCCCGACCAGAATTCTTCAGGTGTCTTCATATCTAACATAGTTAAAGGATATCTGTTTATCAAATATGTTATTGTCGAAACAACCTCAACCCAAAACACCTTCTTTAACCCAACACTAGTCAACATACAACTAACTCTTTCCAAAATAGTTCGATTGAACCCTTTCCGCCAAACCATTTTATTGTGGAGTACCTACAGTAGTTTGTGGCCTTGCAATACCTGAGGCAGCACAAAAACTGTCGAACGCCTCATTGCAAAATTCAAGATCATTGTCGGTTATCAACCTCTTGACATTTCTACCAGTCTAATTTTCAAAAGGTTCATCCTTAATCTTTTGGATGAATATCCATAACTTTCCATAATAATCATCGACTATGAATAGAAAATACCTTGCTCTTGAATGTGATGGAACCTTGCAGCCCCCCAAAGATCGGCATGAATGTAATTAAGGGATCCATGAGTTCTTTGTTTGCCTTTGTTGAGCTTCACTCTGCAAGATTTTCCAAGGTGCACAGGGTTCACAAAATTTTAGCTTTTCGACATTCTCTTCTTCCCAAGCAGATTTTGTTTCCCCAATTTGACCAGACCTCTTTCATTAACATAGCCCAATATCATGTTCTAAATTTCTATCTTCGATAAAGGTTTCATGGATTGCAACATATGTCGAACCACTTACAACTTCTGCCTCAAGGGTATACAAGTCTTGTTTCTTCACGCCTCTCAAGACTTTGTCAACCGCTTCATGACTTTTAGGATAATTTTCTCTCCTTGAAAAGCATATCCTTTCTTGTCGAATCACCAAGAGAAATCAAATTTCTCTTCAAATCAGGTACATACCCGACTTCAGTCAATAACCTTATTGACTCATCATGGAGCTTGAATCTCACAGATCCAATACCTGCAATTTTGTAAGTTTTGTTGTTTCCCAGCAGTACTGATCCACCATCTTGATCACATAGCTCCTCAAACAATTCTCTGTTTGGAGTCATGTGCCAAAGTGCAACCTGAATCTATAATCCACTCCTTCTTGATTCGCTGCTTGAAACCACAAGGACATCATATGAGTCACAATCATCTTGAATAACGGTTGCGTTGCCATTATCCTTACCTCCATGATCTTTCAGGCGTTCAGGGCACACCTTTCTTGTGTGACCCTCATTCTTACAGTGATAACATTGAATACTAGATGTCTCGCCACTAAAAGATTTCTGCTGACTTTTACCATTTGCAATAATTTCCCCTAACAACTAAACCTTCACCAACCGTCGAAGGTTATGCTCATTTCATTTGTTCAAGTCCTTAGAATACAAGGATGATTGAACTTCTTCAAATCTCAGGGACTCCCTTCCATATAGGAGAATTTCTTTAAAGTGAGCATGTGTTATGGGCAAAGTGCACAACAACAACAGTGTTTATCTTCATCATCGATCTTCACATCAATATTTTTAAGATCAAGAATCAGCTTGTTAAACATACCCAACTGCTCAACCAACACCTTTGTCTTCACTCATCTTGAATGAAAATAAAGCTTGCTTCAGGTAGAGTCGATCACCAAAGATTTGGTCATGTACAAACTTTCAAGTTTCAACCATAACCTCGTTGTCGTAGTCTCCCTTGATACCTGGTCAGAGAACCTTATCACCAAGGCTCAACAATATTGCATTGTGAGCTTTTCTCTATCATGGTCGTCTTTCTTTTTTCGTTAACGCAACACCCATGGATGCCTCTCCCTTCAACGCTTCCAAACAACCCTGCTTATTGAATAATTTTTTTCATCAAAATACAAATATCTATCATCATCAAAACGCAGGAGATTGTAAGAAACAAGATTGGTTCTATATCTAAACACCTTTAAGTTTTATGGATAAAAAAGTGAAGAAGAACAATTTTATACACTAATTATTTTATTAAGTGTGCATAAACTCAAATTCTAAAACATAATCTAAATGAAGAGAGTAAAAGTTGAGTGAAGCAAATTTTGATCAAGAAGCTTCGAATGCTTAGACTGAAAGCCAACTCTGATAGTTGCAAACTTTGAAGAAAAAAAGACCATGAGAAATAAAATATAATTAATGTAGAATCAAGACATTACAAGACACTTGAAGAGAAAACCAAAATTCAACACAAAGAAGAATTTGAACAAAGCTCAAACATAAATATCATAGATTCTAAAGTAAAGCAAACTCTGATCAAAGAAGCTTGTAAAGCTAAATCTGAAACAAGCAAAGTCTAAGGCAAGGTCGGAACATCAACAATATAATCAATGTCTTCAGACTCAGATATGTTCTAAATTTTGAACTTTTCATCATAAATGCCAAGACATTATTCTAGAGTATTTTAATGGATGAAGAGTTATTATGCATTATGCTAATCAAATGTCAAATCAATAAGTTTTTCTTCAAATGGCTAGAAAAAGACTTTCTACCTACCCAATAATTATTGTTGTACCTACCTACTCTACAACAAAGTTATACCTATAAGAAATTGCTTATCCCTATTCTCCAAGAGATCTATTCCTCCTATATAAAAAGGTCAAATGATTTAGGTGCATTTTGATTGATAATGAAAAAAGAAAAAGGCTTCAAAGATGAGACTTCGTAATGAATAAGATCGATTAAAGAAAATCATCTATGTAGAAAAGAAAATAAAAGAGAAGAGAGAAACTTTATTCCCAAGCACTTAGAGATATCTATTTCATATCTTGCTTAAGTTTGAAACTCTGAGTGTAATTTTGTGTAAACTACTTATCAAGAAGAATTGTTGTAAACATAAAACTTGTTATTGTAACTCTAATTGTATCCCTCCAGTGACCAGGATTGTTAGGCTATTGAGAAATCAATGACCGTCAGAAACCTACTTTTCAAAAATAATGGCTAGCAGAAGTGAATTGGAACCAATTCGTCTAAATCGAACCGCTATCGAAAAGATCGGATATGCATATATGAAAACCAATTGAAGATAATGATAAGTTATTCATACCAATATGGTTCAATCACAATCTCTTAAAGGTAACACAACAAGCAATGATATATCCAATTACAATTCACACAAAAATCTAATAAAGCAAATTATCGAACACCTTGTGTGCAATCAATTTTAGTTTGGAAATTTGTATAGTTTTGTTAATCTTAAATTCCAACCATATCTAAGGGATTGTGATCAACTCAACAAAACGTTTTTTCAAACCGATTTCAAATGAATTTTCCAAATGAATTAATCGCACAAATGATTAACTCAATGATTTAAAAATGAAATGTAAGAGAGAGAGAGAGAGAGAGAGAGAGAGAGAGAGAGAGAGAAGAGAGAGAGAGAGAGATGAGAGAGAGAGAGGAGAGAGAGAGAGAGAGAGAGGAGAGAGAGAGAGGAGAGAGAGAGAGAGAGAGAGAGAGAGAGAGAGAGAGAGAGAGAGAGAGAGAAGAGAGAGAGAGAGAGAGAGAGAGAGAGAGAGAGAGAGAGAGAGAGAAGAGAGAGAAGAGAGAGAGAGAGAGAGAGAGAGAGAGAGGAGAGAGAGAGAGAGAGAGAGAGAGAGAGAGAGAGAGAGAGAGAGAGAGAGAGAAGGGAGGGAAAGAGAGCACACAAGGATTTTTTTAGATAGTTCTCCGATCGGCCTTGCTATGGGTACATCTGCCCTCAATTAAAACTCGAATTGAGATAGTGAAATTAACCTTACTTTGCAGGAAAACCCCACCTTGGTTTTCTTATTTGAAACCCCCTTAATATCTCAACCCAGTATTATAATACCACAAGTTAAATTGGATGTTATCAACTTGATTCTATATGGCACCCAAATAATGAATGATTATATTTACTTTTTTTTTTGTGTATGCAGAAAACCAAGGTTGAAGATGAAAAAGACTTTTAGTATGTTCTAGGTTTTGATTACGATTTTAGAAAAAATCATTGAAAAATGATGCATGTAATATATATATATATATATATATATATATATATATATATGTGTGTGTGTGTGTGTGTGTGTGTGTGTGTGTGTGTGTGTGTGTGTGTGTGTGTGTGTGTGTGTGTGTGTGTGTGTGTGTGTGTGTGTGTGAGAAAGTATGAAGCAAAAGGAATGGAGAACACTGCAATTTTTCAAGAATTTTGATGTATAGGTGGACCTATGCAAGTCATGTGTCAACCTATGCAGGTCAGGTGTTGACCTGTAGAGGAGACACATCTAACAGAGCCTACAGACTTTATGACTACGACACATGAGTTGACCTATATAATGGATGTGTCAACACATATACAACTTTTACTTCTATGTGACGACCTGAAACACGTGTGTGACAACACATAGAGATATTCCTCTTCTATCTGTCGACCTGAAGCATGTATGTGTGGACACATAGCTCCTTTTTCACATAAAATGAGTTTTTGATGAATAAATCCATTTCTTGACGCATGAATCTTTTCTAACATGTTGTCATGCTCCCTAACGCTAAAATGCATAACTAGACTCAGATGATATCATCCAATGTACATAAATGCTAAAATATTCTAGTTTTGACATTATTCAAAATACATCTAATCAGAAAGTTGCGCTCACATGCTCCTTCTTTTTGATGATGGTAAAACTTGAGACGATGCGTTTCGTGTCCATGAAGGCTCCCCCTGAATGTATGTATCGTGGCGTCATAGTTGCATATGTTTCTCCTCCTTTTATAACATCAAAAAGAGACAAAGCAAACACATTAGCAGTATCACATATATACAACATAATACATATACAATATACCTTACAAAGGCATTTGCAAAGATAAGAGCGTGCACTCACATATAAGCAACATACATGAAGATACACAAGGGAAATAGACACATCATAAATAGAAAAACAATAACATTACATAATATTCATCCAAGGCAATACACATAGTACACCTATTATCTCATAAGCAAACAAAATAGTAACATTGCCAATACATAACCAGCAGCAAAATAAACCAACAAAGGAACAATGCATGAAGACTCAAAATACGACTCAAAGAAATGCACTACAAGAAATAAGACTCAAAGATATAACACATAAACCAAAAAAGGAACAACACCAAACTTCATCGTCTTCCATGACCCTTGGGCATTGGTTTTATTCCCCTATGCCATCCTTCTCCATCATTACCATAGTTATAATTTAAGAAACCACACATTCCTCAGTAAAATTGAGCATACTGATGATGATTATCATTTTGAGCAGATATCATATGATTGATCCTAACAATCCCAACTATATAATTTGCATTTATATCATTGTATATAGACACAAGACTTTCCATCACAAAAGAAGCCAAGGCTTCAAAGTAAGCATCTTGTGTAGTCATGTGTTCTTGCATCAGACGGAATATTTCCACTTGAGTAACCTCCAAGGCATCTCTCCTCCTATAATCTTCATCATAGCGATCATATTTCCTTAGTTGTATGTTCTGTATCATAATCATGATGGAAGACGATTCACCCAATCCATCACCAAAACTATTACCATGAGCATCTCCATGAGTAGCATCTTTGATAAAAGCATCACCTTCCTGAGCATCATGAGAAGCACCAATTGGTTGATCATCAACCATATGTGTCTCATAAGCATCATCCTCAATCTCTATAAGATCATCAAAAAATTGTAAATCTTCATACCATTCTTATTCATACGAAATTAGTACGTTCGACGTCTTATATCCCAAAAATAGCTTATGTTGGTTAGGGTATGTTGTGAGAAATCTTGAGTCTGACCTGGAGATCTATATGTAAGATTAGGCATACCAATATTGAAGTAATTTAAAATCTTGGCAATCAGGGAGACATAGCAAAATGACGTCCCTTTGTTGCATTCCTTGATGGCAAACATGCGGGAAACAAAATAATGAGCCCAATTAATTTTGATTATATTCAAAAGAATAAAGGTCAATTGAGTATCAGCAAATTTACTCTTGAAAACTTGTCATTCATTGGGAGCAAAACATGAGACACACGCCACAACAAAATTCTAGTAACCATCTTCACTTGACCAATAGTAATTGGGTCATAACAACCATTGGGACGAGGAGATTTAAGTAGCTCATTCACATGAACCCACTTAAAGTGTATATGAGTGTTGGTATTTATCACCAATGGGTCGACTTCATCATTATCGTCAGCATCAACAACAGTAATACCAAATAATTACTTCCAAAGATCACCAACGAACTCTTAAATAAAGTTACCTATGGTAAACTTGAAGCATGAACCTCGCCTCCCATGTAACCCAGAATAGAATACACGAAGGAGGTCTTCATTATAGTCCTAAGCAAGTTGTAGAAAGTAATCAATTTGTTGATGAGAAATAAGACTAGCAACTTATGGGATATCCAAACAATCGACCACAATGGGCTTCCACACGTATTGCTTCACAACAAGCCGAGGTTGATGTTTTTCTTCAAATTCCTTAACACACTTTGTAGAAATTGATGAAAAATGAGTTTATACATATGTAGAAAATGTAGTTGCCTTACCCTTTCCTCTAGTATCATCTTTGGACTTATAAAGCTTAGATGCCATGGATAACTTTGCTAACAAAATTCGCACACCAATTGTTCGACGAAATATTTGAACAAGAAGTGAAGGAGTTTGAGAGACAAATGATTACCCAAAAACTCAAATCATACACATAATCACAAAAACATAATAAGAAGTGAAGAACAATAAGAAATGGGAAGGAATTTGGAGTTTTTAGAAAGTTTAGGTAAATAAGGGTTTTAAAGGTGAAATGAGAATTTTTTTGAGAATGCTAGTGATTTGATGGAATTTTAAACGTAGATGAGGTTTGGTGCATGAATCTAATAATATATTATAATGATATTAAGAGTTTGCAAGATTCAAGAAGAGATGAGTGAATTTGGAACTTGGGCGCATGTATGAGAAAAGAAGAGAAATGAATTGAATTTGACCCAAATTAAACTTATGAGTCGACCTCTGAACCCATGTGTCGACCTAAAAAGATTACAGGTCAACACATACTAAAGCGAATTTAAAAGATTTTAAAAAATATTTCTATGTGCCGACCTATACACTCATGAGTCGACACATACTGAACATATTTTGACAAATTCAAAATTTAATTTATATTTGTCGACCTATACGCCATATGAGACGACCTATGAAGTCTAAAACCTAAAGAATTTGATACATAAGAATTTTGAATGACTTTGAGAGATTCAACTTGACTTGTGCATAACTAATTGATGAGAGGCAAATGTATATGCTTGTTTTTCATGATTTGCTTGCCAACAACATGAAAACACACATATGTAAGCATGGAATAGAACAAAGATATAGATCACATGTGAAGACATCTTGAATGAGGCCACTATAAACATGTCAAATGAATATACAATGGTTGCACTTGAAATATTTGGAAACGAGTACTCATAACATGTATCATGCACACAATATATCACATATTGTCGCTACTGCGAAAATCGGCGCCGGCTGAACAGAAGAGTCGCCACCGTGCGTTATTTATCCCAACGGAGGGAAAGGGAGCGCTCGAAGTAAACCTACCGCAAAGACGGGAAAGGAATGGTCATCGCAACCAAATCCTGGATTCGGGAGTCGGTTACGTAAGGGGAAGGTATTAGCACCCCTCACGTCCGTCGTACTCGACGGGATCCACGCTTGTTTTCTAGTACGGATTGTTATTCTATCTATTCTACAGGTCTAGGGTTAAAAGAAAATAAAATGACTCGGCAAAGTATCGCACTTTATGCCTACATATTCCCGTCTGGAACGAGAAATCAGAGTCAACGTAGTTCGCCTACCTACTGGAAAGGAGGGGAAGGTTGCTCGCTAGGATATCACATCCTATGCCTACGTACTTTCATACAGCATGAAAGATCAGAGCAAACGTAGTTCGGGCCACGTATGACACAAGTCTGTCTAGATTGTTTTTATCCTTCTGAAAAAGGTTTTCTCCTGATTATGGGTCCAAGCGGACAAAAATGACACTTTGATTGGTTTACAGTCTTTTACGCAAGAACTGTTTTTTAGTGTGTTTGCAATCTCTGACGTACTAGAGATTATGATTTGAGAGTGACTACGTCGTATGTCACCCTAAGGGTAACACACTAAGCAATCAGATTACTGAAGAGTGACCCTTCAGCAACCTTTTCTCAAATAGCTTAAGGCTCGTAACGTACGACATCGATTAACCTTATTACTGTGTTTTTGAATTATTTTGAGATGAGAAGAGAAAGGAGCTCTAAAAAGCCTATGGTTGAAAAAGGGAATCAAAATCTACCCTAATGTTGTCATGCATGGATGAGAACCTAATGTCTATCATATTTCTCTCTTACACAGAGAGAAACAGAGATCCTAGGGGATAAACGGCAAAAGAAACAGATACATACAGTAAAGCAGTAAAATGCATGAATGCAGCAGGAAACAACAGGCAAAGTGAAACAACTTCACTTCAAACCCAAGGGGAAGATTAACAAACAGTACAGCAAAGAAAATAAAACCCCAAAATCAACCCTGACAGCTCAACAGCTCCTACAGCAACAGTCCAAACAGCACCAGCTCTGATAGCTACAACATAAGCAATAGCTCTGACAACAACAATTGACTTACCAGCAAAAAGTTGACAGCAACAACCTTCATCTTCATGATAACTCCTATCTTCAAGTTTCAATAAACTTTCAAACTTCAATGGACACCACCTTCAACAAGCTCCCAGCTTAAGCAAGCTCAAACCCCAACCAGTAACCAGCTTCAACAAGCTCCTGACTTCAACTTCAACAAGCAGCAAAACCCCAGCTTCAACAAGCTCAAACGTAACCAGTAACCAGCTTCAACAAGCTCCTAACTTCAACTTCAACAAGCAGCAAAACCCCAGCTTCAACAAGCTCAAACTTATGATTCAATAAGCTTCAATTTTCTCTTTACCAAGCTCCCACAAGCAACTCCAAAGGAGAATCATTCAACAAGATCAGGTTATAATGCTAAGAAACTTAATGACAACCAAAGGAAATCACTAAGATTTTAACATTGCAAATGAAAGGTATCCTCAAAGTTCTACTCACTTGGGCATACCACTCATCCCTCCTAAGGAGAGATGGAGCTTCCCAAGGAGGACTTTATGTCATTGGATAGGATATAGGCAAACAATGCACTCTATGCTTGACAGAAGAATTTGTCTATTCTAAGCTCTTCCTGTTTTATCCTATTTCTCCTAAGTCTTCAATCAACATCTTCAACCTCCAAGCAATCTTCATACATCAACCTTAATCTTTGTATTTAATCTCCTCCTTGGATGCTTCATGCTTCCACAAGCTCAAAACAAGTCCACACCCCAAAATAAAATCCCAGAAACCCAAACAGACAAACATAAACCCCAAGTGGGAACACCAAACAAACACTTAATTTGCAAAATACACTGAAAATAGTAAAATAGCATTTAAAAATCTAAGATTTATTCTAAGGGTATTTCTATATCTACCCTACATACCCTATATGCCCCATACTCTAATTCATGCTAAAAAACCCCAAAAGAAAATATTAGAATGCACCTATGTTGAATTTAAACCCTAATTATACTAACCTAATGTTCTCTAATCAAAACTAATCAAAATTAATTCAAAAAAATATGAAATAAATCCAGGGAGAACTTAATGTCCTAATCTAACTACCACAAAAAGAATGGGATCAAAATATGAATTTAAAGGACCAAACAAAATTCACCAAATGAGATATACAAACAAGATGAAAATGAAATGCAATTAAATGTAAAAATCACCATAAATGGAAAAAATACCTAAAATAATATTTTTATTTTCTTAAAATTTTCTTGAAACCATGACCAAAATGTGGGAAAAAGTCCCATGTTAAAATGATGATTTTCTGATTTTATATGAATTATTTGTGAATCATATGCAAACTAAAAAAATAAAAATAAATTCAATTGAAATATACAAGGGGGGTGGTAACAGCAATTGCATACCCTTCAGAACACAGCTGGGCCCAGGAGGGGGTGCGCTCAGCAATGCGCTGGGCCCAGTCCACCAATTCAGAAAAGCAACAACCAAAATAACCCAGGGGGGGTGCGAAAAGCGTCCAGTTCGCTTGCATATCATATTGGGCCACAACAGGGGGGTGCAGGTAACAGATGTGTTAGGCCCAAATCAGAGCTTCAAACCAGGGAGAGGGGGTTTAGAAGCAAACGGAGGGTGTTACAGTAAAATGCCAATGGGCTTAGAGGCCTAACGCCCAAACACTTAGCCTCTTCACTCTTTCACATTCTGAAAAACACAAACCCTAATCCCTCTCTCTATTCACTGTTCACCTTCCTCCGCCGTTCCACACTCTCTCTCGTTCAACCCCTCTCATCATCACACGCTCCTCAAACCTCACAAATCCTTTCACCAATCTCTCAGAAGAACTTCTTCCTCAAACACTCACGAACATATTCATCCAAGCTCTATGATTTGAAGTTATTCTTTGACGGATCTGAAGTGTATGAAGACGATTTGATGAACAATGTTGAAGGTTCATCTGAAGATCTTGATGAATCTTAGACGGTGGATGAACATCATGAACGGAGAGGCAACTTTCTGGAAAAAGGAAGAACACGATGACTTTGGATGCGTGTTCTTGATGAAGATTGTTGAAGACGCGTTGAAGATTGATGTTACCGGACGGATCTTAGTGTTTAAGTACTTGCTGAAGATTTTGAGTTTTGTCGAGGCGGTGAAGGACGCTTGAAGACGAAGAATCTGGAGATGCGTTGATGTTGGAGTTCTTGAATCTCGCTCGCGGATTTCATGAGATTTCCAGAAAAACGAAGTTGCTCACAGAAGATTTCCTGAGGTCGTTGAAGGTTACGATTTGGATGAACCATTCTTGGATGTTTCTTTTTGATGAATCTTGACGATGAAGCTGTGAACTATTCTTGCTGAGAGATTGATGAGCGTTCTTGTACGATGCATGCGGATCTGTGAAAAATTCGATGAAGACGCTGATAGATCTATAAGGATCTGGGAATTTTTGAAGAGTTGGATGAAGATCGTGGGAGATCTGGGCGAAATCAAGAACAGATGATGAACATGCATGAAGTTCATATGCAGTTTCCGGCTACTTCTCACGTTTTCCGGTGAGTTCAAGAACATCTCCTGAAGATCATTGGTGAAAGATTGGTAAGCTTCTTGGTGCAGTTACGCAGCTTCCGGCGATAAACGGTTATCGGTGGCTTTCCGGCGACGGTTGCGGTGGTTGCCGGTGAGAGGTTATGGTGGTGGCCGGACTTGCATGGCCGGCGGTGGGGTGTTACCGGCGAGGTGAGAGGTGGCCAGGTGGCAGAGGGAGTGTGTGCATGGGTCACACGTGGTGGAGGTGGAAGAGAAAGGGAGAGCCACGTGGAACGGAGTGAAGTGAGGTGGGGGCCCCTTAGAATGAAACGTGGCGTGAAGAGGAGACCTCAAATGCACACGCGTGCCCCCTTTATAGACGGACACGTGGCGAGATTTGGACTGGGCTTTTGCAAATTGGACAATTGGCCCACTGAATGGACATAATAAATGGATTAAGCAATGATTAAACGAAAATGAACTAATGCAATGCTTAAACTATACTAATGAACGGAAATGACTTAATAAAATCTAACTCTAATGTATTAATCTAATCTAGTTAAAGCTAATTAATAAAAGCTAAACCTTATTAATACCAAATTAACACCTAAAAATGATCAACACTAAACTAATATCTAAACAATAAACTCTATTAAAAATAAAATCTATTATTAAAATCTATAGGAAACTATTAAAAGCCATTAATCTAAAACACTATTAATAAACCTATTTATCTATTAATTCTAAAACAACTAAAATCTATTAGCCTAATAAAATCTATATACTATTTAAATTCTATTAAAGTTTTATTAAACAAAAGAAAACTATTTAAAAATCTAGAAAAAAGCTATAAAGGCAATTAAATCAATTAAAATAGGACGCGAGACCAAATTGAAACAAGCAGTAAACCCAGACACCGAGAACCTCCAAAAATCACTGCGTAAGCTGAAAACGCCCAGGAAGTGCACGACTTCTCAAAATAACTTCCGATTATCCGAACCGGTCTGAAATACCCGAAATGTGAAAACAGGGCTGTAATCCCGATAAAATCAGTATGAATGATAAAATGCACTGTATGCGGTATGCGATTGCGAATGCGAAATGCGTCGGACCATAAACCAAATAGGGGAACTGGTTGGTCAAATTTTAGGGTGCAACAGCTGCCCCTATTCAAACGGCTTGGACCTGAATGGTTGAAGAGCGAATGGCTTTCAAACATTCAAAGGTAGAAGACGGTTGAATACAAAAGAACCGTGAAATTTGCCAACCGCAGAAATAAACTGCGCACTGCTTGAGGAATAGCTTCCAATAAACTAAAGTCTGGCTGTTACGACAACAACTGGTCAACTATCTGATAAATTTTCTTTTTCGTCAATCACCCGTGTGACGCCACGGGTACTGAATCTTCGCGAAAATACCTCTGTCCACCACTGGACTAAACTTGTCAACACAAGAAGAGAAACAAATTCATCCACACGAGTAAAGATCCCATCATCACAGTAAAATTTATTCACGATTGCTCTTAAATTTCGTCAACACGAAAAGCCGTAAATTCATCATCCCGAGGAAATCCTATCATCATAGGAATACAACTTGCCCTCATCAGTACTTTTCAAACTTGTCCTCAGCAGGACTCCATATTCCATCATCATGGAGAAATAAAACTTGGCGACTCGACTAGGGATGGGCTATCCGCATCTCATCAACACAAGGAGATCCTATCTGCATGGGTAATAAAGTTTTATTTACGTCTTATCATCACAAGAACTCCCTTTAACACAGAAATAGCTCGTCCCTGTCAGGACTCACGTCTCGTCAACACGAGGAAAATAGGTTCATTAACATGAAGAAATCCTATCATCATAGGAATACCATTCTTGTACATCTCTGAACTCACATTTCATCAACACGAAGAGATCCTATCCACATAATCATAAATTGTCCTCATCAGGACGCACATTTTGTCAACACAGAGAGAGTAATCCGTCAACACGAATAAATCCTATCAGCATAGGCGTAGATTGTCCTCATCAGGACTCCATAGTTTGTCAACGCAGAAAAATCCTATCAACATAGGCGTAACTTGTCCTCATCAGGACTCACTATTCCGTCAACACAAAAAAATCCCATCAACATAGGCATCAATTGTCCTCATCAGGACCCCATATTCCGTCAGCACAGAGGAAATAATTCGTCAACACAAATAAATTCTATCCACATAATCATAAATTGTCCTCATAAGGACGCACATTCTGTCAACAGAGAGAGAGTAATCCGTCAACACGAATAAATCCTATCAGCATAGGCGTAGATTGTCCTCATCAGGACTCCATATTCTGTCAACACAGAAAAATCTCGTCCCCACCAGGACCCCATGTTCCGTTTACCCGGAGAAATCAAACTTCGTCCTCAACAGGACCCCATATTCCATCATCATGAAGAAACAATTCGTCAACACGAATAAATCCTATCATCATAGGCCTAAATTGTCCTCATCAGGACTCCATATTCCATCATCATGGAGAAGTAATTTGTCAACACGAATAAATCCTATCATCATAGGCATGAACGGTCCTCATCAGGACTCCATATTCCATCATCATGGAGAAGTAATTCGTCAACACGAATAAATCCTATCATCATAGGCATGAACGGTCCTCATCAGGACTCCATATTCCATCATCATGGAGAAGTAATTCGTCAACACGAATAAATCCTATCATCATAGGCATGAACGGTCCTCATCAGGACTCCATATTCCATCATCATGGAGAAGTAATTCGCCAACACGAATAAATCCTATCATCATAGGCATGAACGGTCCTCATCAGGACTCCATATTCCATCATCATGGAGAAGTCAAACCTCGTCCTCAACCGGACTCTATATTCCGTCAACACGGAAGAATGATTCGTCAACATGAAGAAATCCTATCAACATAGCTGGAGATATTCTGAAAACCAATGACCGACACCCGTTCTGACAACAAGCGACCACTTCTGAAATTTTGATACATGGAACCCTGAGATGCTACTGCAACAACAAACTTGATAAAACAATCCGCTGACCGGACACGAGAAAACCTCAATCATTAACTCTGTGGGGATGATAATAAATTGAATCACATCGTCATATGTCTCACGGCGAGACCTTGATCGTCTAAAAAGGCATCTGAGCCTTAGAACTCCATACTCCTGTCGAAAAAACATACCTGAAAACAAAAGGTTAACCAACCTGGCTTATGTTTCAACATGCATATGTTTGACGATGGCGTAATGTTCCATACAGCATGGAAGTGCTACGCGTTTTCTAGATGGATGCATACATGATAATGCATGCAAATGCAAATGCAAGTTCAGGCTGCTGGGAAAAAGCTCTGATAAGCTTGCTTCATCACGGATGCTGAGGACAAATATCACCCTGCTGGGGAAGGAACGGTTGCCACCAAGCATTCCGGCAAAATAAATGCCAGGACATACAATGAACTCTATCGGGGAGACCTTTAAACCTTCGATTTCCACTGGGAGGAAAGAAAACACTTGCTGAAAAGAGAGAACTCCGCTGGGGACGAAACGACTCTCTTGGGGAAAATACTGACTCCGCTGGGGAGAGAGTCTCTGCTGGGGAGAGTAGACTGTTTGGGTATAGCTCACAAGTTTGGAAATATTAGTCTTTTGAGGCTAAACAACTCTGCTCGGGATAGGGAATCCCTTTGGGGAACACCACACTGTCTGAATACAGCCTACAATCTTGGAATCACCAGACTTTGCTGAGGGTAAACGACCCTGCTGGAGAATGTCCTTCGGATAAGCTGCGACTAGCTGGGGAAATTGATCCTTCTTCAGTAAAGAACCTTGTTATCTCAGCTTCAGGAAATGAAGTACGACCTGCGCGGGGATTCACCTTGCATAATGATCAAGTCTCTCATCAAAAGCCTCTAGTTAGGGCAACATGAACTCTATTCCTTCTCGGAAATTTGCCCCAAAAATACCAACATGCCCCAGTCTGAGCATTTCGTCTAGAAAGGAAAGGCTAGCCATAGTGCTACTCCCAATACCTTGCCCCTGAATCGGCACCCACCTTCTGATAAGGACTCTTCGATCTCTGTACCCTGACGGTTAGATCTGAACTGTTTCTGCACGTTAAACCCAAAAGAATGTCCCCCCAACATCTTATGTTTTAGGGTGATCTGCCTCGGTCTTGCAACAATCTTTTTCCCCTGATCGACTGACTCGTGGAGCAGTGCCCATAGCTGTGAGAGATTTTCCAAATCTCGACCTAATTGCCCCAGATTAACTAATTCTCGAATGCACGACTTTACTGGGGATAACCGAACGCGCCAAGTAGGATGGGGCTTCTGTACATCCGTGATAGGTCATACACTCCTGATGCTGGACAATACCCTGTATGAATTCACGGCTTCTAGTAGAAGGGTCAATGGATGGCAGCACGATTTCCTTATATTTGTCTCAAACTTGAAGATTGGCTGAATCTGCTCAAGTAGCTCTGAGTAACTTTGATGACACTGAGAAGAACAATTCTTTCGCCTCTGCTATACCCCGGCCTGCTGGGACCTCTGTGGGATAATTTGAAAATTTGTACCCTGACGGTTTGATATGAACTGCCCCAGTATTCCAAACTTCAGCGAGATACTTCGAATCGAATTCCTCTCGAATAAAGAATAACCCCTGCGCTCTTAGGATGGCATGTCCCTGTCTGCAATGACTTTGCCTTAATCTGGTTCTTGGAAAAACCCACTCTGAACCGAAAGCACCTTGCTACAATACGACCTTGCGATGGCTTACCCCGGTGGTTGCACGACAAAAGGATTCCCTCAATTCAACAATCGTTAACATAGTGACTTGCTCCTGAACGAGCGTTGAGCGACTTAACCTGCCCTGATCAAACATAGTATTCGGGATAACTGCCCCTGATTAGCTCTCGAGAAGATTCTCTTCTGATCAACTGTTTCTCAAGTGAATTGCCCCTGATCAACTAATGCTTCGGGACTTGTCTTCAGACTAATTGATTCTGAACTTACTGGAAGTCAATGCCCCTGATTCATAGGGTTTCACAACATACACCATTCTGATCTAGACTGCTGAATTATTCAGTCCCGTTTTGATTATTCCCTGTTGGAATTTCCTTCATGTCAACTACTGACCTGCAAGTAAAATTGTTTAATCCCGAATGGTAATTTTAATGCAGTGTTCATGCAGATTTTGAAAAATTTTGTGTTGTCACTCATTTACGTGTCATGATTGTGACTGACGAATGAACCAAAGTTCAAACGTAGTGCTTACGTGATTAGTGAAAAATACAACAAGGATATGATTAGCAAATCAAGAAGGAGTCAGGTTACTCAACCTTATCGTAATGCGCTTTCAGAATAAACCCTACCTCAATTAGGTCTTTTAAGGGTTGTATCGTGGTCGGGTTCACGGTTCGTGAAACAAAGGATATTTGGCTCAAATCATGATTTGTACACACCCCTTCTACGTGATGATCTCCGATCCTAAAGTTCAGCTAACTTGGCTCGAGCGCTCGCCTCTTCGAGAGGCATGTTGAATGGTAAGGACCATGGCTAAGGAACTCACAAGGTTTCGGAGTGACAGTTACTCCTTTTTCGTTTTCGGTGTCTGTATACACGACTTTGGCAACTTCACTGGGGATTTTTCTATTGATATCCTTTCTTTTTCATTCTTTTGATTCCCTAATTTTTGCCTGGACTGACTCCTTTTGAGTTTTTTTCGTTTTTCTTTTCTTTTGAAGTCCAGCGGGATGCCCTAATTTTTGCCTAAGTATTAGCTTTCCAGCTTTTCATTTCTTTTTACTTACCGGGCTTTCTTTTTCTTTCTTTTTCTTTTGGAGCAAAGTCGTGTGACACTGGTTGTCTTGATTGCTCCGAAAAGTTGTAACTGTCTCACTCCTGGTTGGTGAGGTTTAACCCTTGTGGTTGGTGAGATGCGACCTCCTGAAAGGCGTAAACTGTAATTGGTCCTCCTCTGTAAGACTTGAATGCTCGGTCAAGCTAACTGACAACTACCCTGCTCCGGATTAAGATGTGAGGGTTAAAAAGTTCGAAAAAACTTCTACTTCCTGGCTCAAAGTGGCTAACAAGGGACTAACTCCTTGTATCTCCAGTGTTTGGAGGATTTGAAACAATGCCTTGTACGTCATCGGCAAGGTTTTATCTGAACGCATACGATCATCGGTTATGAGTATTCATTTCCGTCACCCTCCCTCCAATCTTTGCTAATCACAGTGATAAGGTGGAGTGAATAAAATGCAAGTGTCAGTGCAATGCAATAAATGAGCGACAGCGACATGATTAATTCAGAAAAATGCATAGTCACTTTATCAATATAACCATTCGAAAACAAACAATGTTTAACAACAAGTAGTAACTAACAGAAAAGAAACTACAAACGCAAATGATATAAAAGTCTGAGGACTGCTAATGCTGAGAACGTCTGCCTGTCTGAACCACTGGCTTCTTGAAAACAAACTCCGAATCTACGAGCTTAGACAGCTGAGAGGTTGGTATGAACAAACAGAAATCCTTCTCGAAAGGAAATGCAGTCTTGGTCGATCAACTATTGTACTTTTGCCTGAAAAGCTTTACAATCTTCAGTTGAATGTCCTGGAGATCCGCCATGGTAACCACACTGAACGTGGGGATTGTACCCAGGAGGGTAAGGCTTTGGAACAAGCTTAAGAGCTTTCGGTTCCACTAAAGAACTCTGGACCAAAGATGGCAGCAACTGGCTATACGGCATAGGCACTGGGTGGAAAGGAGCATTCCTTTGTTCCAAGTTGTTATGAGGCCTGTTCTGATTCTGACGCTGATTCTGATAACCTCGGCCACGAGTTCGCTGCTTTGCAAGAGAAGTGACATAACGTTCCTGATAGGGTGCCCCGGGCACAGTTGTCTGTCCAACATAATAAGGTACAAGAGATACTGATCCAACAGATTTCACCAATTCATCTCGAGGATATCCAACATCTGGCATGATTGCATTGGTCACAACTCCTTCTTCATTCTGATAGTCATAAAGAGATTCAGCTTCACTAGCCTGACCGTCTGAAATAATCTGAATTTTCCCGATTTTGATGGCGTGCTCAAGGCGTTCCCCCAGTACTACCAAGTCAGAGAAACTTAACGGAAGCCCAAGCAGTCTTTCATGGTATGGATCCTGCAGTGAGTCTACAAACATGCTCGTTAGCTCTTGGTCTAAAAGCGGTGGTTGTACCCTGGCGGCAAATTCTCTCCATCTTTGTGCATACTTCCTGATGGGTTCATTTTTCTCTTGAGACAACTCTTGCAACTGCATGCGATGAGGAGCTACGTCTAGGTTGTAATCATACTGCTTCAGAAAAGCTCTGGCTAAATCCACCCATGATCGAATCTGATTACTCTCTAACTGCATATACCAACGCAAAGATTCCCCAGTCAGACTATCTTGAAAGCAATGAATCATCAACTTGTCATTTTGCACAAACGAAGTCATTCTTCGGCAGAACATCACCAAATGTTACTTCGGACAGCTATCTCCTATGTACTTCTCGAATCTCGGTGCTTTGAACTTATAAGGCAACACTAGGCCAGGAACCAAACACATGCCTGCAGCATTCAGGTTAACAACATCTTTGTCTTTCATGACTTTAATTTGTTCTTCCAACATTTGGAGTCTTCTATCACACTCAAGAGCTCTTGGGTCTACCGTCCTGGATACTGGGATCTCTCTTCGGATACTCGGCATAGGGAAAACAACACCTTGACTGTTGATAAGAGGAGGTCGTTCATTGCGGACAACAAACTGCTCATGTCGATCTCGGTTCATAGCAGGAGGTTGCACCAACTGGTTTGCCGTAAGGTTGTTCACTTGCGGAAAGTCTGCCTCGGAAGTAGAACCATACAGCGGGTTGGTCGTCATAGTGAACCCTGCCAAGGTGTTAGGAGACTGGAAATTGCTTTCAGACATAGCTACTGATAACCTTCAACTGACTTCACTGCTCGATTCGGCTCAAATCTACTCAACCCCTTGGTCGTCTTCTAAAAAAAATCAACAGTTGCTCAGGCCAATCACCGGGTAATCACCCTTCAGAAATCAAACAACGGCTGGATAAGAGCTCTGGCTAGCTGGAGTATGACATGCAATATGATGCAACACGTTTATGCAAATGCAATACAATATGCAGCAAACACGGGATCACAAGCCCCACACAATCTCTGAATACTGCTGCGCTACTGACGGAGTATGTTCGCTTTGACGAGAAGACCAAATAACGGGTAGGCTGGAAGTTAAGTTTCCTGCAAAACCCTCCCACTCACGGGTATGGACCTAAACTGACACAAGGTACGGCATCCTATGCGGGTATCAACGTCACAGACTTTCAAGAGCGATGATACGATACCCAGAAGGTGTGGCATCATCATCCCTTGAAGAGGCCTCACTTAGTCGAATTCCCAATTGATCGGTTCCCAGAGTCGACAATCCTCGGGTCAGACAACTTGTCGAGCCCTAAGGGCCAGGCAAGAAGCATCAAAGAGAATCTCGTCCGAGTGAGATTTCGCGGCTAGCTGGTGTGAGCTAAGCAAGCAGGCTAACCACTACTCTCTCTCTCTCTAAATCTATGTGTGTACTCAAGCCTGGCTTTTGGCTTCTCTCTCAAAGGAACAACCACCCAACAGCACAACAGCAACAGATAATAACAAAATGCGGAAATTGTAAATACAGTAAAATACAACACACAAAAGGTAAACATCCAAAGACAAGCAAACAAGCGCTAGGATTGACTCTCTTAAGGGACGTTGGATCCCAAATGCATAGGGAACCATCGCAGTCCCCAGCAGAGTCGCCAGCTGTCGCTACTGCGAAAATCGGCGCCGGCTGAACAGAAGAGTCGCCACCGTGCGTTATTTATCCCAACGGAGGGAAAGGGAACGCTCGAAGTAAACCTACCGCAAAGACGGGAAAGGAATGGTCATCGCAACCAAATCCTGGATTCGGGAGTCGGTTACGTAAGGGGAAGGTATTAGCACCCCTCACGTTCGTTGTACTCGACGGGATCCACGCTTGTTTTCTAGTACGGATTATTATTCTATCTATTCTACAAGTCTAGGGTTAAAAGAAAATAAAATGACTCGGCAAAGTATCGCACTTTATGCCTACGTATTCCCGTCTGGAACGAGAAATCAGAGTCAACGTAGTTCGCCTACCTACTGGAAAGGAGGGGAAGGTTGCTCGCTAGGATATCGCATCCTATGCCTACGTACTTTCATACAGCATGAAAGATCAGAGCAAACGTAGTTCGGGCCACGTACGACACAAGTCTGTCTAGATTGTTACTATCCTTCTGAAAAAGGTTTTCTCCTGATTATGGGTCCAAGCGGACAAAAATGACACTTTGATTGGTTTACAGTCTTTTACGCAAGAACTGTTTTTTAGTGTGTTTGCAATCTCTGACGTACTAGAGACTATGATTTGAGAGTGACTACGTCGTATGTCACCCTAAGGGTAACACACTAAGCAATCAGATTACTGAAGAGTGACCCTCCAGCAACCTTTTCTCAAATAGCTTAAGGCTCGTAACGTACGACATCGATTAACCTTATTACTGTGTTTTTGAATTATTTTGAGATGAGAAGAGAAAGGAGCTCTAAAAAGCCTATGGTTGAAAAAGGGAATCAAAATCTACCCTAATGTTGTCATGCATGGATGAGAACCTAATGTCTATCATATTTCTCTCTTACACAGAGAGAAATAGAGATCCTAGGGGATAAACGGCAAAAGAAACAGATACATACAGTAAAGTAGTAAAATGCATGAATGCAGCAGGAAACAATAGGCAAAGTGAAACAGCTTCACTTCAAACCCAAGGGGAAGATTAACAAACAATACAACAAAGAAAATAAAACCCCAAAATCAACCCTGACAGCTCAACAGCTCCTACAGCAACAGTCCAAACAGCACCAGCTCTGACAGCTACAGCATAAGCAATAGCTCTGACAGCAACAGTTGACTTACCAGCAAAAAGTTGACAGCAACAACCTTCATCTTCATGAATAACTCCTATCTTCAAGTTTCAATAAACTTTCAATCTTCAATGGACACCACCTTCAACAAGCTCCCAGCTTAAGCAAGCTCAAACCCCAACCAGTAACCAGCTTCAACAAGCTCCTGACTTCAACTTCAACAAGCAGCAAAACCCCAGCTTCAACAAGCTCAAACGTAACCAGTAACCAGCTTCAACAAGCTCCTGACTTCAACTTCAACAAGCAGCAAAACCCCAGCTTCAACAAGCAACCAGCTTCAACAAGCTCAAACTTATGCTTCAATAAGCTTCAATTTTCTCTTTACCAAGCTCCCACAAGCAACTCCAAAGGAGAATCATTCAACAAGATCAGGTTATAATGCTAAGAAACTTAATGACAACCAAAGGAAATCACTAAGATTTTAACATTGCAAATGAAAGGTATCCTCAAAGTTCTACTCACTTGGGCATACCACTCATCCCTCCTAAGGAGAGATGGAGCTTCCCAAGGAGGACTTTATGTCATTGGATAGGATAGAGGCAAACAATGCACTCTATGCTTGACAAAAGAATTTGTCTATTCTAAGCTCTTCCTGTTTTATCCTATTTCTCCTAAGTCTTCAATCAACATCTTCAACCTCCAAGCAATCTTCATACATCAACCTTAATCTTTGTATTCAATCTCCTCCTTGGATGCTTCATGCTTCCACAAGCTCAAAACAAGTCCACACTGTTGCACCCCAAAATTTGCCCTCACAATACAAGACTTTGTGTTCTAAGAAGGTTCACAAGGTTCACAAGTTCTCCAACAACTTGCATAACCTTTCATGAAGTTCATAAAGTCCACAAGCTACTTTATGAAAGTTCACAAGGTTCACAAGTCCCACAGTGCTTTCAAGACCTTTCATGAGGTTCATGAAGTCCATAGGTTGCTTCTTGAAGGTTCACAAGGTTCACAAAGTTCACAATTGGTCAGAAGAGTTGACAATTCCCTCAGACAATGCACCTCCTAAGCAGTGCATCCAAAACTAGGGTTTTGACTTTAATCAGGCTAAATGGACTTCCAAGACTTCAAGTGAGCTTCATAACATCTTATATGTGTATAAGAACCCCCATGTCAAGTTTCAAGACTTTTCTCAAAAGTTTGCTCAGTCAGATGATCAGATAAGTCAAAAGCAGTCAATGCAGTTGAAAAGTCAAACTGAGGTCAACTGTGGTCAAACTAAAGTCAAACTTCATGATTTTTTGCCAACATCAAAGAGAGGTTGGATTTGGTTCCAGGGGTATTTTGGTCATTTTACGCAAATTCAGCTAATTCCTTGAAGACGGGTTGTTATTAAGTTCTGAGGCGTTTATTTACGTGGGTTTGATATCAATTTGGTTTGGAAAGGCTGATCTGTGGAACAGGGTTTAACAAGAGATCATTCTTCTATCTTCCAGTTCATCTTTAGAGGGACAACAGTGAAAACTTCTACTGATTATTGGAGCTTATTCATGTCAAAAGTATTAAGATTGGATCGGATTAATTCAAGGATATTCGACTGATGAATCGTATGTTGAGATGTTTGTGAATTAAATCATGGAGAAGAAATGGAAGATGATTTTAATAAATATGTGAAGTTCATTCATAATATTTTATTATTATTACAATTTGTAAAGAAAATTTGGATAGAAAGTTGAATTTTATTCATAATATTTCATCACGATTTACAAAAGGGAAATAATTTGGATAAAAAAAATGTATTATTGAATTATTTCATAATGCTTTTTTTATTACAAGTTACAAAAGAGGTATATATCCTAAAAAGTCCTAAGCCCTAAAATTTCTAAGCATCCTTCTTGATGTCCTTTGAGCTTCTCCGCAAAGTCTCCGATTCACCTGCACATCAAAACAAAACAAACAGAATAGAAAAAAAAGAGATGTTAGAAAATTGTTTGACACTCTCAGAACATCGTCATCATCGAGTGCCGGGAGTGGCACAACCGAAGCTGCGACCTACCCCGTTACCAATCCATGCCATTAGCGTCAGATCGGGTAACATTGTTCTCATCATACGGGACAGCCGAGAGAGAAATAAATGAAGTTTTTCGAGCCGAAATGATTTGCGCAGATGTGGATTCTGAAGGGACCATCAGCCTATCAAGTAAATATGTGGCTTTTCTCGAAGCGGTTTCACAGCCAAGAGTAATTGGAAATACAAACTAAAGGTGCACAACAGAAACAATCAGAGGCAGTCATCATGTAGGCTCAGTCTAGCAACATCATCGCCTAAATCACCAAACTGTTTGTGAATCCAAATACTCCAGCCCTGAAACGATATAAAGGGGCAGATATTAGTTCAAAAGGACTGAGATTACGCGCCGGAAAAGAACCACACCAATAGCACCAAACTGAATGTCACTAAAATCAAACTGTACCAAATAAAAGCTCATAGGTTTCATAATTAAAATCAAGTTCAGTTCAGAAGAAGCAGAAGTTGGTTAAGCATAAAAGTGAAGGACAAAAGAAGAATCTAAGCACCAATTCCGTCAAGTAAAACATGGTGACATTATCAAGTAAATTTCAAGATTGCTTCCAAACTGATACAAGGGTAAAACAGCCCGGCCAATTCGGACCCAGACCCGGATGCCGGCAGGTCTGAATCGCGTTTGCTTTCGAAGTTTTCCAACACCTGAAATTCACCAAAACAACATCAGGATTCCACAAAGTGATCGACCAAACTCAGAACAGAAAAATGAGTTACAAGCTACACGAACAGGCAACAAGGTCTTATGAACAAGCACAACTCATGAAATACAAACCAAACTGCAACTAGTATCAGCACAGAAACAACACAAATTATGTTGAAGAATGGTTTCGTAATGAATCCGAGCAAACACAAGAAATATCAGGCATCGATCACGGCGACCTGTTTCGCATATCAAGTTCAGGGATCATGGAAGCCAAAGCCCCAAAATGGACCATAAGGAATCAGTTCAACGCAACACAAATCATACCAGAAAAATGCAGAGAAAGTCAGGAAAGCGCATCAGCAACAGGCGTAAACTACACCCGCGTATCAGTTCAGGAGCCAAACAGGGCGCGAACCACAGCAGAAGGAACTGGGAAACAAGGCCCAAATCCATGATGGAAGCTATAACTGGACATTAGGATCAAATTGGATAACCGAAGGTGAGTCCATAAAAATCTACACCAGATGAATCAGAGGAAACAAGGCAAGCAGCAATAGGAATGGTAGCATCATGTTCCGATGGCTCAGACAGAGCGTCATCATCGCCGTATACCCCTTCTCGACATTTGATTCGACCAAAGCCTTAGCACCAGTTCTGAAAGAAGAAGAAGAAAAGTTAATGCGTGTTCGAAACAGTTAATCCAGAAGTCAGGAGCAAATATCCAACAAAACCAAATTTGAATATGGATACAAGCAATTTCCAAATTAAAACCCAATCCGTATTCAATCAAATACTGGGAAGATATTGCAAAACTGAGTTTGTGAGTCTGAAAAGGAAAGAAAAGATTCAATCAGCTTATCAGAAAAATAATCAAGCAAATCAAACAAAATCCATTACAAGTGAATCCGAAAAAGGAACGTTCGAATCAAATCAAAAAGATACATGTTCTGAAAACCCAACAAAATCAAGTCGTATCACAAAATCACAATCCAACCTCAGCAAAAATAACGCAAATCCAACATTATCAAAAGGCCCACAGATCAGAGAGAGTGATATAAAAGGGAACCACATCACCTCGTAAAAAAGGGGAGCGGCCGCGAGAGAGAAAGAGGAGAAGGGTTTCGTCAAAGGTAATCATCAGAACGCAAACCAAGAGGTTGAGGAAGGTCCACCGACGCCGCCTCCATCCACGACGGGCAAACCTTCCCCGGAGGCTCAGTTCTACCATCATCGCCTCCTCATACGTCATCACCGAACCACTATCGAAAAACGTAAGCACACCATGTTTCTCTCACGATTGTTGTTTTTTCTTTTCAGGGAAGATGGGAGGAGTCGAGAGAGATGAAGCAAGCGAGAGACAAGAGAAGCAAGAAGAATCATGCGCCGCGGGGAAGGGATTAGGGTTGTGAAACCCTAAGACCTTGTTTTGTTACACTTACACCAACCGGGTTGGGTCCGGAGGTGATTACCGGCCCAACCCCTTTTATTTTTCATTTTTACATTTTTTTGTTTTTTATAATTAATACTATGTTAAATATTAAAATTGTTTTTAAAATAAATAAAATTAAAAACATTTTCTTATAATATTAAAATAAAATAAAAAAACGTATTTTTTTTTATTTAAAATTTTATTTGTATAGTTTATATTAATTAAAATAATGTTATGTGATTATTAAAAATAAATTTTTGTATATATATAAACCCTAATTCTTACAAACCCTAAAAATTATTTTCTAAAAAAAAAATAAAACCTAATTTTAATTTTCTATATAATTCTATGTATATATTTATTATAATTCTTGTAAATTTTTGTAAATAAAATTAAACCTTATAAATACTTAAATGTAAAATTTTGTGAATGTGATTATTGATTATTTAAAATTTATTTTCATCATAATGTGTAAATATTTTTTCTTAATAATTGTTAATATATAATTAGAGATAATTAAATTTTGTAAATGATTAAGAAATTTATAATTATGTTATATTTAGAACTTTATATTATAGTAATTATTTAATCATTTATGTTTCTAAATAAAAATCAAATTTTATGTTTAATCACGTTATTAATTAATTATTATTGCTAATTATATTTTGTTGCTTATTATTATTTTGAAATTTCTATCTTATTATTTTTTCTAACTTTGTCTATTTTTCTAATTATTATTGTTTCAACTAATTATTTTCACTAACTTTATATTTCTACTAACCTTATTTAATTTTTTCTTATTATTTACTAACCCCAATATTTTATTTACCTATTTGTTATTTTTTTTATTATATTTATTTTGATTATATTTTACTATTTATTTTATTTATTATAATTTTGTAATTGCCTCTTGGATGTAAATTGTAATTATTTAATTATTATTATCATTATGGTTAGTAATTAGGGAGTGCTAATATGTATGATATTTAAAAAAATAAATTAGATCATCTTAATATAAGATAATTAAATTAAACATTTCACACACGTAAGTCGATTTTAATCGCCGTCTCACTTCCTAAGGATATCCCTCAAGTTGCCTATGAATATTGGTTAAGTGGGGTGTATAAAGCAAGTCCCTCAAAAAGAAAATCATCAAAGTCCCTTATGGTTGCCTTTACGAATCGAGTCCCTTTCGAAAAATGATGATAGTCCCTCCAGTTTGCTTATTACACCCCACAATGGCCTTCAAAAATCCAATTGTCCCTCACATGTCCCTTAACATCCAAAGTAAGGACTACCTACTCCATTATAGTAGGGATAGTCTTACTAAAGGAAAGAATAAAGAATAAGAAAGACCTTTAAACATTAGGGTAGGTTACTCCTAGGTGCTTGCTCACTTCAAAACTGTTTCACACTTAAACAAATTTCCAACAAGTTTTCAAACAAGTTCTTAACACATCCTTACATGGATTATTTATTAACTATTCTGAAAATTTTCTATTCACACACTACACTTTCAAAACAATTCAAAAGTGAGCTTAAGTACCTAAGAGCCCATGGATAACCATGGATGAAAAGGGTGCTAACACCTTCCCTTTTCATAACCTACCCCCCGGACCCAAAATATTCTCTAAGGTCTTTCCTGTTCTTTTATAACCTTTCCTCATGGATAAAATAAAAGTCGGTGGCGACTCTTGCTATCCGCAACATTGTTTAAAGTCAGTTCTCCCACCGTGTTACAGAACTGGCGACTCTGCTGGGGATTTATTTAAGAGGGGTACCCTTAGGAATTAAGATCACTTTAAATTGTTTGCCTTGTTTGCTTTATTATTATATTGTTGGGGTGCTCTTATGTGTGAAAGGTCCTAACCCGGATCTAGTGTACCTTAGGTAAATGGCAATAGACCAAGGAAACTGTACGACGTATATCGATACGGTTGATCTGGTGGCCATAGTTAGTGCGACTTCTTGGTTGGTGCTTATATTCCTTAAGTCAAGTTGAGGATAATATTGAGGCTGCCATATGTTGTCAATGCACTAACTGACTTTTAGAACCCTAGTTAACTCATCTTGGCCTTTAGAAAGTAGTGAGGTAACCGGCTTTGGTGCAGACTGAAGTTGGTTGACACTCGATACTACGCTCATTGAGATCTTAAACTTGGAGGGTTTTGGTTGGCAAGTAAGTTGCCTTCTGAACAACCACCCTTGTGAAGGATCAATGATATTGAGATCCCTTAGAACCTGGTTACTTTTGTAGGACAGGATGAACCATCTAACTTCAGGGGAGGGTACTTGCCTTTGAACCTCATGCAAGCCTTTAAACCTAGGGCTATGGTGTGACTTGTTTGTGTGTGCCACATGTTTGTGATTGAACATAACATCATGACATCATCATGCATCATGAGCATATCATTTTCCCTAACCATTTCAAGGACCAAGGGATTTATTTTTGTTCTTTGTTGCAGGTCATGGCTTCTGCTCGTAGAAACACCATCAGGATCAACTTTGTAGGGATACCTCCCAAGCTCAAAGAGTTGGTTTCCCAAGTGTCTGATCATTCCCAGTTCGTCCAGAGACATGGTCACCTATTGGATCTAGTTACTTCAGGGTTCAGTGAAGACATGATGAGTGTGTTGTTTCAGTTCTTTGACCCTAAGCACCATTGCTTTACATTTCCTGATTATCAGCTGGTTCCAACCATGGAGGAGTTCTCTAAACTTCTGGGTATACCTGTTCTTGATCAGAAGCCATTCACAGGCTTAGAGAAGGAGCTTAAACCAGAAGTTATTGCTGCAGCTCTACATCTGAAGAAGTCTGACATTGTTCTAGAGACGAGAAGTGGAGTTAAAGGTATTCTTGCCAAGGTATTAGTGGATAAAGCTCAAATGTTCTTGAAGGCTATGAGCTACGATGCTTTTGAGGAGATCTTAGCCTTATTGATTTATGGCTTAGTGTTGTTCCCCAATCCTGATCAGTTCATAGACGTTCATGCCATCAACATATTCCTGAGTCACAATCCAGTGCCTACCTTACTTGGAGACATCCTACATTCTCTTCACACCCGTACTACAAGGGCAAGAGGAACTTTGATGTGCTGCATACCTTTACTTTCTAGGTGGTTTATTTCTCACCTTCCTCGCTCAGTAATGAAGAATGAGCAAGGGTTCAGATGGTCCAAGAGGATCATGTCACTTTCTCACTCAGACATCCATTGGTGCTCCAAATCTATGGAGAATGTCACCATCATTGACCGTTGTGGGGAGTTTCCTAATGTGCCACTTCTAGGCATAAGAGGAGGCATCACCTACAACCCATCTCTAGCTTTACGACAGTTTGGTTACGCCCGGAGCGATGGTCCACATGACATGTTAATTCAGGGCATTGTGTTTGACTACGACAACGATCTTCAGGGTTACCGTCAGAGATTCATACGAGCTTGGGGAAAGGTAAACAGGATTGACAGCAAGACACTGGAGCCTAAGTACACTATTCCTATGGAGGCTTATCTCAGATGGGTACGATCTCGTGCTCAGACACTCATGATGCCATATCCTGCCGTCCTACCAGTTACCATGGAACCTGTTGCTGAAGGAGACACAGCTTATACCATCCTTCACCCAGACATGCCTACTGATATGGAAGACTTGCAGAGATCATGGATCCAACTGAAAGAGCAAAGGGATACTTTCGAGGCTCATTACAAAGCAAGCCAAGCAAGGATCCTAGAGCTAACAAAGCTACTTCATGAGGAA
Organism: Lathyrus sativus; assembly: GCA_963859935.3. Lineage (NCBI taxonomy): Eukaryota > Viridiplantae > Streptophyta > Magnoliopsida > Fabales > Fabaceae > Lathyrus > Lathyrus sativus. The sequence continues at coordinate 407,970,424 of OZ012736.1, read as the reverse complement.
CGAAACCTCAACTCATACCTCAACACAAAGAGGAAACGTCCATGGGAGACTTAAAACCCCATCTTTTGTACTTATTTCGTTTTCATTTTTTGTAAGCCTAAAAGGCAAAACAAGTTATTACTAATAAAAAGTTACTTTCTTGTTTGTTTAAGCAAATTTAAATCCTGCGGTCCTTGAAAACATTGCATATGCATTCCCATATCATTGCATCACAGGTTTATAATTGTGCACAGGTTTCTCATCTTCTCGCCGTTTATTTCAGCAATGGCTCTTGAACAATCAGTTAAGGATCTCCAGGCACAGAATGCACAGTTCCAAGAGCTGATCCTGAACCTATCCAAGGGGCAGGATGAATTGAAGACACTGCTGGCCAAGAAGACTAAGAAGGCTAGAAGGTCTGCTGGGTTGCTCAACATGGGAAGAAGGTTCAAAGGTCCTGCCAAGACCAAGGAACAGGTTGAAGACTATGAATCTGAAGAATCTGAGCAGGGGAGAGGCAGTCTCCACAACACTATGGGGGACTCTGATTCTGAGGCTAACTACTACCATGAGCCTAACGAAGACAAATTCAAGATGCTGGTGGATAGAATGGATGCTATGGAATTACAGAAATCATCTGGGCTGGATTTTGAGGATTTGAGCTTGATATCTGGGGTGGTCATACCCATTGGGTTCAAAGTTCCTACATTTGTTGTCTATGATGGGGTCTCTTGTCCCAAATTGCATCTGAGGTCTTATGTCAGAAGAATTCAACCCCACACTGCTGATAAAAAGTTGTGGATCCATTTCTTTCAAGAGAGTTTATATGGAGCTCAGCTAGAGTGGTATTATCAGTTGGAGAGTGTCAACATCAGAGATTGGAATGACCTTGCTGAAGCTTTCTACAAGCAGTATCAATACAATGCTGACTTAGCCCCCACTCGCATGCAGCTTCAAAGCATGTCTATGGGTGCCAAAGAAAGCTTTAAGGAGTATGCTCAGAAGTGGAGAGACTTAGCCGGAAGAGTTCAACCCCCTTTGACTGATAGGGAGTTGGTTGATATGTTCATGTGTACGCTGAATGGTCCGTTTTACAGTCATCTCATTGGAAGCTCATCATCTGGCTTCACTGAGTTGATCATGACAGGAGAGCGAGTAGAGAATGGTATCAAGAGTGGTAAGATCCAAGTGGGCACTTCTTCATCAGGTGCTGCAAAGAAGCCTCCCACTGGGAAGAAAGAATCTAATGCTGTGTATGGTCAGCCTGATCGTAACAGAAGGCATCAGTCTGTTAGTGCAGTTCATATTTCAAATCCAACTCCTGCAACAACAGAGCAGCCTCAAGGCAACCAACAGAGGGCTAGAAGACAGTTCACGAAGATCAACATGTCAATGGCTCAGGCATTACAACATTTGTTGAAGGCTGAACTTATTACCTTGAGGGAGGCTCCTCAGAATCCCAATGTTACATCTCCCAAGTACAATCCCAATGCACGATGTGCATATCATTCAAACTGTCCAGGACATGATACTAATAACTGCTGGGTCTTGAAGAACAAAATTCAGGATATGATTGATGCTGGAGAAATTGAGTTTGATCCACCAGGTACTCCAAGTGTGATTACAGCTCCAATGCCAAATCACGAGAAGACTGTCAACGCCATTGATGAAGATATTGATGAAGATCTGCATGTCTATTCAGTTATGGAGTTGAGCACACCATTGTCTGTTATCAAAAAGAGGTTAGTACAAGCTGGGATCTTTCCAGGTTGTCATGAAGATTGTCTATATTGTACCTATAAGCCGGATAGTTGCTTCATTTTGAGAGATGGGATTCAACGTCTCATGGATAAATATACTATAGTGTTTGAAAGAAGACCAGCATCTGTAGAAAGTATGGTGGATCATCTGACTCAGGGTAAGAAGATTGAAGAGGTTGACATGGTTGACAAAGTACCACTAAGAATCACTTCAAAGGGTCCCATTAAAATCACTCATCAGGGCCCGATCAAGATTACTGCTGAAGGTCCTGTGAAAGTTGTTGCTGAAGCCAGAGTAGCTCCTCTGATCATTACCACTCCTGGTCCTATTTCTTATACATCTGACAAAGCTGTGCCTTGGCACTATGGGTCTGATGTTTACATCCATGGTGTCAAGCAGGAGCCTTTACCTGATATGCCTGTTGACATTGATAATATTGCTGGATCTAGCAAGATCACACGTAGTGGAAGAGTCTTCTCTCCTCCAGTTGCTTCTAAGAGTGCAGTTACTCCTGCTGTTACTTCCACCACTGATGCTCGGGGAAAGGGTCCTGTTATTGAGCCTGTATCTACTGATGTGCCAGCTGCTGATGACCTCTCTAAGCAGATGGAAGAAGTATTGAAAATCATTCGCAAGAGTGATTATGATATTGTTGATCAGCTGGGGCATACTCCCTCAAAGATTTCTATGCTCTCCCTGTTATTATGTTCTGAGGCTCATGCCAAGTCATTGATCAAGTTTCTAAAGATGGCTCATGTACCCAGTGCAATTTCTGTGGACCAGTTTGAGAATTGTGTTGCGCACCTGACCTATGACAACGGGTTAGGATTTTCTGATGCTGACTTGACCCCTGCCAAGAGGGATCATAACAGGGCCTTGCATATTTCAATTGAATGCAGGGGCACTACCCTGTCTCATGTGCTGATGGACAATGGTTCCTCTCTGAATGTGTTGCCTAAGGAAGTCCTGAACAAGCTGAGTCCTGAAGATACGGTATTGAAGCCCAGTAATATTGTGGTAAAGGCTTTTGATGGTTCTAGAAGGGTAGTGCATGGGGAAATTGATCTTCCAATCAAGGTTGGCTCTCAGGTGTTTACTGCTACATTCTATGTGATGGATATTCGTCCTTCGTACTCATGTCTGCTTGGTCGTCCCTGGATCCATGGGGCAGGTGCTGTGACCTCCACATTACATCAAAAGTTGAGATATCCGGTGAATGGAAAAGTTGTTACCGTCTTTGGAGAGGAAGAATACTTTGTCAGCCATGTAAACACTTTCAAGTATCTGGAAGTAGAAGGTGAATACATTGAAACTCCATGTCAGTCATTTGAAGTGGTTCCCTGGGCTGTTAAGGATTGTGTGACTCCTCCTGCTGTGAAGAAGGTCCCTGTGGTCATCAGAAACCCTCCAACAATGGCAATGGCCTCCCTCAATGATGCAAAAGCTGTGGTGGAAGAAGGTGGTTGTACTATTTGGGGTCAGCTTCCTGATATTCCATACAAGTCTGACAAGTTTGGTTTGGGTTTCACTGCAGAGTCCCAGAAGGCTGTTCGTCGTGCTCATGCTGTTCGTATCACCAATCAAGGGGTTATCAATGCTGTGGGAGATCAAGACGAAGACTACAACTTGGAGGCATGGATTTTTCCTACTGTGGGTGCTGGACTCAATAATTGGAAAACTGAAGATGTTATCCCTATCTCCTTTAGTCAGGAGTAAATACTATTACTGTGTTATGTTTTTAAATTTGTAATTTCTGGAACAATTAAAACTTTCAAGCCATGTGCCTTACCCGGGGCACAATGGTGTGCTTGTTACGGGTTGTCATTTCATTTGCATACATCATTCAATAAAATCAGTGGACGTGTCGTTTTCGTAAATATTGTGTTCCTTGTCTTTCTTTTTCTTTTATTTTTGCTTTATCAGCTATGTGTTCTTACACACACCCACGTCACTAAAATGCAGATCCTCATCCACTCTGGATCCAGTTGATAACAGTTCTACTATTGCCAGTTACAATTTCGAGAATCCGATCTATCAAACTGAAGACGGAAACGAGGACGATTGTGAAATACCTGTGGAGCTTGCTAGGTTGTTACAACAAGAAGAGAAAGCTATACAGCCACATGAAGAGCCAGTCGAAGTTGTGAATCTGGGAACTGAAGAAAACAGAAAAGAGGTCAAAATAGGGGCTGATTTAGAGGACAGTGTCAAGAGCAGTTTGATTCAGATGCTACGTGACTATGTGGAGATCTTTGCTTGGTCTTATGAAGATATGCCAGGGTCGGATACAGACATTGTGGTTCACCGTTTGCCGGTGAAAGAAGATTGTCGTCCAAAGAAGCAGAAGGTTCGTCGTATGCGTCCTGAAATGTCAGAAAAGATCAAAGCAGAGGTAATGAAACAGTTCAATGCAGGGTTCTTGGCCGTAACTTCTTATCCTCAGTGGGTTGCAAATGTGGTACCAGTTCCTAAGAAAGATGGTAAGGTACGTATGTGTGTAGACTACAGAGATCTGAACAAGGCTAGCCCTAAAGATGACTTTCCACTTCCTCATATTGATATTCTGGTAGACAACACTGCTCAGCATAAGGTATTCTCTTTTATGGATGGTTTCTCTGGTTACAATCAAATCAAGATGGCACCTGAAGATATGGAGAAGACTACATTTGTGACACAGTGGGGCACCTTTTGCTATAAGGTAATGCCATTTGGTTTGAAGAATGCAGGGGCAACATATCAGCGTGCTATGGTGGCTTTGTTTCATGATATGATTCATCATGAGATAGAGGTATATGTGGATGATATGATAGCCAGGTCTCAGAATGAAGAACAACATCTTGATCATCTGCACAAGTTGTTTGAGAGGTTGAAGAAATACAGGTTGAGATTAAATCCAAACAAGTGTACTTTTGGAGTTAGATCTGGAAAGCTCCTGGTTTCATTGTCAGTGGAAAAGGTATTGAAGTGGATCCTGCAAAAGTGAAAGCTATACGAGAGATGCCAGCTCCCCGTACTGAGAAGGAGGTTAGAGGTTTCTTGGGACGATTGAACTACATTGCAAGATTTATTTCCCAGTTAACTACCATCTGTGAGCCAATCTTCAAGTTGTTGAAGAAAGATCAGGTGATGGAATGGAATGATGAGTGCCAGACTGCCTTTGATGAAATCAAGAGATATTTGCTAGAACCTCCAATTTTAATGCCACCAGTTGATGGAAGACCCTTGATTATGTATTTAACAGTATTAGACAACTCAATGGGGTGTGTATTGGGGCAACATGACGAGTCTGGTCGAAAAGAGCAGGCAATATACTACCTTAGCAAAAAGTTTACCGACTGTGAAACAAGATACTCACTGCTCGAGAAAACTTGCTGCGCTTTGGCATGGGCTGCTCGCCGACTAAGACAGTATATGTTGACCCATACTACCTTGTTGATTTCGAAGATGGATCCAATCAAGTACATATTTGAGAAACCTGCTCTCTCCGGAAGAATTGCAAGATGGCAAATGATCTTGACAGAATATGATATACAGTATACTACTCAGAAGGCCATTAAGGGGAGTGTTGTTGCTGATCATTTGGCTCATCAAGCAGTAGGTGATTACCAGTCAATGAATTTTGAGTTCCCTGATGAAGACATTATGTCTGTTACCAAAGAACCTGGACAATATGACGGACCTGAACAAGGATCCCGATGGACTATGGTTTTTGATGGTGCCTCCAATGCACATGGTAATGGTGTTGGTGTTGTGATTAGCTCCCCTGAAGGTTGTCATACCCCGATTACTGCCAGACTTTGTTTCTATTGTACCAATAACATGGCTGAGTATGAGGCATGTATTATGGGTATGCAAGTTGCTATTGATATGAAGATTCAGTTCCTTGAGGTGTATGGAGATTCAGCTCTGGTAGTAAGTCAGATTAAAGGAGATTGGGATACAAAGCATGATAATCTCATTCCTTACAGAGAACATGTGTTGTCTTTGATCCCACATTTCAAAGAGATTACTTTTGGACATATTCCACGAAGAGAGAATCAGTTGGCAGACGCATTGGCCACCATGGCATCTATGTTTGAGATCAGCTGGGATGATGAAGCTCCCAAGATTACCATTGATAGATTTGAGAAGCCTGCATACTGCAATGAGATTGACACTGAAGGGGCAGAGGAGAAGCCTTGGTTCTATGAAGTGAAAAACTATCTTGAAGCTCAGGAGTTCCCTGAAGGGGCATCTGTCAAAGATAGGAAGTTCCTGAGAAGGTTTTCTGCTAAGTTCTTTCTGAGTAATGGCATTCTGTATAAGCGTAATCATGATTCAACTATGCTTCGTTGTGTGGATAAGAAGGAAGCTACATAAATTATGGAAGAGATGCATGATGGGACCTTTGGCACTCATTCTAGTGGTCATACCATGGCAAAGAAGATTTTGAGAGCAGGTTACTATTGGTCTACCATGGAAGCTGATTGCTATCAACACTCCAGAACATGTCACAAATGTCAAATCTATGCTAATAAAGTACATGTACCTCCATCTCCATTGAATGTGTTGACTGCTCCTTGGCCCTTTGCCATGTGGGGCATTGATATGATTGGTGAGATCAAGCCTACTGCTTCTAATGGGCATCGTTTCATCCTGGTTGCTATTGATTACTTCACGAAGTGGGTAGAGGCAGCTTCATTTGCATCTGTGACTAAGAATGTTGTGGCTCGGTTCATTAAGAATAATCTCATATGTAGGTATGGTATCCCTGAAAGGATTATCACTGACAATGGCTCTAATCTGAACAACACTATGATTACTGATCTCTGTACGCAGTTCAAGATTAAGCATCACAACTCTTCTCCGTATCGTCCAAAGATGAATGGGGCAGTTGAAGCTGCTAATAAGAACATTAAGAAGATTGTACAGAAGATGACTGTTACTTACAAGGATTGGCACGAGATGTTACCATTTGCTCTGCATGGTTATCGTACTACAATACGTACTTCAACAGGGGCAACCCCATTCTCCTTAGTCTATGGTATGGAAGCAGTTCTGCCTATTGAAGTTCAGATCCCCTCCTTAAGAATTATGAAGGATGCAGGCTTGGATGAAGATGAGTGGATTCAGACTCGACTTGACCAGATAAATTTGATTGATGAGAAAAGGTTAGCAGCAGTTTGTCATGGCCAGATGTACCAGAAACGGATGATCAAAGCTTTTGACAAGAAGGTTAAGCCAAAGGTATATCAGGCTGGTGACTTGGTAATCAAGCGTATCATATTACCACAGGGTGATCCTAGGGGCAAGTGGACTCTAACATATGAGGGACCATTTGTAGTCAAGACAGTGTTCTCAGGAGGTGCCATGATACTGACTACAATGGATGGTGAAGACTTCCCACAACCTGTAAACGCAGACATAGTTAAAAAATACTACGCATAAAAAGAGACCCGCTAGGTTGACAGGCCTAGGCAAAAATAAGGGCATCCCGGCAAACCAAAAGGGTTTGGGCAAAAATTAGGGATATATATAAAAAGATGTACACCCGGCAAGTCGAAAACCTGAAAAGGCGGCTTGGGCAAAAAAGGGTATCCCGGTGGATTGAAAACCTGAAAGGGCAATCCAGGCAAAAGTTAGGGATTAAAGCGTATGACTATGTCTCGTTTGGATCACTCATGAAACTGCAACCAGTTGTACTACTTACTCAAGCTCAAACAGATAAAGCTCAATCCAATCGTTTCCGTCTCAACAGCAAGAAGATGAGATACTTGAGTGGCAATAGTAGAATTGAAACTCAATAGGATTATTTCCCACATAGCTGATTCTTTTTGTAAAACTTCATGACCAAATTCTCTTACTGGGGTTTATGTCTCCTTGTACAAACTTACCCGTGTATGGGTCACTTTTGATATAAATAAACTCCATCTTTTGAATCCAGATTTACTTTTACCCTATTTACATAAGCGAAACGTCCATTGGTTGTGTTTGAATGTATGTATGCCTTTGAATATGATTGATGTTTACCAGAAATGCATGTATACTTTTAATATGATTGATGTTCACCAGAAATGCATGTATGCTTTTAATATGATTGATGTTTATCAGAAATGCATGAAAATGCAGTAATAGTATTTACTAAGGACGAACGAGGGAAGGATTTCAACGAAGCCTCGCCGGTTCATCTTTACAAGACAGTTACAAACCATCAGTAGGACTAATCCATTTTCACAAAGTCTAATCTCCCCTGGAATTTATATCCATCTCTTTTATCCTCATACGGATATACGGGAAATTACTTTCCAATAAGGGCACGATGAACGAAGACAGGATGTTATACTTATCCTACTATCAAACGAAAACGAAGGTTATCTATACCCTACTATCCCCAACAACGAGAGGTTATCTATACCTTGTTATCCCCAACAACGGGAGGTTATCTATACCTTGTTATCCCCAGCAGACGGAGGGTTATATATTCTTCAACAACGAATCGGGATTTATTTTCCTTGGCCAGCAGTTGTTATACAAGGATATCCAGACACTTCCAGCAGTGTCATAGCATACATACATCATTTACATCATACCATAACATATATGTCTATAGTACATTACCTAAGGGCATCATGTCATACATGCATACATAAAGCATAAACTAATGTTGTTATACAGAATGCTACCTTGTTTTCAGGTTAATTATCCAACAAACAAGCTTATGATCTTTGGGACTGCTTTATTGTAACCTCAGGGTTACTTTATCCTCCTGATGAGCTTCTTATTACTTTGGGACTGCTTTATTGTAACCTCAGGGTTATTTTATCCTCCTGATAGCCTCTCATGACTTCAAGACTGCTTTAGAGCTACTGATTGCTCTATCCTCCTGAAATCATCCTATTACTTCAAGACTGCTTTAGAGCTATTCATTGCTCTATCCTCATGAGGTCATATTACTACTTCAAGACTGCTTTAGAGCTATTCATTGCTCTATCCTCCTGAAGCCATCTAATTATTTCAAGACTGCTTTAGAGTTATCCATTGCTCTATCCTCCTGAAATTACATTATTATTTCAAGACTACTTTAGAGCTATCCATTGCTCTATCCTCCTGAAATCATTACTTCAAGACTGCTTTAGGGCTATTGATTGCTCTATCCTCCTGAAGACATATCACATTATTACTTCAAGACTGCTTTAGAGCTATTGATTGCTCTATCCTCCTGAAGACATATCACATTATTATTTCAAGACTGCTTTAGAGCTATTCATTGCTCTATCCTCATGAGGTCATATTACTACTTCAAGACTGCTTTAGAGCTATTCATTGCTCTATCCTCCTGAAGCCATCTAATTATTTCAAGACTGCTTTAGAGTTATCCATTGCTCTATCCTCCTGAAATTACATTATTATTTCAAGACTGCTTTAGAGCTATCCATTGCTCTATCCTCCTGAAATCATTACTTCAAGACTGCTTTAGGGCTATTGATTGCTCTATCCTCCTGAAGACATATCACATTATTATTTCAAGACTGCTTTAGAGCTATTGATTGCTCTATCCTCCTGAGGTCAGATTTATCACTTCAAGACTGCTTTAGGGTTATCATTATTGATTGCTCTATCCTCATGAAGACATGCTGTTACATCAGTATTACTCCAGACTCTTGACAGTTCTCATTATACTACTGAAGAACTTTCCCCTGGTGGCATCTTTAAGCCCACTCAATCATATTCAACTAGCCATCTGTACCACTCTGGTGCACTGGTGAGTGCAAATTTTTGGGCTTTTGTGTTCAATCCCCTTCAACCTTCCAGGTTACGACTGGCAAATATACCAATCTAACCCCTCAGGTTTCAGAAAATTGAACAGGGGCAGCTGTTGCACCTCAAAATTTGCCCTCACAATACAAGACTTTGTGTTCTAAGAAGGTTCACAAGGTTCACAAGTTCTCCAACAACTTGCATAACCTTTCATGAAGTTCATAAAGTCCACAAGCTACTTTATGAAAGTTCACAAGGTTCACAAGTCCCACAGTGCTTTCAAGACCTTTCATGAGGTTCATGAAGTCCATAGGTTGCTTCTTGAAGGTTCACAAGGTTCACAAAGTTCACAATTGGTCAGAAGAGTTGACAATTCCCTCAGACAATGCACCTCCTAAGCAGTGCATCCAAAACTAGGGTTTTGACTTTAATCAGGCTAAATGGACTTCCAAGACTTCAAGTGAGCTTCATAACATCTTATATGTGTATAAGAACCCCCATGTCAAGTTTCAAGACTTTTCTCAAAAGTTTGCTCAGTCAGATGATCAGATAAGTCAAAAGCAGTCAATGCAGTTGAAAAGTCAAACTGAGGTCAACTGTGGTCAAACTAAAGTCAAACTTCATGATTTTTTGCCAACATCAAAGAGAGGTTGGATTTGGTTCCAGGGGTATTTTGGTCATTTTACGCAAATTCAGCTAATTCCTTGAAGACGGGTTGTTATTAAGTTCTGAGGCGTTTATTTACGTGGGTTTGATATCAATTTGGTTTGGAAAGGCTGATCTGTGGAACAGGGTTTAACAAGAGATCATTCTTCTATCTTCCAGTTCATCTTTAGAGGGACAACAGTGAAAACTTCTACTGATTATTGGAGCTTATTCATGTCAAAAGTATTAAGATTGGATCGGATTAATTCAAGGATATTCGACTGATGAATCGTATGTTGAGATGTTTGTGAATTAAATCATGGAGAAGAAATGGAAGATGATTTTAATAAATATGTGAAGTTCATTCATAATATTTTATTATTATTACAATTTGTAAAGAAAATTTGGATAGAAAGTTGAATTTTATTCATAATATTTCATCACGATTTACAAAAGGGAAATAATTTGGATAAAAAAAAAATGTATTATTGAATTATTTCATAATGCTTTTTTTATTACAAGTTACAAAAGAGGTATATATCCTAAAAAGTCCTAAGCCCTAAAATTTCTAAGCATCCTTCTTGATGTCCTTTGAGCTTCTCCGCAAAGTCTCCGATTCACCTGCACATCAAAACAAAACAAACAGAATAGAAAAAAAAGAGATGTTAGAAAATTGTTTGACACTCTCAGAACATCGTCATCATCGAGTGCCGGGAGTGGCACAACCGAAGCTGCGACCTACCCCGTTACCAATCCATGCCATTAGCGTCAGATCGGGTAACATTGTTCTCATCATACGGGACAGCCGAGAGAGAAATAAATGAAGTTTTTCGAGCCGAAATGATTTGCGCAGATGTGGATTCTGAAGGGACCATCAGCCTATCAAGTAAATATGTGGCTTTTCTCGAAGCGGTTTCACAGCCAAGAGTAATTGGAAATACAAACTAAAGGTGCACAACAGAAACAATCAGAGGCAGCCATCATGTAGGCTCAGTCTAGCAACATCATCGCCTAAATCACCAAACTGTTTGTGAATCCAAATACTCCAGCCCTGAAACGATATAAAGGGGCAGATATTAGTTCAAAAGGACTGAGATTACGCGCCGGAAAAGAACCACACCAATAGCACCAAACTGAATGTCACTAAAATCAAACTGTACCAAATAAAAGCTCATAGGTTTCATAATTAAAATCAAGTTCAGTTCAGAAGAAGCAGAAGTTGGTTAAGCATAAAAGTGAAGGACAAAAGAAGAATCTAAGCACCAATTCCGTCAAGTAAAACATGGTGACATTATCAAGTAAATTTCAAGATTGCTTCCAAACTGATACAAGGGTAAAACAGCCCGGCCAATTCGGACCCAGACCCGGATGCCGGCAGGTCTGAATCGCGTTTGCTTTCGAAGTTTTCCAACACCTGAAATTCACCAAAACAACATCAGGATTCCACAAAGTGATCGACCAAACTCAGAACAGAAAAATGAGTTACAAGCTACACGAACAGGCAACAAGGTCTTATGAACAAGCACAACTCATGAAATACAAACCAAACTGCAACTAGTATCAGCACAGAAACAACACAAATTATGTTGAAGAATGGTTTCGTAATGAATCCGAGCAAACACAAGAAATATCAGGCATCGATCACGGCGACCTGTTTCGCATATCAAGTTCAGGGATCATGGAAGCCAAAGCCCCAAAATGGACCATAAGGAATCAGTTCAACGCAGCACAAATCATACCAGAAAAATGCAGAGAAAGTCAGGAAAGCGCATCAGCAACAGGCGTAAACTACACCCGCGTATCAGTTCAGGAGCCAAACAGGGCGCGAACCACAGCAGAAGGAACTGGGAAACAAGGCCCAAATCCATGATGGAAGCTATAACTGGACATTAGGATCAAATTGGATAACCGAAGGTGAGTCCATAAAAATCTACACCAGATGAATCAGAGGAAACAAGGCAAGCAGCAATAGGAATGGTAGCATCATGTTCCGATGGCTCAGACAGAGCGTCATCATCGCCGTATACCCCTTCTCGACATTTGATTCGACCAAAGCCTTAGCACCAGTTCTGAAAGAAGAAGAAGAAAAGTTAATGCGTGTTCGAAACAGTTAATCCAGAAGTCAGGAGCAAATATCCAACAAAACCAAATTTGAATATGGATACAAGCAATTTCCAAATTAAAACCCAATCCGTATTCAATCAAATACTGGGAAGATATTGCAAAACTGAGTTTGTGAGTCTGAAAAGGAAAGAAAAGATTCAATCAGCTTATCAGAAAAATAATCAAGCAAATCAAACAAAATCCATTACAAGTGAATCCGAAAAAGGAACGTTCGAATCAAATCAAAAAGATACATGTTCTGAAAACCCAACAAAATCAAGTCGTATCACAAAATCACAATCCAACCTCAGCAAAAATAACGCAAATCCAACATTATCAAAAGGCCCACAGATCAGAGAGAGTGATATAAAAGGGAACCACATCACCTCGTAAAAAAGGGGAGCGGCCGCGAGAGAGAAAGAGGAGAAGGGTTTCGTCAAAGGTAATCATCAGAACGCAAACCAAGAGGTTGAGGAAGGTCCACCGACGCCGCCTCCATCCACGACGGGCAAACCTTCCCCGGAGGCTCAGTTCTACCATCATCGCCTCCTCATACGTCATCACCGAACCACTATCGAAAAACGTAAGCACACCATGTTTCTCTCACGATTGTTGTTTTTTCTTTTCAGGGAAGATGGGAGGAGTCGAGAGAGATGAAGCAAGCGAGAGACAAGAGAAGCAAGAAGAATCATGCGCCGCGGGGAAGGGATTAGGGTTGTGAAACCCTAAGACCTTGTTTTGTTACACTTACACCAACCGGGTTGGGTCCGGAGGTGATTACCGGCCCAACCCCTTTTATTTTTCATTTTTACATTTTTTTGTTTTTTATAATTAATACTATGTTAAATATTAAAATTGTTTTTAAAATAAATAAAATTAAAAACATTTTCTTATAATATTAAAATAAATAAAAACGTATTTTTTTTTTATTTAAAATTTTATTTGTATAGTTTATATTAATTAAAATAATGTTATGTGATTATTAAAAATAAATTTTTGTATATATATAAACCCTAATTCTTACAAACCCTAAAAATTATTTTCTAAAAAAAAAATAAAACCTAATTTTAATTTTCTATATAATTCTATGTATATATTTATTATAATTCTTGTAAATTTTTGTAAATAAAATTAAACCTTATAAATACTTAAATGTAAAATTTTGTGAATGTGATTATTGATTATTTAAAATTTATTTTCATCATAATGTGTAAATATTTTTTATTAATAATTGTTAATATATAATTAGAGATAATTAAATTTTGTAAATGATTAAGAAATTTATAATTATGTTATATTTAGAACTTTATATTATAGTAATTATTTAATCATTTATGTTTCTAAATAAAAATCAAATTTTATGTTTAATCACGTTATTAATTAATTATTATTGCTAATTATATTTTGTTGCTTATTATTATTTTGAAATTTCTATCTTATTATTTTTTCTAACTTTGTCTATTTTTCTAATTATTATTGTTTCAACTAATTATTTTCACTAACTTTATATTTCTACTAACCTTATTTAATTTTTTCTTATTATTTACTAACCCCAATATTTTATTTACCTATTTGTTATTTTTTTTATTATATTTATTTTGATTATATTTTACTATTTATTTTATTTATTATAATTTTGTAATTGCCTCTTGGATGTAAATTGTAATTATTTAATTATTATTATCATTATGGTTAGTAATTAGGGAGTGCTAATATGTATGATATTTAAAAAAATAAATTAGATCATCTTAATATAAGATAATTAAATTAAACATTTCACACACGTAAGTCGATTTTAATCGCCGTCTCACTTCCTAAGGATATCCCTCAAGTTGCCTATGAATATTGGTTAAGTGGGGTGTATAAAGCAAGTCCCTCAAAAAGAAAATCATCAAAGTCCCTTATGGTTGCCTTTACGAATCGAGTCCCTTTCGAAAAATGATGATAGTCCCTCCAGTTTGCTTATTACACCCCACAATGGCCTTCAAAAATCCAATTGTCCCTCACATGTCCCTTAACATCCAAAGTAAGGACTACCTACTCCATTATAGTAGGGATAGTCTTACTAAAGGAAAGAATAAAGAATAAGAAAGACCTTTAAACATTAGGGTAGGTTACTCCTAGGTGCTTGCTCACTTCAAAACTGTTTCACACTTAAACAAATTTCCAACAAGTTTTCAAACAAGTTCTTAACACATCCTTACATGGATTATTTATTAACTATTCTGAAAATTTTCTATTCACACACTACACTTTCAAAACAATTCAAAAGTGAGCTTAAGTACCTAAGAGCCCATGGATAACCATGGATGAAAAGGGTGCTAACACCTTCCCTTTTCATAACCTACCCCCCGGACCCAAAATATTCTCTAAGGTCTTTCCTGTTCTTTTATAACCTTTCCTCATGGATAAAATAAAAGTCGGTGGCGACTCTTGCTATCCGCAACACTGTTTAAAGTCAGTTCTCCCACCGTGTTACACACACCCCAAAATAAAAGCCCAGAAACCCAAACAAACAAACATAAACCCCAAGTGGGAACACCAAACAAACACTTAATTTGCAAAATACACTGAAAATAGTAAAATAGCATTTAAAAATCTAAGATTTATTCTAAGGGTATTTCTATATCTACCCTACATACCCTATATGCCCCATACTCTAACTCATGCTAAAAAACCCCAAAAGAAAATATTAGAATGCACCTATGTTGAATTTAAACCCTAATTATACTAACCTAATGTTCTCTAATCAAAATTAATTCACAAAAATATGAAATAAATCCAGGGGGAACTTAATGTCCTAATCTAACTACCACAAAAAGAATGGGATCAAAATATGAATTTAAAGGACCAAACAAAATTCACCAAATGAGATATACAAACAAGATGAAAATGAAATGCAATTAAATGTAAAAATCACCATAAATGGAAAAAATACCTAAAATAATATTTTTATTTTCTTAAAATTTTCTTGAAACCATGGCTAAAATGTGGGAAAAATTACTATGTTAAAATGATGATTTTCTGATTTTATATGAATTATTTGTGAACCATATGCAAACTAAAAAAATAAAAAGAAATTCAATTGAAATATACAAGGGGGGTGGTAACAGCAATTGCATACCCTTCAGAACACAACTGGGCCCAGAAGGGGGTGCGCTCAGCAATGCGATGGGCCCAGTCCGCCAATTCAGAAAAACAACAACCAAAATAACCCAGGGGGGTGCGAAAAGCGTCCAGTTCGCTTGCATATCATATTGGGCCACAACAGGGGGGTGCAGGTAACAGATGTGTTAGGCCCAAATCAGAGCCTCAAACCAGGGAGAGGGGGTTTAGAAGCAAACGGAGGGTGTTACAGTAAAATGCCAACGGGCTTAGAGGCCCAACGCCCAAACACTCAGCCTCTTCCCTCTTTCACATTCTAAAAAACACAAACCCTAATCCCTCTCTCAATTCACTGTTCACCTTCCTCCGCCGTTCCACACTCTCTCTCGTTCAACCTCTCTCATCATCACACGCTCCTCAAACCTCACAAATCCTTTCACCAATCTCTCAGACGAACTTCTTCCTCAAACACTCACGAACATATTCATCCAAGCTCTATGATTTGAAGTTATTCTTTGACGGATCTGAAGTGTATGGAGACGATTTGATGAACAATGTTGAAGGTTCATCTGAAGATCTTGATGAATCTTAGACGGTGGATGAACATCATGAATGGAGAGGCAACTTTCTGGAAAAAGGAATAACATGATGACTTTGGATGCCTGTTCTTGATGAAGATTGTTGAAGACGCGTTGAAGATTGATGTTACCGGACGGATCTTGGTGTTTAAGTACTTGCTGAAGATTCTGAGTTTTGTCGAGGCGGTGAAGGACGCTTGAAGACGAAGAATCTGGAGAGGCGTTGATGTTGGAGTTCTTGAATCTCGCTCGCGGATTTCATGAGATTTCCAGAAAAACGAAGTTGCTCACTGAAGATTTCCTGAGGTCGTTGAAGGTTACGATTTGGATGAACCGTTCTTGGATGTTTCTTTTTGATGAATCTTAACGATGAAGCCGTGAACTATTCTTGCTGAGAGATTGATGAGCGTTCTTGTACGATGCATGCGGATCTGTGAAAAATTCGATGAAGACGCTGATAGATCTATAAGGATCTGGGAATTTCTGAAGAGTTGGATGAAGATCGTGGGAGATCTGGGCGAAATCAAGAACAGATGATGAACATGCATGAAATTCATATGCAGTTTCCGGCTACTTCTCACGTTTTCCAGCGAGTTCATGAACATCTCCTGACGATCATTGGTGAAAGATTGGTAAGCTTCTTGGTGCAGTTACGCAGCTTTTGGCGAGAAACGGTTACCGGTGGCTTTCCGGCGACGGTTGCGGTGGTCGCCGGTGAGAGGTTATGGTGGTGGCCGGACTTGCACGGCCGGCAGTGGGGTGTTACCGGTGAGGTGAGAGGTGGCCAGGTGGCAGAGGGAGTGTGTGCATGGGTCACACGTGGTGGAGGTGGAAGAGAAAGGGAGAGCCACGTGGAACGGAGTGAAGTGAGGTGGGGGCCCCTCAGAATGAAACGTGGCGTGAAGAGGAGACCTCAAATGCACACGCGTGCCCCCTTTATAGACGGACACGTGACGAGATTTGGACTGGGCTTTTGCAAATTGGACAATTGGCCCACTGAATGGACTTAATAAATGGATTAAGCAATGATTAAACGAAAATAAACTAATGCAATGCTTAAACTATACTAATGAACGGAAATGACTTAATAAAATCTAACTCTAATTGTCGCTACTGCGAAAATCGGCGCCGGCTGACAGAAGAGTCGCCACCGTGCGTTATTTATCCCTCAGAGCGGGAAAGGAAACGCTCGAAGTAAACCTTGCAAAAAACGGGGAAAGGTATGGTCATCGCAACCAAAACCTGGGTTCGGGAGTCGGTTACGCAAGGGGAAGGTATTAGCACCCCTCACGTCCGTCGTACTCGACGGGATCCACGCTTGCTTGGGTTGTCTACTGGATGCAAAACAATCTTATCTACGGCTGCTAAATCTAAACGGAAGGGACTTGACTCGATAGAGCGTCGCACTCTATGCCTACGTATTCTCAAGAGAGAAAGTCAGAGTCAACGTAGTTCGGGACTACAGGGAAATTGACTCGCCAAGACCTCGCGTCTTGTGCCTACGTACTTCCACACTGCATGGAAGATCAGAGCTTTACGTAGTTCAGACTAACTACGGCTAAACAAACATTCTCACACCGCAGTGAGAAAAAACAACTGGTTGCACAGGGTCGGGAACCTATGGTCAAAACTATGGCTTGGTCTCAGATGCACTTGGGCAAGAGAAAAAAAAGGGATTCAATTAGTCGTCAGCGGGAAAGTCTCGGTCGCACAGCCGCGAGAGAACAACAAGTTAGTCGTTAGTGTGCTCGCTAGGATATCGCATCCTATGCCTACATATCTTCGTCTGGTACGAAGAATCAGAGCAGCTGTAGTTCGGCTACTTCGGGACCACAGCTCAAATCTCGTTTTATTAATCTCTGAAAAATGGTTACAATGAGTGGATACTGAAATAAATCTCCTAGGAAACGCTATCCTATTCTATCCTGAAAAATCAAATGAAAAATAGCCCCCTAACAAATGGGCTTCTAAACTATCCTAAAAATCGGAAAATAAACTCTATGGAAACATCTAAAAGAAAATGCACTTAAAAATATTAAATCGACACTTTAATATTTTTCTCTTTTTTCCAATCATTTTCTCTTCAACATATTTTTCCTTTTCTCAAAATAATTCTCTTTCTTTTCTCTATTTTTTCACATATTTTCTAATATGTTTTTCTCACAATTTTCTATGTATTTTTTTTCTCTTCATTTTTCTTTTTCTATATTTTCCTTTCTATTTTCTTATAATATTTCTTTTCAAATCTTTTTCTATTTTTCAAATATATTTTCATACTTTTCTTTTCTTTTTCTTTTTTTCTCTTTTTTCACAATAATATTTTCTTCATATATTGTTTTTTTTCTAACAAACTTTAAAAAAGGAAAAATAATGAAAAAAACAAAAAGATGGAAAGGGGGTATTCTGGTATAAGGGTGTTAACAGAAAAATAAAATAGAAACTGAATGGATTGGGCCCAGCCCAAGTCTCTTCAGAAAAAACGCAGAGGGGGGTGGTATGAGTAATCTGGGGGCGTGGCTTAGCAGTTAGCTTCACTGGGCCCAAGGCCCAGAACAGCCAAAAACGCCAGAGGAGTGTAGCTCCAAAAATCTGTTGGGCCTGGCCCACTCTCTTCCTTCTCCTTCCTTCTCTCCACTCAGTTACTGAAAAAAACCCTAATCTCCTCCCCTTTCCGTCGCCGCCGTTAACCTTCTTTTTCTTCTTCTCCGTTCTCAGTCCCTCAGTCTCATTCTCGATCTTTCTCGTTTCTTCTCCTTCTCAAACCTTCCTCCTTCACAACTTCTCAGATGGTTGACGATTCTAGCAATCGGATGACGAAGGTGGGTTGCTGATTCTCGAATCCTCCGAAGACGTTAATGGAGGATCTTGAAGATCTTCGAACGCGATGTTTCTGACGAACGCGCGAGATGTGGATCTAGGGACGTTGACGGATGAAGATTCGTAACGAATCCGAGTGGCTTGAAGACGTTAACGATGTTCTGGAAAATCCCTGATGAAGCTTCGTAGAAGTTTTCTGGAAAAAACAACTTGAAGAACATATGAGTTCTTGAAGGTTCTGGACGATCTTGTGAGGACGATGAAGATCCGTTGAGATTGAGGATTTCTTGCCCTGATGATAATTGCTTGAGGAAATTCTTCTGGTGATGAAGATTGGAGATTTGTCGTTGACGATCTTGACCAGAAAGATGAGGATTGAGGTTCTTGAAGGTTGAAAATCAGAGGCGCGTTCTGGAATTTCTGGATTTCTGGGATTCTTGATGAAGCTCTATGAAGAGTGTTCGCTGATGAAGGTTGAGGATGTTCCTGGCTCGTTCTGGGAGTGGTGAGCGTCCTTTCATGGCGTATTCCATATCGTGAGGAACTGGAACGGATTAAGAATGAGGAAGATTGATCGGTGAAGAATCTGGGGAATGATTTGGATGAATTGGAGAGGAAATCGGAGAAGATGAAGAATTCTGTGCGTTTTTGATTTCCGGTGGAGATTGTGATGGGCGGAGTTGTTAGCGGTGGTGATGAGAGGAGGAAGATGGAGACGATCGGGATCTGGGTTTGGTGGAGTTCTCCGGTGAGGTTGGTGGTGGCCGCCGGCCATGCAGGCCGGCCGGAGGCTGAGAACGGTGAAGGGCTGAGTGGTGGGACGCGTGGCTAGGGACAGTGGGTGGAGTCTCTGCATGCTCTCCACGTGTGAGGTCGTGGCAGAGTGTGGAACTCTGAGGGATACGTGGCGTGCTGGAGTGATGCAGCGTGGGCCCCCTCTCTGGCCAACACGTGGCTGGCGCTGGGGTTATAAAGGCTGAAATTCGCTGGAAGCTTCTAGAAAGTTCTGGGATGCGCTGGAGTTCTCTGGACTGAGCTGGAAATTGACTTGGACGAATCTGGACTTTGCAATCCGGACAAAAACATTCTTCTGGACAAAAAACCACAAATTGGGCCTTACGAATTAAATGCTGAAGCCCACTACAAAACTGATAGAAAAAACTGATATAGATTAAAAATGACTAAACCAATTAAAACTAACTAAACACTCAATTAATCCTAAAAATTCTAATTAAACCTATATTAATAATACTCTAAAAAATCTAACAAACCCACTAATATACTTCTAATAAACCTCTAATAACACTATATTAAATTCTAAAAAAAGACTATATTATTTACAAATAAAAGAAAACTCTATATTGTTTTATATCTAACATTTAATTTTCTATTAACAAAACTCATTTATTTAATAAGAAAAAAAACTATATTAAAAGATTAAAAAAAGCTATTAACTATTTAAAAACCTATTAATACCCTATTAATATTCTAAAAAACGCTATTAAATTCTATTAATATTCTAAAACAAAAACTATTCTATATTATCTAAAATATTAAAATCTATTTTATCCTATTTAAAAAGATAAAATCTATTTAAATTCTAAAAAGAGAAAATGCTATTTAAAAATATCTAAAATGATTAAGAAAACTATTAAAAACTATTAAAAAATCCTATTAACCCTAAAAATGATTTAAAAGCTATTTAAACCCTACAAAATGCCAATAAAATCCAGAAAAATCACAATAATTCCCGAACGAACAAAATAAGCACCGAACGACACAAAAATAATCGGTAAAAATAAACGGGCACCGAAATATCCCAAAAATACGATTCTACTGATCAAAAACACCTGAAACACGAGACGAGAGCTGTGATCCCAATAAAATCAATACAAATGAAAAATGCACTGTATGCAATATGCAGATGCGAATGCGGTTATGCGTCGAAACATCGAGCCAAATGCGAGACCCGGTTGGTCAAATTTTGGGGTGCAACAGCTGCCCCTATTCAAGCGGCTTCGACCTGAATGGGTGAAGAGCGCTCAGCCTTCAAACATTCAAGGTAGATGACGGTTGAATACAAATGGAACCCTGAAATTTGCCAACCGCGGGAATATACTGCAAAACTGCTTGAGGAATAGCTTCCAATAAACTGAGGTTCGGTCGTCACGGCAACAACTGGTCAATTTTCTGATACAATTTTCTTCTCCTTTTCAACACTTGTGTAACGCCACAAGTATTGAAATAATGCTTCGGAAAAGCAAACGACTTGATTCCCATCTCTCTCATGGGATCAAATCTGGTCAACTCATAGTTCACTGCGAACTTGAGGACAATTCTCCTGGGGAATTCTGAATGGAACTGCTGGGCACCTATTCTGACGAAGGCGGCAGCTTCAGAAAAGCTTGATATATGTCAATCTTCGTTGTTGTTGTTGTTGTTGTTTTTTTCGATGCTGATGTAACAAACAAATGAAGAATCACTCCGCTGGGGAAGAGAAGCTTAACCACACAACTCTGCAGGTGAACAAGTTCGAAATCCAATATGTAACCATTCTGGTCCATGTTTCGACATGCGTATGCTTGATAATGATGCAATGCCCTATATGACATGTAAATGCTATGCGTTCTGTTTGAGAATGCGAGGCCCAGACGACATGGAAATGTTATATGTTTGATAGATGCAATGACTATACATGCAAATGCTAATGCAGGCTCGAGCTGCCAGAGAACACCAGGTCTGAAAACCGCTTGGCAAAATAAATGTCGAAGATAACGTCGACTCTACTGGGGATGAACTGAAGTCACAGAATTGTCTCAGCAAAATAAATGCTGGAAACGGGAAATCAAATCCGCTGGGGATAACTGTCCTGCTGGAGAAATGAAAAGGCAACCCTGCTTGGCGACTTCACTGGGGAAAGAAAACAATTCTGCTCGGGAATGCTTCCTTCAAACCATTGGCAACTGATCATGCTCTGCGGGGACTGACCCAAACTGAGGTTGATTGAGCGCAGCATACTGCTGGAAATGCCTTTACTATCAAGGATATCAATCTTAATCTGCTGAAGATACTCCTGATCCTACTCTGATATGGGGTACAATACAATCTCGATTCTTCCGGGGATAATAAGCAACTTTCATCTGCTGAAGAGTAGCAATTCTGATTTAACAACATCCACGAGGGATTCAACCATTACTCGGAGCACTGGTATTCGTCGAGCTTCGTATCGGGAAACATGACAACATGCGGGTCATTGGAAAATACTGCGTCAGATACCTTCAGGTTTTTTGTTTCTTGCTTTTCTGGTTTAGGATAAACACGGATTATGTACACAGCGGAAGTATGGGAAATACTAGACGAGAACTAGCATTCAAAGGTAGGCTACCAGACGAGAACTGATAGGAAAATGGGTTAGGAAAATTGATTTGGTTTTTGTGTTTTTGACCATCAGACTGAGGTATAGACAACCAGGCGAGAACTGGCTGAAAGCTAACGTACACCAGGCGAGAACTGGTATAACACTCGGGTTAAAACACACGATGACCAGGCGAGAACTGGTTACGCGACGACATGTACCAGACGAGAACTGATACAACTCTTGAAGAAACGGTGACCAAACGAGAATTGGTTACCAATAAACTGCACCAGGACGGGAACTGCTGCTTACAATAAACTGCACCAGGACGGGAACTGCTGCTTACAATAAACTGCACCAGGACGGGAACTGCTGCTTACGGAAAGTGGGCCAGACGAGAACTGGTTACCGATTTGCCAGGCGAGAACTGGACTTTGGAAACGACTGGTTACTGACACGCAACAGGTTTAAACTGTAGGATAATGATCCAACGACAACACGGCCTTTTCGGAAGGTTAAGGTTTTGATAAGGGTACTGACATGATTCCCCGATACTCAACTCCGGCTGGGGATAAACAGGCTGGTTTGCACAACTTGCTTCAGTGCACTCAGCTGGGGATAAAAAGACTGGCTTGCAAAACTTGCCCCAGTACAATCAACTCGTCCCAATCTATCTCTTGGGAATACTTGCTCTGAACAGCTTGCCTCGAGAATACTTCGAGAATATTTGCCCCGGTATCTGCGCGACAAAAGAATTCAATCTCCATTAACCCAGTTGGTTTCAACATTCTCTGCGATGACTTGCCCCTGAATGAGCGTTCTAGCGACTTAACCCGATCTGATTATCCACTGGAAGCATCTGCTTTCAAATCTCAACGCTCTGAATAATAGCCTCTGATTGGCTCTCGAGAAGACTCACTTCTGCTCAACTGCTTCTCAAGCAAAACTGCCCCCGCTCAACTGGAGCTTCGGGACTTGTCCTCAGACTGACTGATGCTGAACTTACTGGAAGTCAATGCCCCTGATTCATAAGGCTTCACAACATACACCATTCTGGTTCAGACTGCTGGATTACTCAGTCCTGCTCGATTATTCCCTGCTGGAATTTCTTTCATGCCAACTACTAACCTGCAATTAGAATCGTCTGTTCATGAATGGTAATCTTAATGCAATGGTTATGCAGATTTTGAAAAAATTTGAGTTGTCACTCATTTACATGCAATGATTGTGAGTGACGAATGAACCAAAGTTCAAACGTTGTGCTTACGTGGTCGGTGAAAAATGCAACAAGGATGTGACTAGCAAGTCAAGAAGGAGTCAGGTTACTCAACCTTATCGTAATGCGCCTCAGACTAACCCTACCTCAATTAGGTCTTTTGAGGGTTGTATCGTGGTCGGGTTCACGGTTCGTGAAACAAAGGATATTTGGCTCAAATTTTGATTTGCACCCACCCCGTCTACGTGATGATCTCCGATCCTAAGGTTCAGTTAACCTGGCACAAGCGCTCGCCTCCTCGAGAGGTATGTTGAATGGTAGGAACCACAATTAAGGAATTCACAAGCTTTCTTCCGGAGTGACAGTTACTCCTTCTTCGCTTCCGGTGTCTGTGTACACGACTTTGTGATTTGCTGGGGAAAATTTCTTTTATCCCTTCTTTTTTGTTCTTTTGATTCCCTAACTTTTGCCTGGACTGACTCCTTTTGAGTTCTTTTCGATTTTTTTTCGATTTCTTTTGAAGTCCAGCGGGATGCCCTGATTTTTGCCTAAGTATTTAGCTTTCCAGCTTTTCTTTCTTTTTACTTAGCGGGCTTTCTTTCTTTCTTTCTTTTGGAACAAAGTCGTGTGACACTGGTTGTCTTGATTGCTCCGAAAGGATTGTAACTGTCTCACTCCTGATTGGTGAGGTTTGACCTCTTGAAAGGTATCAACTGATTGGTCCTCGAAAGACAACACTCCTCTGTAATACTTGAATGCTCGGCCAAGTTAACTGACAACTACCCTGCCCCGGGTTAAGATGTGAGGGTTAAAAAGTCCGAAAAACTTCTGCTTCCTGGCTCGAAGTGGTTAACAAGGGACTAACTCCTTATATCTCCAGTGTTTGGGGGATTTGAAACAATGCCTTGTACGTCATCGGTAAGGTCTTATCTGAAAGCATACAATCATTGGTTATGAGTTTCAGTTTCATCATCCTCCCTCCTAACTTTGCTAGTCACAGCGAAAAAATGGAGTGAATAAAAATGCAAGTGTCAGTGCAATGCAATAAATGAGCGACAGCGACATGACTAATTCAGAAAAATGCATAATCACTTTATTATTATCACCATTCGAAACATACAATGCTTAAAAGCAGGTAGTAACTAACAGAAAAAGAAACTACAAATGCAAAATGGTAAAAAAAACTTGAGAACTGCCAATGCTGAGGCGCCTGCCTGTCTGAACCACTGGCTTTTGCTGGGGAATACCTTCCGAATCTACGAGCTTAGACAGCTGAGGGGTTGGGATGAACAAACAGAAGCCCTTCTCGAAAGGAAATGCGATCCTGATCAATCAACTGCTGTACCTTTGCCTGAAATGCTTTACAATCTTCCGTCGAATGCCCCGGAGAGCCACCATGATAACCACACTGAACGTGGGGATTGTACCCAGGAGGGTAAGGTTCTGGAACTGGCTTAAGAGCTTTAGGTTCCACCAAAGACTTCTGAATCAAAGACGGTAGCAACTGGCTATACGGCATCGGCACTGGGTGAAGAGGAGCATCCCTTCGTTCCAAATTGCTACGAGGTCGGTTCTGATTCTGACGCTGATTCTGATAATCTCGGCCACAAGTTTGCTGCTTTGCAATGGAAGCGACATAAGGTTCCTGATGGGGTGCCCCAGGCACGGCTGTCTGTTCAGAATAACAAGACACAGAAGATACTGACCGCTGAGAAGACGGAGAACCAACAGATCTCACCGATTCGACTTGAGGATATCCAACATCTGTCAGAACTGCATTGATCATATTTTCATCTTCAGATTGAGAGCTACAGAGAGATTCAGTTTCACTGGCCTGACCTCTTGAAACATACGGGATTCTTCCAGTTTTTACACCATACTCGATGTGCTCTCCCGTCTTTACCAACTCAGTGAAATTTGGTGCGGCTCCAAGCATTCTTTCGAAGTACGGGCTCTGCAAGGAGTTTACGAACATGCCTTTCAGCTCTTGGTCTAGGAGCGGTGGTTGCACTCTACCAGCAAATTCTCTCCATCTCTGAACATACTTTCTGAAAGATTCATTGTTCCCTTGAGACAATTCTTGCAGTTGCATGCGAATAGGAGCTTCGTCAAGATTATAGTCGTACTGCTTCAGAAAGGCATTGGCTAAATCCATCCATGATCGGATCTGATCACGCTCTAACTGCATATACCAACTCAGAGGTGCGCTAGTCAGACTATCTTGAAAGCAATGAATCATCAGCTTGTCGTTGTGCACAAATGAAGTCATTCTTCGGCAGAACATCACCAAATGTTGCTTCGGGCAACCATCTCCTTTGTATCTTTGAAACCTCGGCATTCTGAACTTCGGAGGTAACACTAGGCCAGGAACTAGACACATATCTGCAGCACTAGGAGTAACAGCGTCTTTACCTTTCAAGGCTTTGAATCTCTCCTCTAATGCACGAAACCTTTCAGCATACACGGGAGCTAATGGGTCTTCATTCTTTGTTGTTGGGACCTCTCTTCGGGGATTAGGCACAGGGAAGGCAAAACCCTGGTAGTCTGAGGCATCAACAGAAGGAGAACGTTCACCTCGGACAGCAAATTGCTCCCGCAGACCTTGGTCTTCAACAGATGGCTGCACAAGCTGAGCTGCAGTAAGGTTGTTCACTTGCGGAAAGTCTTCGTCGCGCGGAGATCCATACAGAGGATTGGACGTCACGGTGAAACCTGACAAGGTATCAACAAACTGGAAGCTGCTCTCTGACATAGCTACCAATGATCTTCAGCTGACTTCGATGCTCGATTCTGCTCAAATATACTCAACCCTTAGGCAGGTCTTCTGATAATCAACAGCTGCTCGGCTCAAAACTCCGGGTAATCACCTTCAGGAAACAAAGGATGGATCAGAACTCTGGCTAACTGGAGGATGATATGCAATGCAGCACTGATATGCACATGATATGCAAAATGCAGCAAACAATAGGACCACAACCCCCACACAAAATCTGAATACTGCTGCGCTGCTGACGGAGACGTTCTCTGAAAAGAAGACCAGAATAACGGGTAGGTTGGAAGTCAAGTTTCCTGCACAAAAAACCCCCCCACTCACAGGTGTGGACCTATATCTGACAAGGTACGGCATCCTATGCGGTCGTCAGCGTCACAGACTTTCAAAACTGACGATACGATTCCCAGAAGGAGTGGCATCATCGAGTCCTGAAGAGGCCTCACTTAGCTAACTTCCAAATGATCGGTTCCCAGAGTCGACAATTCACCAAACCAGCAACCGTCTCAACCCAAAGGGTTGAAAGTGAAGCCAACCGGATGAACCTCGTCTGAGCGTGGATTTCATGAGACACTAGTGCCTACAAAGCAAGCACGCGCCCACTAATTTCCACTCTAAGTCTAAGGTGCACTCCAAGCCCAGGTCCGACTTATCTCAATATCATAGAACACCCGTAACACCCCAATAGCAACAGATAAGTATCGATAAATAAACACCTAATAGACAAGCAAACAAACGCTAGGATTGACTCTCTCTTAGGGGACGTTGGATCCCCAAAATTGACTCGCTTTCGGGACGTTGGATCCCTAGAAAACTATCAAGTCCCCAGCAGAGTCGCCAGCTGTCGCTACTGCGAAAATCGGCGCCGGCTGATAGAAGAGTCGCCACCGTGCGTTATTTATCCCTCAGAGCGGGAAAGGAAACGCTCGAAGTAAACCTCGCAAAAAACGGGGAAAGGTATGGTCATCGCAACCAAAACCTGGGTTCGGGAGTCGGTTACGCAAGGGGAAGGTATTAGCACCCCTCACGTCCGTCGTACTCGACGGGATCCACGCTTGCTTGGGTTGTCTACTGGATGCAAAACAATCTTATCTACGGCTGCTAAATCTAAACGGAAGGGACTTGACTCGATAGAGCGTCGCACTCTATGCCTACGTATTCTCAAGAGAGAAAGTCAGAGTCAACGTAGTTCGGGACTACAGGGAAATTGGCTCGCCAAGACCTCGCGTCTTGTGCCTACGTACTTCCACACTGCATGGAAGATCAGAGCTTTACGTAGTTCAGACTAACTACGGCTAAACAAACATTCTCACACCGCAGTGAGAAAAAACAACTGGTTGCACAGGGTCGGGAACCTATGGTCAAAACTATGGCTTGGTCTCAGATGCACTTGGGCAAGAGAAAAAAAAGGGATTCAATTAGTCGTCAGCGGGAAAGTCTCGGTCGCACAGCCGCGAGAGAACAACAAGTTAGTCGTTAGTGTGCTCGCTAGGATATCGCATCCTATGCCTACATATCTTCGTCTGGTACGAAGAATCAGAGCAGCTGTAGTTCGGCTACTTCGGGACCACAGCTCAAATCTCGTTTTATTAATCTCTGAAAAATGGTTACAATGAGTGGATACTGAAATAAATCTCCTAGGAAACGCTATCCTATTCTATCCTGAAAAATCGAATGAAAAATAGCCCCCTAACAAATGGGCTTCTAAACTATCCTAAAAATCGGAAAATAAACTCTATGGAAACATCTAAAAGAAAATGCACTTAAAAATATTAAATCGACACTTTAATATTTTTCTCTTTTTTCCAATCATTTTCTCTTCAACATATTTTTCCTTTTCTCAAAATAATTCTCTTTCTTTTCTCTATTTTTTCACATATTTTCTAATATGTTTTTCTCACAATTTTCTATGTATTTTTTTTCTCTTCATTTTTCTTTTTCTATATTTTCCTTTCTATTTTCTTATAATATTTCTTTTCAAATCTTTTTCTATTTTTCAAATATATTTTCATACTTTTCTTTTCTTTTTCTTTTTTTCTCTTTTTTCACAATAATATTTTCTTCATATATTGTTTTTTTTCTAACAAACTTTAAAAAAGGAAAAATAATGAAAAAAACAAAAAGATGGAAAGGGGGGTATTCTGGTATAAGGGTGTTAACAGAAAAATAAAATAGAAACTGAATGGATTGGGCCCAGCCCAAGTCTCTTCAGAAAAAACGCAGAGGGGGGTGGTATGAGTAATCTGGGGGCGTGGCTTAGCAGTTAGCTTCACTGGGCCCAAGGCCCAGAACAGCCAAAAACGCCAGAGGAGTGTAGCTCCAAAAATCTGTTGGGCCTGGCCCACTCTCTTCCTTCTCCTTCCTTCTCTCCACTCAGTTACTGAAAAAAACCCTAATCTCCTCCCCTTTCCGTCGCCGCCGTTAACCTTCTTTTTCTTCTTCTCCGTTCTCAGTCCCTCAGTCTCATTCTCGATCTTTCTCGTTTCTTCTCCTTCTCAAACCTTCCTCCTTCACAACTTCTCAGATGGTTGACGATTCTAGCAATCGGATGACGAAGGTGGGTTGCTGATTCTCGAATCCTCCGAAGACGTTAATGGAGGATCTTGAAGATCTTCGAACGCGATGTTTCTGACGAACGCGCGAGATGTGGATCTAGGGACGTTGACGGATGAAGATTCGTAACGAATCCGAGTGGCTTGAAGACGTTAACGATGTTCTGGAAAATCCCTGATGAAGCTTCGTAGAAGTTTTCTGGAAAAAACAACTTGAAGAACATATGAGTTCTTGAAGGTTCTGGACGATCTTGTGAGGACGATGAAGATCCGTTGAGATTGAGGATTTCTTGCTCTGATGATAATTGCTTGAGGAAATTCTTCTGGTGATGAAGATTGGAGATTTGTCGTTGACGATCTTGACCAGAAAGATGAGGATTGAGGTTCTTGAAGGTTGAAAATCAGAGGCGCGTTCTGGAATTTCTGGATTTCTGGGATTCTTGATGAAGCTCTATGAAGAGTGTTCGCTGATGAAGGTTGAGGATGTTCCTGGCTCGTTCTGGGAGTGGTGAGCGTCCTTTCATGGCGTATTCCATATCGTGAGGAACTGGAACGGATTAAGAATGAGGAAGATTGATCGGTGAAGAATCTGGGGAATGATTTGGATGAATTGGAGAGGAAATCGGAGAAGATGAAGAATTCTGTGCGTTTTTGATTTCCGGTGGAGATTGTGATGGCCGGAGTTGTTAGCGGTGGTGATGAGAGGAGGAAGATGGAGACGATCGGGATCTGGGTTTGGTGGAGTTCTCCGGTGAGGTTGGTGGTGGCCGCCGGCCATGCAGGCCGGCCGGAGACTGAGAACGGTGAAGGGCTGAGTGGTGGGACGCGTGGCTAGGGACAGTGGGTGGAGTCTCTGCATGCTCTCCACGTGTGAGGTCGTGGCAGAGTGTGGAACTCTGAGGGATACGTGGCGTGCTGGAGTGATGCAGCGTGGGCCCCCTCTCTGGCCAACACGTGGCTGGCGCTGGGGTTATAAAGGCTGAAATTCGCTGGAAGCTTCTAGAAAGTTCTGGGATGCGCTGGAGTTCTCTGGACTGAGCTGGAAATTGACTTGGACGAATCTGGACTTTGCAATCCGGACAAAAACATTCTTCTAGACAAAAAACCACAAATTGGGCCTTACGAATTAAATGCTGAAGCCCACTACAAAACTGATAGAAAAAACTGATATAGATTAAAAATGACTAAACCAATTAAAACTAACTAAACACTCAATTAATCCTAAAAATTCTAATTAAACCTATATTAATAATACTCTAAAAAATCTAACAAACCCACTAATATACTTCTAATAAACCTCTAATAACACTATATTAAATTCTAAAAAAAGACTATATTATTTACAAATAAAAGAAAACTCTATATTGTTTTATATCTAACATTTAATTTTCTATTAACAAAACTCATTTATTTAATAAGAAAAAAAACTATATTAAAAGATTAAAAAAAGCTATTAACTATTTAAAAACCTATTAATACCCTATTAATATTCTAAAAAACGCTATTAAATTCTATTAATATTCTAAAACAAAAACTATTCTATATTATCTAAAATATTAAAATCTATTTTATCCTATTTAAAAAGATAAAATCTATTTAAATTCTAAAAAGAGAAAATGCTATTTAAAAATATCTAAAATGATTAAGAAAACTATTAAAAACTATTAAAAAATCCTATTAACCCTAAAAAATGATTTAAAAGCTATTTAAACCCTACAAAATGCCAATAAAATCCAGAAAAATCACAATAATTCCCGAACGAACAAAATAAGCACCGAACGACACAAAAATAATCGGTAAAAATAAACGGGCACCGAAATATCCCAAAAATACGATTCTACTGATCAAAAACACCTGAAACACGAGACGAGAGCTGTGATCCCAATAAAATCAATACAAATGAAAAATGCACTGTATGCAATATGCAGATGCGAATGCGGTTATGCGTCGAAATATCGAGCCAAATGCGAGACCCGGTTGGTCAAATTTTGGGGTGCAACACTAATGTATTAATCTAATCTAGTTAAAGCTAATTAATAAAAGCTAAACCTTATTAATACCAAATTAACACCTAAAAATGATCAACACTAAACTAATATCTAAACAATAAACTCTATTAAAAATAAAATCTATTATTAAAATCTATAGGAAACTATTAAAAGCCATTAATCTAAAACACTATTAATAAACCTATTTATCTATTAATTCTAAAACAACTAAAATCTATTAGTCTAATAAAATCTATATACTATTTAAATTCTATTAAAGTTTTATTAAACAAAAGAAAACTATTTAAAAATCTAGAAAAAAGCTATAAAGGCAATTAAATCAATTAAAATAGGATGCGAGACCAAATTGAAACAAGCAGTAAACCCAGACACCGAGAACCTCCAAAAATCACTGCGTAAGCTGAAAACGCCCAGGAAGTGCACGACTTCTCAAAATAACTTCCGATTATCCGAACCGGTCTGAAATACCCGAAATGTGAAAACAGGGCTGTACTCCCGATAAAATCAGTATGAATGATAAAATGCACTGTATGTGGTATGCGATTGCGAATGCGAAATGCGTCGGACCATAAACCAAATAGGGGAACCGGTTGGTCAAATTTTGGGGTGCAACACATACCTTTGAAAAATAAACAAGTAAAAGATAGATACTTACTTACAAAAGTGAAAATTAAGACGATATTACCTCTCCGTACGAATGACGGAGGATGCACATGTATTCCACAAGGAACTCTCGAACAAAAGTTGAAATAAATGCAAAAAGTGCCACAAACCAATTAACAACAATTATCCTACCACCTTTCACTTTGACAAAGTATCCAATAGTGTAATTTTCTATGAATCCATGAAAGAAAATTATTGATTTGATAATCATCCCTTTTGGTTGGAACTTCAATCTTGTCTCTTTCATGATAACTATCTTACTCCTCCTCAAGTTTCATCGTCTTACGTTGATCAATCATTTATCCAATGTTCTTGAGTATGCCTATTAAAGATAAGATTATTTCATGAAATGAAATACCTTTTCCACATTTCTTGGATGGAATAATTATAAGTAATTTACACACTTTTACCAATTAAATAACACTAGTTGTTGACTTCCTTGGTAACACACCCCTTCTTTCTTGCCACAAAGTCAAAGAACTAAGAAGATGTCACTCATATCATGTATTGAGCATCCACAAATGAGATCCCACACTCTCTTCATAAGTTAAGATATTTATCCTTCAAAATTAACAAGGAATGCTAGGTACCCAATCTTCATTGGGTCCTTGAGGGTGAGCGAAACTTTGGTTGCATTTAGGCAACCATTGAAAAATAAATTTAGGCACAAGAAATTTCCTAAACTTGCATTTTGCAATGGTATGACCCTTATTGCAACAAAAGGGATAATTTAAATGATGAGAGGAATGACCTTTGCTGATTTAATCCTTTTTTCAACAAAGTTATATCTTCTATAAGGATTATGAGAAGGCATCTTATATTTTGTAGTATCAATAGCAAAAGTGACCTTTGATTGTAATGCCTTGTCTAACTTAGCTTTGAGAGTATTTACCTCTCTTTTCCAAATGTGACGAGTTTTACGATCTAACCATGAAGGTTCATCATCCTCATATTTAAATTTTTTGAATATTTAGCATAGATAGCTTAAGAGCTTCCATATTCTTTTTGGTTTCCAAAACTCTAGCTTCCAAATGTTTAAAAGTTCTTTTGTTTGAAGCTAACTTTTTGAAAGCATCTACAGCTTCTCTATGAAGATTTTCAAAAAAAAAATTGCAACTCGGAATAAGATAATTCATCAATATATTCATATTTAGAGTGACTTACATTATTTTTCTTATTTTCACGATAATAAGTTGAGGGACAAACATTTGCCACTTCTTCCTCATCACTTGTGCTTTCTTCACTTGAGGACTCGCTATCGCTTTCCTATGCAATATAACCTCTTCTAGACTTGCTAGATTTCTTATGATGGCATTTTTCTTTGTCTTTCTCTATCAATGGACACTCCGACTTATAATGCCCGGTTTTGCCACAATTGTAACATGAACGTCTTGATCTTCCTTTCTTGTCATCATCTTCCTTTGATGAGTTTGATTGTTTTCTAAATTTGATGAGGTTTTGTCTAGGAAATTTACACCATTCCTTTTTATGTATTTGTTGAATATTTTCACAAAAAGTAACGTATCTTCATCATCCAAATTCTCGTCATCTCTTGTTTCACAATCACTTTGCTCATTAGTTGAGGACTTTGAACTTGAAGCTAACAGAACAATATACTTATTTTCTTCCTCATTGCCTTTACCTTTCTCTTTCTTCATCTTCTTTTTATGTTTTTTCTCATGTTTTTCCAAGCAATTGAGTTTTTCCTCATGTTCTTCTAACTTGCCAAATAAAGTTATGAGATCAAGTGTTTTAAGATCATTCGCTTCTTTGATCGCGGTGACCTTGGGTTGCCACTCCCTATTAAGACACCTCAAAAATCTATTGGTAGCTATTGGAGATAGGATTACCTAGAGCCTTCAAGTGATTTATGAGATGTATGGACCTCTTTTTCATGTCGACAATGGTTTCACCGTGCTTCATGCGAAATAGTTCAAACTCTTGATTAACATATTGATACTAGCTTGTTTGACCTCATTAATTCCCTTATGAGCAACTTCTAATGAATCCCACATAGCTTTGGTGGTCTCATAATAAGAGACATGATTATATTCATCAACATCAAGTGCGGATATAAGAATATTTTGTTCCTTCCAATCATGTGACCACAATTTCTTATGATTATTATCATCCCATTCTGCTTCTGGTTTTGGTACAACAACACTTTGGGCATTAATCACTGAAATTTGATTAGGATCATTGATGATGGAGTCCCATGCACCATTATCAACCGAGTTGATATGGATACACATACAAGCTTTCCAATAGCCATAGTCTTCAACGGTAAAAATTGGCGCTCTGTTGTACTCCCTTTTAGGTTTAATAGCCATTTTCTAATAAGCGGATATTGAAGCATGGAATATACCGGAGCTCTGATACCACTTTTTAGACCAAGGTGATTTATTTATAAGGGGGTGAATAGATCCCCGATAAATTTTTTTTTTTACAAAAACTATTTTTCAAAAATGATGGCTAGTGGAAGTGAATTAGATCGATTCGTCTAAATCAAACCGCCATCAAAAAGCTTGGGTATGTGTATATGAAAACCAATCAAAGATAATGATAAGTATTCAAACAATATGATTCAATCGCAATCTCTTGAAGGAAATGCAACAAGAAATGCTATGTCTAATGATAATTCACACAAAAATCCAATGAGGCAAATTATCAAACACCTTGTGTGCAATCGATTTTTGTTTGAAAATTTGTATAGTTTTGTTGATTTTAAATTCCAACCATAATCTAAAATATTGTGATCAATTCAACAAAATATTTTTCAAACTGATTTTAAAATAATTTTCCAAACGAATTAATCACACAAATGATGAACTCAATAATTGACAAATGGAATGTAAATGATATATATATATATATATATATATATATATATATATATATATATATATATATATATATATATATATATATATATATATATAAGAGA
Organism: Lathyrus sativus; assembly: GCA_963859935.3. Taxonomy (NCBI): domain Eukaryota; kingdom Viridiplantae; phylum Streptophyta; class Magnoliopsida; order Fabales; family Fabaceae; genus Lathyrus; species Lathyrus sativus. The sequence continues at coordinate 407,936,190 of OZ012736.1, read as the reverse complement.
GAGAGAGAGAGAGAGAGAGAGAGAGAGAGAGAGAGAGAGAGAGAGAGAGAGAGAGAGAACATAAGATACTTCCCCAATCAACCTTGTTATGGGTTTGTCTACCTTCAATTCAAACTCGGATTGAGATATTGAAATTAACCTTACTTTGCAAATTGTAGTTTACAAGAGAAATGTAGTAATGCAACCCTACAAACAGTATGTTTGTTGTTGATCCTAACATTTTCTCTTCCCTTGATCTGAGCTTGATCAAGTCACCCAACAATGTCAATTTGATTCACCGTCTCACGCTACTCCTTTGCAAGAACCACAACTTTTCAAAGCTTTCACTCGATCGAATCCAAATTGCAAATTGTTGTAACCTAAGATTTACCAATATGATCCACTGGCTCACGAATCCATGTGTCGACCTATGCAAGTCATGTGTCAACTTGTAAAGTACATATCTAACAAAGCCTATAAGCTTTAAAATTGCAGCACATGAGTCAATCTATACAATGGATGTGTCAACACATAGATAACTTTTACTTCTATGTGTTAACTTGAAACATGGGTATGTCAAGACATAGAGACGCTTTTCTTCTGTGTCGATCGACCTGAAGCATGTGTGTGTCAAAACATAGCTCATTTTTCACATAAAAGTGAGTTTTTGATGCATAAGACCATATCTTGACGCATGAATCTTTTCTAACCTTTTTCTAACAAGTTGTCATGCTCCCTAATGCTAAAATGCACAACTATACTTAGACGATATCGTCCAATGTATATAAACGCTAAAATATCATAGTTTTGACATCATTCAAAATACATCTAATCGGAAATTTGTACTCACAATAATTATTTCCAACTACCCTCTTATAAGGACCCATTAACACCTCGGATGGTCGACTTCATATTTAACACCAACTCATGCTCCCAAGATGCCCTTTCTTCATTAGAGATCCCAATGCCACTCCTTATTAACAATAGAGTCAACATCACCAATTTCCCCGACACTTTAAGGTGATACCAAATAAAGCTTAAAACAACTATCTTTTAAAGAGGTATGATCACACCAAGGGTCATTTCAAAAGGAAATAGTTAATCCATTTCCACCATGTTCTTAAACCCTTAGAAAACCTTCGAACTCTTGCTAATAGTAGATTTGATCATATCGGCCCTTTATATGGCTGGAAGAGTATCAAAATACAATTTACATCACTATAATAATCTCAATCTCTACTTAACTATGAGAGCTAAGTTAACCAAGTGCATATCTCTAACATCAACGCCGCTGTTCAAATTGCAGTGAAGCGACAAGAAGAAAAAATTTAGTTTTGGAAGGATTCCCTCTGGTATTTATATCGTCTCCACAGGGATCGATGCAAGGGAAAGAACGTCATTTAATGGTCTCTACATTTTTAATCTTGTTGTGAAAATTAGTTTAAAAGATCAAAGATATAATAGATAAAAGCGAAAAATATAGATGGAAAATATAAAGTAAAGACATAAAATATAAACGGAGCCTTGTTGGGATTGGATTTCATCAATTGATAACATATGCATTCTTCTAATCGATTAAACATAAATCAATCATTTGTCTGATATTCTCGCGTATCACCCACAACAGAGGTTATGTCTAATGCAAAGTTAAAAGAATAACTATATTGTCTCATTAGTGATGTCTCAGACAACTCTACAACACATAGCATTAAGAACTGATACTAGAACAAATGTTAAGCCTAAATCTATGCCTAGAGTCTAGAACCTAATAGATAATCATCCTAGATCTAGATATTAAGAGTATATTTCTATAACGGTTCAAATCAAAGATAAACATGTAAACAAAGATGAGATCCATATCAGTTTCATGATTGATTCACATAAAATACCATGATCAGAATACGTACATATGCTTAACTCTTTTTACATGCATTCAACTAATTTTCCAAATGTAAGTGAACATAGTTCTTCATCTTTATTATCACGCATCCTCATAATACCGTATTGATCCTACTCATACTACTCATGCTACTAATCAATACAATAAAATAGAAGATATAAGTAAATATCAACTTACAAGACTATGTCAAAAGTTTGCTCATTGATAGATGAATATTTAAGATCAAAGATTTGCAAAAGGTTTTGTCAAGACCCACAAAGAAGATATCAAAGACATTATCAATATTGAATCAAAACTAGTTCACAAACATATATTAGATGAAATACATAAGGTATCAAAAGATTACATCCAAACCCAACAAGAGATCGAATCTCTTACCTTCTCCCCTTAGGGTTTGTATTTCTCTCTCTAGAATATACTTGGAATGAAGAGAGATAAAGTTCTATTCTGAAAAATATAATATATGTTTCTAAAAAGCAAGAAAAGTACTTAAGTAGTATTTACAAAATCTGTCATGTTCGCCTAGCGAACACCCTATCCACCCAGCGAAGACCACTTTTGGGCACTTCAAGTGCCTCAGGAACAGTTAAACCGCCCTTGGAAAATATCTAAGTTCGCAGTGCGAGTACATCTTTGCTCAGTGAACCTCTTCGCTACAGATTCGCCCAGTAAACTCTGGGTCCTTTCCCTCGCTGGTGTTTGCACTGTGAACATGGTGATTCCTCTTCTTTTCTTTGGCTTTCTTGTACACTCCTTTGTGTCTTAATCCTTTATGTTTTATGCCTAAATTCTGCACAATAACACACACATCAAAGAATCCAAAGGTATTTGCAATATAATTGAAAAATCACACAAAAACTATAAATAAATATATTAAAACATGAGATATGAGTTGAAAAGTTCCGAGAAAGATGGCTCAATTTAAGTCAAAATTTGCACTTAACAAACTCTCTCCAACTGGATTTTTGCTGTTCTCAAGCAAAGTATGCCCTTTATAAAAACAAGAGAAATTTGCTCAAACAAGAGGATTTGCTCTAGCATAAGATTCAACCAAGAAAGGATTAACGGTTCAAATTCAAACAAGAGAGATTTGTTCAAACAAGAGGATTTGCTCAAACATGAGAAAGCGCACAAGCAATGTTCACCACAAAATAGAATCGGACAATGATAAAGAATTTAGTTCTTAAACAAATGTCATATAATTTTCAAATAACAACTAAATTTTCATACTTGAATCACTCTAACACTCCTCTTCAAAATAAGAATGAAGAAATTAATGTGTTTGCAACCGCAGACAAATATCACTCACCTGACAAATAATGCTAATAACAATCCAATTCATACATTCATCTAATCAATCAAAAATAAAATCATGGAAGCAAAAAGATCACAAAGGGCATTAAAGGTTGTAACTTGGTCGGGTTCACAACATAGGATCATTTCTAAAGGCCATTGAATTAAAGTTGCCAATGCAAAAGAAACATTCATTATACATGGTATTTACACATCACAACTTCATTCACCACTCTCTTTCCTCTATTGCAAACCTTCTCAAACTTCCTTTTGTACAATTATTTTATTCTCTATTTTTCTCTTTCAAACAAGTATTCTTTTTCTTTTATTTTTCACATTCATATTCACACTTTTTCTTTTCAATGCTTGTTTGAAATTTTTTAAAATTTTGAGTAACCTACCACTTTTGTTTTCATTCTCCCTAACTTGAATTCATCCAAACCTTAAGTGAATGCTTCTTGCTTTTTATGGCAAGAAAATCAATTTAAATAATGTTCAAAAGTTCAAGATTTTTTTTTAGAATCTCACAAAATTCAATGATGAACTAATCTTTCAAATTATGCACATAAACCAAGTTCATCACTAAAATGAGATCTAAAATGTTTAGACTCAAAGGGGTTAACAAATTCTTACTACTCACAAGTAAGTTGCTTTTTGGATATGGTTGTGCTCAATATAAACAAATGTCTTGATTATTTATAATGCTTCAAAATCACAATAATTAAAAGATAAAGTATGAATAAAATGGATTAAACAAAGTTTATCAATCATCCTAGCATATAGTAAACAATAGAGGTTTCTCATAATTTTGGTATTTTGGACCTAAGTGAAACAAGCATTTAAACAAGTTGCAAAATGAAACAAAAATAGACATTTTCACAAAGCACAAAATTCTTAAATCATTCTAACATTCTATAAAGCGATACATCTTACCTTGCTTGCATTCACCACACTCAACATCCTACCATCACCATCCAAACTTGGGAGAATCTTCACTGCATACTTTTAGACAAATAGTAACCAATCTAGAAGAAGTTCTCATTATTCCTCCCTAATCAACACTTGAGAAAACATAAAAGGAAACAAGTATATGTACAACATAAACAATTGTACAAAGCTAAAAAATATAAAAACTATTGCAATGCACTTTAATATCTAAACACCAATCCCCAGCAACAACGTCATTTTGTTCAAATTGCAGTAAAGCGGAAAGAAGCAAAAATTTAGTTTAGGAAGGATCCGCTTCGAGATTTATATCGCCTCCACATGGATCGATGCAAGGTAAAGAACGTCATTCAACGATTATATATTTTTAAGCTTGTTGTGAAATTTTGTTTAACAAATCAAAGATATAATAGATAAAAGCGGAAAATATAAATATGCAAAATATAAAGTAAAGACTTAAAATATAAATAGAGTCTTGTTGGGATTACATCTTATCAATTGATAACATGAATTCTTCTAACCAATTAAACAAAAATCAATCATTCATCTAATATACTCATGTATCACTCATAACAGAGGTTACGTCTAACACAACATCGAGAGAACAACCGTATTGTCTCATTGGTGATGTCTCACACAACTCAACAACACAGAGCATTAAGAACTGATACTCAATCAAATGTTAAGCCTAAATCTTTATCTAGAGTCTATAACCTAACATATAATCATCTTAGATCCAAATCTGAAGAGTATATTTCTATAACGGCTCAAATCAAAGATAAATAGATAAACAAAGATGTCATCCATATCAGCTTCATGATTGATTCACATAAAACGCCATGATCATAATACATATATACGCTTAACCCTTTTTACATGCATTCAACTAATTTGTCAAACGTAAGTGAACATGGTTCATCATCTTTATTATCACGCGTCCTCACAATACTGTATCAATCCTACTCATGCTACTAATAACATAATAAAGTAGAATATACAAGTGAATATCAACTTACAAGACTATGTCAAAAGTTTACTCGTTAATAGATGAATATCTGAGATCAAAGATTTGCAAAAGGTTTTGTTAAGACTTACAAATAAGAAATCAAATACAATGTCAATATTGAATCAAAACTAGTTCATAAATATATATTAGATGAAATACATAAGGTATCAAAGGATTACATCTAAATCCAACAAGAGATTGAAGCTCTTACCTTCTCCCCCTTAGGGTTTGAATTTCTCTCTCTAGAATATACTTGAAATGAAGAGAGATAAAGTTTTATTCTGAAAAATATAATATGTGTTTCTAAAAAGCAAGAAAAATACTTAAATAGTATTTTTAAAATCTATCCTATTTACCTAGAGAACACCCTATTCGCTCAGCGAAGACCATTTTTGGGCACTTCAAGTGCCTCAGGAACAGTTAAATCACCCTTGAAAAATATATGAGTTTGCAATGCAAGCACTTCTTCGCTCAGCGAACCTCTTTGCTATAATTCGCCCAGCTAACTTTGGGTCCTTTTCCTACTACCTCTAATATGGGCTAGTTCGCTAGGGCTTTACCAGGACCTTGTACAGCGAGCATTTGCTTTCACCTCGCTGGTGTTCGCACAACAAACATGTTGATTCCTCTTCTTTTATTTGACTTCCTTGTCCACTCCTTTGTGTCTTAATGATTGATGTTTTATGCCTAAATTCTACACAATAACACACATTAAAGAATCCAAAGGTATTTACAATATAATTTAAAAATCACACAAGAACAAGAAATAAATCTATAAAAACATGAGAGTTGAGTTGAAAAGTGCCAATAAAGATGGTTCAATTTAAGTCAAAATTTGCACTTAACAACCGTCATCCTTCTTTGACCTACAAACCTTAAAACAAGGAACCAAATCAGTTATGTTTTTATCATTATTCCCTATCCATAAAAATTATCTATAGAGTCTAAGCAGACACTTCCAAAACTTTACATGCATAGGAAAATAAAGAAATAAAATACGGATCAAGTTTAAAACATAATTTAACAAAACCACTCTACCACTTAATGTTTGTGTACTTATTTTTCAAGGGATAGAGTATTTTTGAGATAGGGTTAACCAAGGATCTCTGAGTAATTATGTGACATATATTTGCTCTAATCGGGAGGCTAATGTACTTAAACGGAAGAGATTTATATTTGCAGTGCAAAAGCCCTTATGCCACAATTAAAAAACCCGAATCAATGTTCAGCTTTATCATATTTCTCTTAACAAAATTGACATGAAGCCTTGAGGCCACCTAAAAAATCTAAAGGTTAAATTTAATTTCCTAAATATTATCAACATATTTTTCACTTAAAAACAATTAACTATCAATATACTGAAGATGAAATACCATAAGATTAGAGGTACCAAATTTAAAATCAGAGAAGAAATTGTTATCGATGACCCTCTTAGCCAAGTCACTCAAGCCCTTCATGACCAAAAGAAAGAGGAACATAGCTAAATGATTATCTTTTTTGAGACCTAACTAGATATTAATCTCTTGTGTGAGACATCTTTAACCAGAATGACCAATTTTAAAGCAAACACACACTCCCACATCTAAACATTCTTGCACAAAACTAAACATGCCCAACATATAATCCTAAAAATTAAAACTAATCAAGTCATAGTCTTCCTTAAAGTACACTTTAAATATAAGACAATATTTCTTATACATATTAGCTAAGTCCACGATCTCATTAATCACTACCACCTCATTAACTAGAATACGACCTCTACTAAATAAATCTACTTAAGTAAATATTCATAATATTTTTGCATTAATAATATTATTATATGAGATTAATTAGAATACACTGTCAATGTAAAATTACTTTACACTATCATTCAATTATAATGAATAATTTTTACACATAATTATGAAATTAAAAATAAAATAAATTAAATTATCTCTAAATCATTTTTAATAACTACTTATTCCATGTTTCTCTCTTTTCATGTGTCAAAATACTTCAATCTAATTAAATGATGGTGTTGTCGCTACTCGAAAAATGCATCGCGCAACGACGGGGAGGCGAAAAGGGGAGGACAAAAGAGTCGCCACCGAACTTTATTTATCCCATGAGGGGAAAGGAAAATATCGAGAAAACCTTAAGGAAGAAATGGATAAGATGGTCTCACGATCAAGAACGGGTTTGGAAGCCGGTTATGCGAAGGGAAGGTATTAGCACCCTTCACATCCATCGTACTCGATGGGAACCATTTGTTTGTCGCTATGTGAATTTATTTGCTTAAATATTATGCTAATAAAAAAGTGTTCCAAAGGGGGAGAGGAAGGGGATTGAAACAGGAAAATGAGAGATTAGGAGGAATGAGAGAACGGGGAAGAAAAGAGAAAGAACAGACTCGATAGGACTTTGCAGTCCTAGGCCTACGTATTCTCAAAAGGCATGAGAAATTCAGAGTCGACGTAGTTCGGGGCTACGGATATAGGGGGAATGTGCTTCGCAAGGATTGTGGCCCTTGTGCCTACGTATCTTTATTTAAAAGAAGTAAAGAATCAGAGCAGCCGTAGTTCGGCCTACGGTTTGTTAATGTTTTTATGGATGATGTTATCGTGCACATTCTAGTAGTTTAGGTGTTTTTGCTGCTCGCATGTGAGGAGACTTAAGCGTTACCTGTTTGCGGTAGAACGGACGTAACATATCCTTTTTGAAATGATTAGATTTTCTCCATGCGAGGCAAGATGTCACATTTGATTGGTTGAATTGTTTTTAGGGGGCGAGATAAGTCCTCGGATAGTAACCCCTACGGGTAGTACCCAATTCTTTATCTCAAAGTTTTTTTGTTATGAAAATGGTGTGGCGAACGTAGTGTCTTCGTATTGAAAGACGAGTATCAAGACCACACACACTACAATGAGTATCCTGACACTCGAAGAGGAAAAAGTCTACACTCAATCCTCTCTCTTTAATTCAATGCAAAGAGAACTTTGTTCTCTTATTAAAGATGTTTTTGGTTTTGAATGGTAGGTGCTTTGCGACAGAGAACCCTATGGTAAACGTCAGCACTCGGGATAGGAGAAGGCCTATGCCTAACCACTCCACGACCATTCAAGTTTTTGTTATGAAAAGAAGTTTGAAAGAAAGCACTCGATACAGGACCGAGGTTTTAGGTGAGAAGGTTGCGGAGGGAAGTTGGGAAAGGAGGTGGTAGAAAGAGATAGGTGATGGATAAAGTTGCGTCTTCGTATCGAAAGACGAGTATCGAGACCACCCACACTACAGTGAGCATCCCTACACTCGGAGAGGAAGAAGTCTACACTTAATCCTCTCTTTTAATTCAATACAAGGAGATATTATCCTTATCGAAGAGATTTGAAAATGGACTCGGTACGGGACCAAGGTTTTTAGGAGAAAAGGGATTGAAAATTTATAAGCGTCTTCGTATTGAAAGACGAGTGTCGAAACCACCCACACTACAGTGAGCATCCCAACACTCGGAGAGGAAGAAGTCTACACTTTAATCCTCTCTTTTTAATTCAATACAAAGAGATATTCTAATCCTTGTTGAAAGGTGTTTTGAAAAGGGGCACTCGGTACGGGACCGAGGTTTTAGGAGGAAAAGCGTGTGAGTGAAAGTGTCTTCGTATTGAAAGACGAGTATCGAGACCACCCACACTACAATGAATATCTCAACACTCGGAGAGGAAGAAGCCTACACTTAATCCCATCTTTTTAATTCAATACAAAGAGAAATGAAAAAAAATGGGATAAAAAGCCCAATAACGAAAGAGAAATAAAATGAAAATTAAAATAAAAATGATGGAAAATAAATTGGCACATTAAAATATTAGAAAATGATTTTTTTGGATGTTATGGTATTTAAAGTTAATTTTAAATAAATAAAATAAAAACAAGAAAAGAATAAAATGAAATGAAAAGAACTAAGAAGACAAGTGCTAAAAAAAAGAGGAAAGTTCCCCCCAAAGCTTGAACCCAAGACCTTGGGGTTGCAGGCTCAAAACTAAGTCATCTCAACCATTCACACGCACATACAAATTAAAGGAAAAAGAAACTAAAATAACAAACAAGACAAAAAAAACAAAGTGAAAATAAAAAAACGCCCCTAGCTGGGGATCGAACAGGGGACAAAGGCATGGCAATGCGAAGTTTTAACCACTGGGGTGGTGATACATCCATTGTATAACACCACCCCAATTATATATGTACCAAAGGACGTGAAATCTCTAGCCAAGTCTCAAGGCAAATCAAGTGAAAACCCAAAATACGTTTTGATTGCAAACCATTCAAATCTTAATCAATTTTAATGAAACAAAAGCTTAACTTGCTTGATTTTTCATGAGGATCACAAAGGTGCAAATCAAATTTCCAAAGGATGCCCACAAAATAAAATTTGATGGCTCACGCATAATGGAGCTTGAAATGCGTTTTGAACAATGATGACCAAAACTGATGAGTTTAAAAACATGTGAGGGTCTGTACATGATTCAAGTACATCATAGATCCAATTTTAACCAACAAAGTAATCCAAATTGTTATTATAGCAGGATGGTCCTATGAGTTGCAACCATGAGTTTGGAGATGCACTTGAAGATCAAAATTTACAAACTGATGCAATTAGTTGTAGGAGGTGGTTTGAGCAAGTTCTAAATTTGATATGGAATGTGTCTCAATAGACAGTTTGTTCAGAATGCATCAGAGCCAAACATTGGTATGTGAGTTGCAAAGGGTGAAGTTGGAAATGCATTTGAAAACCAATGGATCAAAGCAGATGCACTTAGAACAAGAGATTGATATGAACAAGTTCCAAATATGGCATTGAATGAGTTCTAACAAGCTATTTGGTTTAAAACACATTAGAACAAGAAATGGCATTTGAATTGCAAATGATGAAAATTGTGCCTTTAATGAATTTTACAATTCAACAACATCAATGCTTCTATGACAGCCAGCAAAACAGTTCATGATTAAAAGTAATGACACAAATCTTAATAGCCCCCAAACATCATGCATCAGCCAAAAATATAAAATTACACAAGGTTCTGATGGAATATAGACTAACTATCCTCCCTGCAAACTTGGACAGCAAGTAGAGCAACAAGATGAAATCCACCCTGTCATCAATGCTTGACAAAATCCTGGCCTAAGTTCAAACTGTGACAGCAACCTCATCCACAAATTGAAACAAAGAAAACTCTTTTCAGCCTACTTCAAACATGCCAATCACACTCAGCAAATCTGAGGCCTGTCAAAGACCTCCTTCATGTACTAAAGCCAACCGGTTTTGGTAGTGATACACATTATGAGGATCTAAACAACCCTGCACCAATTTGGTCTTTAGTTTACACAACCAAGCACAACATTCTCCTCCAAAACCCAAACAAACAAATAACCTGGCTAAGTCCTATCACCCTAACTCACCTAGCCTGCCCAAACACTTGTGGATAATGCTTAGCAAACTTGTGGCACTCAACAGGCCTCCCACAGGCTGACTGTAATAACCAAAACAACAATCCTATGACAACAAGCTTGGTCATCAACCTCTGTTCCAAACAAATCCTTAGATGAGAACCACGACAATAACCCAACCTCTTAACACAACAACCAGGTATGAGTTAACAAACTCAGCCCTTAAGAACAGAATATTGATAGCATGATCACCACCTGAACATGTCAAAGTCCCAACCTAAACCAACCAACTAAAACTCACAGCCTAAAGTCACAAACTCAAGGACATTAAACCATCACTAAGCAGTACCAAGAATCTATCATACAATGCCAAGAGTCTAGCTTATATGAACTTTGAAATGCACTTGTGGAGTTCTAAGGCTCAAGTTGGTGGTTTTAAGGACAGGAAAGGATCTACCCAAATCTAAAATGCATTTCTCATGGATCTTCTCCAAAGCAAAAACTCCTTTATCTATTGAAACAGAAAGTGAATGGCCAGTTGCAAAATGGTGAAATGGGAGTTTGAAATAGATTTGCTATTCACAAGGTGTTAAGGCAATGATTTGAGACAGCAACCTCCATCAATCCATAATGACACAGGTTATGAACTTAACACACATGAATTGTAATGGTCTAAAAGGAAGCCTGATGATGCTTTAATTAAACATGACAATAACTTCTTTCCTTTTTCAGACAAAGGGCAAAACAATAATGCTAGAAAAGAAGAATAGCAATGCAACAAGGATCTAACATCAGTGATGTTCACACACATGAAGCTCTCAATCTAGGCAACTTGTTCTAACCAGGAAGTTGTCAAAACTCAAGCTGCTAAACATGTTGCAGCTTTCCATAAATCAGAAGGTGATGGTCAACTTAAGCTGGTGACATGGTTTAAGGACTTGGCACATGGATAGCAGAAGTGACCCAATGCCAAAGTAAAATGCTCATAAATCAAAACTGCAGCTGATCAAAAAAGCTCATCATACACAAGGTTGAGCCTGATGGTAGCAGCAGAGGTTATCAAACCTCAAAGGAGCTGACAGAAACAAATGCATCACAATGCTAATGGTCTTGACAGCAACCAAAATCTAAGCAGAAACCTCACAGACCAATCAAAACTAAAGGGCAGCCAGAAATCAAGAGATCCACCTACATGAATTATGTAGTCCTGATAAGGGTCCAAGTTGATAACCCTCTTAACAAATCTTGGACAACCAGCATAAACTTATGTTCGACAAATTCTCAAGCCAAACTAACCTAACTAAGCAGCCAAAGCCAAAGAGATCAATTATGTCATCAAATATTTTCCACTCAAACTTGGCATGAGTTAAAACAACCACACATGATTATAACTCCTCCAAAGCATGAAATCCAATCAACAAGCAATATGAACTAGTTGTCTCCATCAAATCACACATCAAGGTTCTGAACAAGCAAACCCAAATGAAAACAATGAAACCTAACTGCCTCAAACAACTAATGAACATAAATCAGCAGTTCTAGGATATGCATTTTGAAAGCTATAGCTCAAAACAGAAATGATTATAGTCAAATGAAGGTATGCATAAGTTTCAAATACATTATCCATGAAATCTACATGCCAAGATCAGTCAAAAATAACTTCAAACAAAATCTATCATGCAAGCTGCAAATGAAGGCTTATGATGCATTATGGTAGTTGTGATTCTAAGCAGAATTGATTATGGTCAAATGAAAGTATGCACATCCTTCAAATACAATATTCATGGAATCTAGATGCAAGGATTAATCAAAAACAACTCCAAACAAAATTTGGTGTGTGGACTGCAATTAATGAACAAACATGCTTGAAGTGCTATTTTGGCAAATGGGAAAAGTCATATGATGCAGCAGGCATTCTCAACTCAATCATCATACAGAAAATGATTCACATACATCAAATCATGGATTCAAACAGCTTGCAACAGAATAACAGCCTAAAGGTGAAAGCCTCCAAAACAGAAATTGGCAGTGAGCTTGCCTCTTGGACAAAACCAAACATTCATGAAGCATGTATACACAAACAGATTATACCAAGGCTACTTGGTCTAGACAGACATACTATCAAGCATGATCTAATGATTTTGCACAAGTCAATAAAAACAACATGAGCTGCAGCTAGGTTTTTTTACAATGCCAAACCAAGATATCAATTCAATAACATGCCTTAACAAGTCACAACTCTATTGTAATGAACATGAACCAAGTTTATCACAAAAAACTAGTCCTAGCAGCAAAAAGAAATCCTAACATGACAATGCTAGTAAACCACAATTAAACCTAATGGCACAATGCACATAACAGTTTGCAAGTTTTAAAGGCAATTTGACTTGAGTTAGATAGTTATAGCAGCAACATGATTTTAACAGGACAATGCTAGTTCAATCACCAATTAGCCCTAATGCATCTAATGCACATACCAATTTACAAGCATAATGACAATGGTTCAAATCAAAGGGTTGGCAGCAGCAATTACATAGCAATGGTTCATGATAACAAAAAGAAACCTAACATGATAATGCTAACACCAATCAACAGATAATCCTAATGCCATATATACAATTTACAAACTCAGGCCAATGACAATTATATCTTATAACAATAAGGCTAAGGCAGTTGGAGTCACAACAAAAGCATGGCATCTTGATGCAAGCAGTCAAAACAATGATCAAAGGTGCCTACAAGAAATTTAAGACAGAATGCCCATAATGCTCTCAAAACATTAATACAATGCATATAGGCTCAAGAACAGTTGGCAAATGCAAGCAAGGCATGGACAAATCATGATTACCACACAACCCTACTATAATGCCTAAGTGATGACAGCAATATGGTGCAAGCATGAACATGATAATGTCAAGTAAAAACATGATTCAAATGAAAAACACAAACTCATGTTAACAAACCTAGATCAAACACAAACAGCAACTTAAAATCATCATAGAAGCATACTTATCATGGCAATGGCAAGTATCAAATTTCAATGCAATATCATGATGATTACAAGCATATGACAGCAAAAAATCAACATTCACATAAGTCATTCCAATGACCTTTACCAAGTCCAACAGAGTTGTTCAGTTTACAAACATACTCAAAACATGCCATAGACCAAGTTTGAGCACAAAAATGATTCAAAAGTGTACTAGCATTAAAAATGCCCTATGAGTTGAAAAATGCACATGAGCTGAAAAATGGCCAAAACAGAAATGCTGCAGATCAAGCAGAGTTCAAATGGTACAATGTTTAAACATCACATGAATCAATATACAAGGGTTTCTACTTCAAAATACCAACAAACAGATCAAGATCTAAAACAGTTGTTGTGACAGAAGCAAATCAACATCTTTCACACAGAAACAGAATCAAAACAGCATCAAGACATAACAGTTGCAAATGTTCATACATGACATTTAAGAGGATCTCAAGGCTTAGCATCATAGCAACACAACATGGTATGATGATTATACAAGTGATAGACATTAATGACCAAGACAAGCAAGATAGGGCAGATTCAACATGAACTGCATTGGATTCAAAATACATTGTAACCACTAATGCACATCAAACACATTCATGACTGTTTAAAGGAGGATAGTAACTATCAACCACTTGTAGAACTCCAAGCAAGTTTGTGCAGTATGGAAAACCTTGAAGCCTCCAAATAAGATCCAATCCAATGCCTTGATGAAGATGACAACTTTTCTTGCACTTGAAGTAAACAAGTGAATCTTGGACCAGAACTTGAAACAAGTGATGATGATGGTATTTTAGGTTATGGACAGTTGGTTCATCATAAACCTAATGTGTTTGGAGGTTTACAATGATCAAAACAGACCTGGTATGTGTTTTGGCAGATTTTGTATGTGAAGTCAAACTTTGCTTGGTTGAAAGTTGACTTTTGGGAAAATGAGGTTTTTGACTGGTTTAAGTGTGTGAACACCTCCCACACATCATATGTGGATTGTGTGGATGGTTTATGGTGAGTTTGAGTGGGTGAAAATGATTTTGGAAGATGTTTTGCTCAAGGCAGATTTTTGGGTATCTTGTGTTGCACCCTAAAATTTGCTCAACCTATTTCACCTGGTTTATGTTTCAATTGCATTGTCATTTGCATAATAAGTCATGTACATAGTCTAATCATTTGCATAGCATAGCATAACAAGTCATCTGACAAGGGACCAAGGGCCATTTTATCAGAAAGAGGTCCATCAAGGGGTTTTATTCAAGTTCAAGACTATCCAAGTAATCAAGAAATGAGTTGAAGTTTTGAAAAGTTTGAAGGTCAACCAGTGGATTTCTCTCCTAATCTTGGGGGGGGGGGGGGGGGGGTTAAAGATCATCAATAAGTGTGTGAGGCATGGAATGTGTACAAAGATCATGGAAGACCTAGAGGGTCATTTTGCAGATGAGACAAGTCTTTGATACAAGTACAAGAGCCAGAGTGGAAGTACAGTCAACTAGGGTTTCATCTGGGTCAACCCTAGGTCAACCCTAGGTCAACTGAGTGATTGAAGAGCATCAAGGCTTAATGAAAGGATGTGGGATTCATGAATTGATATGTGGATACAAGTGTGGTGTTGTGCCAAGGAGAAATCAAAAGGAATCAAGAAGAAGAGGAGTACCAAATTAGGGTTTTAGTGTAAAATTCTCTAATTTAGGCATATCTTCCAAGCCAGATAAGTCAAAATGCAAGCTTCAAATAAATTCTTGGTCAACATGAAACTTGTAGAGCATCTCAATAGCTTTAATTTTAGTACTAGAAGTCTTCAAGACAATTTGTAGAACTCAAGTTATGGTTCTTGCAAGTTATGGGTCCCCAGAGGACATTGAAATTTATCTGTGAAAGTCACTTGACTTCCAAGCAACTTTTTCCCATCAATGAGTTTTCAAATGGATTCTTGGCCAACATAAGAGTTGTAGATCTTGATCTTAGCTTTAATTTGAGTACTATAAGTCCTCAAGAGTATTCGTAGAACTCAAGTTATGGTCTTGGCAATCCAGGGGTATTTTGGGAAAGTTGAATTACAGGTCATTTTTCAACATAGGTCCAAATCTCCATCTTCCACTCCTCAAATGGAAAAATGTTCAACATGAGATGTGTTCAAAATGATTTTTTTAGGATAGATAAGAGGTCATGAGAGTTTGAAATGGCTTTCTTCACAAAGTCATCAAAATGGCCTGAAATAAGGGTATATTTTAAATGAACCAAAGTTGAAAATTAGGGTTTTTGATCTACAAAACCAAACCAAGCCATATGATATACCAATTTGATTGTAAAATGCATTTTGAGAACATTGACATTGCCACAATTTTGAATTGAGGGTTATTTTTAGGACTTGCTTTGAAAATTGGTTACTTGAATCATAAGTAACAATTGCAAAACCACACTTCCAAGCAAATGCAAGGCTCCTTTCCATCCATACACCTCCAAAATCTCATTTGGAGAGAATTTAAACTCAGAACAAAGTGAATTGCAATCCAAATCATGAGATGGTATGTGCATAGCATGAGATGAGATTTCCATGGTGTTGCACCCCAAAATTTTCCCAACCTTTTCTAACCTAGGTTTATGTTTCAATTGCATAGTCATTTGCATTGTCATCATGTATATAGTGTATTCATCTGCATTGCATAGCATAAGCAAGCTGTCTTACTCAGGGGATCAAGTGCTATTCTTATCTCAAGAGGCATATTCAAGGGTTTCATTCATATTCAAGACTACTCAGGTCATCAGGGAAGAATTTGAGCTTTGAAGTGTTGACAGGTTGATCAGTGGGTTCTCCCCTATCTTGAGGTTATTTGGGGATCATCAGAGGAAGTGTGAGCCATGAGCCAAGAGCATGAGGTGTGTATGGATGTTATGAAGAGCCTAGATGATCATTTTTGAGGAGTAACCAGGTCATTGGAATGATTGCAAGAGCCTCAGTTGAAGTCAGTCAACTAGGGTTTTATCTGGGTCAACACTAGGTCAACCCTAGGTCAAAGACTTATTTTGAAAGGCATCAAGGATCATTTGAAGAATGCGGGATTCATTATTTGCTATATGGATATGGATATGGTGTTGTGCTAAAGAAAAATCAGAAGGAATCAAGGAGAAATGGAGTTACCAAATTAGGGTTTCAGTGTAAAATCCCCTGATTTAGGTCAAACTTCAAAGTAGTGTAACTCAAGATGCAAGCTTCATATGAATTTCTGGTCCACATGAAACTTGTAGAGTATCTTCATAGCTTTAATTTGAGTGGTGGAAGTCATCAAGATGATTTATAGAACTCAAGTTATAGCTCTTGCAAGTTACAGGTCATCTGAGGGCACTGAAATTTGTCTGTGAAAGTTGTCTGTCTTCCAAGCAACTTTTGACCTTCAAGGAGATTTCAAATGGATTTCTGGCCAACATGATAGTTGTTCCTTATTGTCTTAGCTTTCTAGGAAGGTATGGTATGCCTTCATATGATTTGTGGAACTCTACTTATGTCCTTGGCAAGCAAAGGGTATTTTGGTCATTTGAGAATTACAGGTCATTTCAAGCCTATGCCTAAAACTCATACAAGGAAGCTTCAAATGAAAAACTTCACAACATCAAAGTTGCTCAAAATGTCATTTTAAGTATAGAAAATAGGCCATGGGAGTTTAGAAATGCATAGAACAAGACTTGATAAAAGTTGGTGAAAAATGACTTAAAAATGGCATATAACTTGAAAAGGTTCACATGGAAATTTGGTTTGGGCAATCTACAAATCCAAAATAGGTCATGTAATATGTCATTTTGAATCCAAACAACATTTTAGAGACTTTGGTTCATCCACATTTTTGAGTTAAAGCTTAAATTTTGGAGTTGCTTTGTAAATCCATGACTTGCATAATAAGGTACAAATGCCAAACTTAATGAAATGCAAAGAATCAGCTTGCTAAGCATCTAGATCTTTCCAATAACTCATGAAAGGAGATTTTCAAGCATAATTAAAGGGATGTACCAAGTCTAGGCATGAGATATTGCATGAGATGATAAGTTCCATTATGCCATATCATGAGAAATCCATGAGATATTCTACACTCTCCTAGAGGGATCCAGAATGTTCTAGACATTTCCATCATCATCTATATAATGAATGTGGATCATTGGTGGAAGAGGTTGGTGAAAAGAGAGAGAGAAAAGTGAGAATTCCATTGTTGCTTCAATTGTAAGAAAGAGTGAAACTCCATATTCAGCATCAATTCAATTGGTTCTTCTTCTTCATTCATGATCCATTGATCTTGTTGAGTGCATAGAAGCTGCTTCAGAGGCTGATTCATGGAAGATTGAAGAACTAGGGTTTGAAATTGCAAGAAGCATATCAGATTCGAATCTCATATTAGAAGCATTCTTCTTCCAACTTTTTGCAAACAGAAACCAGAGCATCATCTAAGGACCATTTGTGAAAGATTGCAAGTGTTGAATCGAGCCAATTCTCATCTGTTTCATCAAGAGTAGCAGGTTTGCATTTTGATCTCTACACCACTAATTATGCATTGTCAGCTTAGTTTGTTAGGTTAGAGTTGTTAGGGATAGGTAGATAATGATATCCAGAGAGTTTGAGTGTCATTCATGGAGTTTGAGAATATGGTGTTGAAACTTTGATGATCAAGAAATCTTAGGTTAGTGAGGGTTAATCTTAGTATGTTAGCTTAGGATAACCAGGGAGAGGTGAGGAGTAGTTTAGTACAAGAATCTGCAAGGTTTATGAAGGTCCATCACTGAGTGCAGTTGGTATGCCATGAAATTATAGCTATCGGGTTTCACTCTAGGGTTGGTTTCAATCCAAACTCTTGGCACCATCGTGTTCATGGGAGAGAGTAGAGCAGTTTTGCTCTTTATAGTTTAGGTTTTCATGGCCAATCGAGTGAGAACAGAAGGGATGAAGGTGTGTGCATGGAGGGGGTTTTTTCTGAAATTAGGGTTTCATTTGGAGAAGATGAAGGAGGGCCGTGGATTTGGAGGGAGACCTTTGACTCAGAAATTGATCCAACGGCTGCAATTCAAAAAGAAAACGGAGGGAAAGAGTGAGCTTGAAACGCAGCGTTTCATTAAATGAAACGCGTGGGCCTGAGTCCAAAACGTGCTATCCCCACCCCCGTATTGAAGCCCAATGGAAAATGAACTTGAAATGGTTGCTAAATACACCGAGCGTTTAATCTTTTTCTTTGTTTTTTTTATTTTGAATTTCTGAACTAACTGGGCTTAACATAATTGATATCTGCGCCCCCACCTTCTGGCCCATCAAGCAATAACAACTGGGCGCATTACTTGTGACACCCCCTCCCCATTTTAATTCATTTCTTGATTTTATTTTTCTCTTATATTTTTAGCATCTTTAAAAATCCATATAAAAATGAAAAAAGCTTATTTTTAATTGATTCTTTTTGTGGTAGATCAATAATTCTGTTAAGAAAAATAATAAATAATAAAATTAGCATTTTATTTTGTTTTAGTATTTTTTGTGCATTTTTCTTTTAAATAGATTTTTAAGTGGTTTAATTTGATGCATGACATTGTTGATTTTAGTTTAGTTAGATACTTTAACATTTTGAATCCATTCTTTTTAGGGTGATTAACTTAGGACTTTAGCTTCCTCATAGGATTTAATTAATAATTTTAGGATTAATTTTTAGATGATTTGATTAGGTGAGATTAGAGTGATTAAAATTAGGGCTTTAAGTGAACATAGGTGAGGTAGATCATTTCTTTTAGGAATTTTGATTTGATTTTGGGGTATGGGACTATAGGGGTTATGGGTAGATAATAGATCCCTTAGAAAATATTAGGCTTCCCCTATTACTATTAGTATATTGTTTGTATTTGATTGACTGTGTGGTGTGCCCTCTTTAGGGTTTATTCTTTGACTGTGTGGGGTATTGGGTTTGTTTGGGGCTTGGGGTTTGAGCGGAAGACTGTGTTGATGAAGCCCATTTGAAGATCAAAGAGAATGAAGACCAACTTCCAGAGTTGAGGAGGAGTATCTCTTGCTGGCAGCTGTTGAAGGTTATAGGATCTAGGAGTTAGGCAGAGCTCTAGGGTAGAAAACTTGATTCACAAACATGGAAGGTCTTGATTGCCTCCATCCCTCTCTATGATGCAGAGTCTCTCTAAGACACTCACCCCCTTCCTTTGGAAGGCTTGGTGATAGTGTCTAAGAGATAGAACTCTTGAGAGAAATATTCTATGTGTTGTTAGCAGTTTGTTTGCCACCTTTGGTGGTCAACTAATTGTTTAACACCCAGTTCATTCTTGTGATTGATTCCTCAGCTTGGAGAGTGGGACTTGAAGAAAAGCCATTGGGAGATTGAGGATCAAAGACTGATGCTTGCTTGAAGCTGGTAGATAGTTGATGCTGACTTGAAGACTGATGCTGATGAAGATTGCTTTGCTGTTTAGTTTTAGCTGTTTTAATTCATGATGTATTGTGTGAATTTCCCTGACTGTATTGTTTGTTGTTTAACCTGTGGGGTTGAAAGTGAATTCTGTTCACTTTTGCCTATTGTTTTCTAGGTTCGAGGTTGAGTGGGACTCCCTTGCCTCGCTTGTATTGTTGCATCCATGCATTTTACGGCTTTATTGTATATATTTGCTGTTTCTGTTTTCGTTTATCCCTTAGGATCTCTGTTTCTCTCTGCGCAAGAGAGGAGCATGATAGACATTAGGTCTTAACCCATGCATGATAACATTAGGGCAGATTTTATCCCTTTTTTCAACCCTAGGATTTGTAGAGTGTCATCTCTTCTTTCTTCAAAACAACAGAAAAACATTAATAAAGGTTATAACAGAAATCAATTCACTTCTTCCGTCAAAAGATTTGAACAAACATCAACCTTTTTGCAATAAGAAAACCCTTGTTTAAGGTGAGATTTTTCATAAAAGACACTTGGACAGCTTGTGTCGTGCGTAGCCCGAACTACGTTTGCTCTGATCTTCCATGCAGTGTGGAAGTACGTAGGCATAGGACGCGATATCCTAGCGAGCAACCTGCACCCATCCTCCCTCGTAGTTAGGCGAACTACGTAGACTCTAATTTCTCGTTCCAGACGGGAATACGTAGGCATAAAGTGCGATGCTTTACCGAGTCATGTTTTCTTTTCTTTTCAGACCTCATCCTTTAGTTTAGATAGAAGTGTAATCCGTACAAACAAGCAAGCGTGGATCCCATCGAGTACGATGGACGTGAGGGGTGCTAATACCTTCCCCTTACGTAACCGACTCCCGAATCCAGGTTTTGGTTGCAATGACCATACCTTTTCCCGTCTTTGCGTTAGGTTTACTTCGAGCGTTTCCTTTCCCTCCTTTGGGATAAATAACGCACGGTGGCGACTCTTCTGTCAGTCGGCGCCGATTTTCGCAGTAGCGACAGCTGGCGACTCTGCTGGGGATCCAACGTCCCCTGGCTGCTAAGGACTGCGATAGTTCCTTATGCATTTGGGATCCAACGTCCCTTAAGAGAGTCAGTCCTAGCGCTTGTTTTCCCGTCGAGGATTTTGTATGGATTGACATTTCTGTATTTACATTTCAGCATTATATTATTGTTATTATTGCTGTATTGGGGTGTGAC
This sequence comes from Lathyrus sativus, assembly GCA_963859935.3. NCBI lineage: Eukaryota > Viridiplantae > Streptophyta > Magnoliopsida > Fabales > Fabaceae > Lathyrus > Lathyrus sativus. The sequence continues at coordinate 407,915,015 of OZ012736.1, read as the reverse complement.
GGGTGTTCCATGATTGAGAGATAAGCCGGACCTGGGCTTGAGTGCACCTAGATTTAGAGTGGAGATTAGTGGGCGCGCACGTGCTTTGCATGTCCTAGTGTCCCACGAAATCCACACTCAGACGAGGTTCTTCTGGTTGACCTCCTGTCCTGCCCTTTGGGTGGCTCGGGTTGCTGGTTAGTTGGATTGTCGACTCTGGGAACCGATCATTTGGAAGTTGGCTAAGTGAGCCCTCTTCAGGATTTGATGATGCCACTCCTTCTGGGAATCGTATCATCAACCCTGAAAGTCTGTGACGCCGACGACCGCATAGGATGCCATACCTTTGTCAGTTACTAGGACACCTACCTGTGAGAGGGTTTTGGGGTTATGCAGGTAACTAGACCTTCAGATACCGGTTATTTCTTGATCTGAGATCCTGGGTATTTATGGACAGTTGTGAGGTCTATCAGAGACCAGTCAGAGTTATGGTATGAGGTCTATCAGAGACCAGTGGGAGTTATGTTATGGGGTCTATCAGAGACCAGTGTTAGAGCTTTGTGTTGGGTCCATCTGAGACCAGGGTTTGAGGAATTCTGGAGGGTCTATTTGAGACTTTTGATATGGTTCAGGCTTCTCAGCTATAGCACTTGGTCCCTGTTGCATGTTGCTTGCATTGCATTGTTTGCATAACCATTGTCATTGCATCCCATTAACGTGTGTCTGTGCTGCAGGTGCATTTGCATATTCCCTGGTTCTAGTGTCTGGACTGCTGAGTATTGATCGTGGCTGGTTTGAGGATGACAGTTGCCTACAAGCTACCTATCCCTGATATTACTCCCCTCCTGGGTCTGATTTCTCTTGCTGACGAGGATGTCCGTAGAAGCTTCAGGCAGAGTTACGGACGGTTGTTGATATTGGTTCGCAGATCCACTGATGATGAATTGAATGGGCTGTACACCTTGATGCAATTCTACGACCCTGCTTTGAGATGTTTCACGTTTACTGACTTCATTTTGGGGCCTACCATGGAGGAGTATGTAGAGTTTACTGAGCTGCCGATACAGAATGCAGTTCCTTTTATTCACTCTGCCGCTGAGCCCAAGTTGGAGGATTTAGCTAAGGCCTTGCACATGAATGCTTCTGAGCTGTTGATGACTTCTTGGTGAGGGGTTCCAGGTTTCTCTCTCCAGTTTCTGGTTGGTAAGGCTCAAGAGTACGCCAAGAATGGGTGTTGGGTGGTCTTTAACGTTGTTATGGCCCTATGCATTTATGGGATAGTGTTGTTTCCCAATTTCCCAAACTTCGTGGACATGGATGCATTTCATCCGTTCGCTGCTGGCAACCCGGTACCTACATTGATCGAGGACTTTTACCATTCGATGCACTACAGAAATGAGAACAGGAGAGGCAAGAACGTCTCTTGTTGCGTGCCTTTGCTGTACATGTGGTTTAAAAAACATCTTCCCCTGAAGGGACCTTTTGTGGATAGTGCAACTACAGCTGACTGGCCAGAGCGTATGATGAGGCTGTCTTCTGAAGACATTGAGTGGTTTGACCGAGACTTGCTGGGGTCTGAGCTTATTTTCAGTTGTTCTGGGTATCCTAATGTTCCGTTGATAGGGAGAAAAGGGTGCATCAATTACAACCCATCTCTGTTTGTCCGCCAGTTTGGATATGCGTTGAAGAGCCCACCTCAGGAGGAAGAAGTACAGGAATCTCTGTACTTCACCGGTGATTTGAATGGAGAGTTACTAGCCAAGCTTCGGCATGCCTGGACGCGTATTAACAGAAAAGGGAAACCACTGTTGGGGAAGAATGATTGTCAGGCTTATGCACCATACAAGGTTTGGATCCAGGAGAGAGCAAGACAGCTGCTGATGCCATTTCCAGCTGCACCAGTCCCTGTTCATATTCCGGTAGAAGAACCAACCACTGTCACTATGGAGGTCTACGAGCGAGTTGTGAAAGAAAAGGAAGCCTTGATGAAGATTAATGAAGAGTTAGAGAAGGAGCTGGCTCAGATGCGTAGTGAGAAGAATAAGGCTGTACGTTCTTTCCAACAGCAGATCGAACTAGTAAACAGGCTAGGTGCTGAGTTGACTGAGGAGAAAAAGAAGCGCGAACGTCTGGGTCAAGAGTTCAGAAGCTCTCATGACATGTTGGAGTCCAAAAAGAAAGCACTCGACGCCGCTCACCGAGAAATCTCTTCTTGTAACAAGACATGGAATGCTACGCTAACCAACAACAAAAAGAGGGAAGATAAATTGAAGCAGAAAATTTTTGAACTCGAAGAGCAGTTGAAGGCTAGCATTAAGAAGCATGAAGAAGAGGTGATGACCAGATATAGTCTCCAGAATGCATTGAACAAGGCCATCGAAGGCAGGAATGAAGCTGTGTCTCAGAAGCGGAAGTTAGAGGATCGCTTCGGAGAAGGGGCATGGGAGGAAACCGCTGGTGACGTGCGACGTGTGCTCAAACGAAGAAACCAGCTTGTCGAGGGTCTGCTTACCCGACCAAGCCATCCAGAGACTAAGAAGTTGATAGAAGAGTATCGGGCTTATGGGAGTACTTGATCATTTCATGTATTAACTTGTATGCTTTATTTGCATTTTGTGCTGACCATCACCAGGATTGTTGGTTGAGGTCATGCCTTCCTACTATACACTCAGTGATATTGTATTCTTGGATTTCTCTGCAATATACGAGGTTTTCTATGATTCGGCTCCAATCACTGTATTGCTAGCACTGTCACTGCACTGGCACATTCGCACTAGAATCGGGGAATGATAATCCCTAATGCACAGACACATATTGCATTTTGCATACATACTCATATTTGCATTGCAGGTTTGTGATTCGTGTATCTTATCTCCTGCGTCCATAGCAGGTATTTTCAGGATTGCAGAAAAGCGGGTCCACCGTTACTCTACAAGGATCAACCAGAAGAAGATCATGGACAACGTGCAGAGTGAAATGCAAGAGATGCGTGACAGGATGGCCCTGCTCATGCAAACCATGGAGACTATCGCCAAAGGACAAGAGCAGCTGCAGAATCTGGTTCAACCGATAGTCGCACGGGCTGAAAACAACGGGACACCGCATGGGGAAAACATTGCTGCTTCTCCCCGAATTGAGAATCGTCAAAGTGCTGATGCTATTCCCGTAACCGGTTTGAATGCTGGAGAAACTGGTCCCGTAGGTAGAGGTGGGAACGCCGGTAATATGAATGTCAATGCAGATACTGCTGGAGTATTTGTGGGTAATGTCAACCAGGGTTTCAATGGGGGCGTAGAGAATGTCAGAATGAATGGTATTAATGGTAACCAGGGCTTCAATGGTGTGAATACGGGGTATGGCACCATTGCTGGCGCCAAAGCTGGGTTTGGTGGCTATGGTAATCTTGGATATGGAGCTGGCGCATACAACGCTCAAGAGATGGGTAATCTGAGGTATGACCCCAGGTACGTCCAAACGGGGCCGGGCCGTGATGCAGATTATGTTGGATACGATGCAGTACCTCACTGGGAGGATCGTCAGGAGGATGTGTTCTCTGGTCAGAACGAGGGTTATGAAAGAGCCAGGGATGACAACCATCGGATGAGATTGCTAGAAGAGAAAGTGAACGGATTGGCCAGCCAGAATGCTCTCGGGCTGGATATGTCAAATATGGGGTTAGTCCCAGGGTTGAGGGTCCCGCTGAAATTCAAAGCACCGTCATTTGATAAGTACAAAGGGGATACGTGCCCTAGGGTGCATGTGCGCGCGTTTTACAGGCGCATGTCTGCGTATTCTAAGGATGAAAAGATGCTAATGCACTTCTTCCAGGATAGCCTGTCAGGGCCATCGCTGGAGTGGTACATGAGCTTGGAGCCTACTCAGATCAGGAGTTGGAAAGAGCTGGCAGAGGCTTTTGTTCGACATTATCAATATAACAGTGATCTCGCCCCTAACCGAGTCCAGCTGCAAAGCATGTCTCAAAAGTCTAGCGAGAGCTTTAAGGAATACGCCCAGAGATGGTGAGATTTGGCTGCTAGGGTGCACCCTCCAATGGTGGAGCGCGAAATGATGGATATGTTCATAGGAACTTTTTCTGGAATGTACTATGACCGGTTGCTCAATTTTTCGATGAGTACTTTCTCTGAGTTGATCTTGATGGGGGAGCGCATTGAAAACGGGGTAAAGATTGGTAAAATTCAAGCGGGTGAATCCAGTTCCGCAGGAGGTAATAAGAAGACGTTTGGTGGTAAAAGGCAGGGGGATACCAGCGCTGTATACAGTGCTCGACGAAGGAATAAAAGTCAGAACTGGCATCAGCAGTCGCAAGTTGCAAGTGTAACCATTCCAGGACCTTCTCAGCAGCAGAGACAACAACCACAGCAACAGGCTCAGCAGCAGCCTAATAATAATCAGCGCAGACTTCAGAACCCACGATCAAGGAGAATATTCGAGGTACCGCCGGTATCATATGCAGAACTCCTTCAAACTTTGTTGAAATTGCAGTTAGTCGAGAAGAGGACCTTAGCACCACCAACTGGCCAGCCACCAGTCGGATATGATGTTAATGAGCACTGTGACTTCCATTCGGGTGCACCAGGGCACAATGTTGAGAATTGCCTAGCTTTCAAGCATAAAGTACAGGACTTGCTTGATAGTACGGCTATTAACTTCGGGAAGGAAGGTCCCAATATCACGCAGCAGCCAATGCCCAAGCATGGTGGGGCTAGGGCCAATGCAATCATGGTAGATGATGAGTTGAACTTAGTTTCAGAAGTGAGCGAGCTGAAAACCCCTTTGAGTTACGTAAAGCAGCGTTTATTGAAAGGAGGTGTCTATCCCGGTTGCAGTGAAGAGTGTGACGACTGTTTGATTCAACCTGAGGGCTGTGAGAAGTTGAAAAGGGGAGTTCAAGGTTTGATTGATGAATGAATTTTGCAGTTTGACAGGGCTGTGGGGCGAGAGAAGTCTGTTGAGACAGAATCTGAAAAAGAGCGTAGGGAGATTGCCACGATCACCATTCCGTTCAAATTGGTGACAATTTCGGCATCATCGAAGAGGCCGGCCATTACTATTACCAAGGCTAAGGCAGTCCCTTATGAAAGCACAAAGGCAGTCCCGTGGTGCTATGGTGCTGAGGTGTATTGCAATGGGGAAAAGATTAACTTGAATGATCCGCCAGCGGGATCCGTAGATAACATGGTGGGAGCGGGTGGTATAACCCGGAGCGGGAGAATTTTCACTTCACCTGAGGTTGAAGCAGAGAGGCTTGCCAGAGGTAAGAACAAAGTTGTTGAGGGGGAATCTTCGGGGAGTAAAGAGAAAGAGCCGATAACCAAAGATGTGGAAGAATTCATGAGGTTAATCCGCAAAAGTGATTACAAGATTGTAGAGCACCTGCAGCAGACCCCGTCAAAGATCTCCATATTATCGCTGCTGTTGTGTTCTGAGGCGCATAGAAATGCCCTATTGAAGGTACTGGAGACATCCTTCGTGCCGCAAGAGATTTCAGTTAATCAGCTGGAGGGAGTTATAGCACATGTTAATGCTGGGCATGGTCTGGGATTCACGGATTTTGACCTAACACCTCGGGGGCGTGATCACAATAATGCCTTGCACATCTCTATCGAATGCCGGGGCACTGTTTTATCCCATGTGCTGGTAGACACTGGGTCCTCGTTGAATGTGTTGCCAAAGAAAGCCCTGTTGAAATTGGATACCCGTGGGTTGTTGTGTACACCTAGTGATTTGGTAGTGAGGGCCTTTGACGGCACAAGGAGGTCAGTATTCGGGTCAGTGACGTTACCCATCCAAGTAGGACCGGAGGTGTTTGACACAGTGTTTTACATCATGGACATCCAACCTGCATATAGCTGTTTGATCGGGAGGCCTTGGATTCATGCCGCTGGGGCAGTAACTTCTACACTCCATCAGAAGCTGAAATATATGGTTGAGGGGAGTATTGTGACGGTGTGTGGCGAAGAGGATATCTTAGTCAGTCATTTGTCTTCCTTCAAGTACGTGGAGGTAGATGGAGAAATTCATGAAACGCTGTGTCAGGCGTTCGAGGAGGTGAAAGTTAAAGAAGAAGCTCTGGTGAAGAGTGAAGGGCAGAAGGTGGTCATCTCCTCGTATAAAGAAGCCAAGGCGTTGGTACAAGCAGGAGAGACTCAGAAGTGGGGGCAGGTTCTGGACATCCCGGTGAAGCAAGATAGGTATGGCTTGGGGTACCGCCCATCTCCCTCGCAGAGTGCGCCTAAGTACAAGGGACTTGTGGTGTTCACGCCCGGAGGAGTTAGCTTCGAGAGGATTAATGTCGTGTCTGATACGGAGGAAGTGGATAGTGATTGCGACATGGACGCATGGATTCGACCCAGCACGCCGGGGCAAAGCCTATGCAACTGGTCCATCCAGGACGTCATCCAAGTCACCAAACAGTAATGCGTTGTTTTTCAATCATTGTATGATCATATGCCTTGCCCGGGGCATCGATGATTTTGTCTTAGGGCCTAACTGTTTACCTGTATGTTTGCATGATCAATAAATGACGGCGTTTTTTAAATTCAAATGTTGTGATCCTTTTCTTTTTGTTTTTTATTCTTCAATAAAATGGCAGCGTGGTTATGCATTTTGCTTGTACATCATTTTGAAGCACTTAACCGTTTCCCTCGCAGGATTCATGAATTTTCAGATGACACCGACCAAAAACTTCCTATGACTCGTTTAGACTTCGAGCATCCGATCTTCCAAGTTGAGGAGGAGATTGTGGAGGATAGTGACTTACCAGAAGAGCTTAGTCGGTTATTAAAGCAAGAGGAGAGAGTCATTCTGCCTCACCAGGAAGAGATTGATATTGTCAACTTGGGGTCTGAAGAATGCATCAGGAATATCCGTATAGGGGTTGCGTTGCAAGTTGACATCAAGCGAGAGCTTATTAAGATGCTGCGTGAATACAGTGATATATTTGCTTGGTCCTACGAGGACATGCCGGGTCTGGATACCGATATGGTTGTTCACCGTCTGCCGTTGAGAGAAGATTGCCTGCCTGTGAAGCAGAAACTCAGAAGGACTCGTCCTGACATGGCCGTAAAGATAAAAGAAGAAGTGCAGAAGCAATGGGATGCTGGATTCCTGGCTGTCACCACTTATCCCACTTGGGTCGCTAATGTCGTGCCTGTGCCGAAGAAAGATGGCAAGGTTCGAATGTGTGTTGATTATAGGGATCTAAACAAAGCGAGCCCGAAAGATGATTTCCCGCTGCCGCATATTGATGTGTTAGTTGACAACACGACTCAGTTTTCGGTATTTTTCTTCATGGATGGATTTTCGGGGTACAACCAGATCAAAATGGCTCCGGAGGATATGGAAAAAACGACCTTTATCACCCCGTGGGGAACCTTCTGTTACAAGGTGATGCCCTTTGGTTTGAAAACTGTTGGGGCAACGTACCAGCGGGCTATGACAACGCTTTTTCACGACATGATGCACAGAGAGATTGAGGTGTATGTCGATGACATGATTGCCAAGTCTCAAATAGAGGAAGAACATCTGGTTAATCTGCTGAAGTTGCTCAAGAGGCTGAGGAAGTTCAGGCTGAGGCTGAATCCTAATAAATGTACTTTCGGAGTGAGATCCGGGAAGCTACTGGGGTTCATTGTGAGCAAGAAAGGAATCGAGGTCGATCCTGCAAAAATAAAAGCAATACAAGAGATGCCAGCACCGAGAACAGAAAAAGAAGTCTGTGGATTCTTAGGGAGGTTGAATTACATTGCTAGGTTCATCTCTCACCTAACGACCACGTGTGAACCATTATTCAAGCTGTTAAAGAAAGATCAAGCGGTGGTCTGGAATGACAATTGCCAAAGGGCATTTGAGAAGATAAAAGAATACTTGCAAGAACCTCCGGTGTTAATACCCCCAGTAGCGGGACGACCACTGATTATGTATCTGACGGTTCTGGAGAACAGTATGGGTTGCGTTCTCGGTCAACATGACGAGACAGGGCGGAAAGAGCATGCAATTTACTACTTGAGTAAAAAGTTCACGGACTGTGAATCTCGATACTCTATGCTCGAAAAGACGTGTTGTGCATTGGCGTGGGCTGCCAAACGTCTAAGACAGTACATGCTGAATCATACAACCATGCTGATATCAAAGATGGATCCGATCAAATATGTGTTTGAGAAGCAAGCGCTTTCTGGAAGGATTGCTAGATGGCAGATGGTATTGACAGAATACGATATCCAGTATGTTTCCCAGAAGGCCATTAAGGGAAGTGTTCTGTCCGAATATCTCGCCGAACAGCCAATTGAGGATTATCAGCCTATGAAGTTTGAGTTTCCTGATGAGGACATAATGTACTTGAAAGCTAAAGATTGTGATGAGCCGTTTCCTGGTGAAGGTCCTGAGCGGAGTTCCCAGTGGCAATTGATTTTTGATGGGGCTGTCAATTCGTACGGTAGCGGGATCGGGGCAATCATTACAACTCCCCACGGGTCGCACATCCCGTTCACAGCCAGATTGACTTTTCCAGTGACGAATAATGAAGCCGAGTACGAAGCTTGTATTATGGGGTTAGAAGAGGCGATTGATCTGAGGATCAAGAATCTGGACGTATATGGGGATTCAGCATTGGTTGTGAATCAGATTAAGGGAGAGTGGGAGACACGCCAACCTAATCTGATACCGTACATGCATTATGTGAGAAGGTTGCTACCTTTCTTTGATAAAGTAGAGTTTCATCATGTACCTCGGGCGGAGAATCAAATGGCAGACGCCCTTGCAACATTATCCTCGATGTATAAGGTCAACTACTGGAACGAGGCTCCCAGGATTGTCATCTCTCTCCTTGATAGGCCGACCTTTGTGTTTGCAATTGATGAAGCATCTGACGGTAAACCTTGGTACTTCGATATACAGAATTTCCTGAAGAATAAGGAATATCCGGCTGGGGCATCCAGTCGTGGTCAAAAGACTCTAAGGAGATTAGCAGGCAACTTTTATCTGAATCCCGACGGCGTTTTGTATAGAAGGAACCACGATTTGGTACTCCTCCGGTGTGTAGACGAGAAGGAAGCCAATTTACTCATGGAAGAGGTCCATGAAGTAACTTTTGGTACACATGCTGGTGGGCATGCTATGACTCGAAAGTTGTTGCGAGCAGGGTATTACTGGTTAACGATGGAAACTGACTGTTTTAAGTTCGCCAAGCGGTGTCACAAGTGCCAGATCTATGCTGATAAGATCCATGTGCCACCCAGTCCACTGAATGTTATGGCTTCACCGTGGCCTTTCTCCATGTGGGGAATTGATATGATCGGCAAGATTGAGCCTACTGCTTCTAATGGGCATCGCTTCATTCTGGTCGCGATCGATTACTTCACCAAGTGGGTGGAAGCAGCATCTTACGCCAATGTGACGAAGCAGGTGATGGCCAGATTTATCAAGAAGGATATAATTTGCAGATACGGTATTCCTGAACGGATCATTACTGATAATGGTTCGAATTTGAACAACAAGATGATGAAAGATTTGTGTCGGAATTTCAAGATCGAGCATCATAATTCGTCTCCCTACAGACCCAAGATGAATGGCGCTGTTGAAGCAGCCAACAAGAACATAAAGAAAATTGTTCAGAAGATGGTGGTAACGTATAAGGATTGGCATGAGATGCTGTCATTCGCTTTGCACGGTTATCGTACTACAGTGCGTACATCAACCGGGGCAACATCGTTCTCACTAGTATATGGCATGGAGGTTGTCCTACCATTGGAGGTCGAGATACCATCTTTGAGGGTTTTGCTTGATGTTCAGATTGACGAGGAAGAATGGGCGAGAAGTAGATTGAATCAGCTGAGCTTGATAGATGAGAAAAGACTGGCATCTATTGCACATGGCAGGCTGTATCAGAGCCGGATGAAGAAAGCGTTCGACAAGAAGATTCGACCTCGAAGCTTTCAGACGGGTGATCTAGTGCTGAAGAAGATTCTCCCACCGCAATCGGATCACAGGGGCAAATGGACTCCCAACTACGAAGGTCCATACGTCGTGAGAAAGGTCTTCTCCGGAGGAGCCTTATTGTTATCCACCATGGATGGTGAAGACTTTTCGTCCCCTGTGAACTCGGACGCAGTTAAAAAATACTTTGCTTAAAATTGACCCGCTGGACAGTAAAAAGAGAGTCCAGGAAAAAATGGGGCACCCTGGCGAACCAAAAACAGAATAAAAAGGTTCGGGCAAAAGTTAGGGATATAATTGAAAAAAAATGTACACCCGCGAAGTCGAAAACCTACACTGGGCGGCTTCGGCAAAAAAGGGTATCCCAGTGAATCGAAAACCCGCAAAGGGCGATTCACGCAAAAGTTAGGGATTTGAGAAGCAAATGACTGCGGTTCGAGTTTAATTGTTAGTGGTTTGGGAGCATCTGAGGGTCAATTATCCAAAGCAATCTCTTCCGAAGACAAAGATCGGGAAAGCGTCAGAGTCCGACGAGTCATAGGAGGATCGGTTCATGGTGTTCGTCTGTAACACGTTGCCGACATGTGTACAAATTTTATTCTGTATATTTGTATACTTCTGCATTTTGTTTATGTGTGACTACCTCTTTTCAGGAGTTGCATCTGATGTACAAATCTCGCTTATTCTCAGGCCGTTATCAATAAAGTGTTTTGATCAGTGTAATGTGTGGCTTTGGTTTTAATTTTTTTACAGTTTTGTTTGTAAAAAAGCGCCGATGTTTTTGATAAACTTACATGTGTGTAAACAGGCGGGCCTCGGCCGATGATTGTTAAAACCAGAAATTACCTGAATAGTTGTCTTGGGTGACTACCAAGATGTGTCTTTTTTGCATAGATTGCCTTGTGTTTGCTTGTTGACTTTTGCAGGTATTCAAAAGCTCGCAAAGTTCCCCGCCAGAGTCCATGACAGGTTGGTACCCTCCTTAGAGGATGAACGTTGTGTCCTTCCCCAGTGAAGTCGCCCCAGGCAAAATTGAATGTTATCTCCCCAGGAGAGCGGAGATTGTGTCAAAGGAAAAGATCAATGTATCTTCAGTAGTTCAGAATTAGCTTGTCAAGCAGAGCAGAGTCCTCCCCAGCGAAGGTCGAGATGGATATGATTAACTTCCCCAAAGAGAGTTTTGTGTAGTGCGAATCAGAGCACACCGGTCAACCCCTAGCTCAGTGATAGTAGGATGAAGTATCCCCACAGGGCGTAATCAGAGTGTTGATACATTTGAAAGCAGTCTCCGGGATTGCTTTTCTCTTTCCTCAACAGGTTGATCCTTCCTCGTCAGGATGATCATTTTTCAGCAGAATTTGAAGTTTTGAGTTTGTGAGCTACCTTCCCAGCAGGATGGTTATCCCCAGCGGAGTTAGTTCATCTTTCCAACAGTTATTTTGTTGGAAGCGTATCGGTAGTATTCCGGTCATTCCCAGCGGATCCAGTTTGTCTTCAGCATTTATTTTGCTGAAGTAAATCTTTGCATAAGCATGCATCATGAGCATGTGCATTCTACACGAATACGTAGCATTTCCATGTTGTGTGGAAACATTACGTCATTATCAAACGTGCATTTTTTAAACATAAGCCAGGTGGTTACCTCTTCAGTTTCAGATATGTTGTTCCCTGCCGATAAGAGAAATCGTGATTCAGGAAGATGTTGTTTTATGGCCAAAGTACGCAGTGATCGTATTTGTACCATATACGGGGTTCATATTGTAAGGCACGCAGTGATCGTGTTGATTTTGAGATGTTGATTTGTGGCCCAAGTACGCAGTGATTGTATTTGTACCATCTGTGGGGTTCATGTTGTAAGACACGCAGTGATCGTGTTGATCTTGGTATGTGTATCTGTGGTCGAATGGCGCAGTGATCGTATTCGTCCCGATCTAAGAAGACTGTCTTGTAAGGCACGCAGTGATCGTGTTGGTATCGTCTCGGGGTTTTATGGGGTAGGACGCGCAGTGATCGTGTTTACCATATCATGGGATGTTTGTTGGTCGATGTACGCAGTGATCGTATTCGTCCGTTATACGGTGGTTATAGATTGACACGCAGTGATCGTGTTCATCCAGTTTTTGTTGGTCGGTATACGCAGTGATCGTATTCGTCCGTTATACGATTTAGTTATGGGGTGAGGCACGCAGTGAACGTGTTCACCTGGTTGTTGGTTGCCGAAGTACGCAGTGATCGTATTCGTCCCATGTTTGAAGTTGTGTCACGGCACGCAGTGATCGTGTTTCCTCCAATCAAGAGGGTCGTGACATGAAGCGCGCAGTGATCACGTTCACCCTATGTATGGTTAGAATATGTAGTGATCATATTCGTCCAGGTATGTGGGTTAGTTGAGACACACAACACGCAGTGATCGTGTTTTCTCCAGTCAAGAGGATCGTGGCTCAGAACGCGCAGTGATCGTGTTCGAACACGCAGTGATCGTGTTCATCATATTGGTGGTGGAAGTACGCAGTGAACGTGTTCGCCTCTTCTATGTGGGTTTATTCCGTCTGGCACGCAGTGATCGTGTTTATCTCATCCGGTTGGATTTATGGTCGATGTGATTTTGGTTGTAACGCAGCATGCAGTGATCGTGTTCGTTGTGTTTGTCCCATTATGTGATTTTGTTTGCAACGCCAGGACGCGCAGTGATCGGGTTTCCTCCTGTCAAGAGGGTTGTGGTGTAGAATACGCAGTGATCGTGTTCATTTTGTTACAGAGGGTTGTTGTGCCAGACACGCAGTGATCGTGTTCGTCATGTCATATTCCCCTAGCAGAGTTGCTTGGTCAAGCATTTCTCTTTCTCCCCAGCCGAGTCCTTTCTCAGAGTGTTGTGGAAGTGGCATAATGCAATTTTTGAGTAGTTACCCATCGTTACCCCAGTAGAGACGTAATCCCCTGCGGGTTGGTCTTCAACGAGATACTTGGTTAAGTTCCTCGTAGTCCCCGGCAGGGTATTCTTCGACAAGTCGCTTGGTTAAGTTACTTGTATTCCCCCATCTGAGTCTTTCTCAGGATGCTGTGGAGTCAGCATCAGAAGACGGTAATGCAGTTTGTGGGTAGTTACCCGTAGTTCCCCAGCAGAGTTATGTGCTCCAGCAGGATGTTACTTCAATGAGTTACTTGGTTAAGTCCTCATAGTCCCCGGCAGGATGCTCGCCACAGGAGTTGTTTGGTTAAATTCCTCGTATTTTTCAACAAGGATGCTTGGTTAAGTTCCCAATTTCTCCAGCAGGTGTTTGACGGCAGTCGTCAGAATTGTCCTCTTAGAGTTGCTCGGTTAAGTTTCTCGTGCCCCGCAGGGATGCCCGTTCAGATACGAACGGAAAGTTGGTAAATGAAATCAACATTTTCTCGCTGTTTAGTGAATGATCGTTCAGATACGAACGAAAGGTTGATAAGTGAAATCAACATTTTCCCGCAGTTAAGCGTTCGCTCGTTTCTTCAGGATACGAAAGGTTGATCAGTGAAGTCAACGTGACAAGTGAAGTCAATATTCTCCCGCTGGTTAGCGTGTGCTTGGTTGATAAGTGAGGTCAACAGAGGTTGATAAGTGAGATCAACAGAGGTTGATAAGTGATGTCAACAATTTCTCGTTGTGTGGTCATTTCTTCGGAATGGAGTGGTCTGCGGACAATATCAGATTATTTTACAAAAGCAGATTGCCAGATGGATGACTAGTTGTTGCTGTGACAACAGAAGTCATTTCCCTGAAGGGTCTTCCCCAAGCAGTGGTCGTGCGCAATGTATTTTTGCAGTTGGCAAATTTCCGGGTTCTTTCGTACTCAACCGTCTCGTACCTCGAATGTCTGAAGGTTGCGTGCTCTTCATCCAGTCGGGTCCAAGCCGCTTGAATAGGGGCAGCTGTTGCACCCCAAAATTTGCCCAACCTTTTCTAACCTAGGTTTATGTTTCAATTGCATAGTCATTTGCATTGTCATCATGTATATAGTGTATTCATCTGCATTGCATAGCATAAGCAAGCTGTCTTACTCAGGGGATCAAGTGCTATTCTTATCTCAAGAGGCATATTCAAGGGTTTCATTCATATTCAAGACTACTCAGGTCATCAGGGAAGAATTTGAGCTTTGAAGTGTTGACAGGTTGATCAGTGGGTTCTCCCCTATCTTGAGGTTATTTGGGGATCATCAGAGGAAGTGTGAGCCATGAGCCAAGAGCATGAGGTGTGTATGGATGTTATGAAGAGCCTATATGATCATTTTTGAGGAGTAACCAGGTCATTGGAATGATTGCAAGAGCCTCAGTTGAAGTCAGTCAACTAGGGTTTTATCTGGGTCAACACTAGGTCAACCCTAGGTCAAAGACTTGTTTTGAAAGGCATCAAGGATCATTTGAAGAATGTGGGATTCATTATTTTCTATATGGATATGGATATGGTGTTGTGCTAAAGAAAAATCAGAAGGAATCAAGGAGAAATGGAGTTACCAAATTAGGGTTTCAGTGTAAAATCCCCTAATTTAGGTCAAACTTCAAAGCAGTGTAACTCAAGATGCAAGCTTCATATGAATTTCTGGTCCACATGAAACTTGTAGAGTATATTCATAGATTTAATTTTAGTGGTGGAAGTCATCAAGATGATTTATAGAACTCAAGTTATAGCTCTTGCAAGTTACAGGTCATCTGAGGGCACTGAAATTTGTCTGTGAAAGTTGTCTGTCTTCCAAGCAACTTTTGACCTTCAAGGAGATTTCAAATGGATTTCTGGCCAACATGAGAGTTGTTCCGTATTGTCTTAGCTTTCTAGGAAGGTATGGTATGCCTTCATATGATTTGTGGAACTCTACTTATGTCCTTGGCAAGCAAAGGGTATTTTGGTCATTTGAGAATTACAGGTCATTTCAAGCCTATGCCTAAAACTCATACAAGGAAGCTTCAAATGAAAAACTTCACAACATCAAAGTTGCTAAAAATGTCATTTTAAGTCTAGAAAAGAGGCCATGGGAGTTTAGAAATGCATAGAACAAGACTTGATAAAAGTTGGTGAAAAATGACTTAAAAATGGCATATAACTTGAAAAAGTTCACATGGAAATTTGGTTTGGGCAATCTACAAATCCAAAATAGGTCATGTAATATGTCATTTTGAATCCAAACAACATTTTAGAGACTTTGGTTCAGACACATTTTTGAGTTAAAGCTTAAATTTTGGAGTTGCTTTGTAAATCCATGACTTGCATAATAAGGTACAAATGCCAAACTTAATGAAATGCAAAGAATCAGCTTGCTAAGTATCTAGATCTTTCCAATAACTCATGAAAGGAGATTTTCAAGCATAATTAAAGGGATGTACCAAGTCTAGGCATGAGATATTGCATGAGATGATAAGTTCCATTATGCCATATCATGAGAAATCCATGAGATATTCTACACTCTCCTAGAGGGATCCAGAATGTTCTAGACATTTCCATCATCATCTATATAATGAATGTGGATCATTGGTGGAATAGGTTGGTGAAAAGAGAGAGAGAAAAGTGAGAATTCCATTGTTGCTTCAATTGTAAGAAAGAGTGAAACTCCATATTCAGCATCAATTCAATTGGTTCTTCTTCTTCATTCATGATCCATTGATCTTGTTGAATGCATAGAAGCTGCTTCAGAGGCTGATTCATGGAAGATTGAAGAACTAGGGTTTGAAATTGCAAGAAGCATATCAGATTCGAATCTCATATTAGAAGCATTCTTCTTCCAACTTTTTGCAAACAGAAACCAGAGCATCATCTAAGGACCATTTGTGAAAGATTGCAAGTGTTGAATCGAGCCAATTCTCATCTGTTTCATCAAGAGTAGTAGGTTTGCATTTTGATCTCTACACCACTAATTATGCATTGTCAGCTTAGTTTGTTAGGTTAGAGTTGTTAGGGATAGGTAGATAATGATATCCAGAGAGTTTGAGTGCCATTCATGGAGTTTGAGAATATGGTGTTGAAACTTTGATGATCAAGAAATCTTAGGTTAGTGAGGATTAATCTTAGTATGTTAGCTTAGGATAACCAGGGAGAGGTGAGGAGTAGTTTAGTACAAGAATCTGCAAGGTTTATGAAGGTCCATCACTGAGTGCAGTTGGTATGCCATGAAATTATAGCTATCGGGTTTCACTCTAGGGTTGGTTTCAATCCAAACTCTTGGCACCATCGTGTTCATGGGAGAGAGTAGAGCAGTTTTGCTCTTTATAGTTTAGGTTTTCATGGCCAATCGAGTGAGAACAGAAGGGATGAAGGTGTGTGCATGGAGGGGGGTTTTTCTGAAATTAGGGTTTCATTTGGGGAAGATGAAGGAGGGCCGTGGATTTGGAGGGAGACCTTTGACTCAAAAATTGATCCAACGGTTGCAATTCAAAAATAAAACGGAGGGAAAGAGTGAGCTTGAATCGCGTGGGCCTGAGTCCAAAACGTGTTATCCCCACCCCCGTATTGAAGCCCAATGGAAAATGAACTTGAAATGGTTGCTAAATACACCGAGCGTTTAATCGTTTTCTTTGTTTTTTTTATTTTGAATTTCTGAACTAACTGGGCTTAACATAATTGATATCTGCGCCCCCACCTTCTGGCCCATCAAGCAATAACAACTGGGCGCATTACTTGTGACACCCCCTCCCCATTTTAATTCATTTCTTGATTTTATTTTTCTCTTATATTTTTAGCATCTTTAAAAATCCATATAAAAATGAAAAAAGCTTATTTTTAATTGATTCTTTTTGTGGTAGATCAATAATTCTGTTAAGAAAAATAATAAATAATAAAATTAGCATTTTATTTTGTTTTAGTATTTTTTGTGCATTTTTCTTTTAAATAGCTTTTTAAGTGGTTTAATTTGATGCATGATATTGTTGATTTTAGTTTAGTTAGATACTTTAACATTTTGAATCCATTCTTTTTAGGGTGATTAACTTAGGACTTTAGCTTCCTCATAGGATTTAATTCATAATTTTAGGATTAATTTTTAGATGATTTGATTAGGTGAGATTAGAGTGATTAAAATTAGGGCTTTAAGTGAACATAGGTGAGGTAAATCATTTCTTTTAGGAATTTTGATTTGATTTTGGGGTATGGGACTATAGGGGTTATGGGTAGATAATAGATCCCTTAGAAAATATTAGGCATCCCCTATTACTATTAGTATATTGTTTGTATTTGATTGACTGTGTTGTGTGCCCTCTTTAGGGTTTATTCTTTGACTGTGTGGGGTATTGGGTTTGTTTGGGGCTTGGGGTTTGAGCTGAAGACTGTGTTGATGAAGCCCATTTGAAGATCAAAGAGAATGAAGACCAACTTCCAGAGTTGAGGAGGAGTATCTCTTGCTGGCAGCTGTTGAAGGTTGATTCACAAACATGGAAGGTCTTGATTGCCTCCATCCCTCTCTATGATGCAGAGTCTCTCTAAGACACTCACCCCCTTCCTTTGGAAGGCTTGGTGATAGTGTCTAAGAGATAGAACTCTTGAGAGAAATATTCTATGTGTTGTTAGCAGTTTGTTTGCCACCTTTGGTGGTCAACTAATTGTTTAACACCCAGTTCATTCTTGTGATTGATTCCTCAGCTTGGAGAGTGAGACTTGAAGAAAATCCATTGGGAGATTGAGGATCAAAGACTGATGCTTGCTTGAAGCTGGTAGATAGTTGATGCTGACTTGAAGACTGATGCTGATGAAGATTGCTTTGCTGTTTAGTTTTAGCTGTTTTAATTTATGATGTATTGTGTGAATTTCCCTGACTGTATTGTTTGCTGTTTAACCTGTGGGGTTGAAAGTGAATTTTGTTCACTTTTGCCTATTGTTTTCTAGGTTCGAGGTTGAGTGGGACTCCCTTGCCTCGCTTGTATTGTTGCATCCATGCATTTTACGGCTTTATTGTATATATCTGCTGTTTCTGTTTTCGTTCATCCCTTAGGATCTCTGTTTCTCTCTGCGCAAGAGAGGAGCATGATAGACATTAGGTCTTAACCCATGCATAATAACATTAGGGCAGATTTTATCCCTTTTTTCAACCCTAGGATTTGTAGAGTGTCATCTCTTCTTTCTTCAAAACAACAGAAAAACATTAATAAAGGTTATAACAGAAATCAATTCACTTCTTCCGTCAAAATATTTGAACAAACATCAACCTTTTTGCAATAAGAAAACCCTTGTTTAAGGTGAGATTTTTCATAAAAGACACTTGGACAGCTTGTGTCGTGTGTAGCCCGAACTACGTTTGCTCTGATCTTCCATGCAGTGTGGAAGTACGTAGGCATAGGACGCGATATCCTAGCGAGCAACTTTCACCCATCCTCCCTCGTAGTTAGGCGAACTACGTAGACTCTGATTTCTCGTTCCAGACGGGAATACGTAGGCATAAAGTGCGATGCTTTACCGAGTCATGTTTTCTTTTCTTTTCAGACCTCATCCTTTAGTTTAGATAGAAGTGTAATCCGTACAAACAAGCAAGCGTGGATCCCATCGGGTACGATGGACGTGAGGGGTGCTAATACCTTCCCCTTGCGTAACCGACTCCCGAATCCAGGTTTTGGTTGCGATGACCATACCTTTTCCCGTCTTTGCGTTAGGTTTACTTCGAGCATTTCCTTTCCCTCCTTTGGGATAAATAACGCACGGTGGCGACTCTTCTGTCAGCCGGCGCCGATTGAGTTAATTCTTTTACTTCATCTTTTAGTTAATTCTCTTTTGTGAGTGTCTGCATTGAAGATTGGGAGCCCATTGAAGATGAAGTTCATTGAACACTGGATAGGAGGAAGCTTGTGCCTGACAAAGCTGGATATCTGTTGAAGACTAGGGTTATACTGCTGTTTGGAGTTGTTTGTTATTTGGATTCAGTGCTTGCTAAAGCTGAAGATTATTGGAGATAAGAGCTTATCTGAAGCTTGAACATCATTGGAAAGTGAAGATGGGATCTTGCCTGAAGTTGTTACTGTCAACCTTTTGCTGTTAATCAACTGTAGCTGCCAGAGCTGGTGCTGTTTGAACTGCTTACTGAAAGGAGCTGGTGTTGCTATCTGAGCTGGTGTTGGATATGTTTTTTCTTTTGTTGTATTGTCTGTTGATTTTCCTTTAGGTTTGAAGTGAAGCTGTTTCACTTTGCCTATTGTTTATTGCTACATCACATGCATTTTACTGTTTACTGTATATCTGCTGTTTCTTTTCCATTTATCCCCTAGGATCTCTGATTTCCTCTGCGCAGGAGGGAATTATGACAGACATTAGGTTGTAATCCATGCATGACAACATTAGGGTAGTCTTGATTCTCCTTTCAAACCCTAGGTTTTGTAGACTTATTTCTCTTCTATCTCAGAACAATTCAAAACACAGTAATAAAGATAATCAATGTCGTACGCTACGAGCCTTAAGCTATTTGAGAAAGGTTGTTGAAGGGTCACCCTTCAGTAATCTGATTACTTAGTGTGTTACCATTAGGGTAACATACGATGTAGTCACTCTCAAATCATAGTCTCTAGTGCGTCAGAGATTGCACACATCATAAAAGACAGTTCTTGCATAAAAGACTGAAGACAAACATCAAAATGTCATCTTTGTCCGCTTGGACTCTTAATCAGGAAAAACCCTTTCATAAGGAGATAAAAACAATCAGACAAGCTTGTGTCTTCCGTAGCCCGAACTACGTTTGCTCTGATCTTTCATGCTGTATGAAAGTACGTAGGCATAGGATGCGATATCCTAGCGAGCAACCTTCCCCTCCTTTCCCGTAGGTAGGCGAACTACGTTGACTCTGATTTCTCGTTCCAGACGGGAATAAGTAGGCATAAAGTGCGATACTTTTCCGAGTCATTTTCTTTTTCTTTTTAACCCAGACCTTTAGAATAGATAGAATAACAATCCGTACTAGAAAACAAGCGTGGATCCCGTCGAGTACGACGGACGTGAGGGGTGCTAATACCTTCCCCTTGCGTAACCGACTCCCGAATCCAGGATTTGGTTGCGATGATCATTCCTTTCCTATCTTTGCGGTAGGTTTACTTCGAGCGTTTCCTTTCCCTCCTTCGGGATAAATAACGCACGGTGGCGACTCTTCTGTTTAGCCGGCGCCGATTTTCGCAGTAGCGACAGCTGGCGACTCTGCTGGGGAGTGGTAATATCCCATATGCAAGTCAATCCTAGCACTTCTTTTCCCGTCATGGGTGTTGTATAGATTTACTTTTCTGTCTTTACTTTCCGTATTTTATTATCAGCTTTATACTGTTATTGCTGCTGTGGGAAGGTGATAATCTGTTGAGAGATAAGCCGAACCTGGGCTTGAGGTTACACATAGACTTAGAAGTAGAGAGTAGTGGTTAGCCTGCTTGCTTAGCTCACACCAGCTAGCCACGAAATTTACGCTCGGACGAGATTCTCTTTGATACTTCTTACCTGGCCCTTAGGGCTCGACAAGTTGTCTGACCCGAGGATTGTCGACTCTGGGAACCTATCAATTGGGATTCAACTAAGTGAGGTCGCTTCAAGGGATGATGATACCACATCTTCTGGGTATCGTATCATCGCTCTTGAAAGTCTGTGACGTTGAACCCGCATAGGATGTCGTACCTCGTCTGCGAGTTAAGTACACACCTGTGAGGGGTAGGTAGGGTATGTTTGCAGGAAACCTTTGACCTCAGAACACCTGGTTTATCTCTGACAGTGAGATATGGTTACAAGGTTCATTTGAGTGGTTGGTCTGAGATAAAGATTGGATGGATCTCAAGGCTTCAGTACAGAGCAGCCCAGTCTATGAAGCATTGCACTTGGTCCATTGTTTGCATATGCATGTGCATTTTCATGATTGTATTTCATTAACATGTATTTATGTTGCAGGTGATCATTCCCTCTGATTCTAGTATATCCTCTAGCCAGACATGGAGTCCCTGAAGAGGACAGTTGCTTACCGGTTGCATTCACCAGATATCAGTTCCTTGTTGGGTCTAGTTGCTCTAGCAGATGAGAAAGTGAGGGCTGAGTTCAGAGTATCCTACGGGAGATTGCTTAGCTTGTTGTACAGACCTTCGGCATTTGAGATGACTGGGGTGTATACTTTGATGCAGTTTTATGAGCCGCCGCTGAGATGTTTCTTATTTCCTGACTATATTCTGGCACCCACTTTGGAGGAGTATTCTGTGATGTTGGGAGTTCCCGTGTTGGACCAGATGCCCTTTATACATGTTGATGCTGAGCCTGAACTGGCTACACTCGCTGAGATTGTCAGTTTGGACGCTTCTGAGTTTCCCGGAGGCTTGGTCATGCTAAACGGAGCTTATGGTTTTCACCTGTCTGTCCTGGTTGAGAAGGCTACACAGTGCGCGAAGAGTGGATGTTGGGTTGCCTTCAGTGCTATTCTAGCTGTCTGCATCTACGGGATTGTCTTGTTTCCTAATGTGCCAGATTTTGTCGACTCAGATGCCTTCTTGATTCTTGCCTCGAAGAATCCCGTTCCTACTCTCTTGGGCGATGTCTATCATTCCATTCACTACAAGAATGAGAAACGTCGTGGCAAGAATGTTTCCTGCTGTATTCCTCTCTTGTATAGGTGGTTCCAGGGGCACCCTCTGAAGAAAGGACCTTTTGTGGATGCTGTTGATACTTTGGATTGGTCTTCCCGGTTGATGGGACTGTCTGCTGAGAATATCATTTGGGTTGATCAGAGCATGCTTGGTATTGATATTATATATAGTTGCAGTGGCTTTCCGAATGTCTCCCTGATCGGACGGAAAGGCTGTATCAACTATAACCCTTCATTGCTGGTACGACAGGTCGGTTACGCTTTGAGGGACACTCCTATTGAGAAGGAGATACAGGAATCTCTGTATCTCACAGGTCCACTAGACACAGCTATTTTGATCAGATTGAGACATGCATGGGATAACATCCATAGAAGGGGAAAAGCTTTGCTCGGTAAGAGCAATAGCAGAGCTTATGATCCTTATTTGGCGTGGATTCGCGAGAGAACTACTACTTCTTTGATGCCTTATCCTGCTGTGGAACCCTTGTATCTTCCATTGATTGAGATACCTCCTTCGGAAGAGAGTGAGAAGTATAACAAATTATTGGCCGAAAACGAGGAACTGAAGAGAGCCAATGAGGATATAGAGAAGGAGATTTTCCAGTTGCGTCGTGAGAAGAAGGAAGCCACCTTCACTGTGAAGGAACAGACTGAATTGATTAACAGGTTGGGATCAGAGCTGACGGAAGAGACCAACAAGAAAGAAAAAGTGGGAATAGCCTTGAACGGTGTTAGCAAGGTGCTTACCTCCAAGAAGGAACTTCTAAGCAAAGCTTATGCTCGTATCAGCAAGTGGGAAGCTTTGTGGAATGCCACGCTTACCAAGAGGAAGGAGCGCGAAGACGAACTGAAGCTGCAGATTGCCACGCTAGAGGCACATATTAGAGCCCAAGACGCAAAGATTGCTGAAGAGACATCACTTAGGAGCGCTGCTGAGCTCAGAGTAAGGGACATTGATGAGAAGCCGAGAGGTTATGAAGCAAAAGCCAGTTCCAAGAGGTACAAATTTGACGAGAGTTCCAGCAAAGGAGCCTACCAGGATGATGCCAAAAAACTGAGATCCACTACCGAGCGGCATGCTTTACTGATTCAGGAGCTGATCTCCCGACTAGGGCACTCGGAGACGATGAGGATATTGGAGGACGTCAGAGCACGCCATTTGGCCTGATTTATCTTTGCCTTACCTTTGTATTTTGTACTTGTATTTGGACCATCGTCAGGCTTGTTGGCCGAGGTCTCTTCAGTTGTATTCAGTTGTACTCTTGTACTCAGCCTCTTGGCATGTGTTTATATATGAGGGTTTTTTGATTCCTTGCTTGCTGGATAGGGACTCCATTATCGTAATGGCCTTCTCTCTGAAACTAGAATCGCGGGGGAATATAACCTGTAACATATTTACATAATTGCATCTGCATTCATATTGCATGACCGGTATTCTTGAATCTGTACCTTATTTCCTGCATCTGCAGGTTTCCAGGATTGACAAACTAAGAGTTCACCGCTACTCAACCCGAAACAACTGCAAGAGAATCATGGATCAATTCCAAGTGGAGATGCAGGAAATTCGCGAAAAGTTGAACCTGTTCATGCAGGCCATGGAGAGTATTGCTAAAGGCCAGGAGAATCTCCAAACGTTGGTGCAGCCGCTGCTGACACGGGATAATGGGAATGGCAACAATGACCACAACTCTGTGCATGTCGAAACTCTTCATGAGGATGGGCCCCCTACGCATGTGGTTCCTCCTGTGGTAACCCCACCTGTTGTGGTTGCGAACAATGACGCTGGCGCTGGCAATGGTCACGCCGGGAATTGAAATGAGACTGTTGTTAACAATATTGGAATTGGAGATGCCAATCTGGGCGGTGGTAATTTCAATGGCGGTAATGGTTTTGGTAACAATGGGTTTGGCTATAATGACCAGGGGTTTGAGTACGGCAATCAGGGCGGAAAGTTCGGCTTCAACACTCAGGGTTTCGGCTATGACGGTTTTGGTAACACTAACCAGGGTTACGGGGGAAATGGTGCTGGATTGATTCCTGTCAACACCGGTTTCAGACATGCTGGGGTCAATCTAGGTTATGGTAATGGGAGACGAGGTCCCATGACTAATCAGCAAGGGTTTGGTCGCAACACTGGTTATAACGGGTACGGAAATGAGAATATGAACTGGGGCGAAGACTGTCAAGAGGACGCCTTTTCTGGAAGGGGCATGGGATTTGAAGGACCCGTTGACAATACTCAAAGGATTAAAATGCTTGAAGAACAAATGAAGGGTATGGCTAATCAGAATTCTACTGGACTAGACATGACTACTATGGGCTTGGTGCCTGGGCTAAGGGTACCGCTGAAATTCAAAGCTCCCACGTTCAACAAATATAAGGGGGACACTTGCCCTAAGGTGCATGTCCGCGCTTATTACAGAAGGATGTCCGCGTATTCAGATGACGAAAGGATGCTTATGGATTTCTTTCAAGACAGCCTGTCAGGACCGTCACTCGAGTGGTACATGGGGCTGGAAGCTGCCCAAATCAAAACCTGGAAGCAATTGGCGGATGCTTTCGTCCTGCATTATAATTATAATAGTGATCTAGCACCGAACCGAATTCAATTGCAAGGTTTGTCGCAGAAGAAAGAGGAAAGCTTTAAAGAGTATGCGCAGAGATGACGCGATATGGCAGCAAGAGTACACCCTCCGTTAGCTGAAAGAGAAATGAATAGCATGTTCATTGGGACCTTTACGGGGATATATTACGAAAAGTTGTTTAATGTTTCATTGAGCAGTTTTTCAGATTTGATTCTTATGGGTGAGATGGTCGAAGATGGTATTAAGGTTGGAAGATTCCACGCAGGTGAGTCTGCCCCCGCAGGAGGTACCAGAAAAGCATTCGGTGGTAGACGTCAAGGTGATTCTAGTGCTGTGTTTGGTGGCAGAGGCCGGGGCAGAGGACAAAGTCAGTACGCTCAGCATCAATAGGTCGCTAGTGTTACCATTCCCTTTCCACCACAACAACAACAGCAACAGCAGCCGCAGCAGCAGCAACAACAAAGGCAACACCCCGCCCAACGCAGAATCCTAGAGGGCAAGCCAAGGCGAGTATTTGAAATGCCTCCTTCAACATACGCCGAATTGCTTCAAACACTGCTAGGATTAAAGTTGGTCGAGAAAAGGACCATGGCGCCATTAACGGGCACTCCTCCGTTTGGCTACGATGCTGGAAAACACTGTGATTTTCACTCTGGGGCGCCCGGACATGATATTGAAGGCTGTCATGCGTTTAAACATAAGGTCCAAGACCTGTTGGACAACAAAGCTATTAACTTTGGACAGGCGGGTCCAAATATAGTACAACAGCCTATGCCCAATCATGGGGCAAACGCCATCCTAACCGAGGAAAATTTGAATCTAGTGACAGATGTCAATGAGCTGAAGACACCGCTGGGTGAGATCAAAAGCAGGTTGTTAAAAGGGGGTGTATTCCCGGGGTGCGACGAATTTTGCTTGGATTGTTGGGTACAGCCAGAGGGTTGTAATGATTTGAAACAGGGTATTCAGGCTTTGATGAATGAAGGAACATTGCAGTTTGATAGGACAGCAGTTGAAGAGCCTGTAGAGGCATTGTGTGATAAGCAGAACGATGTTGCAACGGTAACAATTCCAAGGAAAACAATAACAATAACGGCGCCTGCCAGGCGACCGATAATCATTATTACTAAAGCAGGGCCAATCCCTTTTGAAAGTACCAAAGCAGTGCCATGGACTTACGGGTTGGAGGTGTATTGTGATGGTGAGAAAATTGAAGTAAATAAACAACCATCTGGGGTTGTAGACAATGTTGTTGGAACAGGAGGTATGACTAGAAGTGGGAGAATCTTCACATCGCCTGAGGTAGAGGCAGAAAGATTGGCAAAGGGGAAAGCCAAGGTAGACGAGAGTGGCCCCTCGCAGATAAAGGAAAAGGAAACATCGCTTAAGGATGTGGAAGAGTTTATGAGACTCATCCGTAAAAGTGATTACAAAATCGTTGAGCATCTCCAGCAAACGCCATCAAAGATCTCGATCTTGTCACTGCTATTATGTTTCGAGGCCCATCGGAACACGTTGCTGAAGATCCTAGACGCGTCATTCGTTCCTCAAGACGTTTCAGTGAACCAATTAGAAGGGGTGATGGCGCATGTTAATGCAGGGCACAGTTTGGGATTTACGAATTTTGATTTGACCCCGAGGGGGAGAGAGCATAATATGGCGCTGCACGTCTCAGTTGAATGCAGGGGCACGGTCATGTCCCGTGTGTTGGTGGATACAGGGTCTTTCTTGAATGTGCTTCCGAAGAAAGCAACGATGAAGTTGGATATCAGGGGGATTCTCTGCACGCCCAGTGACTTAATGGTGAGGGCGTTCGATGGAACGAGGAGGTCAGTTTTAGGATCAATAACATTACCTTTACAGGTGGGGCCGGAAATTTTTGAAACTGAATTCTATATAATGGACATCCAGCCATCATATAGTTGCCTTCTTGGACGACCATGGATCCATGCTGCTGGGGCAGTCACATCCACGTTGCACCAAAAGTTGAAGTATATGGTGGGGGATAGTGCCGTCACTGTGTATGGAGAAGAAGATATTCTAGTTAGCCATCTGTCTTCATTCAGATACGTGGAGGTCGACGGCGAAATTCATGAAACACCCTGTCAAGCATTTGAAGGGCTAAAGATTAAAGACAAAGCTCCAGCACCCAAGGTATCAGATGTGGCAGTGTCATCGTACAAAGAGGCTCAAGCTCTAGTGCAGGCAGGCCAAACCAAGGGCTGGGGTCAGGTGTTGGAAATTCCGGTGAAGAACGACAGGTTCGGGCTTGGATATCATCCTTCGTCATCAGCATCCTCTTCTGGAACGCCCAAGTTCAGAGGGCCAATAACCATTACATCCAGCGGGGTGAGCTTCGAGAGTATCAATGCTATTTCCGATTCTGAGGAAGGAGATAGCGATTGTGATATGGACGCATGGATCAAGCTAGGCGTGTCAGGACAAGGGCTTTGCAATTGGTCTATCCAGGAGACTGTTCCTGTGACAACTAAACAATAATGATTTGTTTTTTTAATTGTTGAATAATCCTGTGTCTCGCCCGGGGCATAATGATTTTGCTTAGGGCCATTTTGGTTATGTACAATACATTGTTTAATCATGAATAAAGGCGTTTTTCGTATACAAATGTTGTGATCCTTGTTTTTCCTGTTTTTATCTTTTACAATAAAAAGGGCAACGTGGTTATTTGCTTTGTACGCGTTTTGAAGCATTTAACCATTTCCTTTGCAGGATTACTATTCCAGATGACATCTATGATCCGCCTATGACTCACTTCGACTTTGAGCACCCGGTATTTCAGGCTGAGGAAGAGATTGTTGAAGATGGCGACGTACCAGAGGAGTTAACCTGGCTATTGAAACAAGAAGAAAGAATCATTCTGCCTCATGAGGAAGTCATTGAGATTATCAATCTGGGGTCGGAAGGGGTTGAGAAAAACATCCGTATAGGGGCTGCACTACAAAGCGACGTCAAGTAGAGGTTGGTTGAGATGCTCAAAGAGTACAGTGATATTTTTGCTTGGTCGTACGAGGACATGTCGGGGTTGGATACGGATATGGTTGTTCATCGTCAGCCACTGCGAGAGGAATGTCCGCCTATTAAGCAGAAACTCCGAAGGACTAGACCGGACATGGCTGTGAAGATTAAGGAGGAAGTTCAAAAACAGTGGGATGCTGGTTTCCTAGCTGTTACAAAATATCCCTCATGGGTCGCTAATATTGTGCCAGTGCCAAAGAAAGACGGTAAAGTGAGAATGTGCGTAGACTATCGTGACTTGAACAAAGCGAGCCCGAAAGATGACTTTCCACTTCCTCACATCGATGTGCTGGTTGATAACACCGCTCAGTTCTCTGTATTCTCCTTCATGGATGGCTTCTCGGGCTATAATCAGATCAAAATGGCGCCAGAAGACATGGAGAAGACTACTTTCATTACTCCTTGGGGAACATTTTGTTACAAAGTGATGCCCTTCGGATTGAAGAATGCTGGGGCAACATATCAACGTGCTATGACGACTCTCTTTCATGACATGATGCATAAAGAGATCGAGGTTTATGTTGATGATATGATTGCCAAATCCCAGACGGAGGAGGAGCATTTGGTTAATCTGCTAAAATTATTCAAGAGGCTTAGGAAGTTCAGGCTGAGACTGAACCCTAACAAGTGCACCTTCGGGGTGAGATCGGGTAAACTACTGGGGTTTATCGTGAGCGAAAAAGGAATAGAGGTTGATCCTGCGAAAATAAAAGCAATACAAGAAATGCCGACGCCTAAAACAAAAAAGGAAGTGTGTGGGTTTTTAGGGAGGTTGAACTATATCGCCCGGTTCATATCTCACCTAACGGCCACGTGCGAGCAGTTATTCAAATTGTTGAAAAAAGACCAGGTGGTGACCTGGAATGAAAATTGTCAAAAGGCGTTCGACAAGATAAAAGAATACTTGCAGGAACCTCCTATTTTGATACCCCCAGTGGCCGGGAGACCTTTGATTATGTATTTGACGGTTCTTGAGGAAAGTATGGGTTATGTTCTCGGTCAACATGACGAGACAGGACGTAAAGAGCATGCGATCTAATATTTGAGTAAGAAGTTTACTGACTGTGAGTCCAGATACTCAATGCTCGAGAAAACGTGTTGCGCGCTAGCCTGGGCCGCCAAACGTTTGAGGCAATACATGCTGAACCATACAACCCTGCTAATTTCAAAGATGGATCCAATCAAATACGTGTTTGAGAAGCAAGCACTCTCCGGAAGAATTGCCCGATGGCAGATGGTGTTAACCGAATATGATATTCAGTATGTCTCGCAAAAGGCTATCAAAGGTAGCGTCTTGTCGGAGTACCTTGCGGAGCAGCCTGTGGAGGACTACCAATCAATGAGGTTTGATTTTCCTGACGAGGATATCATGTACCTAAAGATGAAAGATTATGAAGAACCGTTGTCGGACGAAGGACCAGAATTGGGTTCCAAATGGCAGTTAATATTTGATGGAGCTGTGAATTCCTATGGTAGCGGAATAGGTGCGATCATTACCACTCCCCATGGGTCGCACATCCCCTTTACTGCCCGATTGACCTTTCCTGTTACCAATAATGAAGCCGAATATGAAGCTTGTATCATGGGTCTTGAAGAAGCTATTGATTTGCGAATCAAACATCTGGATGTATACGGAGACTCAGCTCTAGTGGTGAATCAGATAAAAGGAGAATGGGAGACACGTCAGCCCAATTTGATACCATATATGAATTATGCAAGGAGATTGTTGCCTTTCTTTGACAAGGTGGAATTGCATCACGTACCGCGAGCAGAAAATCAAATGGCTGACGCCCTGGCGACATTGTCTTCCATGTATAAAGTTAACTTCTGGAACGAGGCTCCCCAGATTGTTATCTCTCGGCTTGACAGGCCTGCCTTCATATTTGCTATTGACGAAGCATCCGATGATAAACCCTGGTACTTTGACATCCAGAATTTCCTGAATAACAAGGAGTATCCGGCTGGGGCATCCAGTCGAGATCAGAAGACTCTCAGGAGATTGGCTAGCAATTTCTACTTGAATCCTGACGGTGTCCTATACAAGAGAAACCACGACTTGGTGTTGCTACGCTGTGTAGATGAGAAAGAGGCGAAGTTGCTCATGGAAGAGATACATGAGGGTACATTTGGTACACATGTGGGTGGGCATGCTATGACGAGAAAACTGCTGCGGGCAGGTTATTACTGGCTAACTATGGAAACAGACTGTTTCAAGTTTGCAAAGAGGTGTCATAAATGCCAAATTTATGCGGACAAGGTCCATGTACCCCCAAGTCCTCTGAACGTGATGTCATCACCGTGGCCGTTCTCGATGTGGGGAATTGATATGATTGGCAAGATCGAGCCCACAGCATCAAACGGACACCGGTTCATTTTGGTGGCAATTGATTATTTCACCAAATGGGTGGAAGCAGCGCCATATGCCAATGTCACCAAGCAAATGGTAGCCAGGTTTATCAAACGAGATATTATCTGCAGATATGGAATCCCTGAGCGGATTATCACCGACAACAGTTCGAATTTGAATAACAAGATGATGAAAGAACTGTGTCAGAATTTTAAGATTGAACATCACAACTCTTCTCCTTACCGGCCCAAGATGAATGGCGCTGTTGAAGCGGCCAATAAGAACATAAAGAAGATTTTTTAGAAGATGGTTGTGACATATAAGGACTGACACGAGATGCTACCTTTCTCTTTGCACGGTTATCGTACGATGGTACGCACATCAACCGGGGCAACCCCGTTCTCGTTGGTATACGGGATGGAAGCAGTGTTACCGTTGGAGGTTGAGATTCCTTCCTTGAGGGTTTTACGAGATGTCCAACTTGACGAGGCAGAATGGGTTAAAGACAGGTTGAATCAGCTGAGTTTAATGGATGAGAAGAGGCTAGCTTCTCTCGCATACGGTCGGTTGTATCAGAGCCGGATGAAGAAAGCATACGATAAGAAGATATGTCCTCGAAGCTTTCAGACGGGCGACCTTGTGCTGAAGAGGATTCTCCCGCCACAAACAGATCACAGGGGCAAATGGACCCCTAATTACGAAGGGCCATACGTTGTCAGAAAAGTCTTCTCAGGAGGAGCTTTGCTACTATCTACCATGGATGGTGAAGACTTTACGTCTCCTGTGAATTCAGACGCGGTTAAAAAATACTTTGCTTGAAAGTGACCCGCTGGACAGTAAAAAGAGAGTCCAGGCAAAAATGGGGCATCCCGGCGAACCAAAAACAGAATGAAAGGTTCGGGCAAAAGTTAGGGATAAAAGTGAAAAGATGTACACCCGCGAAGTCTAAAACCTGCATTAGGCGACTTCGACAAAAAAGGGTATCCCGGTGGATTGAAAACCGCAAAGGGCGATTCACGCAAAAGTTAGGGATTGAAAAAGCAAATGACTGCGGTCCGAATTCAGTATCTGCATTGCTTAGTGGTTTGGGAGTACCTGAGGGTTCGTTTATCCAACACAATCTCTTCCGAAAATTGAATACCAGGAAAGCGCCAGAGTCAGGCGAGTCATAGGAGGATCAGCCCACGATGTTTGTCTGCACCACGTTACCGACATGTGTACAAATTCGAGTTGTATTTGTATTTTTATGCTTCCTGTGCATATATGTATGTGTGTGTACGTAACTTCCTCTTTTCAGGAGTTGCATCCGATGTACAAAACTTCGCCTATTCAGAGGCCTGTTATTAATAAAACATGTTATTCAGTATTTGATGATTGTGCTTTACTGTTTTGTATGTGGAAAACGCCGATGTTTTGATAAACTTGAACTTGCATAACTTTGCTGGCCCTTGCCAATAATTGCTAAAACTTCGAATTGACTGAAGTAATGTCACGGAAACTAACCCGAATAGATTTGGTTGTATAGATTTGTCTTGTCTCGTTTGTGTTTTGCAGGGTTCTCACTTTCGAAGCCAACAATCAGAAAATTGTGGCCCCAGCCGGAGGTTCATGATGGAAGGCTTGACTTTGTGCGACGCCAATCCCCATGCAGGTCGCCCATCATCTTCATCGGTTGAGATGATTTTGTCCCTTACCGAAGAGATCAATTTCCCCAGCAAGTCGCAGTTTATCCCCAGAGGATATCCCCAGCCAGTCAAGATCAGTATCCCCTGCGGAGGTTGCACTCCCCAGAGAGTCGAGTATGTGAACGATCAATCCCCAGCTGGGAGGATCCCTGCAGAGTTTAGCCTAGTCATAGTTGGTTCAGAAGGATTATTCCCGTAGAAGATGGTTTTCTTCCTGCAGGTCGTCATGCCTTCGTCAGAGTGATTATTCCCAAAGGAGTGGTAAATCCGAGTTTGTAAGTTGTGCCCAGACAGCATCGTTTCCCCCAGAAGGATTTCCTCGTTCCCCAGCTGAGTCGTCAGTTTACTTTCCCCAAGAGAGTCGATTCTTCCCCAGATGGGTTACTCTCCCCAATCGAGAATGTTCGTTCCTCCCAGTGGAAATCGAAGTTTAATCTCTACCCGGCAGAATTGTGTATATGTCCGACATTTATTTTGTCAGAGGACTCTATGATACTCAACATGGTGGTATTTGCTCTCAACAGCTGTGTTGAAGCAAGCTTGTCAAATTTTCCCCAGCAGCTTGAACCTACACGCGCATTTGCATACATTGTCATATTTGCATCTACCCAAAAAAAAAGCGTAGCATATCCGTGTTGTACGGAGCATTACACCATTCTCAAACATGTGCATTTTGAAACATAAGCCAGGTTGGTTAACCTTTAGTTTTCAAGTGTTGTTTCCCTTGCAGGTGGAGAGAGCTCTTGCTCGGATCAATTACCAAATATTAAAAATCTCCGCATGAGACATGTGATAACAATGCTCGCCGTGTCATCATTCCCCACAGAGTTGCTTGTTTAAGTTTCTCTTACCCCTCCAGCGGAGTATTTCTTTCAAGATTGTTGTTATGTCAGTATCAAAAGATTTCGTGAATTAACTTTTGGAAGTTGCCGCCTATGTCGAAGTAAGTGTCTGGCAGTTTGGATTCAGAAAATCCCCAGTAGAGTCCTTCTCAGATTTACTGCCATGTCAGCACTGAAAATGGGAAGACTAGACTCGTATTGTGTTTCCCATGTGATTGATGGAGCTAGCTGCTGTAAAGATAGGCGGAGAAGTTGTAACCAGAGTTGTTATCTTCCCGTAGTGATGGCGGTGTTATCTTCCCGTAGTGATGGCGGAGTTGTTACCCGTAGCGATGGCGGTGTTATTTTTCTGTAGTGGTGACAGAGTGTTCCGTAGTGATGACAGTGTTATTACCCATAGCGATGGCGGTGTTATTTTCCCCGATTATCTTCCCGTAGTGATGGCGGAGTTGTTACCCGTAGCGATGGCGGTGTATTTCCCGTAGCGATGGCGATGTTATTTTCCTGTAGTGATGACAGAGTGTTACCCGTAGCGATGGAGGTGATATTTTCCTGTAGCGATGGCAGAGTATTACCCGTAGCAATAGCGGTGTTGTTTACCCGTAGTGATGGCGGTGTTATTTTCCTAGATTATTTCCCGTAGTGATGGCGGAGTTATTTTCCTATATCGTTGGCAGGGTCATGTTTTGTCGACAGAAGTACTTCCCTAGTGAAGTCGGCCAGGTTATTCCTATATTGGCAAGTTTGGTGTTGTACAGGCGGTTAGTGTTGAAATCAGATTTGTATCATGTGGTTGATCAATTGTTACCGTAACAATCAGGTTTAAATTGATGAATAGGGTTCCCTAAGCAGTGGTGCAGTTTATTTCTGCGGTTGGCAAATTTCCGAGTTCTTGGTATTCAACTGTCTCGTACCTCGAATGTTTGAAGGTCGTTCGCTCTTCACCCAGTCGGGTCCAAGTCGCTTGAATAGGGGCAGCTGTTGCACCCTAAAATTTGCTCAACCTATTTCACCTGGTTTATGTTTCAATTGCATTGTCATTTGTATAATAAGTCATGTACATAGTCTAATCATTTGCATAGCATAGCATAACAAGTCATCTGACAAGGGACCAAGGGCCATTTTATCAGAAAGAGGTCCATCAAGGGGTTTTATTCAAGTTCAAGACCATCCAAGTAATCAAGAAATGAGTTGAAGTTTTGAAATGTTTGAAGGTCAACCAGTGGATTTCTCTCCTAATCTTGGGGGGGGGGGGTTGAAGATCATCAATGAGTGTGTGAGCCATGGAATGTGTACAAAGATCATGTAAGACCTAGAGGGTCATTTTGCAGATGAGACAAGTCTTTGATACAAGTACAAGAGCCAGAGTGGAAGTACAGTCAACTAGGGTTTCATCTGGGTCAACCCTAGGTCAACTGAGTGATTGAAGAGCATCAAGGCTTAATGAAAGGATGTGGGATTCATGAATTGATATGTGGATACAAGTGTGGTGTTGTGCCAAGGATAAATCAAAAGGAATCAAGAAGAAGAGGAGTACCAAATTAGGGTTTTAGTGTAAAATTCCCTAATTTAGGCATATCTTCCAAGCCAGATAAGTCAAAATGAAAGCTTCAAATAAATTCTTGGTCAACATGAAACTTGTAGAGCATCTCAATAGCTTTAATTTTAGTACTAGAAGTCTTCAAGACGATTTGTAGAACTCAAGTTATGGTTCTTGCAAGTTATGGGTCCCCAGAGGACATTGAAATTTATCTGTGAAAGTCACTTGACTTCCAAGCAACTTTTTCCCATCAATGAGTTTTCAAATGGATTCTTGGCCAACATAAGAGTTGTATATCTTGATCTTAGCTTTAATTTGAGTACTATAAGTCCTCAAGAGTATTTGTAGAACTCAAGTTATGGTCTTGGCAATCCAGGGGTATTTTGGGAAAGTTGAATTACAGGTCATTTTTCAACATAGGTCCAAATCTCCATCTTCCACTCCTCAAATGGAAAAATGTTCAACATGAGATGTGTTCAAAATGATTTTTTTAGGCTATATAAGAGGTCATGAGAGTTTGAAATGGATTTCTTCACAAAGTCACCAAAATGGCCTAAAATAAGGGTATATTTTAAATGAACCAAAGTTGAAAATTAGGGTTTTTGATCTACAAAACCAAACCAAGCCATATGATATACCAATTTGATTGTAAAATGCATTTTGAGAACATTTACATTGCCACAATTTTGAATTGAGGGTTATTTTTAGGACTTGCTTTGAAAATTGGTTACTTGAATCATAAGTAACAATTGCAAAACCACACTTCCAAGCAAATGCAAGGCTCCTTTCCATCCATACACCTCCAAAATCTCATTTGGAGAGAATTTAAACTCAGAACAAAGTGAATTGCAAGCCAAATCATGAGATGGTATGTGCATAGCATGAGATGAGATTTCCATGGCATGAGAAGTTGATTTTCTCATTGGATCAATCTAGAACTTTCTAGGGTCTTCAAATACATTCTATATATACATATGAAGAGATTCAGAGCAAGAGTTAGAGAGAATTGGGAGAGATTTGTGAGATTGCAATTTGAAACTTCCATGTGCAAAATAGAATTCAGTTACAAGTTTCAACCACATTCAAGGCATTATTTTGATCTCAGAACCTTGATCAAGCATTGGTGAATGATTCCAGATGGATAATTGAGCAAGATTGGTGAAGAATCGTGTGATAGCCTTTGAAATTTTCAGCCTGCAACTCAAGATCGAATTCAAGAATCCAAGCTATTTCAATTCATCTCTTTGCATACAGAAGCTTGATTTGGTGTTGGTGAAGGTGTCTGGAAAGTATTGAAGCTTATCTTGAAGCTTTGATCACTCTGTTCATCTCGAATTTGTAGGTATGAAAACTTCACTCCATGGCTTGATTTAGGTAGTTTCAATTGGTTTTGATTAGGTAGATTCAATGTAGATGATTATGTGGAGCTTTCTGGTAGCATTAGGATTGATTTAGAGACAATTAGTTGAATGATGCAATTTCTGTTCATGCGATTATCTTGGTGTTCTTGGTGTTAGAACTTTAGTTTGATGGCTAGAAACATTCAGTGAAGCATGGTGAAGAGATTAGGCTATTCAATTTCAAGTTTGATGAGTTTTGGTTCTTGAGTAATTTCTGAGGATTCGATCGTGTTTTGAGGAGGAAGATGTTTCAATGTGTTTAATTACCATGGTTGAATTGCTGGTGAAAAATGGAGCAAGATAGGGTTTTCATTTTTAAGTTTTGATGAAGATTTGAGGGAGCACGGTGGGGAAGAAGATGAAGATCATAGCTCTGTTTCCATGGCTGTTTCTCCCTCCACAATTCAAAAGGTTGAAGATGACTTTACCACCATTAGATTAAAGGAAGACTCTTGACCAAAACAAGATCCATTGGCCACGATTTGCTCTCAGCTTGTGAAGGATTTCTGAGTGATCCAAACGCATCGCATCATTTAAGTGCCAGCTTGGGCTTAAGTGCAAAACTTGATATCCACACCCCTTGTTCAAAGCCCAATAGGAAATACACTAATATTCGTTGCTATTCATACTGTGGATTTTTCTTTTTTCTAGTCATTTTCATTTTAATTTTCTGAAATAGAATTGGGCTTAGGCGCGCTGCTATCCCCACCTCCTCTCTGGGCCCAGTTGGTTTTTACATTGATTTTTATTTCTATTTGACACGCTCACTTTTCCATTTTCTCATATTTTCTTTTATTTTCACATTTATTTTTATGTTCTTTAAAAATTCATAACTAATTGAAAAATTAATATTTTTGATTGGGAATTTTTTCCCTATGTTCATGAAAACATCAAGAAAACTATAAAAGAACAAAAATGTCATTTTATGCATTTTTCTATTTTTGGTTTATTTTTACTTTTAATGCTTTTATTTCATTTTCATTTGATACATGTTACTTGCTGAATTTAGTATGATCATTTCACTTTGATTTTTGATGCCATTCTTTTTTCTATAGTTAGATTATAGTATTAGGTTCCCCCTGGATTTTTGTCACATTTTTGTGACTTAAATTTAATTGTTTTTGATAGGTGTGAAGCAAGTGTGCTAGAATTAGGGTTTCAACTTGACATAGGTGCATTTCTACACATAGTTCTTGGGTTTTTAGTTTGATTTAGGCCTTGGGGTTTATGTGGGGTATAGGGTACATAGCTAGGGTCCCTTAGAAATTAATCTAGGATTTTATGATGAGTACTTCCGTTTTGTTTGATTTTTGCAAGTTGGTTGAGATTGGTGTGTTCCCTCTTGGGATATTGTGTTGTTTGTTGGGTTTTGGGGTTTGGGCTTGGCTTGAGGAGTCTATGAAGACCTTGGAGGTGATTGAAGACAAATAATGATGCTTGGAGCTTGAAGTTTCTTGTGCTTGAAGATTGCTTCTGAAGGCTTAGGAGATAGGAGACATAGGGAGAGCTCTAGAGTAGACTGATTTCTTCTGTCAAACATAGAGAGCTTCTTGTGCCTCTATTCCATCCTATGACACAAGGTCCCCTAAAAGATGTTCCATCTCTCCCTAGGAGGGATGTAGAGCATGCTTTGATTGGGTAGAACCTTGAGGATACCTTTCACTTGCTGTGTTAAGATCTTAGTGATTTCCCTGGGTTTTCACTAAGCCTCTTAACATTCCAACTTCATCTTTTAGTTAATTCTCTTCTGTGAGTGTCTGCATTGAAGATTGGGAGCCCATTGAAGATGAAGTTCATTGAAGACTGGATAGTAGGAAGCTTGTGTCTGACAAAGCTGGATATTTGTTGAAGACTAGGGTTATACTGCTGTTTGGAGCTGTTTGTTATTTGGATTCAGTGCTTGCTAAAGCTGAAGATTATTGGAGATAAGAGCTTATCTGAAGCTTGAACATCATTGGAAAGTGAAGATGGGATCTTGCCTGAAGTTGTTACTGTCAACCTTTTGATGTTAATCAACTGTAGCTGCCAGAGCTGGTGCTGTTTGAACTGCTTACTGAAAGGAGCTGGTGTTGCTATCTGAGCTGGTGTTGGATATGTTTTTTCTTTTGTTGTATTGTCTGTTGATTTTCCTTTAGGTTTGAAGTGAAGCTGTTTCACTTTGCCTATTGTTTATTGTTGCATCACATGCATTTTACTGTTTACTGTATATCTGTTGTTTCTTTTCCGTTTATCCCCTAGGATCTCTGATTTCCTCTACGCAGGAGGGAATTATGACAGACATTAGGTTGTAATCCATGCATGACAACATTAGGGTAGTCTTGATTCTCCTTTCAAACCCTAGGTTTTGTAGACTTCTTTCTCTTCTATCTTAGAACAATTCAAAACACAGTAATAAAGATAATCAATGTCGTACGCTACGAGCCTTAAGCTATTTGAGAAAGGTTGTTGAAGGGTCACCCTTCAGTAATCTGATTACTTAGTGTGTTACCCTTAGGGTAACATACGACGTAGTCACTCTCAAATCATAGTCTCTAGTGCGTCAGAGATTGCAAACATCATAAAAGACAGTTCTTGCGTAAAAGACTGAAGACAAACATCAAAATGTCATCTTTGTCCGCTTGGACTCTTAATCAGGAAAAACCCTTTCATAAGGAGATAAAAACAGTCAGACAAGCTTGTGTCTTCCGTAGCCCGAACTACGTTTGCTCTGATCTTTCATGCTGTATGAAAGTACGTAGGCATAGGATGCGATATCCTAGCGAGCAACCTTCCCCTCCTTTCCCGTAGGTAGGCGAACTACGTTGACTCTGATTTCTCGTTCCAGACGGGAATACGTAGGCATAAAGTGCGATACTTTGCCGAGTCATTTTATTTTTCTTTTTAACCCAGACCTTTAGAATAGATAGAATAACAATCCGTACTAGAAAACAAGCGTGGATCCCGTCGAGTACGACGGACGTGAGGGGTGCTAATACCTTCCCCTTGCGTAACCGACTCCCGAATCCAGGATTTGGTTGCGATGATCATTCCTTTCCCGTCTTTGCGGTAGGTTTACTTCGAGCATTTCCTTTCCTTCCTTCGAGATAAATAACGCACGATGGCGACTCTTCTGTTTAGTCGGCGCCGATTTTCGCAGTAGCGACATCTTGGAATGGTTTTCTTCACTTGTAAGAAAATGCAAAGCAAAATAAGAGCAAGGGTTTTCTCTTGGTTTTTAGAGTGCTCTGGTGTACCTTTCAACATAGAGGAAACCTCTATTTATAGGCAAGGAAAGGTTTGGGCAGATTTGTCTTTTGGCATTTTGGAGGGAGTCTTGTAAAATGCAATTTTGTCCAAGATTGTGGACAGATCCAAATCCAAGCTCTTGGCTCTATTTTATGCATAAATCAAGTGGCATGAATGACAAAGAAGTGACTGAAGTATGGCTAGGAAGTAGGAGGACTGCAGCTGTAAGATTTCATAAAGTTTCTCTTTCCTTGATTTCTTTGATTAAAATAATGCCAACTTGCTTATCACTTCCCAAATATAAAAAACCCCTTAGTTTTATTTATTTTCATTCATCG
Source organism: Lathyrus sativus (assembly GCA_963859935.3). Lineage (NCBI taxonomy): Eukaryota > Viridiplantae > Streptophyta > Magnoliopsida > Fabales > Fabaceae > Lathyrus > Lathyrus sativus. The sequence goes on along the minus strand of OZ012736.1, from coordinate 407,876,547 downwards.
TACTATCTAAATATCATATAGAAACATGATCCAAGGGCTGAGAATAGCTCAAGTGATCAAAAGGTGAGTTTGTGAAAAAATGAAAATGGTGGACTCAAGTGTTGAAACCTCAACTTGCTGAATTCATAACTCTCAACTCATAAGGGCTATGGAGGAGTTCTAGTACATTTTGGAAATCCCTCATGAAGCTCTAAAACTTTCATGTTTTCATGATCTTCAGATTCCAAATGGAACTAGGTCAAAAATCCACTCAAAGTTGCTGAAAAACATGCCTAGAAAGTCCAATAACTTAGAATTTTTCTAAGTTATTTTTCCCTCTTGTAATGACTTTGGCCATAACTCCAAATATATGCATTTTCTGCTCATGGACCACTGTGGGACTTTTGTAGAACTTGCCAAGAGCTTTCCAATGAGGTTTGAACCAACTCAATTGGATGTGTGGTTAGGGAGTTATGGTCTTGCCCCTTTCAAAACCCTAATTTCCCGACTTTTCGATTACTCCTCCATTCTTGATCCAATGGTCATGAAACTTCATGGGCAGATGTAATATGGCATTAGGAACATTTTTGCTTCACACTTTGGGGTCAAGTTCCTTATGGTTGAAGAGTTGACTTTTTGGTCAACCGAACGATCGATTGATGACTACCGAGTCAACTATTACTGTTCTGGGTCTTCTGAGGCCTTGAAACTTCTTGAGTAGACTTCAATAATCCATATGAACTTCATTTACCATGATCCCACCATTGAAGTACCATTTAAATCAAAAGTCAAACTACAGTTGACTTTTCCCCCAAATCTCCTAATTTTCAATTGACTGATCAATTGAAGCTCTTCTGATTAAAATTGATGGTCAATATCCCATCCTCACACACCCTATAACACATGGAAGGCCATGGGAATAAGTCTTTCCCTTAAAAACAAATTTATCCTGATTAAAATTGAAACCTTAATTTCACCCCTTTTGTTTGGGCATTGTGCAGATGAACTGGGTGATCATTCCAACTCCACCATGACCTCTGAGGTACCCAACAAGCTCCTACCTTATGCTCACACCAATAAAAACAATCTCAAAATTTCTTGACAACCCTCTAATGGTTTGTACCAATGCCTTTGATTAACAAAAAAGTATGGGCAAATTTAGGGTATGACAGGTGTAAAATGATTTTACACTGACAATATATTCTAATTAATCTCTTATTATATTACATTTGATGTTCTATATTAATTTATAACTTTGTTAACTTTCTTTAGTGGTTTATACATTTTTAACCTATGTTAATTTTTTGCATATTGAAAATTAATATTATGAACTAGAAACGAAAATAATATTATAAAGGTTGATTTTCTAAAGTTTCATGTTAAATATTAAAATAGAGTTTAATATCAATTTTTTTAAATCTTCGCTAATCTATTTAAATATAAATATATAACACTAATCATTTAAAAAGATCATATATAAAAGATTTTTAAGTAGGCTAATACGCCATATTTTGAAAATATCAAACCTAAGTTAAGACTAAAGTTATGATTGCTACAAGTCAGACTTAGGCCAATAGTTTTTTATCCTCCTACACTCGAACCTTGAAGATATGTATAAGAGTGTGCCAGACCTATCGACTCGCACAAATCTATGGCATCATGTGCGAGATCAAACTAGATCTTTTAAAAAATAAATTTAGCTTAAAAAACTAGGCTGCAAACCATACTAAAAGTCAGTTAGAATTACTATATCCATCTATTTAGATTAATATAATTAATGTTTTTATATTATTATAATTAATATATTATATTTTGCATTTTAGATTAATTTATTAATTTAATCTACATTTTTAAGTAATTTAAATTTATTATCCTACATAAAATTATCCTAACTATAATTTTCTTATTATAAACTAGAATTGAATTATTGTACTAAATAGAGTAAAATTCTCTAAATGTCATATTAAAAATTTAAAGGAATCTTGATCTCATCGATAAATAAATCTTAAATTATTTATTTAAATTTGTATGTATGAAATAGATTCTTAAGTGGACTAACATATCATACAAGACTTTTTAAAATATCAGATTCAGTGTATAGTTAAACCTATTATAGCTACAAGTCAGATATATGGTTTTAAAAAAATTATCAGTCAAAACTAAAGCCTTGCAGCCATGGGTGAAAATAGTACTGGCCTGAAATTGCAATGCAATCAGTATCGTTTTATTTGATGTTTTGTCCATTTTTTTATACGTGTATGTGTGTGTAAATTGATTTATCATGTATTTGTAAGTTTTTTTTGTAACTTTATCGCTTCATTTGTTTAGACATGTACCTTGAGACACCTCTACATTTAATCTATTAGATTTAGACCCATGATAATGTGTTTTCTTATAAGTCAAAATATCGAGTGTAGTTTAAATCACGGGTTAGAATACTTAATCAAGATTTTGTGAGGCTTTATTCTAATCAATCAGGTTATGATTTGAATTAGACACTTACTTGGAGATTTAGAATTTACCTCTACCAACATGATTATAATCATGGAAGTATGTGATTCGAATCATGGTATTTCATGAATGCAAAGAACCTGGACACTACAAGAGTGAATGTCCAAAGCTTCAGAAGGAGAAACCAAAAAGAAAGTCAGATCATAAAAAGAAAGTTCTGATGGCTACCTGGGATGACTCAGATGCATCTAATTCGTCATCAGAGTCAGAAGAGGAATGTGCAAATGTGGCATTCATGGCTGACATTGAAAACAGTGCTGAATCATTTGGATCAGAATCAGAATCTACTTCTGAGGAGGTATTTGCTGAACTTTCTAGACAGGAACTTGTTGAAAGTTTATCTGATATTCTGGAAAACTATAGTAAAGTTAAACTCAAATACAAAACGCTTCTAAAGCATATTGAATTTGAGAGTAACAAGTTTGAATCAGAAATAGCTGAACTAAAAGCTGAAAATCTTCAATTGAAAAATAATTTAGAATCTGCTCAACTAAACTCTGATTCAAAATCTGAACCATGCTCTAAAAATATTTTACAAGAGTATGACTATAGTTTCAGGAAGTTTCTAACTAAAAGCCTAGATATAAGCAAAATGGCTTCAATGATCTATGGTATTAGCAGAAACTATAGAAAAGGTGTTGGATATAAGTCTTTCTCTTATGAAGATTCAAATCCAAAATCTGTAGATAAACTGGATATCAAGTATCCTCCTTTATATTCTCAATTTACATTTGGTCACTTGAATGATATTAAACACACAAGTTCTAATCAGAACAAACATGTGTTTAATAAATCTAAAGTTAATCAGAACAAGTCTTATGTTGAAAGACAGAAGTTCAGAAAAAGCTTTAAGGCAACTAACCAAAAAGGACCCAAGAAAATCTGGGTACCTAAGGATAAGATAATCTATGTTGCAGACATCCTTAGCAGCAAAGTCAAGACTCCAGTCATGGTACCTGGACTCTGGATGCTCACGACATATGACGGGAAAAAGGTCTATGTTCCAAAGTCTGGAGCTTAGATCTGGAGGAGATGTCAAGTTTGGAGGGAATCAGAAGGGCAAAATAATTGGCTCTGGAACCATAGGCAATGGTAAACTTCCTTCTATAACTAATATCTTGCTTGTCGAAGGGTTAGCTCATAATCTATTGTCCATAAGTTAATTAAGTGACAATGGTTATGACATTATCTTTAATCAAAAGTGTTGCAAAGTTGTTAGTCAAAAGGATGGCTCAATCCTCTTTAATGGTAATAGGAAAAACAACATTTATAAAATTAGTCTTTCAGAACTTAAGGTTCAGAATGTTAAATGCCTTATGCTTGTTAATGAGGAGCAATGGGTCTGGCACAGAAGATTGGGTCATATTAATATGAGACGTATATCTCAGATTAATAAGCTTAATCTGGTCAGAGGACTTCCTAATCTGAAGTTCAACTCAGATGCTCTTTGTGAAGCATGTCAGAAAGGAAAATTTTCAAAATCATCTTTCAAATCCAAAAATGTTGTTTCAACTTCAAAACCATTAGAGTTACTTCACATTGATCTGTTTGGACCAGTGAAAACTACATCCATCAGAGGCAAGAAGTATGCATTAGTTATTGTTGATGACTACAGCAGATGGACATGGGTAAAATTCCTAAAACACAAGGATGAGTCACACTCTGTATTCTTTGACTTCTGCAAACAAGTTCAAACTGAAAAAGCTTTCAAAATTGTTAAAGTCAGAAGTGATCATGGTGGTGAATTTGAAAAAAAACCTTTTGAAAAATATTTTAACGAAAATGGCATTGCTCATGATTTCTCCTGTCCTAGAACTCCACAACAGAATGGAGTTGTAGAGAGGAAAAATAGAACTTTGCAAGAGATGGCCAAAACCATGATCAATGAGACTAACATGGCAAAACATTTTTGGGCAGAGGCAGTTAACACAGCATGTTACATTCAGAACAGAGTGTCTATTAGACCTCTTCTGGAAAAGACTCCTTATGAATTGTGGAGGAATAGAAAGCCAAACATTTCTTATTTCCATCCTTTTGGATGTATTTGTTTTATGCTAAACACTAAAGAGAATCTTAACAAGTTTGATTCTAAAGCACAAAAGTGTTTCATGCTTGGATATTCTGAACGCTCTAAAGGCTACAGAGTATACAATACTGAGACACAGATTGTGGAGGAATCTATACATGTTAGATTTGATGATAAGCTTGGCAATCAAAAGCCAAAGCAATTTGAAAACTCTGCAGATAGAGAAGTTATTCTCATAGAATCTGAGAAACCAGAGAAAGAGAAAGCTCAAGAAGAAGCTATGCCAGATGCAACTCCATTAGCTGCTCAAATGAATAACATGAATATTTCTGAAGAACCAATAGTTAAAGGATCATCCAGAATCAAAGCTTCTCATCCAGAAGAAATGATTATTGGGAAGAAAGATGACCCTATAAGAACAAGGTCATTTATCAGATCATCTGGAACATCACTTCTTGGGTTGGTGTCTATTATTGAACCAACATCTGTGGATGAGGCTCTGAGTGACAATGACTGGATACTTGCAATGCAAGATGAGCTGAATCAATTTACAAGAAATGATGTGTGGGATCTGGTTCCTAGACCAAAAGGTTTCAACATTATTGGAACAAAGTGGGTATTCAGAAATAAACTAAATGAGCAAGGTGAAGTTATTAGGAACAAGGCAAGGCTAGTAGCTCAAGGTTACAGTCAACAAGAAGGTATTGATTACACTAAAACTTATGCTCCAGTGGCAAGGTTAGAATATATACGCCTTCTTATTTCATTTGCTGCACAACATAACATCACTCTATATCAGATGGATGTTAAGAGTGCCTTCTTAAATGGTATTATAGAAGAATAAGTTTATGTCCATCAACCTCCTGGTTTTGAAAGTGATAAATTTCCAGATCATGTTTTCAAACTCAAAAAATCTCTTTATGGGTTGAAACAAGCTCCCAGAGCTTGGTATGAAAGATTAAGTAATTTTCTTCTGGAAAAGAACTTTATCAGAGGCAAAGTGGACACAACTCTTTTCTGCAAAACATTTAAGAAAGATTTACTAGTTTGTCAAATTTATGTGGATGATATTATCTTTGGATCTACCAATATTATGCTGGGAAAGGAGTTTGCTTTGTCTATGCAGGCTGAATTTGAAATGAGCATGATGCGAGAACTTAGATTCTTTCTGAGAATCCAAGTAAATCAGACTCCAGAATGCACATATATTCACCAGACTAAATATGTCAAAGAGCTTCTGAAGAAATTTAATCTGAATGAAAGCAAATTGGCTAAGACTCCAATGCATCCTACAAGCACACTTGGTAAGGAAGAGGTAAGTAAGAAAGTTGATCAAAAATTTTACAGAGGTATGATTGGATCTCTCTTATATTTGAATGCTTCAAGACCTGATATTTTATTCAGTGTGTGTCTGTATGCTAGATTCCAATCAGATCCTAGAGAATCTCACTTAACAGTTGTTAAGAGGATTCTAAGGTATCTGAAAGGTACTACTAATGTAGGTCTGTGTTACAGAAGATCTGATGAGTATAAGTTAGTTGGATTCTGTGATGCTGACTATGCTGGAGACAGAGTAGAACGTAAAAGTACTTCTGGAAGCTGTCAATTTCTTGGAAGTCATCTGATCTCTTGGTTCAGCAAGAAGCAACCCACAATTGCACTTTCAACAACAGAGGCAGAATATATTGCTGCTGCTAGTTGTAGCACCCAGATGCTCTGGAAGAAAAGTCAACTGGAAGATTATCAGATCTTTGAGAGTAACATTTCTATCTTCTGTGATAATACTTCTGCTATATGCTTATCTAAAAACCCCATTTTACACTCTAAAGCTAAGCATATAGAGATTAAACATCATTTCATCAGAGACTATGTTTAGAAGGGAATTATAAATTTAAACTTTGTAGATACAGATCATCAGTGGGCTGATATCTTTACAAAACCCCTTGCTGAAGATAGATTTAAATTTATTCTGAAAAATATAAGTATGGACTTCTGTCCAGAATAAAATATTCATCAGATGAATTTTTTTTGATAAATGTCTAAACTCTGAAGTATTTCTTCTGTTCAAATTATGTGTTTATTTATTTGTGTGTAAATCTGAACTAACAAGGCTCAGAGGATCTGAACGTTGCCTAACGTTTCATTTCTCAAAGAGTTTCAGAGGCACATGCAAGAAAACATGTGTAGCTCAGAATCTGGAAAGGTAGAGTGCAACATACTGAAGTGACGTTTAAGGTATTGCTTTGAAAATCCAAAATCTCTTGATTTTCCCCCCTTCTGTCAGAATCTTAAATGTTTGATATGATTTTATTCTTTGCATTAATTTCTTGATATGATTATGTTTAACTTCATTCAATTCTTGTGTGTACGTGTGAGATTGTGTGTCTTTTTGCATGCCTAAATTTCTCTATAAATTCTCACAACACTTCACAAATCACACTTTAGACTCTTTTCACCTCTCATATGCATTTCTGTCTTCTCTATTGCTTCCATCGTATTTCAAAACCCAAAACCTCTCGTAAACCCAGACGCATCTCAAGAACATCAATGACTTCACCATCTTCAACATCTGCTCAGATGCAAACTTCAATTGTTGCTGCATCATCTCCAAATGTTGTTGGTTCATCCCAAACTGTTGTTGTGTACAAGGCACCTGTGAGAACTCTTCTTACTCCAATCAAAGAACTTGAAGTTCTGTGTGAGAACTTTTTGGATTTTGAATCCATCAAAGAAAATGGTTTTGATCTCTATTCAACCATCAAAACTCAGAACTGGGAAAAGTATTTTGACAGGATGATGGGTCCTGTTTATCCAACATTGGTGAAGGAATTCTGGATACACGCTCATGTTTTCCCTAAGTTCATTCATTCATCTGTTCTTGGGAAGGAAATTGTCATCGTTGAAAAATTAATCAGACAACTACTTGAGTATAAGGAAACTGAGGGAATCACAAGTATGGCTACTGATCGTGTGGATCTGGCTGACATTTTTTAAGAAGTTTGTGTTTCTGGGGAACCATCCAACAAGGTCAGAGATCTGAAGCCTGTTTACAGAATCTGGGCCAAGATTTTCATGAGCTCTATCTTTCACAGGAAATCTTTTAACTCACCAGATTATGTGAACTCAGAACAAATGTACTTCATGTTCTGTATGAGTAAAGGAAAGAAGGTGGATTTACCTTATCTTCTGTTCAGTCATCTTCTGAACCATATCAAAGAAACAAGAGAAGAAGTAAGGGTTAAAGCTGGAAAAATCAGAACTTGGATCCCTATGGGAAGACTGATAACAGACATTCTAACAGAGAATGATCTTGTGAAACATCTGTTTGATGCTGGTGTAACAGATGATCTGTCTTATGTTATAGGATCTGTTATCAATGGGAACACTCTGAAAAGAATGAAGGTCATTTTAGAGCTTGCTGGAAAACCCAAGAAATTTAACTCTGAAGAAGTCAGTAGAAGGAGAATTCCTTTAGCAGATTTTCCTATGTTCAGTGCTGATGAACCTAGGAACATCATTCTGACATACATTGCTGATTGTTTGAAGAATGGTATCCCTCTGCCTGCTAACATAGTCCAGAAGGAAGGAGAAGTTCTGCCAAATCTTCTGAGAGAAAGGCGCAGGAAGAGAAAAGCTGAGGAAGGATCTGTTGCACAACCTAAGAGGAAAGCCTCTGATGCTGGTGACAGACCTGAGAAGGACAAGAAGCAGAAGGAAAATCCTCCAGAAGCTACTGTGGAAGAAATTAGAGAAACAATTCAACAGGTATTAACATCTGATCCCAAACCTTTTGTCCCTTCACCCTCACCTTCACCTCCACCATCTCCTCCTAAAACATCCGAACATCAATCATCTGAACCCATTTCATCTCCTCACAAACATTCTCAACCATCTTCTGTTCAACTACCATTTGAACCCCCTCAACAAAAATCTTCTGAACAACAACCCCCTCAACAAAAATCCTCTGAACAACAAACACAATCTGAACCACAAAAACAACAATCCTCTGAACAACAAAAACAATCTGAACCACTCTCTACTACTCAACCACCAGTAGAACCAACCATCCAAAATCCTGAACCATCTGTCCAACAACCATCTGAAGACATTCTAGATGTATCACCACTTGCAACCATGTATGTCCTCTCTTCAACTTCATGTCATTCAACTGAATCATCTGATTCTGATGAATCTGAAGTCCCCTCACCAACCAGCTTACAAGTTCCTAATCCTTATAAACCATTACCATCTGACCTACCTGCATCTGACAACCCTCTTTGCTTCAAATTCAACTTCACAGATTTTATACCACCCTCATCTGATGTTGTTACATCAATACCATCTGATGATGACACCTCCATTCCTCAACTCACCATACCACAAACATCCATACCACAACCATCTGAACTACAACCATCCATACCCCAACAATCTGAACAACCATCATCTGAACAACCATCATCTGATCACCCACCCCCTGAACAAAACTAAACACCTCCTGAACCATCACAACCAGTCACCATAGAGGACTTTCTGAACCCAAAACCCAGATCAGATGTTTCTACTCTGTTCAAGAATTTCAAGAAGGAAATACGTATGGGGATTGCTTTTATGGAGAAAGAGTGCATAGCTAGTATGGATCCTGCTGAATCTGAAGCGTCTTGGAACAGATTCATATCTAAGTTCAACTCTACTGCATCTGACCTCAGAACACTCTGTGCTGATGATGCAAAGGCTAAGTTTGCTGAAATGGTCAGACAGACTCTGCTGAGCATTATCACAACCCCAATGCTTCTTCTGGAAGATACTCCTGCTGAAGATTCTGCAATGATAGAAGGTACTCCTACATATGACATGGAGATTGATCATCCAATGGCAACTGCATCTGCTTCTGAACCTTCTGCATCTGAGATGAAGACTGAGATTCCAGATGTTGTCCAAGAAGTCAAGGAAATCAGAACATGGATGATAAAATAGGAACAGACCACTGAAGAGATCAAGACTTGGATGGCCAAGCAAGAAGAGTCCACTTCCAAGATTACTGATCTTCAGACCTTGATTGCTTCTCGCCAGCCCTAGTTTTCTTTTTCATGTCTTTGCATTCGTGTTATGCACTTGTTTTTCTGTTGTTCTATTTTCTATCATCTGCTGTATGAACATCTTATGCTTTTTTGTGCTACTTTGATCTGAATGAATCTAGCTGCTATGTTTTTCATTTATGTGTTATGTTTTTCTCTTCTTCTGTTATCTTTTCTGTCTTTAAAATTCGTTTTGATTATGACAAAAAGGGGGAGAAAGGGAATTTGATTGTTCAATCCATAAGCAATACTAAAATGAAATTCAGACATTGTTTTAAACTAACATTGAATCTTAAGACTTTCAGATCTTATTAATTCATCTGACAAAAATGATCTGAAGTTACCCTGAGAATTACCCAACCAGGCTCTGATCCTTGAAGCAAATTAGACTCTAAATCTGGAAGATTTACCAGACTCTTAATTTTGAAAGAAATCATCAGACTCTAATTCTAGAAAGCATTCAGGCTCTGATTCTTTCTCTCAACAAGGATTTCTACCAGGTTCTGAAATATACTCAAGCAAAAAGGGAAGTGCTCTCTTCTATTAGAGTATAAATTTCAGGGGGAGATTCTTAACCTTAGGGGGAGTTATATATTTTATTTCTCTTTATTGAACAAAATTCCCTATGTTTTGTCATCATCAAAAAGGGAGAGATTGTTAGAACACATATTGGTGTTTCTTATATCTCTATGTTTTGATGATAACTTTTATGGAATTTTGTATTAAGAAAATATACACTCTAAAATTTGTTCAAGTATTATTGTTTCAGGTATAAAATTGAAAACTCTTAAAGAAGCAAAATACATAAGTACAAATAAACAATGCAAAGCTATGAAGCATCAGATGCAAGACTATCAGAAGATTCTGGAGCGCTGCCAGAAGAATCTGAAGCAGAAGCTGCAGAATGATCTGAAGCGCTAATGAAAGAAGTGTACAAAAGTTGAAAGCTTTGATCTAATCAGACTCTGAAGTTCTTTTCACTGCAAGATCAGAGGCTTTGACAATCAGACTCTTATCATTAATATTCACGCTCTTAGCACATACTGCTGCATACTCTGATGAAGACTCTGATCAAGATTGAGACTCTGATACATTAAGATCTGATCATCTATCAAGACTCTGAACTTATCATTCATCTTAAGCTCTAATCATCTTAAAGCATTCCATACCTTTTAAGCTTACCACAAGCTCTGAAGTGCAAATTCATCTTGAAGGAAGCTTGTTGAAGAAGCTATAAACTTGATTAGACGTGGTGCTACTTCCAAAGTAACCAAACGACTAATTTGTCCAAAGAAGTGACGTGGTGCAAATCCCAAGGCTTCTACAACCATACCTTTCTGCAGAAAGCATATCTCTACCCATACTTTTGGTGATGAAAAGTCATACAATCTAATATTATATTCAGCTGCACATCACTCAAGGTATTTGGAAAAAGCTATAAAAGGAGAACTACTTCAACATTTTGATGTTGTTAATTCACTACTCACCATTTGCTCATTACAAGTTCACTCAGAGAGAATTTCACGCTTGATTCATAAAAGAGAAAATCTCACAAGATCTTATTTATTTTTGATCTCTCATAAAACCGTATAGTTTCTGTTGTACTTAATCTTAAGTGTATACATCACAGTTGTGATACAGCTTATTAGAAGCATTCAAACACTTGTTAGTTTACATTAACTTGTAAGAAGTTCCTTAAGAAGACCAAGGTGTGGTCAGTAGTTCTTGAGAAGACTAAGACAGTTGCTTTTAGTGCTTTCTATTGTAATCAGTTGATCAATAGTGGATTAAGTCCTTGCAGAGAAAGGCAAATCATCTTTGATAAGGTGGACTGGAGTAGTTGAGTTCAACAAACCAGGATAAAAATCTTGAGTTGTTTTTATTGCCATATTTCTTAAAACTCCTATTCAACCCCCCCCCCCCCCCCCTCTAAGTGTTTTTCTCACCTTCAAAGTGCAGTGTCTCGAGATTGTCAAAAAAACTGGATGGGGTTTATATTAGTCAGAAATTAAGCAAATGCAGTGTCTCGAGATGGTCAAAGATCAGTTTTTATTGGTTCATAGATGTACTTGAATGAATATTTAAAGCTCACTATAAAAGCAGATCAACATAATATCCTCAAGAATACATCCAGTTCTCAATAATACTCCAAGTAAACTAGTTATGAAGAGAAATTTTCATAACCGCATTCCTCATAAGAGTGAGAAACATGTTATTATAAGAGAGTTTGAATTACTAAAGAAGGTTGGAGCAGCAAGAGAGAGACGTTTGACAATCAAGGAACGTTCTACACAACATCATGCAAATGCAGAAAGCGAGAACCAGAAACTGAAAAAAGAGAAGGGCGTTCAAACTAGATTGGCTTCATACAGAGCACAAACTTCAGGATCAAAAGAATACAAAAGTGCTTGAAGATTCTTCTTATGATGATGAGGAAGCAGATCATTCTTGGAAGGAATTTGTTTATAACACTGAGAAAGATGACTGAAGCAACAAAGAAGACTAGGAATATGCTAATTTATTATACTGTCTTATCTTTTCTAATGTAATTTTTAAATTCTAATGAAGCTTCCCTTTTTCAGTTTATATAATTAGTTTAGCCAGAAAAATCAAGTTTCATTACTTTAAATTGCCAATATAAAGTATAACATATATGAAACAAGAGCATTTAAACATACAGAAATATGATAAGTTCATAAGCATATTATAAAACATACAAAGACCCATACACAAGTCAACGAAGCACATAAACAGGTTCTACATCCTAGACCTAAGGTTTCTTTAATAATTCCATGACTCTCTTAAGATTAGAACTAATTTCTTCTTGCCTCTCAACAATAGACTTGAATTGAGCATCCATTGAAAGTTGGTTGCTCGCCATTTGAATTTTTATAGACTCTTGACATTCAGCAAATGCAGCTACTTTAGCTTCAAGATTGAACAGTTGCTTCTGGCTAGTTGCAGCAACTTCCTTTGTTAAAAAGTTCTTCAGACCTTGAATAACGGAGTTAACAGACCTTCTTAAGCTTTCCCATTTTACATCATAAGCCACAAAATCAGTAGACGTGAATCCTTCTTCCCTTAATGCTTTTCATTCATTAAATAACCCAGTCTTAAAGACTTCTAACTAAGAAAGTACTTGGTTGGGTAGAGGTCGAGGATTGGTTATGTGCTGAGATGGTTTGGATGTGTTTGTTTCATATTTTTTCAGGGTTTTATGAATTGATTCAGTTGAGATTTCTTTGCTTAAATCGTGATTTGATGAAGATATGTGATGGATGGTTTCTTGATGGGTGGATGGTATGGGCTGGTCTTAGATATTGTTTTCTAATTTTGGTTCATACTCAGCATACTCAGGTCCATCATTGAGATAGTACTGAGCAAGTTAATCTAAAATAGTTTTGGCGGAGCTGTTTGAGGGTGATGCAACATTAAGAGGCTTGGAATCCAAAGCACTTCCAATTTCACCAGAAATTGGTGAAGTTGAACCTGCTTGAATGCTAGCATTAATGTCTTGAATAGTTTGGTCAAGAGATGGAGCAATGTGACATGGTGTTTTGAGTGGATAGGTTTTTGAAAGTAAATAAAAAACAGTGTTTATAGGGATGATTGAATGATAGGGTTATATGGCTAAACTAGATGTTTGGTTGGACTTAGCAGGTGATGGTGAGGGTGAATTTCTCAGTGAAGCATTAAGATTAAGGTCATGAATGGGTTCAACCTCAATACATGATCCTACTGCTAGTGAAACAAGTTCCTCTACAACTTTTACCTCTTTGCCGCTTTTAGCAGGACTCATATTTAACAAGTTTATGAACTCACCATCCTTTTTTGTAGATTTTGCATCCATATTTACCTCTGAAGCAACTTCCTCTACTTCCTTAGTACCATGATCTCTATGTTCTGGATCAGCCTCTGAATCCTCTTCGCAAATCTTATTAAGCTCATGAGTTATCTTAGCAACTTCAGGAGAAATTAGAACAGACTCAAACTTGCCTCCTAGCCATTCTCTTAAGACTTCCATGCTTTTCTCTATAATAGTTGTTGAATCCTTATTACGATTTTCCTTAACCAATTCTGTAGATAAATCTTCCATACTTATCTTGATTATAGCATTAAAGAAATTGTCAACTTCTTTCAAGACATGAGCCATTTTTTGTTTCCTTTTCTTCTTCTTCCATTTGAATTAATTTGAACAGTTTCCTTTTCTTAGACATAGATATTTCCTTATCTATTTTGCTTCCATATCCTACTCCTCTAGTTTTGGTAGGAGAAATCTCAGAGGTATCTATCATTTCTTCAACTTCATGCTGTATAGCCTTCTCGGAGCTATGAAGATCCTTTTTCTTTTCAGTCTTATGAACAAATCTTTCTTTCTCCTTTTGAACTACTTTTTGAGCATATCCTAACAATTTCTTCTTAATAGGCACTGGAGTATCAGATTCTTTATCATCATAAGTGATTGCCTTCCTTTTTCTTTTTCCTCTAGAGGGATAAATATCAGGGTATTTTTCAGAAAGTTGGTCACGAGTTATAGTCACACCATACTCCTTCTTAGCTTCTTCTAGAAGAATTATGATGACACCAGGAGAGTCTTCATTGGTCAGTATTCGAAAGTGTTCCAAAAACTCTTCTCTTATCTTTCCTGATTCTGATAGGATTAGGAATCATTATAACATCCTTTTTCCTTCTTTCTTTAATATGAGCCAGAAAAGATGCGGATAACACACTTCCATAAGCATCGTCCAGGTCTTGAGTAGCTTCATAATCTATCAACATTTTAATTAATTTACATTGATAGAAAAGTTCATAAAGTATCCTTGCATAGGGTGTTGTTCTTTTGAAATTCATAGTAGAGTCTTTAATGGATTCACATAGATGATGAAAGATGTAACCTAGAAGATTTAACCTTGATTAGTTGACAAATACCAAAGGAACATCTTGTGATCATATAAAATTTGATTAGAACTTCCTTCCCAATGAATTAAAGAACCAATAAGAATCTTGAACAGAAGCTTTTGCATGAGATGCATGTTCTTCACTTTTCCATAATCATCTTTCTTTTTAAAAAAGTGTCTTTTTAATTTCCTTGGCATAATCTCCTCCATCCTTTTTGTTGATTATCACCAATCCTCTATGTTTTGCCCCAATTAGCTGAGCAATATTTTCTTGAGTAATGGAAATTTCCAGACCCATTATAGCAGATCTAATTTCCATACCATTGAATTCCTTCAGACCCAATTATGTTCTTGTTTTCCCTTTCAAACTTCTCTCTTTTTCTACAACATTTCTCTCTTCATTATGTGCTGAGTACTCATCTTACACTTCTGCTCTGACCCAGAAATATTTTAGCAGAGTTAGGTAAGTCGGTCCATTCAGCATATCAAAGAAGTTCATCCATCCTTGAAACTCAAAATAACCTTTTAATGGACATTCATTTGCTTCAAAACTGTCAAAACCCACCACTAGCTCAATGAGAAGCTTTAATTCATCTTTTTCGAGTGGAACAATTTTTGGTTTGATCTTAAATTTTTGCATGTAATTCATTTTTAAAGGGTTGGTTGATGAGGATGGCATTGAGGAGGTTTTAGGGATTTTCTAGGGTTTACAGTTAAAGCATGAAATAGACAGT
Source organism: Lathyrus sativus (assembly GCA_963859935.3). Taxonomy (NCBI): domain Eukaryota; kingdom Viridiplantae; phylum Streptophyta; class Magnoliopsida; order Fabales; family Fabaceae; genus Lathyrus; species Lathyrus sativus. The sequence continues at coordinate 407,861,321 of OZ012736.1, read as the reverse complement.
GAAAAAGGTTGTGTGTATTGAGAAGGTGTTGAGAGAAATAAATGAAATTAAAGAAATTTTAAACATAAAAGTATTTAAAACAAATTCATTCCCCTTAAAATTCAAAACACAAATAATTTCAAGCGTGCTGAAGACATTTCAGACAGGTCTAAAAAGTGGTATAGGTGTCAAAAGGAATGTTCACTCTTGTGCATGTGAGAAGCAAAGATTTCTTTATGCAAGTTTCTGAATTAGATATTTTCCAGAGATTATCTTAGATCAAAATTTTGTTACCCAAACTTTGGTTGAGACAATATCTGACTAATATTCGATTCAGATTATTTATTCAGAATAAATCATAAATTACTACGTTCATAATCCAATTTTTTAACTATATAAATCTTGGTAGAATTATGAGTTGTATCTCAACTGTAAGTTCAGTAAAGAACATAACATATATTGGTTTCTTGTGAACAGTAGTAATAAAGCTCTCTTCAAAAATGTTTAAAGAGAGATCTTTGATTCATCATGACACTGATATTATCACAAACAATGAGAATGCCCAAATTACCATTCTGAAAGTTCTTACGCTAATATCTTCCAAGTATCTGAGTGTAAAATATATACACACCAAAATACCTTGAACAAAATATTATGCTTGAAAAAGAAAATAATTGACAGAACTTACCTGGATAAAATTTTTGATTATGAATCTTTAGTGTGTTTTGATGAAGTTTTTCTGACTTGTTCTGAAGCCAACATATTGAACTATCTTCTCCAAAAGGATAACATCGTTGAGAATGAGGCTAGTTGCTTTTGATAGGTTTAATCATCTTTGCTACCCTTCTTTTCATACGAAGATGAAAAGATACTTTCCTCACAAAATCTTTATCTTCACCACTGTTATGTGTTATGCACAAACCAAGCTCTGATACCAACCGAAGGTGAGAAAAATACACAAGAAGGGAAGGTTGAATTATTTTTACTAAAAATGTTTGTGCTTCTAAAACAAGTTCATATTCTAAACATAAGTTCAGAACCTGATAACAAGTGCAGCGAAAAACATATCAAAATTAAGCAAACAAAACAATGAACACATCAGATTTATCTTGGTTCCTGCTAAACTGAGAGTAGTACAGCCCCCTTGCAGCGCAATATATTTTCCTCTATAATCAACTCTTGATTACCACTGCTTATGCACTTAAGCACAATACTTTTTCTTGCTCAAACCTACTATCTAAGAATTCTTGCTCAATCAGCACCTAATCAACACTTTTCTTCTTAGATCCTCATATCCTAAGACTTTCATTGCTTAAACCCTTATGGTTCAAAACTTCCTTCTTTAGAACCTATGCCTAAGACTTCTACTCAGACCCTTGGTCCATGACTTCTTACTCAGATTCCTCAAATCCAAAACTTTTTTGCTCAGACACACAGTCTAAGACTTTTTTCTCAGACCCTAGGCCCAATAATTTCATGCTTAATCAAAATTGATCAAGACTTTCAATGCTCTAACACATAGCTAAAGACATACTTGGCCCAAGCTTCTCAGCAAGAGACTTTGATGCTCAAACACATAGCAATAGACTTTAACTAAACTACTAAATAATCATGTTTGCTGAATAGAGAACAAGGTATACTTAATAGAATAATTGAAGGTACATAGTAATCACCATAACAAAGATCTTAAGAACTTAAGATTTATAAGATATTCAATGTTTAAGAAATCTTAAGGACTTTTACAATTTACAACAAATAACAGAAGATTATGCATATTCAATAGTGTTGCTTATTGTTGATCTTGTTATTTCTTAGTTTAGATAGAAGTACATAACACCTATATCCTTCTTGGTATTCCTTCTCCTTTTTTATTCCTTGTTAAAGATTCAGATTGAATCTCCAATTACTTATATAACAGTTGTAGAAGACTAGCTGTTGGAAGAGATAACGTAATCAAGTGTCTTTGTTTTCTCCATAGTACAAGAAACATTAAGGATAGATAGACCAAAAGATCTTAATCTATGTATGTAATATGTTTCACCATTGTGTCTTCCGTGTAGTCTTGTATTATAGAGTCATTGAGAGTAGATATTCGTAAAGCATGTCAACTCTTCTTGAGCCTTGTGAACTTAGACTTAACTAGCAAATTGATTTGATAATGCAACTTGCTTTCTGTGATATGGATAACTTCAGCTTTATTGCTAATTATGAATGATCACTAATAGCTAATTACATTCACCAAGTGTATAGATAATATGTTGCTTTTTTCTTATGGTTAGACCTTTAGCTTTAGAGTCTATGCCAGACATTACTCAGAGAGTGTTCTTCAGATTATGCACCACCAGAAGCTAGTACTTTAGCTTCTCTCAATTGCATCCTTATATATCAGATTCTGAATATATAACTTTAAGCATTAGAACCTGCATATTGTAACACACATTAGATAACACCATTGTTCTTTTAATACTTTATTATAATTAAAATCTAAGGAATATATATCAGGAACAAATCTTGTTCTAATAGCCCTTTTGACCTCTCCCTATTGAACACTTTAGTTTGAATCTTCAGTAACTTATACAACAGTTGTAGTAGACTAGTCGTTGGAAGAGATAAATTGAACAAGTGTATTTGTTTCTCCATAGTACAAGAGACGTTGAAGAGAAATACACCAAAATATCTTAATTCATTATGTAACATGTTTCACCACTACGTCTTCCATGTAATCTTGTACTATAGAGCTGTTGAGAGTAGATATTTGTAAAGCAAGTCAACTCTTCTTGAGCCTTGTGAAAAATAGACTATAGCTGACAAGCTGATTTGAAAATGCAACTTGCTTTTTGTAGTACGGATAACTCAAGCTTTATTACTAATTATGAATGTTCATCAGAAGCAGATACATTAACTTAGTGTAGAGAAAATATCTTGCTCTTTTTATACTAAGGTCTTCAGCTTCAGAATCTACATCAGACATCACTTAGAGAGTATTCTAAAGATTCTGATCAATCAGAAGCTAGTAACTCAGCTCCTCTCAAATGCCTCCTTATATCATATTTTGAATGCCTTCTTTTCAAGCCTTAGAATCTGCATACTTGGAACACACATTAGATAAAACCATTGTTCTTTTAATACTTTGTTATCATAAAAATCCAAGAGATATATGTCATGAACAAATCTTGTTCTAACACGCTATGAAGTCTAGTGTACAAAATCATTGCCTTAAAAGGCAGCAAGTGTTGGATATGTAACTTCACACATAAGAAGGGGGAAAGGGGTGAATTGTGTGGTTCAGAAAATTTTAGTTTTGAAAAACTTTACGATATGTAATCAGAGTTTAAAAATATTTTGAAAACTTTTAAGTTGTTAAAATCAAACTTTTTCCAAATGTAGATTAAATCATTGTAATCTTTCTTCTTAGATTCCTCCAATGTTGTTATGTGTGTGTTTTGTTGGAATATTGCCAAGTTCCTTGTAACTATTTTCTATCACTTGAACTTCTTGAGCTCTAAACGATGCCTTCATTAATGCATATCCCTTTTCCCAATTACTTTCATCAAGAATTAGAATATTTGATTTTTTTTATCATTTCCATTCTTGATTATTGTAAGGTTTTTATGGATCATTAACTCATTAACTCACTTGTGTTTCCCAAATTTTGATGATCAAAAAATCATGTGTATCCCATAAATTTAAATCTAGAATTAGAATATCAATGCCAATTGTTAGCACATCAAAAGCATAATTGTGTAAGAATGAAATGACTAAATGAAAGCAGTAACTACAACTTAAAGAAAAATGCGGCATGTAAGCATTAACATAATGTATGTAGAATTTTGAACAAGATTTTTACATTATAACCTGTATAATAAAAAAATTTGTTAGTCAAGTAACTTATTTAACCACTTTTTTTAATTATCATCAACTAACTTGTCTTTAGCAACCTTAAACAAGCTAATTTACTTTCTAATAAATTTATAACATATATGGGTTATATTCTAAACAAGTTGAACTCACTTTGACTACATGAGGATCTCTTTCATAAGTAATCTATAAATACATCTATAAACGTTCTTTAAGCTCTGAGACATGTCTTGTCCCCGATCAACTTCCATAACACAAATCACCTAAATTTTATTATACATAAGAAAACAATAAATATTCACACACCATTTTCGTAATAGGAATGCTTGATAAATGTCGTGCCATTAAGAAATATATTGAATATTTTTTCTCATTAAACTTTTAATGTAGAAATACATTAAAATCTTCGGGAGAGTTTTAATTAAACTATATTTTGTGCGAGGACTAAAACTTATACGAATTGATTGAGTGATTGAATTCAACTTATTGAGAAACACCATATAAGAATAAATTATTTAACATAACCATAATTTAAATCCAAGATTAACTTTTTTAAACCAATTTTTACGTATTTCTAATCGAATTTCGAATTCTAAAGCGTCATTTAAGTGAAATTGGATGATTAAAAAAACTGATCCAATTTGGAACTAGAATGAGGATGGTTCTGATCTCTGATACATTGGCGATGGGTAGATTAACAAGGTTAACACTCCAACCCCTAAGTCAGTGTAGAATTCAAGATGAGTGTAGTAAAAGGGGAGATCAAAATTTTGTACCTTGAATTAGGATAATAAAATCCATTAACATAATATTCATCCAATCTATCAATCAACAAAAAAATAATTTAATGGATTTGATCCAATCCATCCATCAACCCATATGGATGGATTAAATTCATCCATCTTATTTTATAAATCCATTGGATATTACTTTATTACTTATTAAATAAAATTTGTTATTAAAATTAAACAAATTTCTTTTGTTAAAACACAAAAAAAAAAAAACATTTGAAAGTTAAAAAAAAAATCTCAGATTCCTCCTCAAATTTCTCGATTCAATCACGTTCTCTCCAAACAAGAACCCTAATTTGCGTTTCCCAATTTCTTCTTAACATTGAGCGCTAGGAATTTATCTCGACATTTTTGGTACTGTAATCGCAATTTATCTCAACGTTTCAGTACTACAATCGTGATTCACATCAATGTTTCGGTGCTACAGCATCGCAAATTCAAATAAGCACCAACCATTTTTCATAAATGTTGCCTCTTCTGCTGGATATTCTCTCTTTAGATGTTCAAGATTTCTTTTCGACGATGGTCGCACCTATTTTTCGCGTTTTCTACTTTAAAGGTAAACATTGAGAATTTTCTGAAAAACCCATGAATGCATAGGTACTTAATCAACTATAAAATATTTTAGTGTTACTCAGTATCTTTTTTTTTTTTGCGATTAGCTTGAATGTGACCCTAAATCACCATGGTAGTTACCAGAAAACATGAATAGATTTATATGTGAGTTTCTTCTATAATGTGAAATTTTAATTCATATTTATTCAATTGGTATTCAAGTTTTTTTTGAATCAAATACCTAGTTTTGTATGCTTCCGTAAACCTAATCATAAATATTTTCTTGATTTCCTTTACAATTTTGTTTTTGATTTTCGATGTTTACATGTGCATGATCATTGGAAAGTAATGTTCTTGAGATTGTAACTAAAGAGATGCCATCTCAACATGTTGTTATTTCTAGCTAGCATATTTAATTCAAATGCGCCTAATTTTATTTGTAAAGTTTTGTTTAGAGTTTAAATATTCCAATGTTGTTCTTGTGGCTAATTTGCTCAGGTGAAATCAAAGTTTGTGGTTGTTGCTTCAGGTGTAAACCATCCGAGTCTTATCAAGAGAGCTTCAACATGCATCATTGCTATGGCTTCTTACTCAACATTCGGATAATATTTTTGTACACTAGTGTGATATTTTTAGAATGTATAAGCTATACATGATATATTATGTGTTGTTATATGGTTTGTGTTCATAACATTTCTTGCATTTGATATAGTGTTCATAGCTGATTTTGACTTCAATTAATAAATCCTAACATTCTTATTATTTTGACTTCAACTAATAGACATGACTTCAATTAATAAATCCTTCAATTTTCTTTGATAACTTCCATTAATAGACGTGCTGAAAAAACAGTTTATGTCATTTTGATTTAACATAAGAGTTAAACTGTTAATTACATAAGCAAGAAGTTTTAGATGGTAATTTAACTCATGAAAATTATAGTATTACTCATAACATGAATGATAAAAATTAAGCATAAAATGAAATAATTGGTTAAATTTCAACATACACATCTTCATTATCACCGTCATAACTAGTATGTATTAGTCTCTGAAGAATGATTACTGATATTTTCATAGGAACACCCTAAAATGTTGAAACACAAAAAAATAATATTATTAGAAAAACAAATTGTTTTCACATAAGCTATAAAATATAAGCTGGTTTTATAAATTCTCTTTATGAACATGTAAAAACACTTTTAATAGGTTGCTTCAAATAGTTTTACAGGTATTTAAGTTACTTTATAATAGCACATTCTAGTAGGATGCACTCAACTAAAGTTGTGAGTGAAGTGTACTGACTCAAAATTATGGGGGACTCCAAAAGTAGAGGTTATTACCCAAGTGCCACTATCTGAAATGCAAAACACCAGAATGCCACAACTTAAGAAAAAAAATTCCAAAATATCATATTTTTAATTTGGGTTCGTCTTTCCAATGGACGACCCATTGAAGAGAAAAAAAGCATGTTGGTTTGGCCAATGAATGGCCGATTCTATGCTACGAATTTTTTTTTTTTTTTTATTTTATTTTTAAAAAAATATATTATTATTTTATATGTTAAATTGTTTTTTAATTATTAAAATTTATTATATGATTTAAAATATTAATAAATAAATAATTTAATTAATTTAAATAATTTTATAATATTATTAAATATTTTTCACATTATCTAGTTAAATTACATGTAGCAATATTGTTTCCATTATCTAGTTAAATAATTAATTAGATAATATGAACGCCATAATGTACGACGAACGAATTCAAAACAGAAGAAGCCATCCGCAGAATCAGTGGTCGTCTCGTCCGTGGCCTTAACAAAATTATCATCAACAATAGTACGTGGCTGCAGTCACACCGTTTTTTCAACCACGACCAAATCCACAAAATCCTCAGCAACAGGCGCCCAATGCCTATCGACCGAACCACAATCAGCAGGTACGCCCATAGCAAGGAGCACCAGCTCCGAGGGCCGCTTTCCAAAACAGAAGGCTGGAAATTCAGCCTATCCCTATGAGCTATACGGATTTGTACCCTCAGTTGGTACAACAAGGCTTAATCCAGACCAGGAAGTTAGGTCCCCTCCGACTCTGCTACCGTACTACTACAATACGAATGCACACTGCGCATTTCACGAAAATGTCGCGGGGCATGATCTCGAGGGCTGTAAAGTACTCTAACACATTGTGAGGGAAATAATTGAAAAGAGAATCCTCTCCTTTGAGGATAATCAGCTGAATATGGAGAACCGTCCCCTGCCAAATCACGGTGGTGTTCATGTTGTGGAAGAAGATTCAGACATAAGGATAATTTCCGAAGTATCTGAAATCAAGACTCCATTGGTTGAGTTACACAAAAAGCTGGTAAAAGCGGGTCTAATCAAGGGTCCCCGTGAAGGTTGCAATAATTATCATCACAATCCGTAGGGTTGTAACCTTGTGCAGCGAGATATTCAATCAATGATTGATGAAGGTATACTTCAAATATGTGGAAAGAAGAAGAAAGAGGATGTTTCAGTTATTGAGCCAATCTACAACCTACCGAGGAAATCTGAAAAAAGACCAGTGTTCAATACATGGAATAATAAGTCTGCTCCTCCCGCTACGGCCAGATCTGTTTTTCACAATGGTCCCGCACCAACTACAAACCAGCCTCAGCCTAGGTACGATCCAAGGAGGGGATTGGGTCCTCATCCAAGGGTTGTATCTTGGAAATGCGTCTACTCCAGGTACGACATGAACGCTGGAAGGAAGCAGGAAGACGTAACGAACATTACTAGAGGAAGCAAGATGACCCACAGTGGTCCTGTGTATCAACCTAAGACAAAATTCATTGTTCCTCAGGCAGCGACCACTATTCCCAAAACAACTACCATCGCTCCTAAGAAAGTTGTTTCCAAGGAAACCACCTCCAAAGAACCTATTGTTGAAAAACAAACGGGAAAGAAGTCCCAAAGAAGGATGAAGAATAATTTTTTAGAATCATTCGCCGAAGTGATTATCGGATAGTGAACCAACTTAACCAAACCCCGTCCAAGAACTCGATCATGTCATTGCTTTTAAACTCTCTTGTCCATTGACAAGCCCTATTTAAGATATTGACACGCGCCCATGTCACGAAAGACATCACCGTAAGGCAGTTTAATTTTGTGGTTGCCAATATTACAACCTGTAACATGCTTAGTTTTGACAACTCTGATCTAACCGCTAAAGGTCGCAAGCACAACTATGCCTTGGATGTATCTGTTAAATGTGTAGAAGATACCCTTGCCAGAGTACTTGTTGACAACGAATCGGCTCTTAACGTGATGCCTAAAAGAATGTTGGCCAAATTGGATTACAAAGGAGCCGAGATGAGAGCTACGTCATTGATTGTAAAAGCTTTCGATGGATCGAGAAGGATGGTGATCGAAGAAGTCGACTTACCCATCATGGTGGGCCCCCAAGTTTTTGAAATCACATTCCAAGTGATAGACATAAATCCAGCTTACAACTGTCTGTTAGGAAGACCATGGATACACAAGGCAGGCGCTGTCACGTCCACTCTGCATTAAAAGATGAAATTCATTATTGAGGATCAACTGGTCGTGGCAGACGGTGAAGAGGACCTAATGGTAAGCAACCTATCCTCTTTTCAATACATTGAAGCTGACGAAGATGCATTGGAAACAACCTTCCAAGCATTAGAAATCGCACATGTTGTGATGGTGGAAGACATTGTCATTACACGTGGTCCCTCCTTTGTCTCCGCCCAAAGTATTAAGAATGCTATGAAAGAAGGACTTCCGCAAGGATGAGGAGAAGTGATCGAAGTCAATGCCCGAGCAAAGAATGACCGACAAGGATTAGGTTATGAACCAACTCCAGACGAAGAGTCAGAAGTTAACGAAAAGTGCCTCAAGACTCTGGAAGAAATCTTTGTAAGTGGTGGCGTTCAAATAAACGCTATTGAAGAAAACGATGAAGAAAGGTGCACCGACGACTTGGTATTCCAGGATAAAGCCATTTTGCGCAATTGGGAGGCCATCGAAATCCCTGTCATGTTGCCTCTTGGCGAGTAATTTTCTTGTTTTGTTTGTTAGCATTTTCTATATTTAAAATCCCTAGTCGTGCCCAAGACCAGTGGATCATTTTGTACGGGTCACCCTTTCAAAAATCAATTAATGAATGAGTATTTTGTTAAATTCCCATTTATTTTGGTTCATTTGTTTATTTTCATCTTTTTGTAAAAAGGAAAATGGCAATCTTTTCAAAAAACCTAAAAAGAATCATATGCATCCCCTTGTGTGTGTGTTTGCTCATTTAGACCCGTTTAACACATGCAGAGAACCTCCATCACCTCTTAAATCCTATAGTCATCCGATCCCATCTAACTTCAATTCGACAGTGTACCAAGCTGAAGAAGACGATGATGAAGATTTTGAAGTTCCAGAAAAGCTAACCAAAATGACTGAGTATGAAGACGCCTATCTTCAACCGTACAAATAGCAGATTGATGTTGTCAACTTGAGGTCAACAGAGGTAAAGAAAGAAGTCAAGATTAGGGCATCACTAGGGGCAGACATTAAAGGACGATTAATAACATTTCTCAGAGATTACGCAAATGTGTTCGCTTGGTCTTGCAAAGACATGCTTGGGTTGAATACTGATATTGTGATACACAAACTTCCTCTTAAACCCGAGTGTCCTCCGTTCAAACAAAAGCTTCGAAGATCCCAACCTGACATGGCTCTCAAAATCAGGGAAGAAGTTAAGAAACAAATCAACGTGAGCTTCTTGGCAGTCTTTAAATATCTTGAATGGGTGGCTAATATTGCACCAGTGCCCAAGAAGGATGGCAAGGTTAGAATGTGCATAGATTATAGGGACCTCAACAAAGCCATTCCAAAAGACGACTTCCCACTACCGCATATTGACACTTTGGTAGATAACATAGCCTGCTTAGCGGTGTTTTCATTCATGGATGGTTTCTCCGGTTATAACCAGATAAAAAATGGATCCAGCTGACATGGAAAAAACGACATTCATCACCCCATGGGGAACCTATTGTTATAAGGTTATGCCTTTCGGTCCAAAGAACGCTGGAGCTATATACCAACAGGCCATGGTAACATTATCTCATGATATGATGCACCAAGAGATTGAAGTCTACGTCGATGACATGATTTCTAAATCTCAAAGCAAGGAAGATCACCTTGAGCATTTGTTAAAATTGTTCAAGAGGCTTAGGAAGTATCAATTGAGAGGGAACCCTGCCAAGTGTACCTTTGGGGTAAGATCCGACAAGTTACTCGGTTTCATCGTTAGTCAACATGGAATCAAGGTGGACCCCAAAAAGGTACGATCCATTCAGGAGATGCCTGCACCACAAACTGAGAAGCAAGTTAGAGGTTTCCTTGGAAGATTGAATTACATCTCTAGATTGATCTCCAACTTAACTCCTACATGCACGCCAATCTTTAAGTTGTTACAAAAAGATCAAGCGGTTGTATGGAACGAGAATTGCCAGGTAGCATTCAAAAATATCAAGGAATATCTTCGAGAGCTTCCTATATTGATACCTCCTATACCTAGAAAATTGTTCTTCATGTACATGACGGTGCTCGAAGAATCAATGGGTTGCGTTTTGGGTCAAACAGATGAGTCGGGGAAGAAGAAGCATGCAATCTACTATCTAAGCAAAAAATTCACCGATTGTGAGAGTCGTTACTCTCCAATGGAAAAAGCTTGTTGCGCGCTAACATGGACATCCGAACGTCTGAGACAATACATGATTTGCCACACTACTCTATTGATATCCAAGATGGACCCAATAAAGTATATCTTTGAAAAGCCTGCTTAGACAGGAAGGCTCGCTCGTTGGCACATGATCTTGTTAGAGTATGATATTCAATATGTCACCTAAAAATCAATAAAAGGAAGTGTCTTGTCAGACTACCTTGCTAAGCAGCCTGTTGAGGATTACCAACCGTTCAAGTTCGACTTTCCTGATGAAGATGTTATGTTTCTTTACCAAGCTAAAGAAGAACCTGGTCCAGAGGAGGGTCTTGAGCCTGGTTCCCGTTGGAAGTTGATGTTGGATGGAGCATCCAATAAGAAAGGCCATGGAGTTGGTGTTGTTCTGGAAAATCCAACCGGAGGATACACCATCGTTACTGCAAGACTATGTTTCTCATGTACAAACAATATAGCTGAATACGAAACCTGTATCCTGGGATATGAAGCTGCCATTGAACTTCGCATCAAAATTCTAGAGGTGATCGACAACTCCGCTTTAGTAATTTACCAACTCAAAGGTGAACGGGAAAGTCGAGATGAGAAGTTCATTCCCTACAAAGACCATATTTTGGAAATGGTCGAGTACTTTGATGAGATCACTTTCAAACATGTCCCAAGGACTGAGAATCATATTGCAGATGCTTTAGTCATGCTAGAATCAATGTGAAAGGTCTAGTTTACGAACGAGGCTCCTTTGATTCACATTGAAAGAAATACGGCGTCAGCATACGTCATGATGACAGAGGAAGAATCCGATGGAAAACCTTGGTTTTATGATATCAAGAACTTCCTTCAAAATCAAGAGTATTCGGTCAATGTCTCTAAAATTGACAAGAGGGTTATACGAAGATTTTCATCCAAGTTCTTCATCATCAACAACGTTCTATACAAAAGAAACCATGCTATGGTCATGCTCCGATGTGTTGACAAGAGAGAGGCAGACCTGTTAATGACGGATGTTCACGAAGGCACCTCCAGCACTCATGTAGGAGGCCACGCCATGGCAAAGAAGATTTTGAGGGAGGGTTATTATTGGTTGACCTTAGAAACTGAATACATCTTGTTTTCCCGAAAATGCCATAAAGGCCAAATCTACACAGACAAAGTACACGTACCACCACATCCGCTAAATGTGCTGACATCACCTTGGTCATTCTCCATGTGGGGCATCGATATGATTGGGGAAATCGAACCCAATGCATATAGCGGTCATCTATTCGTCCCCGTCGCCATTGACTACTTCACCAAATGGGTAGATGCTACATCCTACGCCAACGTGACCAAACAAGTGGTTGCCCAGTTCATCAAGAAGGAGATCATATGTCGTTACGGAATCCCCGATCAGATCATTACAGACAACGAGACAAATCTAAACAACAAAATAATGAAAGAGATTTGTGATAGTTTCAAGATCAAATATCACAACTCCTTTCCTTACCGACCCAAGATGAACGGCACCATTGAAGCTGCAAACAAAAATATCAAGAAGATTATGCAGAAAATGGTAGTAACCTACAAGGATTGGCATGAAATGTTGCCATTTGCGCTGCACGGATATAGAACATCTGCTCGCACTTCAACAGGGGCAACCCCTTTCTCATTGGTCTACAGGATGAATGCAGTTTTACCCATTGAGATTGAGATACCTTCGCTAAGGATCTTGATGGAAGCCAAACTCAAAGAAGCTGAATGGGTGAAGGAAAGGTTCGATACACTGAATCTCATCGATGAGAAGAGGATGACAGCAATGTGCCACAGCCAGTTGTACCAAAAAAAGATGAAAAAGTCCTTTGATAAAAGGGTCCAAGTCAAAGAATACAAAGAAGGTGAATTGGTACTCCAAAAGATTCTGCCGGTATATCGAGACGCGTGCGAGAAATGGATGCCGAACTACGATGCCCATTCATTGTGAAAATGGACATTTCCGGAGGTTCATTGATCCTTACAACGATGGACGGAGAACAACTCCCACATCCTATAAACTCAGATGCAGTAAGGAAATATTATGCCTAAAAAGAGCTCGCTGAGTCGAAAACCTGGAAAGGCGACTCATGCAAAAATGAGCGTCCTGGTGAATCGAAAACCCAAAAAGGGAGATTCAAGCAAAAGTTAGGGGCAAAGGTATTTCACCGCATCAGGAGTTGTCACGACTACAGGAGATTGTCAAAAAGGCTTACATCCCGCTACTCTCGTCAGAAACAACACTTCAGAGCCGACTTTCAGCTAGATAGGACTAGATGATTATTGGATTTTTGTAAACCTTTCCCATATTGCCATTTCCTGTTCCAAATTGTAATTATTCCATGAGACTTTGCCTTCGCAAGTTTCCATCTTTAATAAAATCAAATTTAGGACCAATCTTTGTTTGTGCTCATCTTTTTTTTATGCTCTGCTTTCTTTGTTATGCAAACATCACTTATTCGTTAATAATGATTTTTGAAAACGAAAATTTTATTTTGAAACTAAAATTGTTTTAAAATTGACAAGAAAATCATAGTGTCGACTATGACATGACAGTGTGAAATTAAAAAAACTCCTCTCATAAGAGCAGAGCGGTCGAAACCTTGATATCTTCATTTTGGCAGCATGAGGTCTACAAAGATTTCACTCCCCACGCCGCCGCGCTACGAAGTCAGTCAACTGTATCGAAGTCATGACCTCTCCGCAGCAAGTTTGCAAGAAAAGAGACGGCTTCCCCAGAAGAATCGCCAGAGGATTAATACCATTCTCCAGCGATGGGATTCAGTGTGATTTTCTCTGTTTCCCCTATGATAGATTGTTATCTATCTTTCATTTCCTTCCCCTGCGGAGTCGTTTCGGTATTGCATTTTCATCATACCTTTAGCATATGCATTTTCCAGCATACCTTTTAGTCTGGTATGTTCTGGCTGAGGCTATTTTGGGTTAGTTTGTTCGGTTTGTCTTTCTCAAGAAACCGTCGTTTGTTTCTTCCCCAGTAGTTACTGGATACCACTTTGAGATTCTTTGGTTGTTACCAGACTCCTTTGCTTCAGACCTGTTGTCACGGGCTTACCTTTTGGTTGTTACCTTAACTTTGTCAGGTTATCTAGGGTAAGTATCATTGTGATAAATGCTTATATCCTCCAGAGAGTCTAGTTGTAACTAGCAATATATGATACTGCTTATTGGTGTTTACCAAGACGTTAGTTGTTACTAAAATCGCAGTTTGTCTTTGAGACCAGGTGTTTACTTGAGTCTAACCCTAGTCGGCGTTCCATTAGTTAATTGAATCTGCTGAGACATAGTAGTTGCTATGTTTTCAAAATCCAATCTTTATTGGTGCAAGATATGGTAATTACCTATCTCCCCCTTTGAAGTCCCGTAGTTACTGGCATTATTATAAATCCAATTGTTATTGGTATGTGGCTCGGCTATTACCGGCTTCCCTAGTTAAGTCTAGTAGTTACCGGCTTCCAATTATTATAAATCCATTCGTTATTGGTATCGCCGTTTGGTTGTCACCATATCTGCTTGGAAGTCTATTCGTTACTAGCAATCCCCATCTGAAGTCCAGTAATTTTTTGACTGGAGTTCTGCGTAAAACATAATTGTTGTTATTGTTGTGGATTAGGGTTGTCACCTTATCCCCAGTAAGTTCAGTAATATTTTGATTGGAGTTGCTTAAGTCCAATGGATATTGGCATCGTTCATCTCATGATAGCTGGTAGTTACTAGTATCCCCAGTGAATCTTAGGACGTTTGATTGTTACCCTAGGAAGTCTAGTTGTTACCAGCTCCCTATTGATTCTGCTTGACTGGTGGTCATCAGATTCCTCTGAGAAGTCTAGTCATGACTAGAAATAGGCCGGTCACTGACCCCTATCTGATACTGCTAATTGGTGGTTACCAAGTTTTAGTCGTTACTAATGTTGCAGCTTATCCTTGAGATCTGGTGTTTACCTGAATCTATCTCCCAGTCGGTGTCCCATTTGTTAATCAACTCGATTGAAGACCAATTGTTACCGACATATTTCTAAAATCTAATCATTATTGGTATCGTTGATTTGTTCGTCACCATATCCCCTTGAAGTCTAGTCGTTATTAGCACTCCCCAGAAAATCCAATGGTTACTGGCTTTGTTTAGAGTCGAATTGTTATTGGCATTTTTTCACCCAGATATGTTGTGTTTGCTTAGATTATTGGTTGTTACCAATATCTCCCTAGTGAATCCCTGGGTATCCCAACAGGTCTCGGAGGTCTAGTAGTCACTAACATCCCCAGTGAGTCTGGTCTTGTTTCTAGTCCTTTCCTAAAGATCTTGTTTGAACTCTTCATTGAAAGGAAAGTCCCCATTGGATTGTTCCCTAATAAAGACCATGTCTCTAGTCTTTTGTATCCCTAGTTGGAGTCCGCATCTATTGACTTTTGTCCCCCTGCGTGGCTTTTTATCAGTGTCTCCCTTGATGCATTTCCCTAGTGGAGACTTGCCTTTTTCCCCAGTGGAGATTTGTCTTCCCTAGTGGAATTTGTGTCCCCTGTATAGAGGATTCCCGAAAAGTACTACCTTTAGTCACGTCTGAACTATTGATTGGTATGCTTGGGATTTATCCCCAGTGTGTCTGTGTTCCTAGTGAGTGGTTACTTGTTGTTTTTGTCCTTCCTCTTTCTTTTGCTCGTGTGTCAGCATTTTCTTGCACTCCAGCATCATAGAGCATCATTCTTAGAATTCATGGAATTTCAACATTTTTCCTTTTGCATACCATCGTATCGAAGGGACAAAATTTTTGGTTTGTTATATTTAAATACCTTTCACTATGATTCTATGGAGATCGTTATCTCTCATTGCCATTTGGTAAATATATTTAAATAGGGGTAACTGTCATACCCCAAACTTTGATCCCTAGATCTCATTATCATTCTAGGATCATCAACATTGATTATCTAACCTTAACCTATTTCAAGTTTGTCTTTGTCAAGATGCAGATGAATTAGGGTTTCATACAGTCAAGAAATCAGAGTTTTTAGGGATTTGATTAGTCAGGGTTTTGGATTGATCCTCAATATAACAAGTCTTTATATCATCAAGGATATCACATGTGGTCAAGAATTAGTCCAATTTGAGGTTGTCATCAAGAGAATGGAAGCAGTGCAGTGGAAGAACTCTAATCAGGGCTTCTTGTTGGAAAAGTCAATTGTAGTTAAATTTTGGTCTAGAAGGTTTTCCAATAATGGAATTATGGTCCATAAGGCTCATATGACCTAATGAAGTTTACACAGAAGTTTCAAG
Organism: Lathyrus sativus; assembly: GCA_963859935.3. NCBI lineage: Eukaryota > Viridiplantae > Streptophyta > Magnoliopsida > Fabales > Fabaceae > Lathyrus > Lathyrus sativus. The sequence continues at coordinate 407,845,111 of OZ012736.1, read as the reverse complement.
GCCTCAGGGAACCCAAAACATCAACAGTCGATCCGGAGATTTTCAACTATTCGGTTTGTCTATCAGAAAAGTCAACTCATTGACCAATAGGGTTTTTACCCCAAATTAAAGCCAACTTTGTTTCCAACATCATTTCACATCTAATTACAAATTTTTGTGGAGATTTAATCAAGAATTGATAGATAACTTGCAAATCAAGAAACAAGGGTAAGTGAAAAACCCTAATTTTGATCAAACTTCAAATGGTCATAACTTCCTAACCACACATCCAAATGGAGTGGTTCAAAATTTATTGGAAAGGTCTTAGGGATCCTTACAAAGTGTCCTACTAAACCATGAGTAAAAAACGAATGGATTTGGAGTTATGAGCTCATCAAATTGTGAAGGATTTTAAACACTTGGAAATTTCAGAGTTTTTTGACTTGTAAGTTAAGAATTCAGCATTTTCACAAGCGTTTTTGACCTAGTTTCAAGTGGAATGGGTTCCTAACTCAAACATAAATGTTGTAGTACCTAATGAGGGATTTCTAAAAAGTACAAGTGGGTTCCATAACTCCTCATGGTTAGGGAGAACTAAAGCTCACAAGTTGGCAAAAACTCATTGTTGCAAAACCAGTTCAACATGGATGTCTTGATTCCAAGGCTTCCCAAATCAATTCTAATCATGGTTTTGTCGCACCTCGAAAAATCACATTCGAAAATACGACCCTCGCGCGAAAGGCGCGGAAAATACGGTTCGACAGAGTCGCCACCGAACTTTATTTTTCCCGAATAAACGGGAGAGGAAAATATCGAGAAAACCTCTTAAAACGAAAGGATAGGAACAGGGTTGTCGCAACCAAGTTCCGGGTTCGGGAGTCGGTTACGTGAGGGGAAGGTATTAGCACCCCTCACGTCCGTCGTACTCGACGGGAACCTCTTAAGGTAATTGTCGGGAGTGTGGTTTAGGTTTACTGGTTTTCTTCTCATTGTTAAAGGTAGAATTGGTAGGATAAAAGATTAAACACGCTAAGGAGAGATGGGTGGTTAGAAGATAGGGTGCTCGCCAAGGATTGGGGCCCTTGTGCCTACGTATGCTCATTCGGACGAGAATGAGAAATCAGAGCGTCGTAGTTCGACTACGGGAAAAGATGGGGTGGAATTTGGAAGATGGATAGAAGTGTGGAATAGGGGGAAAGAATGGGAAATGTGCTCGCCAAGATCATCGCAATCTTGTGCCTACGTATCTTACATTCAGACGAGAATGAAGAATCAGAGCGTCCGTAGTTCGTGGTAACGACCACGAAAATATGAGGTTGAATAGGTTGAAAGTTTGGAAAAGGGACGAAAGAGTGACCGACAAGCAACCCAAGAGCACGCCTCGAGAGCTTGTCAGTCAAGAATTCAAGGAATGTGAGACTCCAGGAACTCAATTCTTTCGGGAATTGACTGAAGAAAAAGCGTTGGATATTTTGAAATTGAAAGAATAAATTAATAACAACTCAAGGGCGCGCCTTAAGAGTTACTCATTCAAATATTCAAAGAATGCTCGATTCTAAGAATATCTCTCTTTCGTAATTTTAAAAAAATGTTTGTGAAAGGATCGAATCGAAGAATGGCATGCGAGGCCAAAAGGAAGTTGTTTTGAACTGGTTCGACGACGTGTCGAAGATTTGATTGAAGATGGAACCGACTTAACGACGCGTCAAGTGTTAAGGTTGTGAGAAACGATATTAGTCCCTGAGGGTGCTCCTAATATCGAAACCACGAGGGATTATGAAGTGTGTGCGAAATGTCGATGGTTGCGAATGCGTATGAGCATTCGACTTAGGAGAAAGTTTGAGAATGATTTGAATTTGAAAGAAAGTCGAAAGGTTGAGCGAATAACAACTCAAAGGCGTGCCTTGAGAATTATTTACTCGGAAATTCAAGGAATGCTAGATTCCAAGAACTTCTTTCTTTCGAAGCTTTAATCGAGAAAATGTTGAGAAAAGATAATTTGAAACGAAATGGGGTATGAAAATAAATTATGAACGTGCGAGAAGTGAGAACGCGGGATTGAATTTGAAAATATCAATTATTTAATAAATGAGACGTCGGCCCCACAACTAAATAATCGGGGTATTACCGAAATGCTAGATTCCAATAACACCATTTTTATCTAAAAAAATATTTGGATAAACAGCGGAAATATTACACAGAATACTTGATTCCTATAATATTTTTGTGTCTGAATCGCGTACTAAACGAATAGTTGAATGACATATTATTTAAGGTGTACACCCCAATAATGTTTGTCTAAAAAATCAAGAAGTGCTAGACTTCAAGAGTTTGATTTTAAATAATCAAAGGGCGTATTTTGAAGCGAAGAAAGTCGAACAATGCACTACTTAAGGCGTACGCCCCAATAGTGACTATTCAAGAACTCAAAAGATGCAAGACCTTAAGAGTTTTTCCGTTATTGATTAAGAAAATGATTTGTATGTAAAAAATAAATTGAATTAGGATCAGAAAAAAATAATTAATCATATTAGTTTGAAAAAATAGTCCAAGGTTTTCTTAAAGTAACTTGAATTGACTTAAGACAAACTTCCTTATTAAATAGAATAAAAAAATGACTTTTATTTATTTTAAAAAAAAAAAAAAATACTGAATTTAAAAATGAAATATATTTTGAAATTTGAACGATAGCTATTGAAACCCGACGAGATTTTTATATCAAAAAAATTGTGGCATAACGGTATGAATTATCGAAACCACGGTTTGAAGAGGATTTTAATTTGTCATAACGAAAACAAGAGCACTACAAGTATTATGCACATGAGGCTATGATAAAAAAAAATGAATAATAAATCTGCAATGATAGACCACCTCTAATTAGTATGTCCTACCACTTATTTCCATTAAATGAGTTCCCTGCTATTATTTTGGAAGGATATCCAATATGTATACAAAAGGTTATGATATGTCAGGAGATATTTACAAACACACTTATCGCAAGTAATATGCATTCGGGGAAAAAATCCACAAAAAAACAACAACATGATTAATAGAAACATTTATCAAACTTGAAGCAACAATTAACAAAACCGAAATTGATGCGTTTGTAAACCATGACTGTAGCCTATTCTTTTAATAAAATTCATCTTTGTGAACTTACAACATCACAAAATCATATAATTATTCATATTCACTCAAAGATACAGAAGCACAATATTAAAAATAAAAACACAGTCCTCACGCAAATATTTACATGGTGCATGACAAATTCTCTCAACTTAAACAGAACAAACAGTGAGTAGGCTCAAATGCCACACAAAAAAAAACTGTACAAAACCGATATACAACTTCAATCCGAGTCCTACGTAAACGGCATGATATGTGTATCAAATGTAAATCACGACAGCCAACAGTAGTCTGTATAATGAAACTAAAACAGAATTATTTCAAGAATCGAAAACCAGAAATGCACAATCAAAAACACAATGCTTTCATATTTACAAAAGCAACATTAACTACAAAACAATATGATCAATCAAGGGTAGTGAATCTTGTTACCAAAGAAAATTTAAGTCGGAAGGCTATCAAACAATTGGCAGGAGTTAGTCTCGATCGAAAAAAAAAAAATACCAGAGGCGATGTCAAATATCAACAAATCAGTCCCAATAACCATAACAACAGTAGCAACTAATATTCACCACAACATATTTGATTTCGATATCATGAACAAAAGCGGCAACAACACAGTATGATATTCCTAGCTCAAACATGCCTATAGTCAGACACATATACCAGATTCAAATGTGCGGATTCGCAAGATTATTATTAAACACAAACGAACAATCAACAATCAAAACCGGACTAAAGGACTAAATTACATTTCCAGCATTATGACATAAAACCAAAGCTATAATCTAAGCATTTGAATCACTAATGAATATGGTGTTAACCCTGTAGTGGAATATAATTGTTTCTTTATAATTATCTATCATTTATACATAACTCACATACACAATCCAGATCTACAACAGACTCAAATGAAGAATTCATATTCCATGGTGCAGTAATTCGAGAAGAAATTTATATGACTGACACTCAATATTAAAAGCAAGGCAACATCAAGTTGTGGATCGATTTGGGTTATGGGTTATTACCGATGTCTGACTTACGGTCGAAAGGGATGTTGTAACGTGGCCGCGTACTTTTGTTCAGTGTTAGTAACGCCGACTTCTCGAGGGCAGGAGACCGGCATCCATCTCTTCGATACGAAAAAAAACTGCGACAAGCAAACTTGAGTCTTTCAACTTCACACCTGCATAATAGCCAAATCACAGACAGCAACGGAGAACTCCTCGCGAAACAGTTTTAACATGATAAATCAACACCTCAGCATCTCCTTCCTGTGTTCATCGAGTTGACGGTTGAGCAACGTCCTCGCAGACGTGAAACTAATTGAAACAGGGCTGAGAGAAAGCGACACTTCAAGGGATTAGGACGAACGGAGTCGTGAGTTATTGCGAAGCTCTTGGTGATTTCGGCATCGTACCCGATAGTATACACTCCGAAATAGAGGGTGAGGTTTGGTTAGTTTTGTTGGTGTTTGAGCGACAGAGGAAAAAAAAAAGAGGAATGGCTTGAAGGTGACGATGGGTTGAGGGGATTTTGTAAGGGTTTGGGCGGCGATAAAGGTTTAAGAATGGAAGGTGGTTGTTCGGCGGCCTGAGTTTGAGGGAGAAGTGAAAATGGACGGCCAAATTGACTTTAGGGTTTCGAAAGGGGTTGATGAGAGATAGAGTTCTGGGGTGGATTGGGGAAGAACGGCGCTGATTAGGGTTTTTAGGGATAATGAACAGTAACTTGGAGTCCTCCTTTAGGGTTTTCTCAGCCCCTTTTAAAGACCATCCGCTTCTGACCTGAAATCCAAGATGGGCTCCAAACGTGGGCCTCATTTCCTTCATTCCTATTTCTGTTAACTTCTTTTCATCAAATCTTAATAAAACAAATGCCATTGATATAAATTGAAAAATACACCACTAATAAATATAGTTTTATAATAAGTAAATGCTAATTAATAATAAGTAAATATTAACAATTAACAATTAAATAACCATTAAAATAAACATAAATACACTAAAAAAATTTTTTTTTAAAAAAACGAAAATATAATTGTTAAAATAAATAAAAAAAAATAAAAGAAATACTATTAGTGGCATTTAAAAAAAAAATAAAAAGAAAAGGGTTTATGAAATTAAGAAAAGAAATAAAATTCACAAAAATGCCCTTTTAGGCCACATGTCACACTTTGATTGGTCAAAAGATAAATTTTTGAAAAATCAACCAATTGCGAGATGACACGTGTCTAAATGGCATGGAGCGATAAATGCGAAAATATCTACAAAAGGGTAAGACAAATTTAGGGTATGACAGATGCCCCTATCTAATCGACTTAAACCCAGGAGAATGAACTGCATTGGCGTTCACACTCCTGAGGTAGAAGTCTATTAGATATAAAAAGACCCTGAATTTGTCCGAAAGAAAGAGAGATGCTTGAGAATTGAAAAATGCAAATGATTGAGTAAACTGTAGATAATCGGGAAACGGCCATCACCAAAAGGATGATGGGATGAAACACACACGGCTACTACCACCAAAAGGATGGTAAAGCAAAACACAATCGCACAATCTGACACCAATCCAAGTGACAGACCCACCACCAAAAGGATGATGGAGCGAGAACACACACAAACATCGTGCAGTCTGATATCGACGAAATACCAGACCCACCACCAAAAGGATGGTAGAGCGAAAACACAAAAATATCGCGCAATCTGATATCGACGAAATACCAGACCTACCACCAAAATGATGGTAGAGCGAAAACACAAATAAAACATCGCACAATCTGATACCGACGAAGTACCAGACCTACCACCAAAAGGATGGTAGAGCGAAAACACAAAAGAAAACATCGCACAATCTGATACCGACGAAGTACCAGACCTACCACCAAAAGGATGGCAGAACGAAACTCACACACAAAATATCGCGCAATCTGACATCGACGAAATGTCAGACCCACCACCAAAAGGATGATGGAGCGAAACACAAACAAAATATCGCGCAATCTGACATCGACGAAATGCCAGACCCACCACCAAAAGGATGACAGAGCGAAACACAAACAAAATATCGCGCAATCTGACATCGACGAAATGTCAGACCCACCACCAAAAGGATGGCAGAACGAAACTCACACACAAAATATCGCGCAATCTGACATCGACGAAATGCCGGACCTACCACCAAAAGGATGGCAGAGTGAAACACAACACAGATCGCACAATCTATCATTAATGACCATGATAGACCCCCCACCAAAAGGATGACGGAGCGAAAAAAACAGATAAACGATCGCATAATCAGACATCGACGAAATGTCAGACCCACCACCAAAAGGATGACGGAGCGAGAACAAATAAAACATCACACAATCTGATATCGAAGAAATACCAGACCTACCACCAAAAGGATGGTAGAGCGAAAACACAAACAAAACATCGCGCAATCTGATACCGACGAAGTACCAGACCTACTACCAAAAGGATGGTAGAGCAAAAACATAAAAGAAAACATCGCGCAATCTGATACCGACGAAGTACCAGACCTACCACCAAAAGGATGGTAGAGCGAAAACATAAAAGAAAACATCGCGCAATCTGATACCGACGAAGTACCAGACCTACCACCAAAAGGATGGCAGAGCGAAAACACAACACACAGGTTGCTACCATCAAAAGGATGATAGGACAACACAAATTTGAAGTTTACCAACACTAAAAGGATGCAGGCTAAGTTGAACTGACGAAGTTTGACTATCACCAAAAGGATGATAGTAAGGCAATTGACAACGGTCACGCTTGCTGGGTACAACTCACTGGGGAAACCCCAAGAGGAAAAAATGGGTTGAAATGAGTCAACGGGGTACGCCCACCGTCTTGTTTGGAGATCATAGTTTTGTTGAAATGATTTCATGGTTACGCCCATGAATTCTGAAGAGGATGCCCCTGACTGGGCTGAGTTTGTCTTGAAATGTCTTGTTTTGGTCAACAAAAGGTTGAACAACTTCATGAGGAACGCTCACGGTCTTGCTGAAGATGCCCCTGCTCGGGTTGGATCTTGCACTGAACTTTTTGGATTTGCCCAACAAAAGGTTGAACAACTTCGTGGGGAACGCCCACGGTCTTGAATGGTATGCCCCTGGCTGGCCCGGATGTTGATTTGCATATTTGATCGACCACGAGGTTTAAATTCTTCACGGGAGACGCCCATGGTATTGAAAAAGATGCCCCTGACTGGGCTGAATCTTGCTTTGAAGATCTCTGGATCTCGTAGGAGAAACCTACGATTTCAGAAGATTTCCCCTGATTGGGTTGATGATTGCTTTGAAGCTCTTTGAAAATCGTGGGACAAGCCCACCGTCTTGCGGAAGATACCCCTGACTAGGCGGTCGACGGTCTTGGAAATCTTCGAGATTGATCCTGGACCTTGACTTGCATATATGAATGCTGGATGATAAATGATATTCCATATGAGTGGAAGTGCAAATGCCGACGTGCGGAGATGCAAGAGCTGGGGAAGTATGATACGACTGGTTATGCAAAATGATGTAAAATGCTTATGACAATGAATGCAATGCGTATGATGCAGACAGGTGTTTGGAAATGCAAGTGGAGACGCCAGCGTGGTGGACTCTGGTAATTGCCAATGCGGATTGGACTCTGGGTGGTGGGAGGGATTGACTTCCTCGACACACAGTTTGTTGAAGACGTCATGATTGAAACGACAGATGATGCTCTGGATGCTGCGAGTCTGGGTATCCGGTGTTATACTGTGAATTTGCTTCAGATAAGGTTGCAGCTCTGCCTGATGATTAGGGTAACTTGGTCTTGCCCCAGTCGGAATACGGTAACGACATGCCCCTGCTCGAGCTGTTTGAATGATTTGCCCCAGCCTGTGGGCTTTGAAATAATCTTGCTTCGTGTACGCCACTGAAAATCAAGTTCCTCCTCAGTTGGACCTTGTTGAGATGTCCTTGAATACCTAGCACTAATTTGCAATTAAAATTGTACATTCATAAATGGTAATATCAATGCAAATTTCAATGTAAGTTTTGAAAAAGTGTGTCATTTATTGAGAGTGTCGTGGTAGTGAGACGAGTGGACTGTTAGTCCAAACATTGTGCTAATTTTGGTTGGTGCGTGAGATATAGCAAGGATAATGACACCAATGCTGATGATTAGAAATCATGTGAGGAGTCAGGTTACGCAACCTTGCGACAATATGCTTTCAGAATAAACCTCGCCTCAATTAGGTCTTTTGAGGGTTATAACGTGGTCTGGTTCACGGTTATGAAACAAAGGTTATTAGGCTCAAAGTATGATTTGTACCCACCCCTTCTTCTTAATGATCTCCAGTCCTATGTTCAGTTAATTCTACGCTTGTTTGGACGGTGTGAGCTTGATGATTCAAGGTTTGCTCGTCATGGCAGTCACCTTATTTTGGCTTTGATGAATGTCAGTGTCCCTTTGATTTGGGTGGCCACTGAATCCTATTTTGTTTTTGTTGAGGATTTCGGGGTCCTCTTTTGCTTTTGTTTTGATCCCTAACTTTTGCATGGATTGACTTCGTTTGTCAGATCCATCAGGATTGCCTTGATTTTGCCTAAGTCCCCTATATGGTGTCTGACTTAGCAGGCTTTTGTTTTTTTCTGGATTTTGTTGTGACTGCCATAGCATGGGTCATTGATGAACAACCGTCTTTTGGATTTTCCTTTGTTGATTCGAGTGCGGGATTGGATTAACTGAACATTACCCATCCCTAGGTTGAGTGTAAAAGGTTTATAGATCCGAAGGAAACTGCTACTTCTAGGCTCGAAGTGGTTCACTAGGGATTAACTCCTTATATCTCCGGTGTTTGGGGAATTGAAGCAATACATGTACATCATTGACGAGATTCTATCTGAAAGCATACCGTTTGCAATTATGGGTATCTCGTTTTCATCATCCTCCCTCAAATCATGCTAAACAACAGTGAATAGAGTGGAGTAAATAAATGTGTCGGTGATAAGTGAAAATGAGTGAATACGACATAACTAATTCAAAACATGCATAACGATACATTAATGAAAACCAAATACGAATGGCAATTGTTCAAAGCATACAATACTTAAATAAACAAAGACAAAACATAAGAAACTGCGAATAATGAAATGGCAACATGACTGCCTTCTTCGGGGAACAAACTTGACTGGAATCAATCTGACGTTGGCGCTAGTTGACTGGTGGCATCGGATTGTTGATGATGTTTGGAGACTTCCCATTAAAGTTGATAGCATCCCTATCGATCATGTCTTGAATTATGTGCTTGAAAGCCCTGCAATCCTCAATGGTATGACCTGGAGCGCCCTTATGAAATTCACAATGAGCATTTGCATCGTAGTCGGCAGGAATGACAGTTGGGGGAGCCAAGTCTCTTGGAACAATAGCCTTCTTCTCCATCAACTGAGCAAAGATTTTGGCATATGACATCGGTAGACGATCAAAGACTCTATCTGGTCTCCATGTTCTCTGCGGACGTTGTGGGCGAGTACCCTGTCGTTGCTGTGTAGCTTGCATTTGTTGTTGCTGAGGAGAATACTGATATCTTTGCTGGTTGTAGGCTTGTTGCTGAGGAGCCTGTTGCCGTGGCATCTGAGCTTGCGCTGCTTGAACAGCTGGCTGATAAGGCATTGGAGCATATTGCGCAGCAGCAACATATGGATACTGATAGTAGGGAACTTGATAAGGCATAGGAGGAGCTTGTTGAGAAGCTTGCCCTTTCTGCACAAAGATGGCATTTGTTTCGCCCTCCTTCTTCTTGTATCCATTAAAAGGCCTCTTGGCATTAGCCTGACTGTTAGAACCTCCTGGGATCTTCCCACTCTTCAGCCCTTCTTCAATTCTCTCACCGACGATCACCAAGTCAGAAAATCCAGCGGAGACACTACCGATCAGCTTTTCGTAGTACTGGCCTTGCAAAGTGCCCATGAAGATGTCAATCAATTCACGGTCAACAAGAGGTGGATGTACCCTTGCGGCTAGCTCTCTCCATCGTTGTGCGTACTCCTTGAAGGATTCGTTGTCCTTCTGAGTCATACTCTGAAGCTGAGTACGATTCGGAGCAAGATCGGTGTTGTATTTGTACTGCTTGACAAATGCATCGGCTAGCTCGGCCCATGTGCGCACACTATTACGTTCCAGCTGCATATACCATTCGAGTGATGCCCCAGACAAGCTATCCTGGAAGCAATGGATCATGAGCTTCTCGTCTCTGGCATAGGCAGCCATCTTGCGACAGTACATCTTCAGATGAATGTTTGGGCAGCTGAGACCTTTGTACTTTGAAAATTCAGGCACTTTGAACTTTGGAGGAATGACAACATCAGGCACCAGGCACAATTCCAGAGCACTGAAAGAATTTGAGTTATGCCCCTCCATGGCGCGGAGTTTCTCGGCTAGATCTCGGCACATCTTCATGGCTTTAGAATCCTGAGCAGCAACAGGACTGGCAATGGGGATAGCAGCATGATAGTTCTGAACATCGTCATACTGATCCATCAGAGTATCTTCGACGTGAGGAACCGGGATTTGCACAGCAGTAGGCTGGGCGTGCGGGATAACTCCAACGGTAACTCCAGCCGCTGGGATTGGCTGAGAAGTGTTTCCTTCGATTGCGTTGTTGAAGTTCAACGGCATCCCCTGATAATTTGGAATTGGAACCAAAGGGATAGCAGTAGACCCTTGTCCATTGACGACAGCGGCGGCTTCACGCTGTTCTTCCTCTCTCCTGGCTGTGAGGATGGCTTCGAGGATCTGGTCGATCTTTCCTTTCATAGAATCCAATTCTTCCCTGAAGGCGACTTGCTCCTGTTGAATCTGCTCCATCATTCGTCTGGTATTTGCTCTAGTTGCGTACTGGTGTCGAGGAATCAGCTTGATTTACTGGAGAGGAAGGAACGGAGACATAAGATTCTGTTGAAGGACTGGAAATGCAAAATGCACGACATATGAAATGCAATGCAAATGATATGCAAGATGCAATGCAAGACACAAAATCCAGGATCACAGGATCACAACTCCAACAACTCCTGAAGCTGGTAACTGTAATAGATAAGCAACCATAATTCCTGCTCAGAGAAAACTGACAGGTACAACCTATACGGGAAGGTCTAAACATTCTACCCATAAACCCACTTACGGGATGGTTTCTACGTTTGGTTCCCAGGATCACGGACACTAGTCGTATTAGCGTCGCGCAACAGGCTGGCTGCATTACGACGATAATGACGATAAGGTCTCTCCTGAGCGGGGTCCTCGTGCTAGGCGCACAAGGAGCGAGTCCTTGGAGACTAACACTACACGACCACCAATATCGGAACTGGTGCTAACAAAAGGTTCCCATAATCACGGACCCCTCGTTAATCAAGTCGTGCAACAGGCTAGCTGCGTTACGACGAGATCTACGAATAGGTCTCCTCTGGAGGAGCTTTCATGCTAGGCCCATAAGGAGCAAGTCCTCAGAGACTAACACTACTCGACTACCAATTCTAAACTATGTGTTCTTTCTGCTTTTACCAAAGCTCGGGTGTAGAGCTTTACTCATGATGTCATCCCAAGAACCGATAGGCAATCAAGATAACAAACATAGATAAAATCTACAAGAGAACAAATACAAAAAGAAAACAAATAAAAACAAACACTCCTCACAAACCAAAAGATAGGCTCGACTCTCTCTTTGCATGGAGCAATACGTCCCCAGCAGAGTCGCCACCTGTCGCACCTCGAAAAATCACATTCGAAAATACGACCCTCGCGCGAAAGGCGCGGAAAATACGGTTCGACAGAGTCGCCACCGAACTTTATTTTTCCCGAATAAACGGGAGAGGAAAATATCGAGAAAACCTCTTAAAACGAAAGGATAGGAACAGGGTTGTCGCAACCAAGTTCCGGGTTCGGGAGTCGGTTACGTGAGGGGAAGGTATTAGCACCCCTCACGTCCGTCGTACTCGACGGGAACCTCTTAAGGTAATTGTGGGGAGTGTGGTTTAGGTTTACTGGTTTTCTTCTCGTTGTTAAAGGTAGAATTGGTAGGATAAAAGATTAAACACGCTAAGGAGAGATGGGTGGTTAGAAGATAGGGTGCTCGCCAAGGATTGGGGCCCTTGTGCCTACGTATGCTCATTCGGACGAGAATGAGAAATCAGAGCGTCGTAGTTCGACTACGGGAAAAGATGGGGTGGAATTTGGAAGATGGATAGAAGTGTGGAATAGGGGGAAAGAATGGGAAATGTGCTCGCCAAGATCATCGCAATCTTGTGCCTACATATCTTACATTCAGACGAGAATGAAGAATCAGAGCGTCCGTAGTTCGTGGTAACGACCACGAAAATATGAGGTTGAATAGGTTGAAAGTTTGGAAAAGGGACGAAAGAGTGACCGACAAGCAACCCAAGAGCACGCCTCGAGAGCTTGTCAGTCAAGAATTCAAGGAATGCGAGACTCCAGGAACTCAATTCTTTTGGGAATTGACTGAAGAAAAAGCGTTGGATATTTTGAAATTGAAAGAATAAATTAATAACAACTCAAGGGCGCACCTTAAGAGTTACTCATTCAAATATTCAAAGAATGCTCGATTCTAAGAATATCTCTCTTTCGTAATTTTAAAAAAATGTTTGTGAAAGGATCGAATCGAAGAATGGCATGCGAGGCCAAAAGGAAGTTGTTTTGAACTGGTTCGACGACGTGTCGAAGATTTGATTGAAGATGGAACCGACTTGACAACGCGTCAAGTGTTAAGGTTGTGAGAAACGATATTAGTCCCTGAGGGTGCTCCTAATATCGAAACCACGAGGGATTATGAAGTGTGTGCGAAATGTCGATGGTTGCGAATGCGTATGAGCATTCGACTTAGGAGAAAGTTTGAGAATGATTTGAATTTGAAAGAAAGTCGAAAGGTTGAGCGAATAACAACTCAAAGGCGTGCCTTGAGAATTATTTACTCGGAAATTCAAGGAATGCTAGATTCCAAGAACTTCTTTCTTTCGAAGCTTTAATCGAGAAAATGTTGAGAAAAGATAATTTGAAGCGAAATGGGGTATGAAAATAAATTATGAACGTGCGAGAAGTGAGAACGCGGGATTGAATTTGAAAATATCAATTATTTAATAAATGAGACGTCGGCCCCACAACTAAATAATCGGGGTATTACCGAAATGCTAGATTCCAATAACACCATTTTTATCTAAAAAAATATTTGGATAAACAGCGGAAATATTACACAGAATACTTGATTCCTATAATATTTTTGTGTCTGAATCGCGTACTAAACGAATAGTTGAATGACATATTATTTAAGGTGTACACCCCAATAATGTTTGTCTAAAAAATCAAGAAGTGCTAGACTTCAAGAGTTTGATTTTAAATAATCAAAGGGCGTATTTTGAAGCGAAGAAAGTCGAACAATGCACTACTTAAGGCGTACGCCCCAATAGTGACTATTCAAGAACTCAAAAGATGCAAGACCTTAAGAGTTTTTCCGTTATTGATTAAGAAAATGATTTGTATGTCAAAAATAAATTGAATTAGGATCAGAAAAAATAATTAATCATATTAGTTTGAAAAAATAGTCCAAGGTTTTCTTAAAGTAACTTGAATTGACTTAAGACAAACTTCCTTATTAAATAGAATAAAAAAATGACTTTTATTTATTTTTAAAAAAGAAAACAAAATACTGAATTTAAAAATGAAATATATTTTGAAATTTGAACGATAGCTATTGAAACCCGACGAGATTTTTATATCAAAATAAATCGTGGCATAACGGTATGAATTATCGAAACCACGGTTTGAAGAGGATTTTAATTTTTCATAACGAAAACAAGAGCACTACAAGTATTATGCACATGAGGCTATGATCAAAAAAGTGAATAATAAATCTGCAATGATAGACCACCTCTAATTAGTATGTCCTACCACTTATTTCCATTAAATGAGTTCCCTACTATTATTTTGGAAGGATATCCAATATGTATACAAAAGGTTATGATATGTCAGGAGATATTTACAAACACACTTATCGCAAGTAATATGCATTCGGGGGAAAAATCCACAAAAAAACAACAACATGATTAATAGAAACATTTATCAAACTTGAAGCAACAATTAACAAAACCGAAATTGATGCGTTTGTAAACCATGACTGTAGCCTATTCTTTTAATAAAATTCATCTTTGTGAACTTACAACATCACAAAATCATATAATTATTCATATTCACTCAAAGATACAGAAGCACAATATTAAAAATAAAAACACAGTCCTCACGCAAATATTTACATGGTGCATGACAAATTCTCTCAACTTAAACAGAACAAACAGTGAGTAGGCTCAAATGCCACACAAAAAAAACTGTACAAAACCGATATACAACTTCAATCCGAGTCCTACGTAAACGGCATGATATGTGTATCAAATGTAAATCACGACAGCCAACAGTAGTCTGTATAATGAAACTAAAACAGAATTATTTCAAGAATCGAAAACCAGAAATGCACAATCAAAAACACAATGCTTTCATATTTACAAAAGCAACATTAACTACAAAACAATATGATCAATCAAGGGTAGTGAATCTTGTTACCAAAGAAAATTTAAGTCGGAAGGCTATCAAACAATTGGCAGGAGTTAGTCTCGATCGAAAAAAAAAATACCAGAGGCGATATCAAATATCAACAAGTCAGTCCCAATAACCATAACAACAGTAGCAACTAATATTCACCACAACATATTTGATTTCGATATCATGAACAAAAGCGGCAACAACACAGTATGATATTCCTAGCTCAAACATGCCTATAGTCAGACACATATACCAGATTCAAATGTGCGGATTCGCAAGATTATTATTAAACACAAACGAACAATCAACAATCAAAACCGGACTAAAGGACTAAATTACATTTCCAGCATTATGACATAAAACCAAAGCTATAATCTAAGCATTTGAATCACTAATGAATATGGTGTTAACCCTGTAGTGGAATATAATTGTTTCTTTATAATTATCTATCATTTATACATAACTCACATACACAATCCAGATCTACAACAGACTCAAATGAAGAATTCATATTCCATGGTGCAGTAATTCGAGAAGAAATTTATATGACTGACACTCAATATTAAAAGCAAGGCAACATCAAGTTGTGGATCGATTTGGGTTATGGGTTATTACCGATGTCTGACTTACGGTCGAAAGGGATGTTGTAACGTGGCCGCGTACTTTTGTTCAGTGTTAGTAACGCCGACTTCTCGAGGGCAGGAGACCGGCATCCATCTCTTCGATACGAAAAAAAACTGCGACAAGCAAACTTGAGTCTTTCAACTTCACACCTGCATAATAGCCAAATCACAGACAGCAACGGAGAACTCCTCGCGAAACAGTTTTAACATGATAAATCAACACCTCAGCATCTCCTTCCTGTGTTCATCGAGTTGACGGTTGAGCAACGTCCTCGCAGACGTGAAACTAATTGAAACAGGGCTGAGAGAAAGCGACACTTCAAGGGATTAGGACGAACGGAGTCGTGAGTTATTGCGAAGCTCTTGGTGATTTCGGCATCGTACCCGATAGTATACACTCCGAAATAGAGGGTGAGGTTTGGTTAGTTTTGTTGGTGTTTGAGCGACAGAGGAAAAAAAAAAGAGGAATGGCTTGAAGGTGACGATGGGTTGAGGGGATTTTGTAAGGGTTTGGGCGGCGATAAAGGTTTAAGAATGGAAGGTGGTTGTTCGGCGGCCTGAGTTTGAGGGAGAAGTGAAAATGGACGGCCAAATTGACTTTAGGGTTTCGAAAGGGGTTGATGAGAGATAGAGTTCTGGGGTGGATTGGGGAAGAACGGCGCTGATTAGGGTTTTTAGGGATAATAAACAGTAACTTGGAGTCCTCCTTTAGGGTTTTCTCAGTCCCTTTTAAAGACCATCCGCTTCTGACCTGAAATCCAAGATGGGCTCCAAACGTGGGCCTCATTTCCTTCATTCCTATTTCTGTTAACTTCTTCATCAAATCTTAATAAAACAAATGCCATTGATATAAATTGAAAAATACACCACTAATAAATATAGTTTTATAATAAGTAAATGCTAATTAATAATAAGTAAATATTAACAATTAACAATTAAATAACCATTAAAATAAACATAAATACACTAAAAATTTTTTTTTAAAAAAAACGAAAATATAATTGTTAAAATAAATAAAAAAAATAAAAGAAATACTATTAGTGGCATTTAAAAAAAATAAAAAGAAAAGGGTTTATGAAATTAAGAAAAGAAATAAAATTCACAAAAATGCCCTTTTAGGCCACATGTCACACTTTGATTGGTCAAAAGATAAATTTTTGAAAAATCAACCAATTGCGAGATGACACGTGTCTAAATGGCATGGAGCGATAAATGCGAAAATATCTACAAAAGGGTAGGACAAATTTAGGGTATGACAGGTTTAAGCCTTATTTCTGATCTTCAAATTTCTAATGGAAGTTTTTAGCATCATAATCCACGAGTTTGGCACAAGAAATGAAGAAATTCATTGTTTAATGCAAGTTGCAAAAGTGAATAGTAAAGAAAGAGAAAAATGGTGGTTGTCCTTCATCAAACCACCAACTATGCTACAGCCAGTCACTTCATATCCCCTCAAGCATGATGAAAATGATATATATGGCATGGAGAATATATTTTTAGGGTAGTTTGAGGTTAGAAATGCATATTTGCATTGGTTCCTCCAAAGATGTGTTTTTGAGACTGTCAAATTTCAGGTCACAAACTAGGCCCAACCTATTCACATTTTTCATTTTGAATCCATTATGCCAAACCACTTGTGAATTTCTTGTTTTCTATTGTTCCAACCTCTATATGTGATGCTTGTACACTTTTTTCACAAAGTACACCACTACACAATGTTGTTCACGTGTTCTTGCATTTGGTTGTAACCAAACTTGCCCTACCATCGATGCTATAGGGATTTCTTGTGGGTTTATGGTATGGAAAAACAAAGTATACCATTGAATTCCTTGTTCAAAAACACACAATTTTCACTTTTGTTTCACCTCATTTGGTTAAGTTTTGACTGAGATCCAATTCTTCATGCAAATGGCTTTAAGTTGCCTTACCTTGCCTTGACCTAGTTTTGCGCCTTTGGTGCACCAACTTTCCATGATCGTAACTTGCTCATTTTTGATGATATTGATGCCATCATTTTTGAAAATTACTCCTTAGCATGTCTATTTTTATTGAGTGAAAAAATAATTCAAGGATTGTTATCCTAGAAATACTTTGGTCCACTTGAGTAGCATGTGTTTTTTAGGGTTTTTCCATGGTGCTCTTGAACTTTTTCAATATGTAACTTGATTTTTCTTGTGATATTCGTCTTGTATGATTCATATATGTTTTCTAACATGTTTAAATGTTCAAAGTTGTTTGATTCATTTCCTTTCTATGTTCATGTTTGCTTTTGTGAATGCATACATGTGAAAATGGCCTGTTGAACTTCATTTGTGACCTATACCATGATTCTTGATGTTGTAACCTCTTGAATGTGTTTATCATGTCTTATTTTACTTGCTTATGTGTCTTGTTAGAACCATAACATGTTTAAGCTTTGTTTCTTACCTTTGTGAATGCTTGAATGTGAATGATATACCTTGAACTTCTTTGTGATTCATAACATTATTCTTGATGTTGTAACCTCTTGAATATGTTTTTCATGCCTCATTCTAATTGTTTATGTGTCATGTTAGAACCATAAAATGCTAGGGTTTTATTATTGACTTGGTTGTTACCATGAAACTTGCTTACTTTTCCCCATGAAGTCATGGACAAGTGTTTGAACTATTGTAACATTTCTTGTGTTTTTTGCTTCTTTGATTGTTATCAATGCATGTTTAGATGGTCTTAAGTTGTTATATTTGATCTCATTGATCCTTATGACATGCTTGCTTCAAGTTGTAACTTTTTTGCATCAATCTTATTTGAATATTATAGATGAACTTGTTGTTGTTACACATGTCCTTTACTTTCCTGGATGGTTGTTACCTCTATGTCTTTATGTTGATTCTGACTATTGTTCATATGTTATTACATGTTCTTACTTACTTCTTTAACTTTGTTAAGTTATCTTGAACCCTAGATTAGTTAAGAACCTACTAGTCATTAGACTTTGTTAAGTCTAAAAGACCCACTTTACTAGGAGTGTTCTTTAACTAGAACCCTAGGTTAGAGTTTGTCAACTCTATGTAAGGATCATTGTCATGATTACTTACTCCCCTCCTGGATTTTGTCAAAGTCAAACCCCTTGAGTGTAGAACTTAGAATAGAGAGTTTTGTTAGCCTCTATACAAGCATTGTTATGTTTGTTCCCGTTTGAATCTTGATCATAATCAAGTGTTCATTCACCCTCAGTAAGGCGAACTATGATTGCTCTGATTCTATCCTAGTTAGGATATGTAGGCAGAAGATGCAATATCTTAGTGAGCAAACTTAGAAACATCAATCCTAGGTCTTTACCTCAAAACCCCAACCTTGATCCCAAACCATAGCAAGTAACTTAGCATACAAACATACAAAAGGTTCCTGTAGAGTACTACAAATGTTTAGGATGTGAAATACCTACTCTAAGCACAACCAACCCCCGATCCCTGAATCTCTTAGCATTGTTGTTACATTGCGCAAACAGTATTTCTTTCTTTAACCTTTCCTTTGGATAAATCAAAGTCCGTTGTAAATTTAATAATTAAGATTCAAATTAATCAATAGTTTGACGTTTGATTCTCACTGCAGCAATATATATATATATATATATATATATATATATATATATATATATATATATATATATATATATATATATATATATATATATATATATATATATATATATATATATATATATATATATATATATATATATATATATATAGAGAGAGAGAGAGAGAGAGAGAGAGAGAGAGAGAGAGAGAGAGAGAAAGAGAGTGAGAGACTGAGTATGAATATATATATATAGATGCTTTTGATTGGCTGCATTTTATGGCAAAACATTGATGGATGTATGAATGTCATGACTCATGTTATGACATACATAATGAGGATTCAGCATGGTAAGTTTAAATAGCTAAGAGTCACTTAAGTTGGATGTCATGATTGAATGTTATGACATCAAGCGTATGACATCAGGGTGCGCAGATATTAGCTTATGTTATTAGCTCAGGCAATATTTCAGGAAACATTTTAGGAAGCCTAGTTATCTTAGGCGACATATCAGGTACTACTAAGGATAAAATGGAATGCCATTGACTCAATTGGACGTGCGCAGCTTCATGAAGAGAGGTTTATCTTGGGTAAATCTAACTTGTGCACAAAGGCCCAAAGACAATCTACTGCTATAAATAACAGAGGATCAATCCTAATTAGGCAGAGATTGGAGAGTGTAGTTTGTGAGTGAAGAAGTCTGATTGTATCAGTTGTTCTTCACGTGTGTATTGTGTCTTAGGATACTTGTATACCAAGCAATTTTCTGCTGCATGATTGCTCTGGTTTTGTGTGTGTGAACTGTATGTTCAGTGTTTCACTATAAGCTTTTAAGCAAGAGTGGTGTGTCACTTGATCAAAGATGTGAAGCAAGATCAAGGTGTGGTTGAAGTGTGTCTTCAATTTCTCATGCGTAACTTTGAATTGGTTAATATCACTGTTGTGTTTGAGGGGGGGTGAGTTGGTAACTCTGGTCTAGTGTTAGGCTGAAGTGTCATTGGGTAGGTCTTAAGTGAAGAGTGCAAACTGGTTGCTTGACTCTAAATTAATTTTACTAATAGTGAATTTCCTCCCTGGCTTGGTATCCCCCAGATGTAAGTGTGGTTTGCACTGAACTGGGTGAACAACTACTTGTGTTATTTACAGTTTGATATTAAGTTCAGTAGTCTGTGTTACAGTGGATGTCATAACATCCGTGATAACATCCTCTGTTGGGTACCTATAATTTCAATTAGCATCAGAGTAGGCACCCTGCCTGTTATTTTCTAGGCGAGATCTAGGGAAGAAAAATTCTGGTACTATGGATAAGGATATAGGATTCACAAATAGACCACCAATTTTGGATGGCTCTAATTATGACTAATGGGAACCTAGGATGATAGCCTTCTTGAGGTCTTTAGATAGCAAGGCATGGAGAGCTGCAAATTCAGGATGGGAACATCTAGTGAAGACTGATAAGGATGGATTATATGTGTTAATACCTGAGGAAGAATGGACCAAAGAACAAGAGGCCTTGGCTCTTGGGAATTCTAAGGCTTTGAATGCCTTATTTAATGGTATAGACAAGAACATTTTCATACTAGTGCATCATTGTGAACTGGATAAAGAGGTTTGGGATACTCTCAAAACAACTCATGAGGGAACCTCTAAAGTCAAGATGTCAAGATTACAAATGCTGACCACCAAGTTTGAAATTCTGAGAATGAAGGAGGATGAGACTATTCATGACTTCTACATGAACATTCTTGAGATTGCCAATACCTCGGGAGCTTTAGGAGAAAAGATGTCTAAAGAAAAGCTTGTGAGGAAGATTCTAAGATCTTTTCCTAAGAGATTTGCCATGAAAGTCATTGCTATTGAAGAAGCTCAGGATATATGCAACATGAAAATGGGTGAACTCATTGATTCTCTCCAAACTTTTGAGATAGGAATGTATGATTAGGTTGAGAAGAAGAACAAAAGCATAGCCCTTGTCTCAAATACAGAAGAAGACTCTAAGGAAGACAATAGTGAAAGAGAGGAGAATCTGTCAGAAGCAATAGCCTTACTTGGAAAACAATTCAACAAACTGATCAAAAGAATAGATCATAATTATAATCCTAATGATAAGAACACTTACTCTAACATCAGCAGAAATGAAGAAAGGCCCAGCCAAGGAAAAGGAGTGCAGTGTCATGAATGTGAGGGATATGGGCACATTAGAGTAGAATGTTCCACCTATCTCAAGAAGCAAAAGAATGGCCTAGCAGTCACTTGGTCTGATGGAAATTCTGAGAGTGGATCAGAAGAAGATGTTAGAACACAAATTGGTGTTTAATTATATCTCAATGTTTTTATGATAACTCTAATGAAATTTTGTATTAAGAAAATATATACTCTAATTTTGTTCAAGTGTTTTTGTTTCAGATATTAAATTAAATATTCTTATAGAAGCAAAAATGCATCTGAATAGTAGTTACGCAAAGCTCTGAAGCATCAGAAGCTAGCCATCAGAAGACTCTGAGCGCTGCCAGAAGAGACTCTGAAGAAAAAGCTACAGAAAACTCTGAAGCAGAAACTGCAGAAGCATCTGAAGCGTAGCTGAAGATTTTGTATGAAGAGTTTAAAGCAGTGTTTCAAAAGACTCTCAATGTACTTTACGCGGCAAGTACAGAGGCTCTGAAAAACAAGTATGCTCTAATCAGATCACTCACGCTGAAGCACTATTACTGCAACTCTAATATCATTGAATCTGATCTGAAGAACAAGAAGCACATCAGAGGATCTGATGTTGTTTACATTTGAAAAGATGTTAGCACGTGAATAGACTTGGTACTATTCTCAACGTCCTCTCCAACGGAACTATTCCTTATTTGTGATAGACACAAGGGTTCAGGCAAAAGGCATTTCTCTGAACATTCTACTTGTGAGAAAGGAAAAGTCATGTGAAGACAAAAGGCTACAGCTACCCTACTTGCACAGTCTTCAAGCATTGGACTCTCAGCACTATAAAAGGGCGTCTTCAACATCTCTTCAAAACTAACGAACTATTGTAAAACTTATTGAAACTATTCTCAACTCTCATACAATCATTCAAAGTTGAATAGTTTTATTTGTTCTTAAACTAAGTGTAAAAATCACAGTTTGTGATATAGCTTTCTAGAAGCATCTTAAACACTTGTTTAGTTTAGATTAGTTTGTAAAAGGTTCCTTGAGAAAATCAAGTTGTGGTTAGAATTTCTTGAGAAGACTAAGACAGTTGTTCTTAGTGGTTGACACTGTAATCTGTTTGAATATAGTGGATCAAGTTCTTGTGGAGAAAGGCAAATCACTCTTGATAGGGTGGACTGGATTAGTTGAGTTCAACGAACCAGGATAAAAAAATATTGTGTTGTTTTTATTGCCACAATATTTTCTAAACCCTTATTCAACCCCCCCCCCCCCCCATTCCTAAGTGTTTTTCTCACCTTCAGAAGAGTCTTCCAAAAATTTCATTGTTCTGAACAGTGTTTGCATATTTGATGGTGACTCAAGTGAAGATGAGCTGACCTTTGATGAGCTTGCAGCTTCATATAAAAAGCTATGCATCAGAAGTACAGAAATATATCAACAAGGAGAGCAACAGAAGAAATGCATAGGGGAATTATAGGCTGAGAAAGTTGAGCATCTTGCAACAATAGACTCTCTCAAAAGTGAGGTCAGCTTGTTGGAATCTAAACTGGATCAAATGTCAAAGTCCATAAGAATGCTAAATCTTGGGACTGACACTCTAGAAAAAATTCTACATAATGGTCAGAAAGCTGGAAACAAGCCTGGACTGGGATTTGTTGTAGAACAGAAACCCATCTTGGGGTCCAAGAAGCCAAAGGTTGAGAATCAGAAGTCAAACCGGATGTCACGACCAATGTCACAACATCAGAGGAACAGAAGTAGGAACCTGACCAAGAATAAATTCCAAGGGTATAGGTGTTACTACTGTGGGATACTTGGACATATTAAACCTCTCTGCTTCAAGTTAAAAATGTTGTTTCAACTTCAAGACCATTTGAGTTACTTCATATTGATCTGTTTGGACCAGTGAAAACTGCATCCATCAGAGGCAAGAAGTATGGATTAGTCATTGTTGATGACTACAGTAGATGGACGTGGGTGAAATTCCTAAAACACAAGGATGAGTCACATTCTGTGTTCTTTGACTTCTGCAAGCAAGTCCAGTATGAAAAAGATTTTCGAATTGTTAAAGTCAAAAGTGATCATGGAGGTGAATTTGAAAACAAATATTTTGAAAAATATTTTAATGAAAATGGCATTGCACATGATTTCTCCTGCCCTAGAACTCCACAACTGAATGGAGTTGTAGAGAGGAAAAATAGAACATTGCAAGAAATGGCCAGAACCATGATCAACGAGACTAATCTGGCAAAACATTTTTGGGCAGAAGCAATCAACACAGCTTGTTATATTCAGAACAGAGTGTCTGTAAGACCTCTTCTAGAGAAGACTCCCTATGAATTGTGGAGGAATAGAAAGCCCAACATTTCTTATTTCCATCCTTTTGGATGTGTATGTTTTATGTTGAATACTAAAGAGAATCTGAACAAGTTTGATTCTAAAGCACATAAGTGTTTCATGCTTAGGTAATCTGAACGCTCTAAAGGCTACAGAGTATACAATACTGAGACACAGATTGTGGAGGAATCTATACATGTTAGATTTGATGATAAGCTTGAAAATCAAAATCCAAAGCAGCTTGATAATTCTGCAGATAGAGAAGTCATTCTCACAGACTCTGAAGTCTCAGAGGCAGAAAAGGCTCAAGTAAAAGAACCAGAAGCAACGCCAGATACAACTCCATTGGCTGCTCAGATGAACAATTTGAATATTTCTGAAGAACCAAATGTTAAGGGATCATCATCTAGAATCAATGCCTCTCACCCACAGGATGTGATAATTGGGAAGAAGGATGACCCTATCAGAACAAGATCTTTCCTCAGATCATCTGCAACGTCACTTTTTGGGTTGGTGTCTATCATTGAACCAACTTCTGTTGATGAAGCTCTCAATGATAATGAGTGGATACTTGCTATGCAAGAAGAGCTAAATCAATTCACCAGAAATGACGTTTGGGATCTGGTACCAAGAACAAAAGGATTCAATATTATTGGAACCAAATGGGTCTTCAGAAACAAATTGAATGAGCAAGGAGAAGTTGTAAGAAACAAAGCAAGGCTAGTTGCTCAAGGGTATAGTCAGCAAGAAGGAATTGACTACACAGAGACTTATGCTCCTGTGGCCAGGTTAGAGTTTATACGCCTACTCATTTCTTTTGCTGCACAAAATAACATCACTCTTTATCAGATGGATGTTAAGAGTGCCTTCTTAAATGGTATTATAAAATAGGAAGTTTATGTTCACCAACCTCCTGGTTTTGAAAATGATAAATTTTTAGAACATGTTTTTAAACTTAAAAAATCACTCTATGGTTTAAAATAAGCTCTCAGAGCTTGGTATGAGAGATTAAGTAATTTTCTTTTGGAAAAGAATTTTATCAGAGGTAAAGTGGATACAACTCTCTTTTATAAATCATTTAAGAAAGATTTGTTAATTTGTCAAATTTGTGTAGATGATATTATATTTGGATCTACCAATGTTACGCTAGGAAAGGAGTTTGTTCTTTCTATGCAGGCTGAATTTGAGATGAGCATGATGGGAGAACTCAGATTCTTTCTAGGAATCCAAGTCAATCAAACTCCAGAAGGCACCTACATACATCAGACTAAGTATGTGAAGGAGCTTTTGAAGAAGTTTAATATGACTGAAAGCAAGATGGCCAAAACTCCAATGCATCCTACAAGCACTCTTGGTAAGGAAGAGGTAAGTAAGAAAGTGGATCAAAAACTTTACAGAGGTATGATTGGATCTCTTCCGTATTTGACTGCTTCTAGACCTGATATTTTATTCAGTGTTTGTCTGTGTTCCAGATTCCAATCAGATCCTAGAGAATCACACTTAACAGTTGTTAAGAGGATTCTAAGGTATCTGAAAGGTACTACTAATGTAGGTTTGTGTTACAGAAGATCTGATGATTATAAATTAGTTGGATTTTGTGATGCTGATTATGCTGGAGACAGAGTTGAAAGAAAAAGTACTTCTGGAAGCTGCCAGTTTCTTGGAAGTCATCTGATCTCTTGGTTCAGTAAGAAGCAATCCACTATTGCGCTTTCAACAACAGAAGTATAATACATTGCTGCTGCTAGTTGTAGCACTCAGATGCTCTAGATGAAGAGTCAGCTAGAAAACTATCAGATCCATGAGAGTAACATTTCAATCTTCTGTGATAATACTTCTGCTATATGTTTGTCTAAAAATCCTATTTTACACTCTAAGGCAAAACATATAGAGATAAAACATCACTTCATCACAGACTATATTCAGAAGAGAATTATCAGTTTAAACTTTGTTGATACAGATCATCAATGGGCTGATACTTTACAAAACCCCTTGCTGAAGATAGATTTAAATTTATTCTGAAAAATATAAGTATGGATTTTTATCTAGAATAAAATGTTTATCAGAAGAAAATTTTCTCAAATGAAAATGTTTTTAACACTGAAGTATTACATCTATTCATTTATTGTTTATTATTTTATTTATTGTGTGCAAATCTGAACTAACAAATCTCAGAGGATCTGAATGTTGGCTAACGTTTCATTTCCCAAAGAAGTTTCAGAAGCACATGCAAGCAAACACGTGTAACTCTGAATCTGAAAAGGTGGAGTGCACAATACTGAATTGACGTTTGAGGTACTGTTTTTGAATATTGAGTTTCTCGTTTTCCCCCCAATTGTCAGAATCATTAATTGCTTGAAATGATTATATTCTCTTCATTAAATGCTAAGTGGTAAGCGTGTTAAACGTGTGACTCTTGTGTGCCCTAATTTCTTCTATAAATGCCACAACTTTACACATTTCACACTTTTCACTCTCACGAACACCTTGTATGCATTTCTTCTTGTTTCATTGCTTTCATCTCTCTCTCAAACCCAAACATCTCTGTAACCCTAAATCTTCAAGAACATCCATGGCTACTTCATCATCAACATCTGCTCAGTTCCAATCTTCAATGGCCGTTGTTTCTTCTTCAAACATGGGTGTTGTTGCGTTTAAGGAATCTATTAGAACATTACTCACACCTGTTGACAAGCTGGAAGTCTTGTGTGAATCCATTGTTAATTTTGAATCTTTTGCTAAAAATGGGTATGATCTTCGTCCCATTGTTGATGCACAGTGTTGGACCAAGTTCTTTGACAGGCTAATGGGAACAGTCTATCCTTGTCTAGTAAAGGAATTCTGGATACATGCTTCTACTTGCCCTAAGTTCATAGTTTCTTATGTTCTGGGTAAAGAAATTGTTATTACTGAAGATTTGATAAGGAAACTCATAGGATATGATGAAACTGATGGAGTCACTAATCTGCCAGCTGGGCGTGTAGATATGACTAATGTGTATAGAGAAGTTTGCTCATCTGAGACGCTTCTAACAAAGTGAAGGATTCAAAGTCAGTTTACAGGTTGGGCTAAGATTTTCATGAGTTGCATTCATCATAGAAAATCTTCCAATTCTCCATACTATGTTAAGACTGATCAGCTATACTTCATGTATTGTCTGAGTCAGAGCACAAAGGTGGATCTGTCGTATCTTCTGTTTAATCATTTGTGGACACACGTTAAACAGTCAAGGGAAGAGGCCAAAACTAAACATCAGAAGTTGAGGAACTGGATTCCAATGGGAAGACTTATCTCAGACATTCTGACTGAGAATGGTCATGTTGGTCATCTGGTAGAAGCTGGATTAAAGGAAGCGTTAGCTTCTACAGTAGGAAAACCTATGAATAGGAAGAGTCTTCAGAGGATGAAAGTTGTAGAAGAAGTCACTTCTGCACCAAAGAAAATAAATTCTGAAGAGGTCACTCAAAGAAGGATTCCAGTTGATAATTTTCCCATGTTCTTCGCTAATGAACCAATGGAGATTATTCTGAATTACATTGCAGAGTGTCTGAAGGATGGAACTCCTCTGCCAGCAAATCTGGTTCAGAAAGCAGGTGAACTTGCACCAGATCTTTATGAGGCCAGACACAAGAAGAAGAGAAAGGTTGCTGAAGAAGGATCTTCTAAACCCAAAAGGAAGGCTACTGGTGAAGCTGTTGCTGTCAAACCCAAAAGGGTCAAGAAGCAAAAGGTCAATCCTCCAGAGGCAAGTTTAGATTCTATTCTTGAAACTGTCAAAGAGGTATTAACATCTGATCAAACTCTTCATGAACCCTTACCCTCACCTTCACCTTCTCCTCCTCGTGTTTCTAAACCTAAGAAACCTTCTTTTACAGCTTCTTCTGTACCCAAACCTCAAGCAACTCCATCTGAAAAGTATACCTCTGAAACTACACATTCTCAACCATCTGATATTCCCCCATCTGACAATCAAACACCTGCACCACATTCAACTGTAAATCCCCCATCAGAACCATAAACTTCACAACCTACTGAACCAACACCAGCAAAACCAAAACCAACAGAACAACAACAACCACAACCAGAACAATCCATTCCTTCTAATCCTGAACCAGGATATATTCAACCATCTGAACCTTTCATACCTGATTCTGTAGTCCTAGATATTTAACCTTTGACAACTCTGGTT
This sequence comes from Lathyrus sativus, assembly GCA_963859935.3. Classification (NCBI taxonomy): domain Eukaryota; kingdom Viridiplantae; phylum Streptophyta; class Magnoliopsida; order Fabales; family Fabaceae; genus Lathyrus; species Lathyrus sativus. The sequence continues at coordinate 407,817,557 of OZ012736.1, read as the reverse complement.
GATATCTCTTCCACCTCATGTCATTCATCTGAATCATCTGATTCATCTGAATCTGACTTACCACCAGAAATTAACTCACCACCCTCACTCCGTGGCTATGAACCTAGAACATCTAAGTTTGTTTCATTTGCTTCTTTCAAACCTCACCCCTCTGATCCCCTTCCATATGGTCTAAAACTCAAAAAACTTTTACATCAGAAGAGAAGCATCTGCACCTACCATTCCATATAAACCTATTTCTTCAACTATCCTTCCATCTGTACTTCAAGCCTACCTAACACAACAACTAGATATCATTCCATTAGAACCTCTGCACTCTCAAAACTCTGTTTTTATCCCCTACACTTCTACACCATTTGATGTCATGCCCTCTGCATCAAATTTCAAATAGTTCCTGTTTCCCAATTCATCTTCATCCAGATTCAAAGCTTTCACTTCATCATCTGAACAACCTTCATTACCTTCTTATCCTCGTCCTCTGTTCATTATCCCAACCTTTACCATACCACCCCCACCTGAACAACCCAAATCATCACCTCTAGAAGCCTACCTTAAACCTAAATCTATATTAGATATTGATGCCTTATTTGCTAATTTCAAGAAAGAAATAAGGATGAGTTTAAACTCTGTAAAGGTGGAATGTCTCTCAAGCATTAATCCAGAAGCTTCTGGAGAATGCTGGAATAAGTTCATTGCCAGATTCAACTCTATGGCTTCTAATCTGAAGACCATTTGCTCTGATGACGCAAAGGTCGGATTTGCTGAAATTGTCTGACATACGCTATGGAATGTGAACAGATCTCCAACATTGCTTCTTGAGGATGCACCTTCATCTTCTGGAGTAACTGCTACTTCTGAGACTATTGAAGAATCTGCTCCTGAAGTCACTCTGGAAACCAATTCATTAGCTCTGATGATTATGGACCAACCATCTGAATCTGTGCCTCCAGAATTTGCATCTGCAATGATCATTGACTCTGCTCCTACTCATGCATCTGAATTTGCTCCTTCTACTTCTTCTGAAGTTAAGAAAGAAAATCCAGACCTAGAAGACAAGATTGCTGTGCTGGAAGCTGGTCAATATGAAATTAAATCTTGGATGGCAAAACAAGATGGGAATACAGACAACATACAGAAATGGATGGCTAAGCAAGAGGAATCTACTTCTGAGATGACCCACATCCTTAAGCTTCTTGCATCACGTTTATCTTAGTTCTTATGTTTGTGCACTTTAAGTGTTATTTTTGTTCTGTTTCTGCTTTCTCTTAATCATGTTTTATTCTGAATGTACTCTGATTATCCATGAATGAATATGTTTGTTTGATTATTTGTTTTACATCTGTTGATGTTATTAGTTTTACTCTGTTTTCTTATGTTAACCTTTTATTTGTCTTTAAAAGTTTTCTTTTTGATTATGACAAAAAGGGGGAGAAAAAGAAATTATGTTTGTTCAAATATAAACAGTTACTAAAATGAAATTCAGACATAACAAATTATATCTAACATTGAATTTTAGTCTTTCAGAACTATAACGTATCATCTGACAAAATTCATTGAAGTTACCCTGAGAATCCCCAAACCAGACTTTTACTCAAACCAGGTTTACCAGGCTCTGATAATTCAAACCAGATTCTGATTACCAGGCTCTGATTCTGGAAAGAAAATCAGTAAGAGTAAACCAGGCTCTGTTTCTGGAAAGTAAATCAAGCTATTACCAGGCTCTAATTCTAGAAGGAAAACCAAGCTCTGATTCTGGAAAGTATATTCTAACCAGGAGTATAACCAGAAGTTTTTAACCAGGCTCTTAATCTGAAAAGTTTACTCATGCAAAAAGGGAAGTATTTTCTTCTATTAGAGTATTCATTTCAGGGGTAGATTCTTGATCTCAGGGGGAGTTATATATTTATCCTTTTTATTGAACAAAATTTCCTATGTTTTGTCATCATCAAAAAGGGGGAGATTGTTAGAACACAGATTGGTGTTTAATTATATCTCTATGTTTTGATGATAACTCTAATGAAATTTTGTATTAAGAAAATATATACTCTAATTTTGTTCAAGTGTTTTTGTTTCAGATATTAAATTAAATATTCTTATGGAAGCAAAAATGCATCTGAACAGTAGTTACGCAAAGCTCTGAAGCATCAGAAGCAAGCCATCAGAAGACTCTGAAGCAGAAGCTGCAGAAGACTCTGAAGCAAGCCATCAGAAGACTCTGAGCGCTGCCAGAAGAGACTCTGAAGCAGAAGCTGCAGAAGCATCTGAAGCGTAGCTGAAGATTTTGTATGAAGAGTTTAAAGCAGTGTTTCAGAAGACTCTGAATGTACTTTACGCTGCAAGTACAGAGGCTCTAAAAAACAAGTATGCCCTGATCAGATCACTCACGCTGAAGCACTGTTGCTGCAACTCTGATATCATTGAATCTGATCTGAAGAACAAGAAGCACATCAGAGGATCTGATGTTGTTTACATTTGAAAATATGTTAGCACGTGAATAAACTTGGTACTATTCTCAACGTCCTCTCCAACTGAACTATTCCTTATTTGTGATAGACACAAGGATTTAGGCAAAAGGCATTTCTCTGAACATTCTACTTGTGAGAAAGGAAAAGTCATGTGAAGACAAAAGGCTACAGCTACCCTACTTGCACAGTCTTCAAGCATTGGACTCTCAGCACTATAAAAGGACGTCTTCAACATCTCTTCAAAACTAACGAACTATTGAAAAACTTATTGAAATTATTCTCAACTCTCATACAATCATTCAAAGCTGAATAGTTTCATTTGTTCTTAAACTAAGTGTAAAAATCACAGTTTGTGATATAGATTTTTAGAAGCATCTTAAACACTTGTTTAGTTTACATTAATTTGTAAAAGGTTCCTTGATAAGACCAAGTTGTGGTCAGAATTTCTTGAGAAGACTAAGACAGTTGTTCTTAGTGGTTGACACTGTAATCTGTTTGAATATAGTGGATTAAGTCCTTGTGGAGAAAGGCAAATCACTCTTGATAGGGTGGACTGAATTAGTTGAGTTCAACGAACCAGGATAAAAATATTGTGTTGTTTTTATTGCCACAATATTTTCTAAACCCTTATTCAACCCCCCCCCCCCCTTCTAAGTGTTTTTCTCACCTTCAGAAGATTCTTCCAAAAATGTCATTGTTCTGAACAGTGTTTCATATCTGATGGTGACTCGAGTGAAGATGAGCTAACCTTTGATGAGTTTGCAGCTTCATATAAAAAGCTATGCATCAGAAGTACAGAAATATATCAGCAAGGGGAGCAATAGAAGAAATGCATAGGGGAATTAGAGGCTGAGAAAGTTGAGCATCTTGCAACAATAGACTCTCACAAAAGTGAGGCCAGCTTGTTGGAATCTAAACTGGATCAAATGTCAAAGTCCATAAGAATGCTAAATCCTGGGACTGACACTCTAGAAAAAATTCTACAAAGTGGTCAGAAAGCTGGAAACAAGCCTGGACTGGGATTTGTTGCAGAACAGAAACCCATCTTGGGGTCCAAGAAGCCAAAGGTTGAGAATCAGAAGTCAAACCGGATGTCACGACCAATGTCACAACATCAGAGGAACAGAAGTAGGAACCTGACCAAGAATAAATTCCAAGGGTATATGTGTTACTACTGTGGGATACTTGGACACATTAAACCTCTCTACTTCAAGTTACATGGATTTCCTAGTCACCCTTATCAAGGCAAATCCAAACAGGGTATTCATGCCAAGAAACAACATCAAGTTAGACCCAAAAGGGATGCTCAGGTCAAGAAACAACAATGAGTTGCCAATGAGGCTGCTCTAGTAGCTCATACATATCTTAGGATGCCAACCAAAGAAGACTGGTATTTTGACAGTGGCTGTTCTAGACACATGACTGGAATGGAGAATCTTTTGATGAACCTAAAACCTCATACCTCAAGCCATGTAACCTTTGGTGATGGAGCTAGAGAAGAAGTCATAGATGCTGGAAAACTAGATTGTTCTGGTGTTCCAATACTGGAGAATGTCGTCTTGGTTAAAAGACTGACTATGAATCTTATCAGTATCAGTTAGCTCTGTGACCAAGGTCTCAACGTCAAATTTACTAGGGGCAAATGTGTTGTGACCAATGAAGAAGGTGAGGAAGTCATGAAAGGGTCTAGAGCTAAGAAGAATTGTTACTTATGGGATCCTAAAAGTAACCTGAATATCTGTCCCCTGACCAAAGAAGAAAAGGAGGATAAACTGTGGAATAAACAGGGAAGACATCTTCCAAGGATAAAGAAGACCATATCCAAGAAGCAGTAGGAGGAACTTCAAAGATAACTCCAGATGATAGAACAGGTTGTGTAAAATGTCAGGCTAGTAGGAAAGTCAATAAAGGACATCCAAAGAATGGACATCATAGAAATTTAGATCTGTTATACTAGAACCTAATGAAGTCCATGAAAAGTGATCAGTATAAAAGACACAATGTCACTGAGGATGTCATGACATTATTCTGTGACACTCTTAGTGACTTCAATATGAACTCCATTCAGCTTAATAGAGTAATACATAGGAATAACAGATAGTACTCTAGAGAAGATATTGTGGAGCTTAAGGACTCTAACATACAAAGGGCTGACATTTTCACAAAGGATCACATGACTACTCTAAGTGAAAATGTAAGAGGCAATTTGCGAAGGTGTTGTAATAAGAAATTATAGCAATTAATAGGGAATTATATTTTGAAAATTAATCATCTCCTGATTGGTCAAAATATTAAGTTCCCTCCACTTTTGCAATATTACCTCTCTAGCCCCTCTATACCACCAGATTACTTCTGTGTGTGCACATACCAATTCCTTCTTTTTCATACCTCATACTACAACTAGAGAAAACCCTTTCCTTTACGGCCAAAGTCATCAAAAATGTCTCAACAACAAACCTCCTTCCCTGCCAAGCATGACTCTGCTCACCATGAGAGCATCTCCCTAGAGGATGTCCTTGATATCATTCCTCTCAAGATGGTTTTTGGAAAAGGTAATGAAGCCCCAAATTCAGCTCCTTCACATGCTGACCAAAATTTTAAAGGTAAACACCCTGAATTTTTCATGGACAAAAATAATAGAATGGAAGGCTCTACCTATGATACCAGGTCTATCGATGAACTAGTCTCCAAGATCCTCGAAGAAGGTCATAATGTACATGGAGTCAATATTCCTCTGTCTCAGGTTGACCCATCCCCTATCCCTAATGAGAATCATGAAGATAACTCTGAGCTTCCCTATGCTAAGACTAACCCTAACACAGAAAATCTAGAAAATCTTGCCAGCTCTGTGGTATAGGAGGAAGGTCAGTATGGTGGCCAACATGATAGTGAAACCAAGAGTACTGAGATTAAGGAGGACATGGATTTTGTAAATGTTGAAGATGTGTCATCAGATGATGAACTCATCAAGAATGTTGCCCCTGGTATGCCAAGAAACTTGTGACCAGGAAAGGGAAAGTTGTGCTTGAAGAGAATCCTTCCAAAAGTCAAAGAAAAAGAACTCCTGTTGGTCCCTCCAAAACTTGGAGCAAGGTATCGGCTGCATCCAAGAAAAGGAAAGTTACTAATAGAAACTCTGATTCTGATAGTGATGTTGTAAAAGATATTCCTAACATCGGTCATGTAAAGAATAATTAAGAATATTAAAATTATTTTTTTTGTGAAATTTAAATTTTTTAAAGAAATTTAAAAAAAAAAATTAAGAATAATAATTTTTTTGTGAAATTTAAAAAATAATTAAGAATATTTAATTTATTTTTGTTGTGAAATTTAAAAAATAATTCAAAATATCAAAAAAAAAATTATGAAATTTAATTTTTTTTTTTATGAAATTTAAAAAGTAATTCAAAATATGTATTTTTTGTGTGAAATTTTTTTTTATAAAATTTAAAAAATAATTAAGAATATTTTAATATTTTTTGTGTGAAATTTTTTTTTTTACGAAATTTAAAAAATAATTCAGAATATTTATATTATGTTTTTATGAAATTTAAAAAATAATTAAGAATTTTAAAATTAATTTGTTGGATGGATGAATATGCATCCATTAGAAATATGTTAATGGATGAATTGAATGGATTTTATCTTTTAATGGATGGATTGGATTGGATTTTTATTAAGAGAGATTAGTGGATTGTTAATAGATTAACGGATTGCTTTGATCCATCCATTAACAATCTAATCCATATCCATTAAATCCATCTATTTTATCACTCGTGCCTTGAATATCTGGTATGAAATCTTTTATATGTTGGGTCATTTGAAGTAGATTGGGCCTTTGACAGACCCAAAATAGGTTCCTTTAAGGCTTTCTAGGTGGTTATTAACTAGGAAGTCTTATAACTTATGATACGCCTCCAAGAGTGACATTTGCTTTTGGGTATGAGTGGGAATGCCTTGGATTGGTTACAAAAATATTGAGGTATAGGTGCATTAAATGTTGTACCATCATGGAAATATTTCACCATCCCTTATGAGCATCTACCTCTAGGGGTATAGGTTAGGGCATGATTCCTCTGCTTAGGGTACTCGAGTGATTCTGACCTTTTACTACTTCTAATGAAATTGTTGCTTGACGACCTTTATATTTTCTTCAGCTTTTAATCTGGATGGTAATTAATTTCCTTATAAAATGAGAGTTTTTTTGCTTCAAGCGTCTTTTTTCTTCATCTGATAACCAACATTTCCTCATTCTCACTGAGCATGTTCTTTAATTCTCTTATTTTGGTGTTCTGAACTTTCACTGCTACTTCCTTGCTCGTGGATTATCTTTTTTATCTCTTTCTCTTCTAATGTATGTCATTTGTCTTTCCCTACATACTGTGATAGTTAACCCATGAGGTGCATCCGTGAATGATGCTTTTGAGCTCACTAGCGAAGAGTCTTTGTTGTTTTTGGGAGTGAAAAACCCCAAATTTGTGGAGCTTATTTAATGCACGAACTTCCTTGTCTTTACCTTAAATGTGTCTCACGGTGACTCTTTTGGTGATGATAACGATTCTCTAGTGAGCAATACCTTCTCATCGAGACTGTATTGCTGCTAATTAAACTGATTCATCTTGTGATAGAAATACAAAAATTACTCGACTTGAAAAGTTGATGGCGGTGACAGATACAAGTGATTACTCATGGGGGACCATAAATTTCTAGAGATAGTTTCCCTTTACATGCGGGAAGCTACTATGAAGGAAGTTACCTTTGAAGTCAGATCCTCTTTGGACTGGTCAATATCCTCCATTCCTACTGATAACAGGATATGCAAAAAGTTTGATGGTTTCTCTATTCCTTTTTATGAATGTATCTTTCAGAAGTAAGGTGTCTGAATTCATTTGACTAGTTTTAAAAAAAATGTTGGATCATCTTCGTATTACTCACTCACAACTTCATCTAATTGCTTGAGAATCTGTGAGGGTTTTTTAATACTAATATGAATACTAAGGACATACAGGGTCAACCTTAAATAACATGTTCTTCCTTCTTTTCTCTATCAACCCCTCTCAAGGAAGTGACCTGGTCATGGCTTAGTTTACATTTGTTAGTTTGACGATAAGATCTTCCACGTATACATGCATAGTTGGAACTTTTTCAAGATAAACTATTTCTTGGCTACCCCATCTCTCCTCCTACTTAGTGGTGTTTTATGTTCTTTATCCTCCTTCCTTGGTGCCGACCAAGTGTACTGACCGAGTTAGACAGTGCTGGTCCTCTGACCACTTTGTAGAGATAGATAACTCATATTACATCCCATACGAGTCTGTTATCGATGCAGAGAAGACCATGAAGGCAACCTTGCTTTCATTTTCTACTGATGAAATATGTTGTCGAGATATTATTGGTGTTACATTCGCTTAGGAGAGAAAAAACCTCTTTGGTATGTGCCTTTCCTTATTTCACTTCATTATTTACGGATTTGTATCATGCTTTTGTAGTTGATTTCCCTTTTATTTTCATTTAGGATCAAGAGGGAGAAAAGAAAGCTCATCGGCTCTAGTCAATCTTGTTATGCCTGTTCGAGTAACTGGATATCCTTCCCATACAGAGGGAGCTCACAGACTTACTCAAACGCCCTCAGAATGTTGCAGCAAGAAGAATTATGATAGAACCACTTTGGCCAGATCCAAAAGGACAATGGTAAAGCAATTTCCCAAGGAAGTCCTACTAAAAAGTTGAGGTAGTATGTGTATGCTCCTTCTGTTCACTTGTTGGAAAGCATTGGGAATAGTCCCCTCTTGCCGCCCCTAGCTAGATGGTCAGATGCCCCATACCACATCAGAGATAAAAGATAGTGTATCTTCCAAAGATTATACCTATGTACGCAAACACTCTAGACATGTAAAATTGGCCTGTTTGGCGGAGACAGTTTTTTCAGATGTTGCAAGAAGCTCCCCTTATAACTCTGTTTGTAGTCGATCATGATGAGCTAATGGTCCTTGACGCTCCTTCTTAAGAGGTCAAGTCTTTGAAGGCTCGCTCTAGACTTACCGAGTCAAAAATTGCTAGTTTAAAAAACGAGTCATCTGGGTTGTGCCACCGTCTCGACGAAATGTATCATTTCTTGATAGAGGTGAACTCGTACGAGTTTCTTTTGACCTTGGATGACTACGTGGCTGAACTCGATGTCATTATTAAGGAGGAGAAGAAAGGTTCTCGTTATGCGGAGCTTATACTAAAGGCCTTGCCTTTAAATGCCTACGTAGTTGAGACATAACTTGAGGTTTAGATGACCACTCATTCACACGAGTTAAAGGCCTTCTAGGAGGAGGGTAACACCCTATTTAATTATTTATTCTCTTTATGATTTATTGCATGTGACTATTTTGGCATTTTTTTGGTTAAGGGTATGTGTGTAAGGGTGAGTGTGAGAGGAGAGTGAAATGAATTAAATTAAGCCTTAGGACAACATTGTAATAATAATAATATGAATAATGAGACATTTTATTAATACTCATATTATTAGTATTATTATTATTAATATTATTATTATTATTATGATTATTAATATTGATATCCTTATTAGTATTATTAATATTAGGATTAATATTATTATTGGAATTAAGAAAATAGAGAGAATTAAGGGAAATAACCCACAATTAAGAGAGAGTGGGAGAGGAGTTACAGAGAAAGTCAGTTTCACTTAAAAGAAAAAGAAAGGAAGAAAGAAAGATTGTTAGGGCCAGAGACTTTTCCACCATTGTTGAAGAGAGAAAGCTTGAAATTCAGGTAAAGGGGAGAATGGATTCTCTGAGGGTGATAATAAAACGAGAGGGTAGTGAGGATTCTTTCCCTCTTAGGATTTTCTGTCCATTCTTCCTTTTCCCTGTCTGATTTCTATGTTTGTGTGGTTGTTGTTGTTAATACGTAGATGTGTACTGATTGTGTGTATGAATCTTGGTTGCATGCTGATTTTGAATAGGAAATTCGTGTGAATTTTGTAATGTTGTTGCTAGGTTATAATATAGAAACATATATGAGATTTTAAGGGGTTTAGGGGTTAACGAAAATGGATTATAATGATAGAAAATATTGGAAAATGATAAATTAATGGAATAGAATTAGGACTCTAAGATTATACTGAGATAAATGTTGTTTTAGGTTTAAATTAAGAGCTTGGAATTGCTCCAATGGGGAAAAATCACACTGGTGCAAAACTGGATTTTTCTCTGTGCAGGCTGGCCATACGCGTGTGAGGGATACTCCTAGGGGGAAATATGCGTATGATACACACCCTATCCCCATACCATCACGACCCTCTTCCAATATGCGTAAGGATGAGTGGACATACGCGTATGGGAAGTTTTGGAGAGAAATCACCCACTGGTCATATGCGTAAGACCCAAGGCAATACGCGTATGAAGGCCTGAGCATTTGAGTCCTACGCGTATGATAGGCAAGCCTGAGGCGAGGGAGGATGGCCATACACGTATGGGGCAGGGCCATATGCGTATGGGCAGAGCTGTAGCAAAATTTTCCAATTTTTGCGATTTCTGTTCTGATTTCGTGTGTAATGCAATTTCTCTTGACCCGTAAGACTAAGATGGTATAATTGAACATAGGGGGAACCCGTAACGATATTAAATGGGATAAAACATGGTATTTTTACGTGATTGTCTGTATGAGACGTGTTTAGTGCTTGTGCGCCTAATGTGAATGACCTTTGGTTGTGGGGGGTAATTCCGGACGGAATTACAGTGAGTATGTGGCTCACGGGAAATCATTGATGATCGTGGGTTATGCATGAATGATTATTATATTACACATAATTTGTGTTATGCATTCATGTCATGTTGTGAGGAGATGAGCTAGGTGGGAATCCATGATGGGTGCTGTTGCAGTGAGAATAGCATATCAAACTATTAATTAGTTTGAATCACATCTTTAATTCACAACTGATCTTTGATTTATCCGAAGGAAAATGTCAAAAGAAGGAAAACCTAATTTTTGCATTGTAAACAATGCGGGGAGAGATCTAGGTAAGGGGTTGGTTAAGCTTAGGGAAGGTATTAGCACCCTAAACTTCTGTAGTACTCTACAGGAACCTTTTGTTTAAAGTTTACTATTTTGCTTGATTATTTGCTTAAGGGTATATTGCTAAGGGTTAGAAAGTGACAGAAAGACCTAAGGGTTAGTCCTAAGTAAAACTCGGCAAGATTCGCATCTTGTGCCTACGTATCCTGGGTAGGAGATGAAATCAGAGTAATCGTAGTTCCCCTCGAAAGGGAGGTTAGAAACTTCTTGACTGTGGTTAAGGTTTCAATGGGGACTAAACGTTTCTTAAGGACACGCTTACATGGAGTGCGGCGACTCCAATCTCTACGTTGTAAAGAGTTGAGATTAAGGTTAAACTAGGTATTCCACGGCGGGAAACCCTAAAACGGAGTACAACGACTCCTTGACCTAATGCTAGGGTAAAGGGTATTTTAGTCCACAGCGGGACACCTAGGCAATTAGGGTTTTGAAATGGTCAAAGGTTAGGGCCATTGACTCGGCGGTCAAACAGTTAGACCTAATCCTTCGGAGGGACGTTAATGGTAAATTATTACATGGCAAAATTTGAAATATAGTGAAAATATGAAAGCAGTAAAAAAATGCAAAGCGACGATCACTCGCATAAATTACAACCATAAAAAAAACAAAAATGACAGAATAAAAGCGACGATAGCCTCGCGTAATTACAAACCGCAACGAAGTACGAGAAATAACAGATTAATAGTTGTACGGCTGAGGAGAACGAAAGTCAACATAACATTTAGCAATGAACACTGCTTATATAGGTTAAGAAATAAACTAAATGTTACTTTTAAGTCACATAGCAGAATCTCTAAAAAGGGTTCGAAATCAAATCTAATCATCTTTTAATTTTAAGTTTTTGTAAAAAAAAAAGTTTTAAAGGATGTTTTAACAGAAAGAGTTTAAATTAAGTTTTAACGAGTTTTGAATTAAATTTTATTACAATGATTTTTAAATTCTTTTAGAAAAAATTAGTTTTGAATTAAATTTTAAAAAAGGATTTTTAGTTTTAAGAAAATGATTTTAAAACGATTTTTTTAGTTTTGAGAAAATGGGTTTTTTAGTTTTAAGAATGATTTTTAAATTCAATTATATTACAGAAATTATGAAATACTAATAACACTAACAATAAAAGGATAATAAAAAATAGAAATAAAACATGAAAAAGAAAATAAAAGTGGTATAAAAGGGGACGGTTTACTGCCAGGGTTTTCAAAACCCCTCTTCCTCATCTTTGTCCGTCGCCGCTCCATTGTTGGGGTTTCCTGAGCTTTTCATCCTTCTTCTCCATGATGCAGTTTCATTGTCCACCATAGTTACCTGAAAAAACACCAAAAAAAATAGACATGCAAAGCAAAGCTCCGGAATTGCTTACCTTGTACGGGTTTGAAGCTTGATTCGTCGTGAGCTTTGACTGTTTATTTTTTGCAATGATGAAGCGATGATGATGATTATGATTCAATGTTGGCGGTTTATGTTCTCCGGCCAATGATGCTTTCGACTGAGACTGGCGTTTGGGCATTGCTCAGGCAATGAGCATCGCAGATCCTTCTAGTGTTGTTTGTGATGAAAACTTCGGATCCCCTTTCTATTGTTCTTGGTGTTTCTTATATATTATTCTTGTGGGCTTGGATATAACAAATTAAGTTGTGAAAATATTGCTTTGCTGGTGCTGATTTTTTTGCGTTTTTTGGTTGATTCATTGTAGTTGTTTGCTGCAGTTTTTCAGAACTTGATGATTTGTTTTGGTGAATTTGACTGGGTTGAGTTGAGTTGCTATGCTGGCTTATTGCTGATGTTTTGGTGGTTGCTGAAATTTTGGAGAGGTTGACGGATTCATGGTGGTTTGTTGTGATTTGCTATGGCTTGAGTGATTCAGTGTTCTTGCGTGTTTGATGGGTTTAGCTTTTCCAGGACTTGTTGGCTGGTTTGCGTGGATCTCGTTTGAGTTGGAATTTTTCTGGAAATATTGTTTTAGGCCTTGTTTGGCCAAACACAGAAAAATCACTTTTTAGAATAATCACTTTTCAGAAGCAATTTTTGAATAATCACTCTCTCTCTCTCTCTCTCTCTCTCTCTCTCTCTCTCTCTCTCTCTCTCTCTCTCTCTCTCTCTCTCTCTCTCTCTCTCTCTCTCTCTCTCTCTCTCTCTCGACTTATTTGAACAGAATATTGTCGGTCTAAAGCCGAAGCCGAAAAATAAGTCCGGAGTTGGCTTCGACTTTGTCGTTGCCCTCCCGACGTACCCGATGATGAAATCAAACTGAGGGTATCGGGACCGGAAAAAAACCATTTTTCTAACCAATAACAATTTCTACTCTGTTGTTTTATCTTGTAGGTTCAGAAAAGCTGGAAATTCGAAGAAATCGGTCTTGAAGACAAATTTAGAAAAGATAGAACCTTGTAGGAATTTAGGAATTTATTTTTGTAATTACTATTTTTTGTAACATTGTAATATTGTGAAAATAGTATTTAATAAATAAACTCAATTTTTTAATTCCTTCTTGTACTTTGTAAGAAATATAAAATAAATTCCAATTTTCAACAAACCGAACTCAATTCTCAATTCGACGTCTCCGGTTAAATTTTCGAACAGTTCATCTGCTTAAGATTAATCGAATAAATTCACTTAATTAAACTGGTCCGACTAAATTACTTCCAAAATAATTAAATTTCTTTAATTAAATTTAAACGATTAAGTTCCTCTAATTGAACTCGACTGAATAAGCTTGTCCGATCAAATTTGTCCGATTATATCCATACCAATAAATTCATATGATTCCAGCATTCGATTAAACTTATCCCAATAAATCAAATATGACTAAATCCATCTAGTTAGAACTCGTCTGATAATAAAGTCAGTGAATATAGCCTTAAACAGATAAGCAGCGAAATTTCCGTTAAATGGCAGAATGAACTGTCTTTTGTATTAAAAATTCAAAACGCATCTTGACTGCTTTAACTCGGCAACCTGAATCAGCTCAACTAACAGTTATGACCCAAAACAAACATATATCCATTATAAATTCAATGCGCATCTAAATTCCACCGTTCCTTTAAAATCAACTGTTGATTAACAGAAAGCAGGAAAATGTTCGTGTGTCATAACAAATTACTCAGAGCGCATTCTCGCACCGATTTAACCCGATTCCACTTATATTGCCACGCATTCAGCTCCAGATGGCTTATTACCCAAACAACATTCCTTAAATCCAAACGACGACTGAATTTCGACTCTTGAATAAACTGTGTTGTGTCACGAGAAATCTGACGTCCGAACTGCCGTAAAATTCAACTCATCCACAAATAAATCACAGGACTCAGAGATGAAAACCCTAATCACTTGGGGGACCCCTGATGACGACTCAGCTTCATGAACTGTCGGCAGGCTGCAGATTAGTGACCATTTTTCCCTTCACCAATTAAATCGCACACAGAGTGATTTTTCCTGCAAAACCAATGGACTGAGCAAACTGGTTAGCGGTTAGTTACCATGCAAGGCAAAATGAGATGGAATGAGAAATTAAACGACTATTCTAAGGGTGAAATATGGGGTATTACAGGTGCCTAGTCTAGTTCGAACTCCATGTGGGAGTCGAGTGGAGATAAGTTGTAGTTTAGAGGAACGTATACGACTTATCCAGATTCTGACAGGAATTGGGTTCTAGGGTGAACCGTATGTGATTGTGATGGTACCGTATGTATTGTGTCGTGTCATTTGAGTCGCATTGTATATGTATATGATTGAATATGAGCTGAATATGCCGAGTACTAATGTGGCCCTTGTACGTGCGTTGTGATTGTATGATTGATGTGTTTGTGTGATAACTACTACTTAGTATGTGATTTTCACCGTATATTATTGAATATAGTTCTCACTCCTTTTCTGTTTGTTTTGTCTGTGCTCCTTAAGGAGTACAGATAATAAGGTACCTGAGTAGTGCTTGAAGCATGTGTTGCTATTTGATCGAGTCTTAGGATTCGCGTTGATACGTAACACAGGTAGGGTGGGGATTTCGTTATTTTCTTCGTGTTATTTTTTATTTGTTACGTATCATGATTTGTTTTGATTAATGTTGTTGAACCATATTTTTGGTGGAGATTTGATGTAATTGGAGCTTTAATTCTAAACCATTTGATTTAATTCTGTTGTTTAATCAAAGTATTTGATTTTATTAATGAATAAGAAATGAAGTGATTTGATACTTCATGATGAGGTTTTGTAATCTGGCATCCTACGTGTGTAACTCTAATTTATTTCCGCAATCATTTTCGTATTTTTAGTTTTTACACTGATGGATAAGTAGGGTGTTACAAGGAGCGGGTTGATTTAGACAAATAACTACTAGACCTTTATGACAAAACTCTAGAGGAAATTACCTTTAATAATGTTGTGAGCCAGATGGAGTTGCTTGTTCCTAATCTCTGGGCATTTCATGGCTCCTTTAAATTTGTCCACATAAATGATTCATTGTAATTTGTTGTCCCTTTGAAAATTAAAGAATGTTTGTTTTAGTGTTTACTTGTTGTATTTATCTTCAACTATTACACATACCATTCTCTATATGGTGTTTACTCCCTTGGTGGGGATCAACAAGATCTTGTGATAACTTTGCAGTCGCTATTGGATGGTTGCTTCATGTAACAGAGGATTGCTCCCCGACCAAGGGTAGAATCCTCATCCCTGCCCCTGAGTTATGACTTGGATCGAGGTGGACGTCTCTAGGCTCCACTACCTATGCTCTTGGAGTGGCTAACTTCAAGGGGGTGGTGCAGCAGTTTCGTAAAATTGCCCTTAGCCTTTTTTTCTTCCTATTTCCTAAAAAGAAAGAAAGACATAGAAGAATTCTACTGAAATGATAATAGGAGAATCAATCATTACATTTATCAATAGGTTCAATCTGTTACACGAAAAATAGTGGAACCAGTAGATACACAATCCTTTTAATTGTATTACCGTTTTAATTTAGAAACATTCCAATTCCTTGGTATTTGCTTTCCTATAATGGTTTCTAAGATGTAAGACCTTTCTCGGTGCTGACTTGCACTTGATAGGACCGTTCCTAATTTTCACCGTCTTACCCTCCCGAGCATCCTTTCCTTTTATGCCAGCTCTTCATAGTACCAACTCCCCTACTTGAAATTCTTTTAGTATGACATGTCATTTGTATTTGGAGGTTGTGGTCTGCTTGATAATGGTACTAGTTAAAGTTTCTAGTATCCTTTTTTCTTCTAAGAGGTTGACTTATTCTCTATTTGCTTTGCCATTTTCCACCGTCGACAAACAATGAGTTGTCCTGAAACTCATCTTTTCAATTTCTAATGGAATAATCTCTTCAACACCATATATAATTTGAAAGGAGGTTTCTCTGGTGGTCGACTAAGGAGTTGTACGATAAGCCTACAAGACGTCCAACAACTCACCGACCCAGTTATCCTTGGTCTCCTTTAGCCTTTGCTTCAAACTTCTATGTAGCACCCAATTGGCTGCTTCAGCTTGTCCATTCGCTTGAGGGTTCTCTATTAAGGGGAAGTGTTAGTTGATTTTCAATTCCTCCAATAAATTTTTTAAATTATTTTTCTATGAACTACACTTCATTATCTATTATAATGGCTTGCGGTACCCCTAAATCTAGATAATATGTTTCTTTTGAAGAACTTCAAGAAATTTGATGATATTAAGTTCACAAACACTTCTGATATGATCCATTTGGTGAAGTGATCTACCGCCATAATCAAGTATTTAAGTTGCCTTGGTGCTGGCTCGAATGAGCCTAGGATGTCCAATTTGATCTAAGAACGTGTAACTCAAAAGCTATAGCATTGAAGATGTCCCCATGCCACTGACATTGGTTTCATTTCTTCACATATTCCTTGCCATCTTGAACCATGGTCGCCCATAAATATCCTGATCTTAAAATCATTTTTGCCAATGCCTAGACCCTAAGGTGTTGTCTGAATATCCCTTCATGTACCTTTAAGAGCGTGTAAGCGACTCCCTCTTTCCCGAGACACCTCAACAGGGAAGTAAATATTCCTATTTTCTACAAAACCCCTTTAGATATGATATATGAACTGGCCATTCTCATTACCATGGTAGCCTCAGATGGTCCTGACAGAATAATCCCTTACTCAATATAATCTAAAATTGGATACATCTAGGAAGATGAGGAAGCGATGTTTATGGCCGCCACTACCTCTTATCTGGGATCAACGCTTGGGGCTTTCCTAGGTTATTGGATGAAAGAATGATTAATTTTGAGGTTCCTCATGCTTGCTAGCTGTCACTACGCGAAAAATGACACAGAGTCGCCACCAGATTTTATTTATCCCACGGAGGGAAAGGGAAATAGCGATAAAACCTTTAGGAAAAGAGCGTGGTCATCACAACCAAGTCTTAGGGTTCGGGAGTCGGTTATGCGAGGAGAAGGTATTAACAACCCCTCGCATCCATCGTACTCGATGGGAACCTCCTAGGTTGTTTTGCTTGAATGGGTGTTTTTATTAAGAGTTTGCTTGCTTAAGGAAAAGAGGGGTTGGTTTATTTATTTTAATGCTCGCCAAGGATTGTGGCCCTTGTGCCTACGTATCCTCACTTAAAATAAGTGAAGAATCAGAGCTCCGTAGTTCGGAGGCTTATGAAATAGTGGTTTGTTGGTTGATTTTATACCTTGAAAAAGGGTTTTTGAATTGATGCCCTAGGGCGAAAAAATAGTTTGATGAGTTGGTGTTATTTTTAGGTTTTTGAAGAAAAATGGTTCTTGACTAGGATTACACAACAGGACTTTGGACGGAGATGAATGTTTCGAATAGCCAAGTCGAGCGCCTTGTATCCAAAACATTCGAAACGAGTGTAGGAGGATTCCATTCTCATTCCTTCTCCACCACCTTAAAATCCATGGTGTACAACCCTAACCATATATTTATTGTATTTTGGGTTTTTTATGAGAAAAAGGATCACTTGATTATGGATCAATGTTTATTGTTTGTAAAGATATATTTGAAGCGATACGGACAAGATCGATGGCGATGCGCAAGGCAATCGACTTACAAGGTTAAAAATGGCTCGATAAAATCGAGAGTTTATTTTTGAAAATGGTTTTTGGAATCAAAAGTCAACAAGGACAATAGCAATATCACATACTAAAATCATACAAACATATGGGGTTAGTCAGCTAAAAAAATAGTGGTGTGACACGGGTGGCCGTGTCGTGTGACACGGGTGGCCGTGTCGTGTGACGCAGCCCGTGTCAGGAGGTAACTACAATATGGGTTTTTTGAGGCGAGACAGAGGTGTGACACAGGTGGCCGTGTCGTGTGACACGGCCCGTGTCAGGAGGTCTGAGAGTTAAACGCGATGAAAACTCAAACAGAGGTGCAACACGGTCGGCCGTGTCGTGTGACACGGCCCTGTCAGGAGGCCTGGGAGTTAAACGCGACGAAAACTCAAACATAGGTGCAACACAGTCGGCCGTGTCAGGAGACCTGGGTGTTTTGCGCCATGAAATCTCAAACAGTGGGCTGACACGGGTGGGCTGACACGGCCGCCCGTGTCAGCCTACCTGAGTGAAAAAACCAAATTTTTTCTTGTTTTCCTTTCCTTTTGTGGTTCTTTAAACTGGTTTCTTGGTCCCCCTTGGGACCTCACACAATGTACACAGCACAAAATAACTTAATAGAGATAAATAAATGACAAGTGCAAAGTATAAAAGGAGAAAAGTTTGAAGGAATGGATACCAAAGAGGTTCTCCTTCTTTGTTAAGCTTCCACTGATTTTGGTTGGGTACTCTCTTCCTTCTTCCCTCTATGTTGTGAAGGTTCTCCTTCTCAAAGGTTCTTGTATTTTTATGGAACTCTTTTAATTTTGCTGGCTTTCTTTCTCTCTATTTTTCTGGTTTTTCAGGGTTTCTTCCTCTCTCTATTTTTTTTCCTGGTTTTTGCAATGTGTAGTGGATGTTGAATCTCCATGTTGTACAGCCCCTCTCCTCTTCTTATCTTATTTTTCTAGGGTTTTCCCTTCTCCCCAAACATCAGATTTTTTCATGGGGTAATGTCTCCTACCACCTTTTCTCATGTCACTATCTTTCTTTCCATTTCCATGCAAGCTCCTATGTTGTATTTTTGCTGCACTACTCTACATTGCTGTCTTTTTTCTGCTGCACTTTGTATCTTGCACCCCTTTTGTTAGCTTGTGTTTTGACAGCTCTTATGGTCAATGCTACTACCCTTTTGACAGCATTTTGAAAAATCTGATATTTAGTATGTAAATGCATCATTGTGGGTTCATTTCCTTGGTCTTGTGACATGCATATTTTGTGACATGAGGCAACTTGTTACTTCTTACATGGCGCTGCTTTGGATCACATTAAAATTACCATTGGCCAAGCATACATTGTCTTGATCTTGGCATGAATTTGATTAGAAACTTGAATGAAGATTATAAATATATTAGTTTCTAAACATTACTTAGAGTTGGAAATCTTGTAACACATGACATTCTTGTAATGTCATAAAATTTATCTTTGTAACATTCTTGCCTCTAATCTTAAATTCATAAATCTTAAATTTTGCATGATGGATTTTTCTCCTACCATTAAACTTGAAATGGATGAAGTCTTAAATTATGCACTTGTAATCTTGACTCATGCTTTGCAAATTTGAACTCCATTTGACCAAGAATTTGAAACAAAATTGGATGAAGCAAACTTGGATTTGGCATTGCATTTCATGTTCATTAGGAATATTTATCTTGAATATCCCAATATTTTTCAAGTAACTTCTTCTTGAAGTAATCTACATGAGTAGACTTTCCAACTTAGATCAAACCTTAGGGGATGAACCTTTTCTTCCATGTATTCCATGATAGGCAATTTATCTCATTTAAAAATGGAAAATAACAAATCGATCCAATCCGTACCTTGTGAACCCACATGCTCGATATGCAATAGAACGATGTATGATATGGCGAATGTAGGGTGTAAAGGCTAAAGGTGAAAATGAGGGTGTGAGACTAACCTAGATATTACACCAACTCAAGTGGCTAACTTTATGTATTGTTGCAATAATGGATCTTTAGCTTGGACCACCCCTGTTATCTTAGAAACAACTAGTTGGGAGTCTGTTCGCATCTTGATATGCTCCAACCCCATCTTTTTGGCTAAGGTCATCTTTGCAATCACTGATTTGTACTCGACTTGGTTGTTAGTGGTTGAGAACTTGAGTCTCAATGAAACTTCTACTACGAGCCTATAATTGCTTTCTAGAATTACACCTGCATTGCTTCCCTAACTGTTAGACGATTCATCTGTGAGTATGACCCAGACGCAATCTGACTCCTAAGTGAAATGAGTCATTTCGGCTAGGAAGTTGACAAATATCTAGGCATTCATTTCCTTCCTTTCTTTGAAAGATACTTCAAACTCCAATAATTCAATTGCCCAGCTAGATCTGACCGATAAAGCACCTGTTTCAAGGGTAAATTCGTACGGACAATTATAGTATGTGTGAGAAAGCACCTTATGCCTTTCCTTGATGCGGTTACCAAATCCAATGCCATATTCTCTATCTTCTGGTATCGTGTCTTCGCCTCGACCAAAGCTTACGATATGAAGTACATTAGGCTCTAATTAGAGCTTGTTTCTATAATCAAGACAACACTTACTACTTCTTTTGAGACTGCCAAGTACCAGTACATGGTTTCTCTAGGAAGCGGGCACGCGAGTACTAACGGTGTGACCAACACTTTATTCAGTGATTTGAACGTCTTAGCGAACTCAAGCATTCACTCAAACTTCACCACTTTGCTAAAACACTTTTAGAAAGGCAACACATGTTAGGCTGATCTAAAGATGAACCGATTCAAAGTGGTTAGCGTACCGTTCAACTTTTGGACATCTTTCTTCGAAGTGGGATAACTAATTTGGATAACTGATTCACAATTATCAGGTTTGCTTTAATTCATCTCTCTGTAAAGTAAAAGCCCAAGAAGTTGTCGACTATGAATCTAAAGGTGCATTTCTCTAGATTGAGTCTCATATTGTACTGTTAGACCTTTTTAAACAGTCGCTGAAGGTGTTAAGCATGGCATTCCTCTTGACCGAATTTTATGATCATGTCATCCATGTATACCTCTAACGTCTCCCCTATCTATTTCTTAAAAAATTAGTTCACCATTATCTAATATGTCACACTATTATTCTTAAATTCGAAAGGCATAACTTTGTATTTAAATTGGATTGCACGGTCATGAATTTTGTCTTCATTCGGTCGGGTCCGAACATGGGTATCTGATTATACCCAAGGTAAACATCCATGAATTATAATAACTTGTACTCGACTGAATTATCTACAAGTTAGTTGAAGTTTGGGAGCAGGTAATAGTCTTTTTGGCATGCTCTATTAAGATCAATGTAGTCTACACAAATCCTCCACTTCCTCCATGCTTTCTTAACCAAAACAATGTTAAAAAGCCACTATGTATACTTTACCTCGGAAATAAATCTTGCGTTTAACATGTCTTTCACATTACTTGTGGTGGCCTCAACTTTCTCAAGAGATTGGATTCTCGTTCACTGGGAAACATAGCGGGCATCGCGATCGACGTTTAGCCAATGACAGGCCATAGTGGGATTAAAACTGGGTATTTCGTGTGGATAGAAAAGGGACATACGTTTGCCTGGGGGTATTCGATAAGTGTGGATTTTACCTCAAAGAGAAGCCCAAATCATATCTTCAATGACCGTGTAGGATTGTCATCGGGCTGGATAACCTCGACGAACTCACTGTCGAGGACGACCCTAACTTCATATTCGTGTTTGTTTAGGTCAAACATATGAACTCTCAAGGGACATTTCTCTGTGACTATAGATGAAGCGAAAAGCTCCTTAAAGATGATTTCTTGGATACATTTTGCTTCCTCGAGGTCAGTGCTAATAACATTCAATTTTCCTTCCATATCATGATACACAATCTTCAAGTGGACTGGGGATGCTACCACATCTAGTTTCTCCAAGAAAGATCTCCTCAAGATACCCTTAAAGGCGCTCTTACACGGAATTACGAGGTAGCAGAGGGTTACCTTTCCTACTATACTCATTCTTCCAACGACAACGTCAAATCTATCATTCTACAAGGGTGAGTTGTCAAATCGTTGAAGTCCAAAAAAATCTTCGATGCGATATAGATTCAGATATGGTTGCTGAAGGGCCTAATTGCTCCAAAGTGTCGACGTAGAGGATGTTGCAAAAGCTTTTGTCATCAATGAGGAATCCTGTCAAAATAGAATCAATGAAGGCGATTGCTAAGATTAGCGATAAGTCAACTTTCAGAGTTCCGATCGATCTTTTCACAATCTAGAAATCCTATCGCCAATCAATATTTGTTTTGTTGTTTGACGTTAATTGATGTTCTAAGGATGGAACTTCGATGGCGAACTTACGTTGGATGTGGTGGATGTGGCTACGTTGTGGATTTCATCAATCTTTAACAATTGAGGCATGACATAACCTAAAGCATTAACAAGATCCTCTACCGTGGAGAACAAAATTACTGTATCCATCTCCTTTTTCGGTAAAGATTTAACTTCAGACAAAGATGTTTTTCTTGTGAAATTTCACAAAATTAGGAGTCAATTCTCACAAATGACATCACTATTCTGTTCTGAAACCAGAATGAGGTGTATGTTAATGGGGAAGAATCATAAAACAATAATTAAAATTCAAGATGAATATAATTAAAATGAAAATCATAATTGTATACCTTAAATATATGATATGAAAACTTTTATATATTAAATCATCTCGAATGAAATGGGTCTTGACTTTTATTTTTACCTTTGATCCAAAAAAAACTATAATTAAATTTTGAAAAAACAATTAAATAAAAAAACCTATAATTTAGTCATTTATTTATGACACTTTTTATCTTTCAATCAATTCAATAAATTATCATTTTCATCCACTTCAATCAAGGGTACATATGTCAATACATACATTTCCCTATATAATTCAACTCATCTACTCTCTTCTTGTTTACAAACACTTTCCACTTTGACTGTACTCAAATCACGCTTGCTCCCTCTCCTCAACTACCTCCTTTTCTCTCACTCACTCTCTCTTCAAACCCTTTCCTTGTAAGTTCTTCCTTCCCCTTGCTTCAAATCTATGATATGTTTCCTATCCAATCTCTTTATTTGTGTTGATTTTGCTTTTCAAAATTTTCTGCTTCTCAATTTTCGATTAAATTTCTTTATCCTTGGGAAATTTTAATCTTTTTCATCTGAATCTAGTTTATCGCAAGATCTGGATTCGAAATTTGTTTCCTTTGAAATTTTCAATGATCTTGTAATTTTTAGGTTTTCTATACAATTTCCGTGTTCTTAGCTCTTAATTTTTCATGTATTAAATTATTTGAAAAACATTAATTTTTCACTATATAGTGTTAAAATCTTTTCTCTAATTTTTTCTGCCTAAATTTAAATGTATAGCCTAGATTTGAAACGAACCCTAGTTTTTTCCTTGTTTAGAAACTTTCTTGTTTAAGTGGAAAAAAAAGGAGGAAAAAAGTTTTTTTTTGAAATATTTTTTCTTCATTTGGCATCTATGAACTGAATTAGAAGCTGATAATTTTTGGAAATTGTTAGATCTCTGATATGAAAGTCTGATTGCAGGATTATTGTAGGTATTTTGTGGCTAAAAGGAGTAGTTGTGGTGGATTAATCTTTGTGGATAAGGATAAAACAGCATGCGGTGGTGGTTCAGTCTATCTATTGATGTTTATCGCAAAGTTATTTCTTTGAATCTCTATTGCAAAGTTATTCTCTAACTTCTTAAATTTTCAACCCTTTATTTAGAACCCTTCAATTTTCTCATTTTTTTATACCTTCAAACTCACCTCAATGGGATCCAATTTCTTTGTCGTTGTTCCTTGTTATGTTCGCCAGATCAGCTGAAAAATTAGCTACACCACTTTGTTTTTAACCCGTTTGTGTTGTGAGTTCTTTTCAAGATCTGTTTGAATTGGTTAAGTGACTGTTGAGATTTTAGTGAATCATCAATTTGTTGTATTTGGAACATTTTGGTTATTGCATATTTTGAAGGGTTGGAAAGTAGTTATGGTGTGCCAAGCAGCTGGTCAAACCAAATTCCGGGCTTTGAAACATGAAAATGGAACGGCAGGGTGCGCAACCATCATAGTTAGAGTTATAGCATGCTTTCAACCTCTCAGAGAATGCCAGGTTTGTGACTCGATTCGGTGATAGAAATTGTTCTTTTGGTTTGTAATGTTTTCAATTGTTCTCATCTAATGATTGTTTTTGAATGTTTTGCAGGCTGAATATTTCCGTCAGTTACTCAAACCTGTAACGTAATTGTTTAGTTTTCCTTTGCTCTTTTTGGGTTAATCCGGTGGTTTTAGTTGTTTTAATCATTGTTGGTATAAGAGAAACCAATAGTAAAAGATAGCTCTTGGTGTTTGAATCAGTTTTTCTAAAGGTATGTTTTTATTGCTTTTGTTAAAGTTTTCATTCTTTCATTGAAATGTGTTAATCTATAACTTAGTATTTGGATTTTTTTTGCTTCACATATATTATAACGCATACGTGTTTAAAAATTGTGCAGGTGATTGTTGTGGTTGAATGGGAGAGAATTGCAGAACCTGGACGCATCAGGTGCAATTTAGTGAATCACCCAATTCGAATTCTTTCTGTGCTCCCTTTGATATGGGAAAGCAAAATGCTGCTGCCGCAGCAATGAACCCGGGTGTCGATATGAATACAATTTCAAGGAATGAGGCAGTACCACCAGCTTATACATCCTCTGCACTACCTTATATGCAGTCGGGACATTTAAATGAACCTCATGGTTGGTTTTATTGTTTGCCTCGCTTTCGACAGGGTTTTACGTGTCCTCCAAACTTCATTTCTGAGGATAAACTCCCTCCTGCTAGTCATTCGAAGGGTTTTAAGGAGGAAACTACACAGAATGGGGAATCAGGCTTTCCTCAAAAACAGTTTCTTGTCATTGATCAAACCGGTGATCAGACAACTCTCATTTATAGTTCGAGGTTCGGTAGGCCTGTTGAGTGCCTTGGTTCATGGGATTCCAAATTTCACGGCTGTAACAATTTGAATGCAAATAATGAACCTTCTTTAAGAAGAAATGTGAATCATGTAGTTGGAGTTGAACCAACTTTTGATTATAAAGTTGATGAAAATGAGAATCATGGAATTGAAATTGAAAGCGAGATGCATGAAGATACGGAGGAGATCAATGCATTGCTTTATTCTGACAGCGAGGGTTATTCTACTGAGGATGATGAAGTTACCAGCACAGGTCATTCACCCAGTACAATGACCACTCAGGACAACCAGGAACCTTATGGAGTTGGAGGAATTGCTGAAGAAGTTGCTAGCTCCTCCCCTGGTAAAACAAAGAAACGTAAGCTATTCGATGTGGCTTATGACGATGTGCAGTTTATGGACACTGCAAATTCTGTAAAACGAAACCGACCCAGCGACCTCAATCAGAATGACGGTGATGACGACGATGCAGAATCAAGATACTCTGGTAGCAATTATGGTCAAGGGTCTGGCAAAATGGGTTCTTTAGCCGACACTAAGAAGATGAGAAAAGAAAAGATTCAAAATGTTCTAAGCATTTTGCAGTGCATAGTACCTAATGGGAAAGACAAGGACCCAATCCAGCTTCTGGATGATGCCATACACTGCTTGAATTCTTTGAAACTCAAGGCTAGAGCTCTCGGTCTCAAAACCTTGTAAACCGTTTAAAGAATATCAAGCCATCTACATTACTACTTATTACTTATGTCATGTTTTAGCAGAATAAACAAGATGTGTTCATCTTTCATCAGAGGAAGTATTCAGCAAAAGTTCTGAAATCCGATTATCGGCGATCCAGAAACTGTGAGTTCAACACATAACCTTTTGAGAATTTCCTCAGTTGTTAATCTGGAACATAAAATTCAGCAGTTTTTTTAATGCAACTTGTGTGTTATTACGTGTGAAGAAAAAGGGAAGTGCTCACTAATACTCATCAAATTATAGCACAAAAAGGAAAAAAAAGAATGATCAAGTCCATATCTTAGGGGTTAGAGAAAGTAGCACTAACGCAATAGGATGGGATATGAGCTGTTTTGAAAGAGAAAACCTCAAAAAACAAGAGTGCACGCCTCTCAGCTGTTATGGGACCCAACTTCACAACCTCTTTTTGTATCCTTGTCATGTTCAGTCCTTTTGTGGGTTTACTTTTTTCCCTCATGTGTGCAATTTATTATCACTACCTAAGGCTATTAAGCACCACCACCACCCTTTTGTGAGAACAAGACTGAGACAGACAACTTTGTGTTGATGATGAGGGGACCCTTTTCATTCACTTCATGGATAAAGAAATTGGTGCAGTTATGTAAAAACTAAAAACACTGAATTTTTTTTACCTTGTTATGTTTTTTGTTTTGTTGTAGTGTGTATTGTAATTGGTGCTAGTAGTACTTATGATATCTTGGTTGAATGTAATTTAATGTGGTTGGTGTTACTGTTGTCTTTTTGCTAATGTATTTATATCGCATGCACGCATTTATTGATATATAAAAAAAATGATGTACTATTGGTTAAATGTTTTTGTTTCATATTTTATTATTTAGTTACTTTAGATGAGGTGGTGAAAAGTTGTATCTTGTGCTAGATGGTGTGGTGATAAAGACATAAAGGGACCACAACGTTGAATTATTAGTGTGGAACACATACATATGACATTTGTGTCTAGAGAGAGAGAGAGAGAAAAGAATGGGCGTGGTTGTGGTGAGTAGTCAATAGTCATGGTAGGTATCAAATAAAAGAAAGAATCTTGAATAGTGTTTTCATGAATTGAAACTCAATTAAGATTTTTTGTACAGTGCATGGGAAAGGGAAGCATGCCATGGTTTCATCAGAAGCTTGTTAGTTGTTTGTTACTATAGTATGCATGCTTGATTTCTTCTCTATTTTTGCTAAAGTATATCCATACACAGTAACAAAAAACTAAAAAATTTACTAAAAATGTAATTTTTTTTCTTCCTTTTTTCATGGTTTGCTGCAAATGTTACATAATGAAGCCATTTGCAAGTATAATAGTTGAAGAATCAAATAAAATTCTCTATCAAAGATGACGAAAGAAAACATTTATTTAGCAACAAAAATCAAGTAGTCGTCACTTATCACATTCTTGTACTCTGATTCTTCATCTATATCGCTTTCTCTATTTATTTTATATTAATAGTTTGTTGGCCACTAGTGCAAATACATTATTTACACCCATGTGTGTGGTCATATGAAAATGAAATATACTTAATGCTATTACTTGATAAAAACAGATTAATATATATCAAGTTCATTTTCTGAGGTAGCTTCGCAACAACACTTATGTTTATTTTTTAATCGTTTAAATTTTCAAAACAAAGTATGAGTTGAGAGATACGGCTTCAAACTAAAGTTGTAAATTTGAGTATTTTTTAATTTTTTGTTTCTTATTTGTAAGTTATTTTGTTATTATTAGCACTAGTTTATTAATCACTCTGAGTCTCTCTTGTATTTTTATTTGATTATAAAAGAGTTATTTTTTTGATATAGACGTTCCGTGGTTTTTTTAAAGAGTATTCCACGTTAAAATATCAGTGTTTTTTTAGTATTTTTATATGTATTATTTGTTGTTGATCTTCATAAGTTCTTATAAGTTTGGAGAATTTTATATCCGTTGCATATAGGTTTATTATTGTGTTAATTTTTCATCAGAGTGGCATCATAGCTCTTGGTTAGAGCACATTTTACTTGTTTGAATAATGGAGTCAAATACAAATATGAAGATGATATTGTTGAATAGTTCTAATTACCATTTGTGGAAGGGCAATATGAAAGACTTACTATTTATGAAGAAATTGCATTTATCGATGTTTATTTTTGTAAAGCCGGATTCCGTGTCTGATGAAGAATGGAAATTTGTGTTAGAACACATATTGGTTCTTAATAATATCTCTATGTTTTGATGATAACTATTATGAAATTTTGTATTAAAGAATTATATACTCTAAAAATTGCTTAAGATTGTTTGCTGCAGATATTAAAAGTGAATATTATTCTGGAAGCAAATTAGATATGAACATGAAATTATGCAAGGCTCTGAAGCATCAGAAACATCTCTTAGAAGATTCTGAGTGCTGTCTACAGAAGATTCTGAGCGCTGTCTACAGAAGGATCTGAAGCAGAAGCCAGAAGCATCTGAAGCATTGGAGAATTATGTATGAAGAGTTTCAAGCACAGTTATTTCAGAAGACTCTGATAGTACTAATGATGCCAGTACTGAGGATCTGATTCCAAACTCTGCTCTGAACAATTACACGCTGAAAGCGCACCTGCTGCAAAGACTCTGATTCAACAAACTCTGATGAACATCAGAAGGCTCTGATCAATCTAGACTCTGATGATTCTTGCTGAAACTTGTTGAAGAAGAATTCAAAGTTATGTCCGTTGGAATGACCAAACGACTCTTTCCTCATTTATGCTAGACACAAGAACACAGACAAAAAGGATTTCTCTGTGCATTCTACTTCTAGGAAAGGTCATGTGATGTGAAGACAAAAAGGCTCAAACCTTTTTGGTACACAACCTTCAACGTGAAAAGCTCTTGGACCTCTGTGCCTATAAAAGCAAGACTCCATTCATCTTCTTCAGTTGACGAAATACTTGAAAAAATTCATTACAAGCTCTCATACAACTTATACTCATTTGCTGAATTTATTTAATTGTTCTTCATCTTAAGTGAAAAATCACAGTTGTGATAAAGCTTTATTAGAAGCAAATTAAACACTTGTATTATTATTACATTTGATTGTAAAAGAACCTTAAGAAGATCCAGTTAGAATCAGTAGTTCTTGAGAAGACTTTGAACAGTTGTTCTTAGTGCTTACTATTGTAATTGTGAAGGCAAAGTATCTACCAACACAAGCGTGCCTCTGGTTTTTGATGATGACAACTTGCTAAGAGATATCCTTCTTTCGTTTAAATCATTCACGCTACTTATGATTCAATTTTTACAATGACGTAATGCACAAAAAGCTGTAGAAATTTATGTTTTTGCAGATTTTTGAACCATGAGCCGACCATACCGTCAGCACACAGTTTCATTCAGTTCACACGGCTCAGCGCATGAAGGTCATGCGTCGACCGTTAACTTGGCGCATGCAGGTTTAAGAATCTGACGGCTCAGCGCATGAAGATCATGCGTCGACCGCTGACTCGGCGCATGACAGTTTGAGTGTCACACGGCTCAGCGCACGCCGACCCTATGGTCGACCGTTCGCGCGCAGAAACAGAAATTCTGCTATGTTTCATTGATCTGTCAACTGTCTGTTTTGTATATTACTATAAATAGCTGTCTTTTCAATTTTAACAATAGAACATTTTTGAAAGCATTGTGAGAAAGTGTTCAGGTCAAGAAACGTGAAAGAGGTGCATCAGTGTTCTTCATCTTCATCGTTCAATCAACTCACAAATCCTCAAATTACAGATAATCAATTTTTTTGCTGCGGTTTGTGGTTTGCTCGACGGTGATAAGGTTCGAACGCGTGATTGAAGATCCGGTTCGAGTGGAAGCTGGTGCAGGTGTTTCTTGGGAGAAAACCTTTGAGGTTTTACCTATCAAGACTACAGGTTTTGAAGGCTTTTGTTACGGAATCGTCGGTTCAACAATCAAGCGAGTGCGAAGGTGATTGATTAGCGGAAGGTTGATCAATCTAGTAGCTAGGGCGTTGAAAGGTTGAAGACGTTCCGGGTTCAATTTGGGTGTGTCTAAGATCAGCCGTGCCGAAGGTTTGATCAACGGAAGAGTTGTCAATAAGGTGGCTGCAATCGGAGGTCATTCACATCAAATTGGAGGACTTGATTCATCTTGAATCAAGAGGCAAGAAGTGGTAGAAATTATCAGCAACATTAAGATTGTTTGTATCAATTGTCTATCGATTCTTGTGTATAACTGTTCTACCAAACAGGTGATATCTATTCAATACATATCTCAATTCTCATTGTAGAATTGAGGGCAGACGTACCCCAACGCGAGGACGACTGGGGGAACTGCCTCATCAAATCTTGTGTTCCTTTATTTTCTGCATTTTCAATTACAGCTTAAAAATTAAGTGATTCTAGAATAAGTGATTTTGTCAAATTGTAGTATTGATTGAGTGAGTTGGTGAAACACTGTTTTTTAACTACTAAGTACAATAGAAATACTGTACTAAGGCTTTTTCAATCACTCATTCAACACAAATATCATTTAAGGTATTTGTGCACACTAACTGTTCGACAAAAGTGCTGAACTAAAATTGCCTTAATTTTGCTGCTAGTTTTGTGCACACCAACTGTTCGACAAAAGTGCTGAACTAAAATTGCCTTAATTTTTGCTGCTAGTTTTGGTGTAATTTTTGATCATTGGAATAAGGAAATAGTACGAGTGAATCACATCTGAGTCTTGCATAAAAGTGTGTAGTGATTTACTATCCGTTATCGTCTTAAATTCATCTGCTTGACGCATATCCGGCTCTCCAATAGTTGTTCGTTTTAGACTATATTTTCCAAGGCCGCTTCCGCATTTGAAAACAATTTTGAAAACCAATTTTATTGGTAGCGCCACTCAAATTTTTAAAAGGGATCTATTCAACCCCCCCTTCTAGATCCGTGCCTTAGTCTAACAAGTGGTATCACGAGCTCCGGTTCTCCGGTGCTTCAAATACAACATTGATAGAATAATGGCTAACGAACCAAAAGGGGCGTACAATAGAGCTCCCGTTTTTAACGGTGAAAATTATAGCTATTGGAAAGACTGTATGCGGGTGCACATTAATTCCATAGATAGAAAGATATGGAACGTTATTCTCAATGGTCCGATTGAAATAACCATGACAAATGAGAATAACGAAGTTGTGCCAAAGCCCGAAGCACAATGGACCGACGACGATGAGCGAAAGTATAATTACGATTGGAAAGCTAAGAACATTCTAATCTCCTCATTAGGTGTAGATGAATACTACCGTGTATCCCATTGCCCTACGGCTAAGACTATGTGGGATGCACTACAAATTGCCCATGAGGGGACAAACGATGTTAAGTTGGCTCGAATCAACACTCTTATACAAGAGTTTGATCTTTTTTTCATGGAGCAAGGGGAAACCATTGCTGACATGCAAAAGAGATTTACTCATCTCATAAACAGATTACATTCACTAGGAAGACCTATTTCCAATGATCTTGCTACTAATAAAGTTTTGAGATGTCTTAGCAGGGAATGGCAGCCGAAAGTGACCGCCATCAAAGAGGCAAATGATCTTACGGTATTAGACCTGACTACATTGTTTGGCAAACTACAAGAGCATGAACAGGTACTCTTGAGTCTTGACCAACATGAAAGGAAAGAAAAGAAGGACAAAGTAAAGATGAGTGAAAAGAAGTCAATAGCTCTTAAGGCTTCTTCCTCGAAGTCTAAAGCAAAAGAGCAAAGTGATTATTCTTCAAGCGACGACGAAGAAGAAGACATAAATGAGGACATGGGGCTGTTCGTTAAACGGTATAACCGGTACGTGAGAAAGAACGGCATCCAACATTCGGAGAAGAACCTGGTAAATTTCCGAAGGCAATCAAGGTTCTCCAAAGATGACAATCAAAAAGGCAAAAAGACTAGAGGAACGTGCTATAAATGTGGAAAGCCCGGTCACTACAAACCGGACTGTCCAATGAACAACAAGGGAAAAGAAAAGGAACAATCGAAGTCACATAAGAGAGCATCAAAGCCTAGGAGGGCGTACATCGCGTGGGAAAGCGACAGTGATTCTTCCTCCTCTAATGAAAGCTCTAGTGATGAAGAAGAGTCCGTGAATCTATGTCTCTCCGCAAATCAGAAAAAGAAAAAGAAACAGGTACGTCACTCTAGATATAATATGTCATCTAATATGTCTCATTCCGAATTACAAACCGCATTCGATGTTTTACACAAGGAAGCAACTGAAGCCTTTAAGAAACTTGCTTCTAATAGAAGAATTTTTACATATTTAGAGCACAAAGTCTTAGAGTCCGAAAAGAAATTAGAGGACCTTAAGGCTTCCATTGTGAAAGATAATGAATCGGATTGTAAGGACAATAGTAATCCTTTCAACTTTGGTTGTGATACTTGTCATATTTGGCAAGGTGAGGTTAGAAACCTTAAGGCCAAATTAGACAAGGCACTTGAACCTAAAATTACATTTGCAATCGATAAAAAGGATTTTAGAAAAAGTATGATAAACCCATATCAAAAATATGCATATGTAATTAGGGATCAAGCAAGTGAAAGTGATTCTAATGTCGACTTTGTATGCTTTTACTGTTGCAAGAAAGGCCACTCCATTGGTAAATGTCGATTTAGGAGATTTCTTGTTCCTAAAGGCATCTACCAATGGTTGCCCAAACGCAACCGTCTTGTCGCTAACCTATTAGGACCCAATATGCCATTGGGTACCTCCCTTTTGTAAGTTATATTTTGACAGGTGAAATGTGTCGAGTCCACCGAGAGAAGATGGGTTCTTGATAGTGGGTGCTCAAGGCACATGTCTGGAGACATATCCTTATTCATAGACTTCGTGGCTAAGAAGAAAGGGTATGTAACATACGGTGATAACAACCGCGGAGCGATACTAGGTAAAGGTAGTATAGGTAATCCCTCCTCTACTACAATTTCCGATGTGTTGCTTGTCGAAAACCTTAAACATAATCTCCTTAGCATTAGCCAATTATGCGACAAAGGTTACAATGTTTCCTTTTCAAAAGATTGCTGCAAAATTGTGCATGAAAGTGATAAGAAGAATGTGTTTATTGGTTTTAGAGTAAACAATGTGTATATGCTTGACTTGAATGTGGTATCCCCAACAAGCGATCAATGTCTCATATCTATGAGTGAAGACTCATGGCTATGGCATAGGCGCTTAGCGCATGTCAACTTTGACTTACTCAATAAGATTGTCTCAAAAGATCTAGTACTAGGACTTCCCAAAATTAAGTTCACCAAGGATCACCTTTGTGATGCTTGTCAAAAAGGAAAACAAACGAGGATCTCCTTTAAATCCAAAAAGATTATTTCAACAACGAGACCTCTTGAACTACTTCATATGGACTTGTTTGGGCCGTCTAGGATCAAAAGTCTAGGAGGAAACTATTACGGATTCGTAATAGTGGACGACTTTTCTAGGTTCTGTTGGACCATCTTCTTAGTGAGTAAAAGTGACACGTTTGCCGCTTTTGAGAGATTTGCCAAGCTCTCCCAAAATAAGTTAAATACAAACATTGTGTCAATAAGAAGTGACCACGGAGGTGAATTTGAAAATCATTTATTTGAAGAATATTGCGGTAACCATGGCATCGATCATAACTTCTCGGCTCCACGAACTCCTCAACAAAATGGGGTTGTGGAGCGTAAAAACAGAATCTTAGAAGAATTGGGAAGAACAATGATTAATGATAGTGGTTTACCAAAATACTTTTGGGCCGACGCCATTAGTACGGCATGTTATGTTTTGAATAGGGTACTCATCCGCCCCATTCTAAACAAAACTCCGTATGAACTTTTAAAAGGGCGAAAGCCTAATGTTTCTCACCTTCATGTTTTTGGATGCAAGTGCTTTGTATTAAACAATGGAAAGGAAAACTTGGGCAAGTTTGATTCAAAAGCCGATGAAGGCATTTTTCTAGGGTACTCGCAATCAAGTAAAGCATATAGGATTTATAATAAAAGATTACTAGCTGTTGAAGAGTCTGTGCACGTTACGTTTGATGAGTCCTATCCGAGAAATGTCGGAAAGGATAGTGTTGTTCATGGTGCAGGTACATCCACAGAAGACATACTCAAAGGTGGCGAAACGGGGATTGATCAACCCGATAGAGTCAAAATTGAGGAGGATAAGGATGCACACCATGAGGTAACTGAGGAAGCTCATCCGCCTACAAACGATGATCTCCCTCAAGCTTGGAAGTCGTGTAAAGATCATCCAATTGACAATATTCTCGGAGACATCACAAAGGGAGTCACCACTCGATCTAAGCTAAGTAACTTTTGTTATCACTTCGCTTTCGTTTCACAAATAGAGCCTAAAAACCCCAAAGAGGCCCTACTCGATGAGCACTGGTTTTTATCGATGCAAGAGGAACTAAATCAGTTTAAAAGAAACGAGGTATGGGACCTTGTCCCTCCTCCGCGAGGCCATCGAGTAATCGGCACCCGATGGGTGTTTAGGAACAAGTTGGACGAAAACGGGGTAATAACCCGTAATAAAGCGAGATTGGTCGCTCAAGGGTATAACCAAGAGGAAGGCATCGACTATGAGGAAACTTATGCGCCGGTTGCCCGACTCGAGGCTATACGCCTTTTACTCGCCTTTGCATGTGCAAAGGATTTTAAGTTATTTCAAATGGATGTTAAAAGTGCGTTCCTTAACGGTCACATAAATGAAGAAGTATATGTGTCTCAACCTCCCGGTTTTGAATCTCATGAATACCCTGAACATGTTTACAAGTTAAAAAGAGCTTTATATGGTCTCAAACAAGCTCCTAGAGCTTGGTATGAGCGACTAAGTAAGTTTTTACTTAATCAGGGGTACTCACGAGGAAAGGTTGACACTACACTCTTCATTAAACGTCAAGGAAAGCACTTGATTTTGGTGCAAATCTATGTTGACGATATTATATTTGGATCCACTAACATGAATCTCGTGAGAGAGTTTTCTGACCTCATGCAGGGCGAATTCGAGATGAGTATGATGGGGGAGCTCACATACTTCCTCGGCCTGCAAATTAAACAACTCCAAGAAGGGACATTCGTGAGCCAAACAAAATATTGTTTGGACTTGATCAAGAGATTTGACATGGCAAAATCCAAGGCCATAGACACCCCAATGCCTACATGCGTAAATTTGGATAAAGATGAAAATGGCAAGGACGTAGAGGTAAAACGATATAGAGGTATGATTGGTTCACTTCTCTATCTTACTGCGTCACGTCCTGATATTATGTTTAGTGTGTGCATGTGTGCACGATACCAATCATGTCCCAAAGAATCCCACCTAAAAGCTGTTAAACGAATTCTTCGATACCTGTCAGGTACCCCGAAGTATGGATTGTGGTATTCTAAGGGTAGTGATTGCTCGTTGGTAGGTTACTCCGATTCCGACTTTGCCGGGTGCAAATCGGATAGGAAAAGCACTAGTGGTACATGTCATTTGTTTTCAAACTCCTTGGTTAGTTGGCATAGCAAGAAACAAGTTTCAGTTGCTTTATCAACGGCCGAGGCGGAATACGTTGCCGCTGGTAGTTGTTGTGCTCAAATTCTGTGGATTAAGCAACAACTACTAGATTTCAATCTTAAACTTGAACGTATTCCTATCCTATGTGACAACACTAGCGCTATTAACCTTACCAAAAATCCCGTATTACACTCTCGCACTAAACATATAGAAATTCGACACCATTTTCTTAGGGACCATGTTGAGAAAGGTGATGTTGTATTTGAACACGTTGACACTAAAAACCAACTAGCGGACATTTTCACAAAGCCGCTAGCAACGGAACCTTTCTTTCATATCCGCCGAGAACTTGGCATCCTCGACATTTCGGAACGGGAATAATATTTGCTGATGTTATCTTATTTCATTCAAATAATCATGCTGTTGTACTTCTAACAATTTGATATTCGTGTAAGTATAAGTATGTTGTGTATCAAGCAAATCAGGCATCAAGGTGATATTGTTCTTTCTCTCTCTCTTTGTTTGATAATCCTGTTGATCTCAAATCATATCGCTTATACTACGCTAAATTTGTATGACATCTACTGCATATGTATATAGATATTTTTTTTCTTATATGTCATGACATCATTTTTGCATAGCATGTACATCTGAATATGGTAAAATACAAAAATCTGCTGTTTATTGCATATTGAGTCGACCATTACTATATTACAAGCCGGATGTATGAACTAAGAGACTCCAAGCGAGGCACCGCGCTCGCCTATGGCTCATTCATTCAGGAAGCTTTAAACTCTGCAGGTATCAATTACCCGTCTTTTCCGTATACTCCAATTTCTTCCGATAAAGAGTTCAGTTCAAAGGTCTTTGCTATGATGGGATATGTGTGGGATCAGTCGCTCAAAAAGTACAGATTTTATCGGCGCTCAACCATGGCTGCAGCTGCCTCCTCGAGTGAAGAAAGTGCTGATGAGTCAGAGGGTGGAGAAGATGAAGAAGCAGAAGGAAGCTCAAGTGAAGATGAAGACAATCAAGGTGACAATGCAGGAGAGGCACAAGAAACCGCTGATGAGACTCAGCTGGACCACGATATTAATGAAGGTCATCAACCATACGTGCCTTCTGAAAACTATCAACAAACATATCAAGATGACAATCAACACAATAACTGGTCTGCCTACTCAAACCAACAGGAAAATGAGGATGAGGAGAATAACCAAGGCTGGGGTGAATGGCAATACACCGGGTGGACCACCCTTGGCAAATTCTATCAGCCGTATCAACCAAGCACTGCAGACCCACCTTCTCCTCAACAACCGTCAAACAATTCGGAGATTTTAGAAATGATGCAGTCGATGCAGTTGGAACAGCGAAATTTTATGACCAATATGCAGGAACAACAGCAAAAATTCATGAGGGATCAAAATGAAAGAATGGCACAAATTCGTTCTGAACTGCATAACCAAAATGAACGGATCAGTGGAATGTCGACTCAGCTGGACGCTCGATTCGAGACTCTAACTCACTGTCATCAAGCTGAAGAGCGCGCCATTGTCGACAGTCTTGACTTTTTGAATAACATCACAGAAGAATTTACTGATCTAGCTCATCCCCAACGCCATCCTCATTACTATGACAGGCGTGGTCGTGGTCGCGGACGTGGACGGGGCTATTAGCATGCGCTCATATGTCATTTGTTGTTTCCTGTTTTGGCTTGCATTCATTTTGTTTGTTGTGTTTTGCTTTTCTGCCCAAACTCACTATGATTGTTGCTTACTTCTATGTTGCTATCATGACATTTTTGTGGTTCTGTAATCTATTAACTGTTATCTCCATCGTATGTATAACTGTTGTTTACTTCTCATCTGTTGGTATCTCATTTATGCATGATTCAATGTGTTGTTATTGTGTCACGAGTTTACCTCTTTTTGATGTTGTCAAAGGGGGAGAACCGAGCAGTAGATAGACGATGATTACGACCGCTATAATTGTAAAAGAAAGGGGGAGCATACCTATACCTATCACGTGTTGCGTAACAGTAGGTTGCCATCATCAAAAAGGGGGAGAATGTGAAGGCAAAGTATCTACCAACACAAGCGTGCCTCTGGTTTTTGATGATGACAACTTGCTAAGAGATATCCTTCTTTCGTTTAAATCATTCACGCTACTTATGATTCAATTTTTACAATGACGTAATGCACAAAAAGCTGTAGAAATTTATGTTTTTGCAGATTTTTGAACCATGAGCCGACCATACCGTCAGCACACAGTTTCATTCAGTTCACACGGCTCAGCGCATGAAGGTCATGCGTCGACCGTTAACTTGGCGCATGCAGGTTTAAGAATCTGACGGCTCAGCGCATGAAGATCATGCGTCGACCGCTGACTCGGCGCATGACAGTTTGAGTGTCACACGGCTCAGCGCACGCCGACCCTATGGTCGACCGTTCGCGCGCAGAAACAGAAATTCTGCTATGTTTCATTGATCTGTCAACTGTCTGTTTTGTATATTACTATAAATAGCTGTCTTTTCAATTTTAACAATAGAACATTTTTGAAAGCATTGTGAGAAAGTGTTCAGGTCAAGAAACGTGAAAGAGGTGCATCAGTGTTCTTCATCTTCATCGTTCAATCAACTCACAAATCCTCAAATTACAGATAATCAATTTTTTTGCTGCGGTTTGTGGTTTGCTCGACGGTGATAAGGTTCGAACGCGTGATTGAAGATCCGGTTCGAGTGGAAGCTGGTGCAGGTGTTTCTTGGGAGAAAACCTTTGAGGTTTTACCTATCAAGACTACAGGTTTTGAAGGCTTTTGTTACGGAATCGTCGGTTCAACAATCAAGCGAGTGCGAAGGTGATTGATTAGCGGAAGGTTGATCAATCTAGTAGCTAGGGCGTTGAAAGGTTGAAGACGTTCCGGGTTCAATTTGGGTGTGTCTAAGATCAGCCGTGCCGAAGGTTTGATCAACGGAAGAGTTGTCAATAAGGTGGCTGCAATCGGAGGTCATTCACATCAAATTGGAGGACTTGATTCATCTTGAATCAAGAGGCAAGAAGTGGTAGAAATTATCAGCAACATTAAGATTGTTTGTATCAATTGTCTATCGATTCTTGTGTATAACTGTTCTACCAAACAGGTGATATCTATTCAATACATATCTCAATTCTCATTGTAGAATTGAGGGCAGACGTACCCCAACGCGAGGACGACTGGGGGAACTGCCTCATCAAATCTTGTGTTCCTTTATTTTCTGCATTTTCAATTACAGCTTAAAAATTAAGTGATTCTAGAATAAGTGATTTTGTCAAATTGTAGTATTGATTGAGTGAGTTGGTGAAACACTGTTTTTTAACTACTAAGTACAATAGAAATACTGTACTAAGGCTTTTTCAATCACTCATTCAACACAAATATCATTTAAGGTATTTGTGCACACCAACTGTTCGACAAAAGTGCTGAACTAAAATTGCCTTAATTTTGCTGCTAGTTTTGTGCACACCAACTGTTCGACAAAAGTGCTGAACTAAAATTGCCTTAATTTTTGCTGCTAGTTTTGGTGTAATTTTTGATCATTGGAATAAGGAAA
This sequence comes from Lathyrus sativus, assembly GCA_963859935.3. Lineage (NCBI taxonomy): Eukaryota > Viridiplantae > Streptophyta > Magnoliopsida > Fabales > Fabaceae > Lathyrus > Lathyrus sativus. Next base: position 407,779,134 of record OZ012736.1, on the reverse strand, counting down.
TAGTACGAGTGAATCACATCTGAGTCTTGCATAAAAGTGTGTAGTGATTTACTATCCGTTATCGTCTTAAATTCATCTGCTTGACGCATATCCGGCTCTCCAATAGTTGTTCGTTTTAGACTATATTTTCCAAGGCCGCTTCCGCATTTGAAAACAATTTTGAAAACCAATTTTATTGGTAGCGCCACTCAAATTTTTAAAAGGGATCTATTCAACCCCCCCTTCTAGATCCGTGCCTTAGTCTAACAGTAATCAGTTGATTTAATAGTGGATTAAGTCCTTGTTTGAGAAAGGCAAATCACTCTTGATAGGGTGGACTGGAGTAGTTGAGTTCAACGAATCAGGATAAAAATACTTGAGTTTTTATTTCTAAGTTTTTCTTCATACTTATTCAACCCCCCCCCCCCCCCCCCTTCTAAGTATTTTCTCACCTTCAGTTGGCATCAGAGCTCCGGTTCTGTGTGTGCTACCACTTCACAGTGACAGAAAAGATCCAGTGAGAAAAACTTTGATATATATTTGGTTGTTATTATGGCTGAAACTTCAACATCTAACAGTAACAACAGATATGAAGAAAGGGACAAAATCAACACTAAACCCCCTATGTTTGATGGGGAGAAATTTGATTATTGGAAGGACAGGATAAAAAGTTTCTTCCTTGGTTATGATGCTGATTTATGGGACTTGGTCATAGATGGGTATGTTCATCCCACTGATGGGAATGGCAAGAAAGTAGACAGAAAATTTATGACTGAAGCCCAAAAGAAGGAGTTTAGAAATCACCACAAGGCTAGAACAATCTTGTTAAATGCAATATCTCACACTGAGTATGAAAAGATCACAAATAGAGAAACTGCATTTGACATGTTTGAGTCCTTGAAGATGACTCATGAAGGAAACCTTCAAGTGAAAGAGACCAAGGCTCTGGCGTTAATACAGAAGTATGAAGCGTTCAAGATGGAAGAATCTGAGTCTATAGAAACTATGTTCTCTAGATTCCAGATCCTTACAGCTGGTCTAAAAGTTCTGGACAAAGGCTACTCAACTGCTGATCATGTGAAGAAGATCATCAGAAGCCTTCCTATCAGATGGAGACCTATGGTCACTGCTCTGAAGCTTGCCAAGGATCTGAACAAGATCACTTTGGAAGAGCTAATCAGCTCTCTAAGGAACTATGAAATTGAACTTGAGGAAGATGAGCCTCAAAAGAAAGGTAAGTCTATTGCCTTAAAATCTAACAAATCTGTGAAAGCTTTGCAGGTGTTAGAAGAAAGCTCTGAAGAATCTTCTTCTTCTGAAGAAGAAGATGAACTATCCTTGCTGTCTAGAAGAATCAACAGACTCTGGAAGCACAAGCAGAGGAAGTTCAAGAACTTCAAAAAGCCAGATCAGCGCAAGGAGTCCTCTTGACCAAAAAGATCTGGAAAGAAGGAAGTTGTTTGTTTTGAATGCAAACAACCTGGTCATTACAAAAATGAATGTCCAAAGCTTCAGAAAGAAAAGCCCAGAAGAAAGCCTGAGCACAAGAAGAAAGTTCTAATGGCTACATGGGATGACTCTGATGAATCTGGATCCTCATCAGAATCTGAAGATGAATGCGCCAATATGGCGCTGATGGCAGGCATTGAAGATCAGAATGAAGAATCATCTGCATCTGAGTCTGATTCTGAATCTGACTCAGAAGAGGTACTTTCTGATCTCACTAGAGAAGAGCTTATTAAAGTCTTATCTGAAGTCCTGAAAAATTATAATCAGATTAAGCTCAAATGCAAGAAGGTTAAGTGCAATCTTGGCTTTGAGAATAATTTGTTAAGATTAGAAATTGCTGAGCTAAAAGAAAATAATTTAAAAATGAAAGCCAATTTTGAAATAGCTCAACAAAACTCTGAATCTGAAAGTAAGTCTAAATGCAAAAACATTTTAGAAGAATATGACTTTAGCTTTTAGAAATTTCTTGCTAAAAGCATAGACAGAAGCAAGATGGCTTCTATGATCTATGGGGTTAGCAGAAATAACAGGAAAGGAATTGGATATGAATCTTCCTCTGGAAAGGATTTAAATCCAATGCATATTGATAAACTTGTTATTAAGAAAACTCCCTTGTACTCTCATTTCAAGTTTGGTCATCTGAATGACATTAAACACACACGTTCTGATCAGAACGTTCCTGTGTTTAAGCCAAAAGAAAGTTAGAACAAAACTGTTGTAAAAAGACAGAAGTTCAAACCAACTTTCAAGGCAGCTAACCAAAAAGGACCTAAAAAGATCTGGGTACCTAAGGATAAGATTATCCTTGTTGCAGATGTTTTTAGCAGAAAAGTCAAGACGCCAGTCATGGTACCTGGACTCTGGCTGCTCACGTCACATGACGGGAGAAAGGTTTATGTTCCAAAGCCTGAAGCTTAAATCTGGAGGAGAAGTGAAGTTTGGAGGGAATCAGAAGGGCAAGATCATTGGCTCTGGTACTATTGGTAATGGTAATCTTCCCTCTATATCTAATGTTCTTCTTGTAGATGGATTAAAGCATAATCTATTGTCCATAAGTCAACTAAGTGACAATGATTATGATATAATATTTAATCAACAATGTTGTAAAGCTGTTAGTAAGAAGGATGGCTCAATCCTATTTAATGGAAAGAGGAAGAACAACATTTATAAAATAAATCTTTCAGAACTTAAAGTTCAAAATGTTAAATGCCTCTTGTCTGTTAATGATGAGCAATGAGTCTGGCACAGAAGATTGGGGCATATTAATATGAGACGTATATCTCAGATTAATAAACTCAATCTGGTCAGAGGACTTCCTAAGCTGAAGTTCAACTCAGATGCTCTTTGTGAAGCATGTCAAAAAGGAAAGTTTTCAAAATCTTCTTTTAAATCTAAAAATGTTGTTTTAACCTCAAGACCATTAGAATTACTTCACATTGATCTGTTTGGACCAGTGAAAACTGCATCCATTAGAGGCAAGAAGTATGGATTAGTCATTGTTGATGACTACAACAGATGGACATGGGTAAAGTTATTAAAACCCAAGGATGAGTCACATTCTGTGTTCTTTGACTTCTGCAAACAAGTCCAGAATAAAAAAGATTTTAAAATTATTAAAGTCAAAAGTGATCATGGTGGTGAATTTGAAAAAAAATATTTTGAAAAATATTTTAATGAAAATGGCATTGCTCATGATTTTTCCTGTCCTATAACTCCACAACAGAACGGGGTTGTAGAGAGGAAAAATAGAACTCTGCAAGAAATGGCCAAAACCATGATCAACGAGACTAATCTGGCAAAGCACTTTTGGGCTGAAGCAATAAACACAGCATGTTACATTCAGAACCGAGTGTCTGTAAGACCTCTTCTGGAAAAGACTCCCTATGAATTGTGGAGGAACAGAAAGCCCAACATTTCATATTTCCATCCTTTTAGATGTATTTTCTATATGTTGAATAATAAAGAGAATCTTAACAAGTTTGATTCTAAAGCACAAAAGTGTTTCATGCTTGGGTATTCTGAACGCTCTAAAGGCTACAGAGTATACAATACTAAAACACAGATTGTGGAGGAATCTATACATGTTAGATTTGATGATAAGCTTGACATTGAAAAGCCAAAGCAGTTTGAAAGTTCTGCAGATAGAGAAGTAATTCTCACAGACTCTGAAGGCTCAGAGGCAGACAAAGCTCAAGTGAAGGAACCTGAAGCAACGCCAGATGCAATTCCTTTAGCTTCTCAAATGAACAACTTGAACATTTCTGAAGAATCAACTATTAGAGGATCATCTTCCAGAATCAAGGCCTCTCACCCAGAGGATGTGATCATTGGAAAGAAGGATGACCCCATTAGAACAAGATCCTTCCTCAGATATTCTAAAGCATCATTATTTGGGTTGGTGTCAGTTATTGAACCAACTTCTGTGGATGAAGCTCTGCAAGACAATGACTGGATTATTTCCATGCAAGAAGAGCTCAATCAATTCACAAGAAATGATGTGTGGGATTTATTTCCAAGACCAAAAGGATTCAACATAATTGGAACTAAATGGGTCTTCAGAAACAAGCTAAATGAGAAAGGAGAAGTTGAAAGAAATAAGGCAAGTCTTGTTGCTCAAGGTTATAGTCAGCAAGAAGGAATTGATTATACAGATACTTATGCTCCTGTAGCAAGGTTAGAGTCTATTCGTTTACTCATTTCTTTTGCTGCACAGAATAACATCACTCTATATCAGATGGATGTTAAAAGTGCCTTTCTAAATAGTATTATAGAAGAAGAAGTTTATGTTCACCAACCTCCTGGTTTTGAGAGTGAAAAATTTCCAGAACATGTTTTCAAACTAAAGAAATCTCTTTATGGTTTAAAACAAGCTCCCAGAGCTTGGTATGAGAGATTAATCAATTTTCTTCTGGAGAAAAATTTCATCAGAGGCAAAGTGGACACAACACTCTTTTGTAAAACATTTAAGAAAGATCTTTTAATTTGTCAAATATATGTGGATGATATTATATTTGGATCTAACAATGTTATGCTGGGAAAGGAGTTTGCTCAATGTATGCAGGCAGAATTTGAGATGAGCATGATGGGAGAATTGAGATTCTTTCTGGGAATTCAAGTCAACCAAACTCCAGAGTACACTTACATTCATCAGACCAAATATGTTAAAGAGCTTCTGAAGAAGTTTAACATGACTGATAGTAAGATGGCAAAGACTCCCATGCATCCAACTAGTACACTTGGTAAGGAAGAGGTAAGTAAGAAAGTAGATTAGAAACTCTACAGAGGTATGATAGGATCTCTTCTCTACTTAACTGCTTCTAGACCTGACATTTTGTTTAGTGTATGCTTGTGTGCAAGATTCCAATCAGATCCTAGAGAATCACACTTAACAGCTCTTAAAAGGATTCTAAGGTATCTGAAAGGTACTTCTAATGTGGGTTTGTGTTACAGAAAATCTGATGATTTCAAATTAGTTGGATTCTGTGATGCTGATTACGCTGGAGACAGAGTGGAAAGAAAAAGTACTTCTGGAAGTTGTCAATTTCTAGGAAGAAATCTAATCTCTTAAAACAGCAAGAAGCAACCCACAATTGCACTATCAACTACAGAGGCAGAATATATTGCTGCTGCTGGATGTAGCACGCAGATGCTCTGGATGAAAAGTCAGCTAGAAGACTATCAGATTTTTGAAAGTAATATTTCTATATTCTGTGATAATACTTCTGCTATATGTTTGTCTAAAAACCCTATTTTACACTCTAAGGTAAAACATATAGAAAGTAAACATCACTTCATCAGAGACTATGTTCAGAAGGGTATTATAAACTTAGCCTTTGTTGATACAGATCATCAATGGGCAGATATTTTCACAAAAACCCCTTGCTGAAGATAGGTTCAAATTTATTCTGAAAAATATTGGTATGGATTTTTGTCCAGAATGATATTTATCAGAAGCAAATTTCTCAGATGCAAAATGTTTAAAACTCTGAAGTATTTCATCTGTTATTTATATGTTTTATTAAGTTATTATTATTTGTGTGTATCTGAACTAACCAATCTTAGAGGATCTGAACGTTGGCTAACGTTTCATTTCTCAAGAGAATTCAGAAGCACATGCAAGCAAACACGTGTCACTCTGAATCTGAAAAGATAGCGTGTACACTACTGAAGAGACATTTGAGGTATGGTTTGAATAGTGAAAATCTTGATTTCCCCCCCCCAATTTGTCAGAATCAATAAATGTTTTGAAATGATTTTTATTCTTTTTCATTAATTGTCATTTATTTCTATGTGAAAACGTGCTTTTGTGTCTGTTTGATTGCCCTAATTTCTTTCTCTATATATATCACATTTCACACCAAATTCACACTTTTCACTTCACAAACCATTTAATGCATTTCTGTCTTCTCTTTGCTCTCCACAAAAACCCTAAACCTTCGTCCAAATCATCTTCATCTTCTTCAATGGCAACCTCATCCTCTACAACAACTCAATTTCAATCAACTGTGGCTGCAGTTACGTCAGCAAATATGGGAGTGACTCCACTCAAGGTACCTAAGAGGACTTTGTTAACCCCTGTGGAAAAACTTGAAGTTCTTTGTGAATCCATGGTGGAATTTGACTCTTTAGCTGAAAATGGGTTTGAGTTTCATTCTATAATTGATGCACAAGGCTGGGTTAAGTATTTTGACAAGTTGTTTGGACCAGTATACCCACATCTGATGAAGGAATTTTGGATCCATGCTTCTGTCTATCCAAAATTTATACTTTCTTCTGTTCTGGGAAAGGAGATCATCATCATTGAAGATCTCATTAGAAAACTCATAGGATATGATGAGACTGATGGAGTATGTCATCTGCCAGTTGGGCGTGTGGATATGGAAGAAGTCTATGAGGAAGTCATTACATCTGGACAGGCCTCTAACAAATTTAAGGATCTGAAGCTTGACTATAAGATCTGGGCAAAGATTTTTCTGGGATGCATCCATCACAGAAAATCCACAAATTCTCCAGATTACGTGAATAATGAACAACTCTACTTTATGTACTGTTTGAGTCAGAGTACAAAGGTAGATCTTCCACACATTCTCTTCATGCATCTGTGGAATCATATCAATGCATCAAGAGAATCTGTAAAGGATAAGGGACAGAAGATCAGGACATGGATTCCCTTTGGAAGGTTGATTTCAGACATTCTGACAGAGAATGGTCTGGTAACTGCTCTGTATGAAGCTGAAGTTAAAGATGAGCTTGAATCAATCATTGGAAAACCGCTAAATGCAAAGAGTCTTCAGAGGCTAAAGATAGTGGATGAACTCACAGCTGCACCTAAGAAGCTAAATATTTCTGAAGTTAGTCAGAAGAGAATTCCAGTTGAAGATTTTCCACTGTTTGGTGCTGAAGAACCAAGGGATATCCTTGTTAGGTACATTGATGCATGCAAAGCAGATGGAACGCCTATTCCTGCAGATATTCTAATTCGTGCCAGAGAACCAATGCCAGATGTATATAATGAGAACATGAGGAAGAGAAATCAATCAGAGGCAGAAGAAGCTACTGCTCAGAAGAAGCCAAAAGTTGCTGACAAGCCACAGAAGCAGATCACGAGAAAAGCTTCTGGAGAAGTTCCCTCTGTTCCCACCAAGCGTATAAAGACTAAAGGTACTAAATCATCTGTATCTTCTTTCTCTAAAATTGTTATAAATGAATCAACATTTAGTTCTATTCCTAAACCTCCTCCCACTCAAAAACAATTTATTCCTGCTCCATCTCAAAAATCTGAACCATCAAAAATTCCTTCCCCACCAAAATCATCTAATCCCATCTCCACTACTCAACTTAAAACTTCTGACATTCCTCAATCTGAACCAACAACAACAACACCTGCAGACCAAATTCCAACACTTCTAACAAAACCAACAGAACAACCTACAACACAACAACCACCAGAAATATAACAACCAGAAATTCAACAACCAGCTGCATCTGAACCCATACAATTTGAAACAGTTACACCTGAACCAGTTGCATCTGAACCAGTTGTATCTGAACCACCTCCATCCAATCCTTCTGAGACTCAACCAGAACCATCCAATCCTATTGAATCAAACATACCTGACTCTGAAATTCTGAATGTCCAACCTCTCAAGACTGTATTTGAAGTATCATCTACATCTTGTACCCCAACAACCTCATCTGATTCATCTGAATCTGATATCCATCCAGATTTCATCTCACCCTCTTCTCTCAGAACTTTTGAATCTAACCAACCAGATCTACCCATTTCTTCTAACACTACCACTCCTGAACCAAGAACATTTGAATTTGTTTCAGTTGCTTCTGCTAAACCATTTCCATCTTATCCCCTTCCATCTGGACTTGATATTGAAATTTTTTTTGATCAACCACCTTAATCAGCTTTTGTTCCTTTTCTTGTTAAGGAAAAACAATCTGCGTTTGTTCCCTATTTTGACAATCCAAAAGTTTTCATACCTTCCATTCACAGAATAAAACCATTCTTTCGTATTATGCCAGCTCAGAAGAAACCAACATATCCTAGCCCTCTAATAATTATTCCAGAATTCACCATTCCACCACCACCTCAACCTAAGCCTTTCACTTTGGAAACCCTTCTGAAACCAAAATCTAGGCTGAATGTTGATAATTTATTTGCAAGTTTTCTGAAAGAAATAAAGCATTTAGGCTCTATTCAGAAGAGATGTTTGTCAACAATGGATGCAAATGAATCTGATGCTATCTGGAATAGCTTCATCAACAGATTCAATACTGTAGCCTCAAATATGAAAAATGTATGTTCTGATGATGCGAAGCTCAGATTTGCTGAGACTGCTAGAAGCATGCTCTGGACTGTAAAAAGATCTGAACCATTGCTTCTTGAAGATGTTCCTTCATCTTCTGAAGTATTTGATACAGAAGTATCTGCTGAATCTGCTTCTAAGAAAAATCCTCTGGCTATGACTATTGTGGAACATCCCTCTGGATATGTTGCTCATGACTCTGTATCTCCTATGGAAATTGACTATGTCCCTGCTTTAGACTCTGCCCCACCTTCTTCATCTTAGATCAAGAAAGATAATCCAGATCTTGAAGATAAGATTGCAGTTCTAGAAGCTGGACAATCTGAGATTAAGTCATGGATGGCCAAGCAAGACCAGAAGACTGAAGACATGGCACAATGGATGTCCAAGCAAGATCAAAAAAATGACAACATGGCTAAGTGGATGACAAAGCAAGAAGAGTCTTCATCTGAGATCACTAACCTGTTGAAGATGATTCTGTCCAAACAAACCTAGTTTATGTTTTTCTGTATCTGATGTTTGTGCACATGTACTTGAATTTTATCTGATGATGTATATCTTTTGCTCTGAATGAATGAATGACTCAGTGTTTTCTCTACATGATTTATCTTTTCTGTATTTCCTTTTATTTGTCTTTTAAAAGTTTTACTTTTTGATTATGACAAAAAAGGGGGAGAAAATGGATCTGACTGTTCAAATAAACTCTACCTAAATGAAAATTCAGACATATAAATTTATATAATTTTTAACTAATGTGAACTCTTAGTATTTCAGAACATTTGAAAACTCTGACAAGTTCTTTAAGAGTAACTCTGAGATCCCCAGATTTAGTTTTAACCTATCAGGCTCCAATTCTGAAAGATGCATCCAAAGTCAAGATCTAATTTTTGGAACAATCAGGCTCTGATTCTGAAAAGAATACTCATGCAAAAAGGGAAGTTTCTATTCCTTCTAAGTATTCAATTTAGGGGGAGATTCATCATCTCAGGGGGAGTTATAATTATATTGTTTATTGAACAAAATTTCTTATGTTTTTGTCATCATCAAAAAGGCGGAGATTGTTAGAACACAGATTGGTTCTTAATAATATCTCTATGTTTTGATGATAACTATTATGAAATTTTGTATTAAAGAATTATATACTCTAAAAATTGCTTAAGATTGTTTGCTGCAGATATTAAAAGTGAATATTATTCTGGAAGCAAATTAGATCTGAACATGAAATTATGCAAGGCTCTGAAGCATCAGAAGCATCTCTTAGAAGATTCTGAGTGCTGTTTATAGAAGATTCTGAGCGCTGTCTACAGATGGATCTGAAGCAAAAGCAACAGAAGAATCTGAAGCAGAAGCCAGAAGCATCTGAAGCATTGGAGAATTATGTATGAAGAGTTTCAAGCACAGTTATTTCAAAAGACTCTGATAGTATTAATGATGCCAGCACTGAGGATCTGATTCCAAACTCTGCTCTGAACAATTACACGCTGAAATCACACCTGCTGCAAAGACTCTGATTCAGCAAACTCTGATGAACATCAGAAGGCTCTGATCAATCTAGACTCTGATGATTCTTGCTGAAACTTGTTGAAGAAGAATTCAAAGTTATGTCCGTTGGAATGACCAAACGACTCTTTTCTCATTTATGCTAAACACAAGAACACAGACAAAAATGATTTCTCTGTGCATTCTACTTCTAGGAAAGGTCATGTGATGTGAAGACAAAAAGGCTCAGACCTTTTTGATACACAGCCTTCAACGTGAAAAGCTCTTGGACCTCTGTACCTATAAAAGCAAGACTCCATTCATCTTCTTCAGTTGACGAAATACTTGAAAAAATTCATTACAAGCTCTCATACAACTTATACTCATTTGCTGAATTTATTTCATTGTTCTTCATCTTAAGTGAAAAATCACAGTTGTGATAAAGCTTTATTAGAAGCAAATTAAACACTTGTATTATTATTACATTTGATTGTAAAATAACCTTAAGAAGATCCAGTTAGGATCAGTAGTTCTTGAAAAGACTTTGAACAGTTGTTCTTAGTGCTTACTATTGTAATCAGTTGATTTAATAGTGGATTAAGTCCTTGTTTGAGAAAGGCAAATCACTCTTGATAGGGTGGACTGGAGTAGTTGAGTTCAACGAACCAGAATAAAAATACTTGAGTTTTTATTTCTAAGTTTTTCTTCATACTTATTCAACCCCCCTTCTAAGTATTTTCTCACCTTCAATTTGGACATCTACAAGTATGTGGTTTTATTCAACAATATGTAGAAGTAAATTTTTATAATCATATTGCTAATGGGACACATGCAAAAATTTTGTGCGAGAAAATAAAGTCCTTGTATGCCTCTAAATCATAAAATAATAAACTGTTCTTGTTGAATAGCTTCATAAGTTTGAAGTATAAGGAAATGACTTCTATTTCAGATCACTTGAGTAAATTTCAAGGGCTCATTAATCATATGTTAGGAATGAATGTATTAAATTTGATGATGAACTTTTAGGACTATTTCTGTTGCGATATTTACCAAAATATTGGGAGAAGTTTCAGGTTTCTATCACAAGTTCTACTTTTAAATGTGTTGTTTTTTTGGAAACGACTAAAAGTGGTATTCTTAGCAAGGAGGTGAGAAGGAATGAACATGGTTTTTCATCTCAATCTGAGGTACTTGTCACTGAAAATAAGGGGAGAAGTCAGAAAAAGTAACAAAAGGGTGGTAGAGAGAAGAACAACAACAAATCCAAGCCGTCACACAAGAATTTGGAGTGTCATTATTATCATAAAGTATGGCACATACAAAAGTATTATTATCAATGGAAAAGGGATAACAAAGGTAAGAATTATAAGTTTAAACAAAGAAATCATGAGGATAACAATGATGATCGTGTTACTACTGCTACTAGTGATGGTCTTGTTATTCTTCGTGATCATGAGCCTGTTAATCTTATATCAGACGAGAGCATGTGGATAGTCGAAAGTGGTGCTAAATTGCATGTTACACCAAGGAAGAAGTTCTTCACATCTTATACTTCTGGTAATTTTTAAGTGTTGAAGATGGGTAGTGATGGTGTATCTAAGGTAATTGTTGTTGGTGATGTTTGCTTGCAAATAAACATGGGAATGAAATTGTTTCTTAGAGGTGTCAGACATACTTCAAATGTCCATTTTAATTTGATCTATGTGCTTATGCTTGATGATTATGGTTATGACAATCACTTTGGTTCTAGAAAGTGGAAACTCAACAAAAGTAACTTGGTTATGGTAAGAGGGGATACAATTTCTAAACTGTATCGGACAAAAGCTTTGGTTGCTAGGGACAATGCGAATGCTATCAGTATGGAAGCATCTCTGTGCACCAAAGGCTTAATCATATTACTGAAATGAGCTTAATATTTTAGCCAAAAAAGATATTCTTCTAGGATTAAAGATTGCATATTTGGAGAAGTGTCATCATCGCATGGATGGTAAACATACTAGAGTATCTTTCAAGATACATCCTCCCTCAAGAAAGTCAAAGTTGCTTTAATTGGCACATTCTGATGTTTGTGGTCCATTAAAGGTAAAATCCTTTAGTGGTGCCTTTTATTTTGTTACCTTTATTCATGTTTGTTCCATGAAACAACAAGTTTATGTATGGAATATGAAATACCAAGTGTTTGTGAAGTTTAAAGAATTCTATGATTTTGTTGAGAGGTAGACACGTGAGAAGCTGAAACGTGTTCGTTATGACAATTATGATGAGTATTTCAGACCATTTGATGCCTATTGCAAGTAGCAAGGTATTACACACGAAAAGAATCCTCCTAAAATTCCTTAATTAAATGGTTTAAGAGAGAGAATTAATCAAACACTGATTAAGAGTGTAAGGTGTATGCTCTCTGAAGCTTAATTGCCCAATCACTATTAGGGTTAGGCACTTTACACAGCGGTGCCAGTTCTTAATCTCACTTACTTTTGCTTTCAAAAATTAAGTTCCAGACAAATTTTTTGTTTGGAAAGAATGTCAAATATGATCATTTAAGAGTCTTTAGTTGTAAGGCTTTTGTGCATATGCCACAGGATGAAAGATCCAAGTTGGATGCAAAGTCAAAACAATGTATCTCCATCGACTGTGGGAAAGATGAGTTTGGTTACAAGCTATATGATCCTATAGGGAACAAGCTCATCAGAAGCCGCAATGTGGTGTTCATGGAAGACCAAATTATTGAAGACATTGATAAGGTGGAAAAGACTACCACCCACGAAAGATATCGATTTGTCTAATATTGATCCAGCTTGGTTACATGTTCATAATTTGGATACTATTGGTGGTGATGATCAAATGGTGAGCCACATGGTTATGTTGATGATCAATAACTTGGATATGAGATAAATATTCCAACTAATAATGATGAATGAGAGAGTTATGTGTCACAAGATGAGAATCTTGTCGAAGCTCCAAAATCATCTCAAGTTCAATTTATGAGGTCTAACAGGCAGATACAACCTTCTAAAAGGTATAATTGTGATGAGTTTGAGACCTTGACTAATGAGGGTGAACCTAGGTGTTTTAAAGAGGCCATGAAAATTGATGAAAATATAAAGTGGTTGGATGCTATGCATGATGAGATTAAATCATTACATGATAATCACACTTATGATTTGGAAAACAAATGGTATAGACTTAAACATGAGAGAAACTCTAAGTCTCAAAGGTATAAAGCCAAATTAGTGGTAAAAAATTTTCATCAAAGAAAGGGTGTTAATTTTAATGAGATTTTCTCACTTATTATAATGATCTCATGAATCAACCCGTGTTGAGTTTATATGCCACTTTATTGTATGGATTCTTTTGCCATAAGTATCACCCTAGACTCCTCAAGCTAAAAACCCATAGAAACACCAAGAAGGAATATGTTCACTACGGGATTGATAAATTAAAAGCAAAAGGAGAAGATGGCAATTCTAGAAAACAAGGTAATTCAACCATGGTACATGGAACCAAGCCTCTTGAAGAATCACAAATCTTATCATCAAATCTGTCAAGCCTCCCTCAATGATTTCTTCACCCAAATACTAGATAGATCCCTTCCAAGTTTTGTAACATAATTCGATATAAACCTAAGACTTGTAGGAACCTCATTGATATAATCTATAATAGGAGTGGAAATTGACCTTCACAAATACCACTTTGGGATAATCTTTGATCTACCTTTTATATGAATATTCTACACCCTTGATAGACCCCTAGGTTTTAGAAATTTCAAACAGTCTACTGCCTTTAATACCCTTTTCAACAACCGTATGGAAAATAAGAAAGTCCATTTCAAATTTGTACACTTGAAACTAAAGGTTATGTTCCTTTACTACCTTCTAACTAAGATCCTTTTTTCAAGGAATATAAACCATATATATGTCATTAGGGAAGATGTAGTACCTTTGTGGCTCTTGACCCAAGAAATTCCAACTATTTGGGTAGAAGAAGTTTTTAATCACATGATTCGGTGCAAAGAGATCCCATCATTAGGACTCCTCGACTGACCAATTATCACAAGGCTCTTAGCTACCTTCAACATTGACACCAAAGGTGAAACTGAATACTCAACCAACCATATGATCACCTATACTGTTTTTAGAGAAATTAAAGTTATTATAAAGCATGGAGAAATTCAAGATGACTTGTCAATCAAGAAGGAAGGAGAAGAAGAACTAGAAGAGGAAGAAGACACCAAGATCGACAAGGTGTTGAAAAATTGTCAAGGTCAAGACGACGATATGAAGAAAGTTATAGCAAGGGATTTTGATGCTTATGGAATTGAATGATCCCACCTATGTGTTTTAAAATGTTTAGTTTATCAGTTTGTTTCTTGTTTTTCACACTATTTCAATTTTCCACTTTCCCTTTTGTACTTCCAATTCATATAATTTCTGTTAATGAACAAAATAATGTTTTTCTTTTCCTAAATGTTTCATTGCCCATGTTTGCATATTTAAATCAATCGCGATGCATCTTTATCCAACTTTTTGATTTTGAAAAAGGGGGAGAAGTATACTCTTAGGGAGAGTGGAGTAAAGCATACCCTTTATTTAATTGAGGGGGAGTTTAATTACTCCAAACAAATATGTTTTATTTCTTTTCTCAACTCCATGTGAGTTGCATTGTCATCATAAAAGGGGCAGAATGTGGAACCTTGTTTTTCCAGGTTACTTCTAGAGAAATATGCCTTTAAGGAGGCAACTACTTTTCATGATGAAAACTATTGTTTAATGATGACAACCAATCTTTGTTTACAAAAACTAAAGTCAAGCATGAAGCGCTTAAAGCGGTTAAAGATGCAAATTAGATTATTAAGGTTTGACGGACTTGACTCTTCTGGTCATGACAACCAAATGAAATATAACTCAAGCATCATCTCAAAGTAAACTCAAACAAGTGTTTATAAGGATAAATCATCTGAAAAGTATTGAAGTATATGAAAGTTTTCCTTGACACATATGAATGAATATATTGTAAAAGCATAAGGGATTTCTGTAAGAATAAGATTTGGTTCTACATCTGGCCTTTGAGTTTTGATGATAACTGCATATGTTATCTAAGAGATTAATTCTGTATGATATGCTTTCTGTCTAGTGTGTGACTGTTGTCAATATGATTATAACTCTAATAAGAAGACGTGTGACGTCATCAGACTCTGTTATCAACACTCTGGAAGAAAACATATGTGTGTACAAGATAAATTCAAGATTCATGAATGTATGGTTCTAATGAATGTTAGTTCTGGACATTCTAATTGATACTTTATGAGAAATTCCTATAAGGTTTTCTAATATTATGCACTTCTAATGCTACAAGTTTTGAAGATTCTGAAGATGTGATTCAAGTGAACATGGTTCTGAAGATTTTGAAGACACAATATCTGAAGGTCAAGTTTTGAAGAGTTTCTGAAGACAAGGTTCAGGTGAACGAAGTACTAAAGACTCTGAAGACAAGAATGTGCTTAATGAATTCTGAAGACTCTGAAGACAAGGTTATGAAGGAATAGTGTTGCACCCCAAATTTGTCCTACCTTTACATAGTTTCTAGTGCCACTTTATTTTGAATGAATAAAATGGCACAATTGGCAAGAGATCGTGTGTAAGGAGTTGTGAGTGTGAGAGGTTGAGAGTTCGAATCCCACCTTCTTCACTTTTTGTTTTTCTTTTATTTTTATTCTAACTTTTCTATTTTTATATAAAAAAATAACAAAATAGTTTTTTTTATTATTTAATTATTATTTTCGTATTTTATTTAAATTATTTTTTAAAAAATATTATTTTTTCACTTTTTTCCATATTATTCATAAAAACATCAAAAAATCATAAAATTAAAAATATTAGAAAAGATTTTATTCTCTTAAGTTTGTTTTAGTTTGTTTTAGTTTGTTTTTTTAGTTTTAAAATAGGTATTTTCGTATTTTATTTAAATTATTTTTTAAAAAATATTATTTTTTCACTTTTTTCCATATTATTCATAAAAACATCAAAAAATCATAAAATTAAAAATATTAGAAAAGATTTTATTCTCTTAAGTTTGTTTTAGTTTGTTTTAGTTTGTTTTTTTAGTTTTGACTAATTATTTAAGTTGGGCTTTAAAATAGGCATTAGGTTAGAGTTAACCCTAATTTGTTACCTATATAAACATGAGTTGCATTTGATAAAAGAAAAAGGAGACAAAAGAGAAAAACGGCGGCCGTTCTCACGATTTATCAGAAGAAGGAATTTTTTTTGGAAGAACCCTAACAAGTTTGAATTCATCATCGGCCAAGCGCTACCGGCGAGCAAAAAGTCCCAACGGCGGAGGCTCAGTTCGTTCAACATCATCGTCGTTACCGTAAGCTTTCTCTTTCCTTTGATTTACGGCATTTTATGATTTTTGTGTGTTGTTTTGTTCATTGATTGTAGATTAATGGGAAGAATAAATAGAAGATGACATGCAAGGATTGAAGGAGAGGAAAAGCTTCGATAGTCATCCAGGGAGAAAACGGCAGAAGCCTTTTTATTTACGTTTCATTTTTTTATTTTATTATTCAATTGTTTATTTTTTCATTTATATTAACTATGTAGTTTGTAATTAATAATGCAATTAAGTTTAGGTAAGCTATTTCAACAACAAAAAAAAACATAACGTAATTAGTTTTTTAAAAATTAAGATCTTTCTAAAAAGTTTTTTTCAAAAATTAAATCATTTTTTATTTAAAAACATATTTCTAAATAAAACAGTTTTTCTTAATTAAAGCTTTTTTCCAATTAAAACCATTTTTCATTAAGTTAACACAAAAATTAAAAAATGACCTTTCTTTCACTAAAACAAAAATTAAAACCTTTTTCGTTGAATTTAAATCAAATTTTTTCATTAAAATTTAAAACATTTTTTTAATTAAAATTTAAAACATTTATTTTCGATAACATTAAAACATTTTTTTTCAAGACATTTTTTCATTAAAATTAAAACCAGTTTCTTTATTAAAATTTTTAGTAAATAATTAGAATAGTTTCTCCATTTAAGCATGAAATTAATTCTCCTCTCCTCTTCTCAATAAAAACTCAAAAAGAAATAAGTTGTGATTTAGCCGTTTCATTTTTGTCTAACCCTCGTTAATTTGTTTGTTTCAACTCGTTATTATTTCATTTGTTCGTTTTTGTTCCATGGATGTAATTTACGCGAGGCCATGGTCGCAGTTATTTTATTTTGCATTTTTTGGGAATTTGTAATTTACGCGAGTGATCGTCGCGATGCTTTTTTTACCGCTTTCTTTATTTTTCCGCACTTTAATTCTGCTGAATAGTAATTTGTCATATTTTGCATGTTTTTACCGTTAGAATCCCTCTGAAGGAATTAGGTCTAGCTGTTGGACCGCCGAGTCAATAACCCTAGTTTTAGCCGTCTCAAACCCTAATTAACCTAGGCGTCCCGCCGTGGACAAAAATACCCTTTACCCTAGTTTTAGGTCAAAGAGTCGCCGTACTTTGTTTTAGGGTTTTCCGCCGTGGAATCCCTAATTTCAACCCTAAATTTTTAATTAACAAATTCAACGTAGAAATAGGAGTTTCAAAGACTCCACATAAGCGTGTCCTTAAGATACGTTTATTCCCCATTGAAACCTTGACCACAGTCAAGACGTTTCTAACCTCCCTTTCGAGGGGAACTACAATTACTCTGATTCCATTCCCGTCAGGATATGTAGGCACAAGATGCGACGTCTTGCCGAGTAAACTAAGGACTAACCCTTAGGTCTTTAGGTCACTCTATCCCTTACCTCAATATATATTAAAACAGATAATAAAATATAAAAAAAAGCATACAATAAACAAAAGGTTCCTGTAGAGTACTACAGAAGTTTAGGGTGCTAGTACCTTCCCTAAGCTTAACCAACCCCTTACCTAGATCTCTCCCCGCATTGTCTTTACGATGCAAAATTAGGTTTTCCTCTTTTGACCTTTTCCTTCGGATAAATCAAAGAGCGGTTGTGAACTAAAGATGCGATTCAAATTAATTAATAATTTGATATCATATTCTAACCGCAACAAATAGGTTCTGAAGACTCTGAAGATATTACTTCTAAAAGAACGAGTGCTGAAGATTCTCAAGATAGTTCTGCTGAACAAAGATCTTGGAATTTTGAAGATTGGGTTTTTGAAGTTGCAAATAATTGACTCTTCTACAACATGTTTCATCAATGTTTTATTTGAAGCCACTTAAGACATTAGAAAGACTGAAGATAAGATTGGTTTTGAGTTTAACACACGAATACAAAAATTGTGACCTCTACCTCGATAAGGTGGCGCAAGACCAACTTTTTGTACAGTGATGTTGACCATTCCTTCATGTGAACGTTGGGATATTGCTGTTGGAATATGTTTCCAAGAATGCCCCTCAATAGATCTATTCTCTCAAGCTCTATAAATTTAAGGTCAAGAAGCTTGAAGAATAGCTGGTTGCTGGTGATAGCACGCTGCTATGCAAAGCCAAAGTGCTAAAGAAAATGCTACAAGCTGAAGCTTAAATCAAGAATGCTAAATGAACAAGAAGCTGAAGTAAACTGTTTGAATGTGTGTACAAACGATGAATATGCTAAAGCCATGTGAAACTAGTCAAGTGAAACATCAATAATTGAAGTATAGTAACTTAGTTGATCTTGATGGTTAAGCTGGAAGAAGCATTACCTGCTCAAGAAAGGAGTATATTAGAAAGAAGCTTAAAGCTCATGAAAAGAAGCCGTAGTGCTCAATAAGAAAGATTTTAAGCAATACAGAGCTAGTGAGCTTTATAATCTCTTAGAGATTTATCATTAGATAGTTTTGTATTAGAAAGTAAGGAGTTACTTTTTAAGAACTTGCTAGAAACACTTAGGTGCTCATGTACTTCATTTGTGTAATCAACTTGTAAGAAGCATATTAGTGCACAAGAAAATCCTTGTAAAAGGTGTTGTTCCTTGAGCGATCAAGTGAAGACCAGAATGCTTGAGAAGACTAAGTGTGTTTCTAACAGCTTAGCAAATGATGTTCCTTGAGTGGCTAAGTTATTATTCAAGTTGCTTGAGAGGGCCAGGTCATTTTCTAACGACTTGGAAGTTGATTCCTTGAGTGGCTAAGTTATTAGCTAGGTTGCTTGAGAGGGCCATGTTGTTTTCTAACGGCTTGGAGGTTGATTCCTTGAAAGGCTAGTGAGAGCCAGGATTCTCAAGAAGGCAATGGAAGGTATCCATTGTGGTTGTAATCATTGATGATTATTAGATTAAGTCCTTTTCTAAGGCGACATCACCAAGGTTGGTAGAATGGAGTAACTTCGTCAATAGTGAACCAGGATAAAAATAATTTTGTTAATTTATTTTTATTTACTTGTTAACGTCATTAGTTTAATTCCGCAAAAGAGGATGAAATTTGAAACCCAATTCAAACCCCCCTTTCCTGTGTTTCTCAACCTTCAATTTCATGTAAAAGTGTAAGGTTAATCACACACACACACACACACACACACACACACACACACACACACACACACACACACACACACACACACACACACACACACACACACACACACACACACACAAAAGTTTTTAAACTTATTTTATCAATAAAATATTTTCATAAAGGTCATGAAGTCCTGCCACATGAGTTAAGAGTTATTAGAAAAGCTTTGGGGAAATTTTTGTCTTTTCCAATCGATTGACACCTTTACCCAATTGATTGTGTCAGTTCAAAAATGTTCCCCAAGAGATTAGGACATTATTTTAATGAGGTATAACATTGAAATATCTTTGATTCCCTTATTTAACTTGGTAATCGATTAACACAGACATAACTAATCGATTGGAGCTTTTTGCTAATTAATTGGCTCATTATTATTGGTCATAAAACTTTTTCCTTTTTCGTGTGTCAACCTTTAGCCTATAAACAAAGATTTGTTCTCACATATTTTCACATCCAGAAACATGGTTTCATTCCTCACTTCACACTTTCACTTTAAAGAATTATTTTATTTACTTTCTCTCACTAAACTTTGGCCATAATGCTTTTTGAAAAAGTTATTTTACAAGTGAGAAAGTTGTAATTTTGGAAGAGTAGTTTTTGTATGTTCACCAATGAAGTTTTTTTTTACCTTGGTTGAATATTTTATCCATTTAGGGATCGATTGTTTGGGTTCGAAGCTAAACTTGTGAAATTTTTTAGTTTGAGAAGTATTTGATAAAGTCTTTGTTTAGGTTCGAAAGTTCAACCCGTTCAAAAGCTTTCAAGATTTGAGATCAGCCCGATGGTAAAACCTCATAGTTTCTTGGTTAGCCCTCAATAAAAACAAGTTTCAGTTAAATCTTATCTCATTGGTAAAAGCTTGTTTCGGTTCGAGATCAGCTCGGTGGTAAAACCTAACAGTTTTTTGGTTAGCCCGATATAAAACCAAGTTTCAGTTCGAGAGCTCATATTGGTGTTAAAGGCTCCCATGGTGTGTTTGAAGCTTGAATATGAACCACTCTAAGTTTCTTGTGGAAAGAAGACTAGCCGCTTTAATTCACCGTTTAGAAGAAAGACTCACTACTTCTCTCATGTGTTTGTTGTTTGGTTGAAAGTTAGTCTCAAACTTTACTTTTTCTTATATAAGAGAGTTTGAGAGTTCAACCAAGTAAAAACTCTTAAGTTTATTGGATACTCTCAAGATCGATTCTTGGGGAGAGAAATATACATTTTTCTTGTTCGATCGAACCTCTGTAACTCCTGGTGTCTTCTCTCTTCCCTTAATTTTATATATTTTTGCATTTTATCTTCCGCAATTTTATTTTCCACTGCATAACTCTAAAATATTTCTTAAATTTTTCTAACTCTGATTCTAACTCCAAAAGTAGACGAAACCCAATTTTTTTTCTAAAACACACAATTCACCCCCTCTTGGGTGTGAAGTCACATGTCCAACACGTTATTGTTAGAAAATTTTCTAACCTTGACTTCATTATCTTGTTGTTATATGTTAATGATATTCATATTCATATTGTAGAAAAAATATTTCTAACATTGATATGTTAAAGAAGCAGTTGGGCGAGTCATTTTCCATGAAAGGCATGAGAGAAGCTAAATAGACTCTTGACCCACTCATTAAACATCGGCGATGACATGTCTCAAATAACACCTGACCCAAGGTCAGTCAAAGGGAAACAATCATTTCTCCTTAGAGTTTAGGGAGAATAAGTCTTCCCTTGACTATTTCTTTGATAATGGAGTTAGGGCAAAACTGCTCCACTAACTCTATAACCCAGACCCAAAAAATTCTTTATAAATAACCCAATCTTACGTGAGTAAGCTCTCAACCTCACAACAAATCTTAAAATCCCTAAAAATCATAATCACTAGGAGTTGTCATACATTTGTACTTTTAGTAAGTATAATATCTATTAAGGATATTTTTATTATATTTTAAGTTAAAATCATTTTTTTAAATAAATTGTTGATTTATAAATATTAACAACTTATTTATATTAATTAGGGCTGACAATGAACCGAACAAACTCGAAAATAGTTTGAAACTCAGTTCTATAATTAATTCGTTGAACTTGGTTCATGAACTTAATGAGCTGAATATGAGCGAAAAATTAAGTTCGTTAACTAAGTGAGTTGAACTTGAACTATACATAGTTCGACTCGTTAGGTTCATGAGTCAACTCGATTATATATGAGAATGATTATATTGTCTTTAAGAGTAGGTTAAGAGATTTAATATAAATTTTAATCTTATATTTTATTTTAATCTAACGATGTTAATTGTTAATTTATATTCTCAAGTAGGGATGTAAATGGATATTCATGGGGACGGATACTATGATATCTGTATCCACCCCGTTATATAAATATGATATCCATATCCACCTCATAACCATGTAGATATCTGTTAAGCAGGTAATCCGTGGGTTTTACAGTATCCATGGATAATATTTTTTTATACAAATTATTTTTTGAAAAAAATATTTTTAACTTCTTTTAGAGACACAAAAATTTATTATCACATAACATCCATACAAAAGGTTCGACAGAGAAATGATGGAAGATCAGACGACAGAGGAGTAGCAATGGAGACACTGGTTCGACAGAGGAATGACGATATTAGTTGGTTGAATTGTGAAATTGATGAAGTGAGGTATGAATTATCGAAGAGTTTAAATATGAAATGACTAATAGAATTTGAATGAAAAATGAAAGATTTTCTTCAAAGAAAATTTCAAAAAAAAAAGAGAAAGAAATATAAGAAGACTAATTTTTTTAGAAAATGAAAAGATAAAGTATAATAAACTAATGATATTTAAATAATTTTTATAATTTATAAAGGGATATGGATATCCACGGGTATGAATATCATTAAATCCATATCCATATTCATTAACAATCGGGTATTTAAATATCCATTTATTTTATCCGTGAATATTCATTAAACTACCCGCCCCATATCCGTGACGGATTTTATCCACGGATATCCACGGGTACGAATATTTTTGCCATCCCTATTCTCAAGTGAGCAAAATATTTCTAAAAATAGTTATATAAATAAAATTAGCATTATATAAATTAATTAATTTATTAGTGTTTTTTTAGACAAAATTAAATTTCAATCTAATAACTTTTATTTTATTTCAATACTTTATTTTTTAAATAATATTAATTTAAAATGTCAAATATATTAAAAAATAGATTTTTAGAAATGACTTTTAAGTCCGTAAAACAAGCGAGCTAAAACTAATAAGACGAACCTAACGAGTCGAACTGAATTGCTCGTGAATTTATAATGAATCGAGTTTGAGCTTAAAAAAAGTTTATATCGAACTCGAATCGAGATTTGAGCTGAACCAATTCTTAACGAGTCGAGTTGAACTAAGGCGAGTTCGATTCGACTCGATTCATTTTCAGCCCTAATATTAATGCATAAATATAAAAAAATGCCGCCACTAGGGATTGAACTTTAGATTAACAACTTACCCATATTTAACTCAAATAACACAAATCAATTGACTTATCTCATCCACCATCTTAAAATCGTTTATTTGAACTAAATTAATTTTAATTTATAATATTTTAATAAATAATAATTTTAGTTAAAATTTTATTATTTTTCTAATATTCATTTTTTTTATAAATCAACTTCTCCCATTTTTATGACACGAGAAACATACTAATATTAATGTAGTATTTTATAAAAAAATTATTGTAGTATTTTATAAAAAAAGTAAATTATTTTGCATTTTATACTGTGTACAATCCTATTCTATCCACATAGACTAAATTTGTTGATGTATCGACTCTAAAAAATCCACACTTTTTCTTATATGCTTTTGTTACTGTATATTAATTTTATTGTAGCATTTTTTATGGTGTATCTATTTTTTTAATTATTTAATATATTTTTAAGATTAACTTATCATTTGATAATATTATTGCTGATAAATTTATTTGAACAATATTTATAAATGATAATCTATTTTCTAAAGATATATACAATTGTAACTGAAAAGATCATATTGAGTCTTTTTAGACAAATTTATTTGACATCCTTACATACCACTTGTTAAGTCATTAGTGATTTAAAAACTAATGCATAATGTTTTCGCAATAGAAGACACGCGTCTGATGCGAAGGAGAATGCATATGGTTTTGAGGTGCTCTCTCTGCAATTATGATAGAGAAACTACATACTACTTATTTATTTAATTCAGTTACACCTTACTTTTTTGGGCATCGGATGAAATGATTATCTGACATGAACATTGATAAATTTAATTACGAACGCTTACTCAAATTTGTTGGTAGAGGTTTGAGCTATCAAATTTAGAATTTGGTCATGACTTTGATCATAATAGTTCTTTAGAAAATTTGACACAAGAAATGATATCAGGTTTTAAAATGGTAACATTAATTGTTTTTGATAAAGACATTCTTCATGTTAAACAATTGACCTATATGACATCTACTTATTTATAAGACATGTATTCTTCAATTCTTATAATTATTAAATACTTTGACATCAAATGTCGACCTTCTCCCGTACCTAGAATCATATAAGTTAATTGACGTTTTCCTAGTCATAATTGAATTAAGTTCAACACAAATAAAGTTTCATGAGAAAATCCTGAAATATTAACTTGTGATGACATATTTATAGATAATTAAGGAACATTCTTGGCAGATTTCTCAGCCAATATTGGAGTTTGCACATTTTTCAAGCACAATTGCATGAAATCATGCTTGCTATTGAATATGCTATAAACAATTGAAGAAATTCTTGCCTTAAAACTGACTCAAAGTTGATAATTTTTGCATTTTCTAATTCGAATATTATTTCTTATATTTTAATTAAACGGAAAATATTTTACACACTATACACTCTATTAGTGTAAAAATATCTCACATTTTCAGAGAAGAAAATACATGTGCAGATAGATTAAACAATCAATTTTTTTGTTCATTATGGGCCTGTTTGTTTTGACTTTTTTTAAAATATTTTTATAGTATAACATAATTTTTTTAAAAAAGAATTTACAAATAAACTTTTCATAAAAACTTCAAATGCAAATTTGATTTAAATAATTATTCTTGAAATGATTTTATTAAAACTTATTTTAGATATCAAAATTTCAAAAAATCACTTAATTTTAAAGCTATTTCAAATAGATTTTCATAATAATTATTTTTGAAATACAATTTTATAAAAAAGTTGCAATTTTGAATATCTCTTGATTTTTCAATAATGTATATTTATGATAGGATGTCAAAATTAATCTTTCAATTAAAAAGACAAATATAAATTTTCTTTTTATAGTATTTTAAAAAACAGTTTTATACAATCTATTTTTAAAAATATAAAAAAAAATTCATTTTTTAAGCTGAAACAAATAAGTCCTATGAAACCTGGCAAAATCTACTTTTTATTTGTAAATTTTTTTTGAGAGATAAGTTAAATATATCTAACTATTATTTTTGCTAATTTTTTGTGGGTTAAATTTTACATACTCGCGTTATTTTTGTTTTTGTTTTTTATTTAATAAATTATTTCTATTAAAAAAACTAGATTTATTAATAAATTGATCGATATTTTTAGAAAAATTTAGGCAAATAACTAACTTTCTTAATATATATATTTTGAGAATTAACTTACTTCAAGAATAAATTTTTATAATTTATTCTACCATCATAACCTTTAAATTAGATTTAATCAAATGATTATAAATAAAAATGTTAATTTAACCATTAAATTAAATTCAAAAACTATGATATAGAATAAGTTAAATATATATATATATATATATATATATATATATATATATATATATATATATATATATATATATATATATATATATATATATATATATATATATATATATATATATATATATATATATATATATATATATATATATATATATATATATATATATATATATATATATATATATATATATATATATATATATATATATAGTTTTTAGTTTTTAGTCTGCGAGTAAATACGTAGATAAATCCGTAGATAACATCAAATTTCTAAAAAATTTACCGTTAGCTATAATATTTATATATGAGGCGATTGACGCCTCCTCTTTAATCTATATTTTTAAAAACATGATAAAATGGAAAATGTATATTTAGATAAAATTAAAAAACTTAAGTATTTAGATAAAATTTAGATAAAATATTGTCACATTTTTAAGATATATAAAATGGAAAATGTATATTTTTAGCGTTGAAATTGTCTTTATGTTTATGTTGTTGAAGTTGTGTGGTAGTCTAGCTGCTTAAATTTCCAAATTATTTAATGTGCGTATTAATATGTTTGAACAATCTCATACTATATGTGTTAAAATCTATTTAACATTTAGTTTCATGAACTAAGACTTAATGAAAAAGATTAATACATGATAGAACATAGTATTAGTAAGTATTTTAGATATCAAGACATGATAGAACATAGTATTAGTAAAAATAAGCATAATAAGTTATAACTTTGAAACTTGAAGATTGAATATTCAAACCAGATCTTTGGTTTTTCACTACTTCCAGTTTGAATATTCAGAAATTTAATTAAAAGTGCATTTTCTTGAAGTTTTAGACCAAAGAGAATTTATTATGTCATCCCCTAAATTTTATCTGACACCTTCCAATTTTCGTTAATATCAATATTTTAGCTAAAAGTTCTCACAAAAAATTCAGTAAAATAAATGAAATTTTTGATTCAAATAAAAAAAATTAAATAGTATAAGCCAAAAATTTGATACGTATTTATATCGAATTTTTAGAAAAAAACTTGTGAGAGGAAAAAATTATCAGTTTTAAAAAAAAAAATACAATGTTGTATTGGATTTTTTCTTGTAAAATTTTCTAAAATCTGATAGTGTTAAAGTATCAGTTTTTTGTAAAAACTTTGTGCATTTACCAGACTTATAGAGAAACTGCAAAATATTTGATAGTGTAGTTTCAATGGTTGAGATTTTTCTGACAATTTCGTACCACTATGATTGCACCAACAATTGTGTGTCGTACAAAATAAATCCAAACTTGTATAAATAGGGACTGTTGCGGCTAACAAAATGACAGAGTCACCATCATCTTTTATTTGTCTTAAGAGATAGGAAAACAATGATAAAATCTAAAAACTAAGGGTGAGACACTAAGGTTCGGGAGTCGGTTAAGTGAGTGAAAGGTGTTAGGCACCCTGCACCTCTATTGTACTCAATAGGTTGTTCCTTAAATTCTAGGGTTAGTTGTTTGCCTAAGGTGTGTTTGCTTATTGTTTAAATATTTATTTATTTACAAAAATATATTTTATTATTTACAAAGAAAAGAACCTAATATTTTTTATAATTGTACTTGTTAGAGTTTACAACTCTATGCCTACGTACCCTCATATTAAATGAAGAATCAGAGAACCATAGTTCTTCTTAGAAAAAATTGTTTGTTGGTTGTTTTTATTCCTAAAAATAATTCTCACACAACAGGGGTGAAGAAAGGTTTGAAAAAAATGTCTCAATGCACAAGGACAAAGGACTTACAGTTTGAGTGAGTGACATTGATTTTACCCCATTAATTTTATTGAAAAAACATCCCTTTAATTTATTTTCTAAATATAAATTAATTATATATAAAAAACTGTTGGAAATTCAACCACAACCTATGGAGAATTTCACTCGATCAATCTTGATCTCAAGATTGTTTCAACCCACGTAATGACAATGAAAGAAAAGTTTAGAAAGAAAGAAAGAAAGAAGTAAACGTTGAAGAAGAAGAAGATGAACAATTTTCTGTAGAGAACTCTCTGCCCATAAACTGTGAAAATTCTGTTATTTCACTTGCAATTGCAAGCTGTGAATTGCAATATATGATGAGATAAGATGAGATATTTACAAAATAAGGGTTTCTTCCTATTTATAGATTTAGGTTAGCTTGCACCCAAAGGCAAAGCCCAAATTATAAAAGCCCAAAAGTATCTAATCTAATCTTTCTAAATCAAATCTAATCTTTCTAAGACAATAAATTACATATTTAAGGCACCACCTAATTCATTTTGTCTAAAATATCTACGTTCATCATAGACCTTAGCTTCTTGAACACTTCGACTGACACTCCCTTCGTCATGATGTCTACAATTTGATTCTCAGTTCTGCAGTGTTCCAAGTTCATCTTCCCTTCTGCTACATGCTCTCAAAGATAATGGAACCTTATTTTGATGTTCTTGCTTCGACCTTGTGCTATTGGATTCTTCGCCAAGTTGATAGCTGACACGCTGTCAATCTTCATAGTAATTGCTCCATGACTCTTCGCTGTGATCTCTTTGACCAGATTCACCATCCAGGTTGCTTGACATGCACAAAGAGAAACAACTATATATTCTGCTTTGCATGATGACAATGCCACTACTAGCTCCTTTCTCGAACTCCAAGCAACTGGTTCACCACCTAAAATAAACACATAGCCAGCTGTGTATTTTCTATCCTCAGTATTACTACACCAACTAGAGTCGGTGTATCCCACTAACTTACATTCTTTTCCTTCATCAGCTACAGGAAACAAAATTCCGTAGTCGAGAGTCCCTTTCGGATACCTCAGTATCCTCTTCGCCGCTGCTAGGTGTGATAACTTTGGCTTATGCATGAATGTACTTACCATACCTACACTGTATGCTAAGTCAGACCTTTTGTGACAAAGGTATGGAAGTGACCAAGTAAGTCTTCTATATTGGGTTGGGTCGACATCATCTTCATCAGAATCCTTCGACAATTGCAATCTGGTCTCAACTAGAACCGAAGTTGGGTTGCTATCTTGCATCTCAAATCTCTTGAGTATTTCTCCTGCATATCTTCTTTGGTGAATCATCAAACCTCAACTACTCTTATAGAATTCAATGGCAAGGAAATATGACAGATTTCCCAAGTCTGACATTTCAAACTCCTCACTCAAGTTATGTTTAAAGTCTTCGACCTCCTTCTTGCAACTTCCTATTATCAACAAGTCATCGACATAGAGACATAGTATAAGCAATTCACTATTGCTTCTCCTTACATATACTTCATGCTCATTCGTACACTTCATAAATTCCTTCTCTCTTAAGAAGCTGTCAATTTTCTTATTCCAAGCTTTTGGAGCTTGCTTAAGTCCATATATGAGGATTTCTCCTTATTACAAAATAAGGATTTCTCCTTATTTATAGATTTATGTTTGTTTGCACCCCAAGCCAAAGCCCAAACTATAAAAGCCCAAAAATATCTAATCTAATCTTTCTAAATCAAATCTGATCTTTCTAAATCAAATCTAATATTTCTAAAACAATGAATTACATATTTAACAAAAATCATGTTTTATCTCTTATCGCAAATCCTAATTCTATACTCTTTGAACCCTAAGAGTTTTATCCCAAAAATGTATCCATTTCTATCTCATTGCTTTATCCCTTTTATCCCTTGATTTTATTTTAAAAAAATATCCCTTTAATTTATTTAGAAAATAAATTAATTGAAATAATTTATAAAAAAAACTCATGTTTTATTCCTTATCTCAATCCTAATTTTTATACTTTTTAGATCCTACGAGTTTTATCCATAAATGTATCACTTTCTATCCTATTACTTTATCCCATTTTATCCTTTAGTTTTATTTAAAAAAACATCCCTTTAATTTATTTTCTAAATAAATTAATTGTAATAATTTAAAAAAAAAACTCAGGTTTTATCCCTTATCCCAATCCTAATTTTATCCAAAAACTTATCCCTTTTATCCTAATTTTATCCCTTGTTCTCTCCCATATTTCCTCAAAATGGGCAAGGGGTATTAGAACCAAAATATCAAAAGATTAATAGCCTTGAATGGGTGCAAGCCATATAATAAAATCATAAAAATAGGAACCATCCAACCTGTATTGCAATTATCAAGATATAATAAAATAACCATTGCAGGGGGAGATGTTCATCATCATTAATCAAAGGAACACAAACTTCTACAAATCAAATAACTTCATTCCTTGGAGTCACCTGAAAAGACTGATTCATACTCCTCGTCACTTATACTGGTTTCTACATATTCCCAATTGATATCCTTCTTCATATCACTCCTCACATGATTTCCTACATCTTATCTTACGTCCTGGGATGTAGAAGCTTCAAATACCTTCAGATTCATCAGTTTGACTTACTTATCTACCATGTTCTTCCATACAGTAGATGTAGCAATCACGTCATACCAAGTCTTGGAGACCCGCATTAGTTCCTATGAAATATGACCTATAGTAGTACAAGACATGAGGTGAACCTTAGGCAGGTTTCCTTCTATAGTCAGATATGTAATATAAAAGTTTTAGATTTGGGAAGCACAATGTCTGAGACATGATTACAAAAAAATAGTCTGTAGCTAAATTTTAAAGAACTAGGGCTAATCAATACACCAGAAGTAAGGGATGGAAAAGATATAGTCAACTTCACAATAAATGATTCTGTTTGTTTCAGAATCTACTAAAAAACATACTCTTTAAAGTTGAAAGACGCCCTAGTGCCTATTTGATATAACAATCTAGCGAGGGAAGAAGTCATACCTAAAATATGATTGGTAGGAGCCTAGATTGAGACTATAATTTTGTTCACTATCACATACTTCACACTTAGACTACAAGTAGGGAGAAAGTATTTACTTGGCCAATTCTCATACACACCCCCAATGATCTCATAGGAAATAACTTTTAATAGAGGAATCCTATAAGCAGTGACTAGCTTACCTCTTCCAATGTATTAATTGGTTATGGAAAGGTAGAAACCAAAACAATAACCTCTAACACGAATCTTCCTGAAGTATTTGATTCCATCATCATTGAATTATTTGAGTATGTTGACAATAAATTCCTTGACAAGCTTGGGATATAAGGGTTCGATGTTTGACATTGTCTTCATAATATGAGCATCCTCAAGGCGTTCAAAAAATATCGTAACACTTTAATGATTCTTTTGAAAGCTATTTTTTGGGGGCTATTCCTTTGTGATGGACAAATTTCCATTTGAGAACACTTTCCTTAGAATAAAACGACATATTATCTAAGGGAGCAGTAGGAACATTAACATGAATCTTCTTTCCACCAACTATTTTATTCTTTTTATACAAAGGGGGAACCACTAAGTCATCAATATTGTGCTCTACATATTCCACATCATCCTCTATAATAGACACAAATTTTATTTTTGAAGCAATATTTTTTTCTAGTTAATCTTTTAACTGTAGCGTCAAATGTCTTTTTACCACCACCTTCCTTTTTCTTGGGTGCCTTTTTTTTCTTGGCCAGAGTAGGGACCTTCTTAGAAGGAGTCCTATTAGCCTTTAGAAAAACCTTCTTATTTTCAATATTTTTATTAGATTTCTTGATAGACATTTTACTTTTACTAGGAACATCATCATTCATCACATCTTCATTGACAATGACAAACTTAACATGACCTTCATTATTACTAGGGACAAAAAATTCTTTAGTATGAACATAATCATCAACATTGTCATAAATTTTGTCACTCACATTATTCACCATATCATTCACTTCAGGATTAACAAGGCAAATTTATCATCATCCTTTTGAGTTAGAGAATCAGTCTCTAACATGTCAGACAGGTTTTGGGGTCACATCATCAACTTCCTCTTGGATTTCCTCTTCAATGAGGATTTCTTTTTATGTCTCAGGTTCTTCTTCTTGAGAGTCTTTCTTAGCTTCTTTAGACATTTTTTTTTGCCTAACTTGTTGTTCTGGCCTGGCCCCCGGCCTGACCGGGAAGGCCCAGCCCACCTATACTTGGGGAAAGGCCCAAATGAGCCTTTCTCAAGTGTGTCGAGCACAAGGCTCCCGTCGACCAGGCATTGCCCTACCAGGAAGAACGCTTCCCCTGCCAGACAGAAAGACGTTTGCCTCAAACGTTCTCCACGTGCTCCCCTCTGTGGGGACACATCATTAGACAACTACCCACCTCCGAAAGAACAGGTCAGCCCACCTTCCGGAGATCACGGGACAATTGATCTATGGCGAAGACCACGTCCTGGTCTTCACTACGCCATGTAAGCCATAGCAGTCACTTGGGTTGGGCCTGGCCATCCATCCCAACGCAATTGACCGTTGGCCCTGCGTTGGGATCTCTCTATAAATACCCTCTTTCGTAAGAGGGTCAGGTATTCAATTCTCTATCTCTCTTCTGTATTTGCTTTCACTCTGGTCCATTACTCATTTTGGCATCAGAGTGTCTTGCAGGTACATCCCCTCCTCTTCCATACTCCTAGTGAATAGGCAGCAGATCAAAGACGCGTGGCGGTCCAGCGATTCCCTTCTGATCAGGTCAGATCAGTGACGCCGTCTGTGGGAAGCTAAACTTCTCCGTTCCTCCGAGCAGAGAACCAAAGTTTCACCTCTCAACACTCCAGAATCATGACTAGCCCACGCCATGATGACGCTGTTCACAACTCCTTCATCGTCCTTGCCGCCAACGGCAACGATCACATAGGGACATCTCAATTCCGTGAGACCGACATCAGGGACGGCCAGACTGCCTCCCCTTCCCCCGAAGGCACGCTGCACCACAAAGTTCCTCGGGCAAGAAGCCAGGCAGTGTTCCATCCTATCCCCACTCCAGCTGGCGCGGACCCGATGATGGTCGCCCTCTTCACGCCCATCAACCAGACAAATCAGATGTTGTTCCAACAGAATCAGCGCATTGACACGCTCGAACACGAGGCCCCATCCCACTCCCCTCCGCGGGAAGAGCAGTATGGGAACTCGAGCAGTCTATCACCTTGTCCACAAAGTCATCGACCATAGTTGGAGAGGCCCTAACCCGTTGTCTCCAAGAAGCGGGCAAGGTCGCCGACCAGAAAAGAGAAGTGAGCCCAGGAGCCGAGGACGATGAAGGCAGAACCCCTGGTCAGGCAACCGAGGGTACGAAATCAACCCCCTCCTCGACTCAGGCCTTCACCTCCTCTGTCCTCGATTCTTAGTGACAAGGACGACTATAGGACCCCCTTGTCTCAGGAGATCATGGCAGCTCCCATCCCCCACGGGATGGAAAAACCACCTGTGCTCTCGACGTACGATGGCACCTCGGATCCGGACGATCACCTGGAAGATATCGAGGCTATGCTCGACTACCGCAACGTCTGGGGAGCCATCAAATGTAGGCTCTTCCCAACGACCCTGCGGAAGAGCGCTATGACATGGTACAAGAGCTTGGAGCTGGAGTCCGTAACATCGTGGAGGGTCCTAAAGGACCTCTTTTCACGAAACTTTACGGTGTCTAGGCGCCACCCAAAGACAGAAGCCGCAGTGGGCGCGATCATCCAGGGCCCCGACGAGCCCCTCAGGAACTACATCGAGAGGTTCACAAGGGAAGCGGGCAGGTAACAACTTCAGACGAGATGGAGCATTACCTAATGGAACAAGGCCTGCGCTGGGACTCCAAATTCTATGAGGCCGTGGCCATCCATCGACCAGACTCCCTCCAAGATTTCCTCGACCGGGCTCGTTATTATATCCGGTTCGAAGAAACACAAGCTGCTAACTCCACCCATGACACCAGGGACAGAGAGATCCCCCGCGGGTCCCGAGACAACAGAGCCTCAAGCCACCAGCGCGGGGGAGACCGACGGCGAGAGGACCGTCCCCGAGAGCCCTGCGAACAACGTGGCCCAACTGGTCGGTTCATAGAATACACCGTACTGATCGCCTCCCGCGAGCGCATACTGGCCGAGTGCGCCAAAACGGAGTTTGTTCAGGGAGGTGTCCGTTTTCCAAAACCGGAACCCACCAAAGCCAACATGGACAAATCAAAATACTGCGGCTTCCACTGAAGCCACGGTCACGTAACAGAGGATTGCATCCACCTAAAGGATGCAATCAAGATCCTGATCAATGACGACCATCTTAAAAGGTACACCCGAGAAGGAGAGCCCCCGCGGCAGGAGGCCCCCGAAGCAAAAAGAGTCGAGGACCTCCCTCCTCCAGAAGGAGAATCCGGCCTACAGGTTTCCCTCAACGTCAGCCGACCCGAGGACTGGTTCGCCCTCAGGGAGTTCAGCCTTCCCACCAAACTTGAGCTACCCGAGGAGCCAGTGCGCCCCACCAGCCGGTGGGAGTATTTCCCGAGGGCAATGGTCATCTCCGGAGGGAACCCGAGCAAGCTATCAGTGGGGTCAATTAAACGGAAGTTCGACGAGCTTATCAACAACAACTCCGACAAGATGAGCACACTCGACAAGTTCCGAGGTCGTTCCAAGCCGATCACTTTCTACCTCGAGGAACTCCCAGGGGAGCCCCAAACTCAAACATTCCCCTACTGATCCGAGAAAAAATGGATAACTTCGACGTCCGACGCATCCTGGTCGACAGGGGGAGCTCGGTGGACATCATGTACACCCATCTCTTCGCGACGCTTCAGCTCGACGAATCCAACTTATCCCCCTACCTAGGCTCCGATCTACAGGGCTTCAATGGGACGAAGACGAGACCATGGGGGTACGTCGAGCTCAAGGTCACCTTCGGGGAGAAGAAAACAGCCAGAGAAATCAACGTTCATTTTCTGGTCGTCGAGTGCCCATCTCTATATAACTACATCTTGGGCAGAACGACGATGGCCAAACTCACCGCGGTGCCATCGACCGTCCACCTAAAGATGAAATACTAAACCAGACTTGGAGTCGTTGTCACCCTCAACAGGGATATCGAAGTCGCCCGACGATGCTTCGATGCAACGATGAAAGGTCTCAGCACAATCGGCCCCTCGACCAAAGCGGCCAAGCCACCTCCTGCCTGAGAGGTCAAACCGAAAGATCACGTTGACATTGTGGACCTTGACTGCCGCTTCACCGAAGAACCTAACCACGAGGACAAATCCGGAGAAACCAACGGGTAGCCTTCCCACCCAACGCGCCCCATTCCAGACGGGGACTTCGAGCTCGTGACCCTCGGGGCAGACACAACGAAGACCATGAAGATTGGGGCGGGGCTGCCCGACCTCGCGAGGAAACAACTAGAGGCCTGCCTCCGTGAGAATGCCGATCTCTTTGCCTGGAGCGCCGCAGAGATGCCCGAACTCGACCCAGAGGTCGCCTGCCACCAGCTCTTCGTCAACCCGGCCGCTAGAGCCATAGTTCAACGTAGGCGTAGGCAGTCCTCCGAAAAGTCGGCGGTGGCTGAAAAAGTTGTAAAAGACCTCTTAGAGGCAAATTTTATTTCGAAAGCTCGATATTCAACCTGGTTGTCCAATGTTGTACTCGTTAAGAAAAATAATGGAAGATGGAGAATGTGTGTCGACTACACGGATCTTAACCGGGCATGTCCCAAGGACGCCTACCCCCTCCCCAACATCGACAAGCTCGTCGACAACTCGGCGGGCTTCAAACTCCTGTCCTTCATGGACGCATACTCGGGGTACAACCAGATACCCATGGTTGAGGATGACAAACAGAGAACGACCTTCATGATCGAGTCGAGAAATTACTACTACAGCGTAATGCCCTTCGGCCTAAAAAACGTCGGCGCCACCTACCAGCGGATGATGAACAAGGTCTTCCGAGGAGAGATCGACGACATGCTCGAGGTCTATATGGACGAAATGATCGTTAAGTCCTGCACGGAATTCGACCATACAGCACATCTCAAGAAGGTCTTCGAGACAGCGAGGAAATGCCAGATGCGTTTCAATCTAGAAAAGTGTACCTTCAGAGTGCACGCAGGGAAGTTCCTCGGTTTCTACCTTACCGAGCATGGCATCGAAGCAAACCCGGACAAGTGTCGGGAATTTTCCGAGATCGCAACGCCGAGATCGAAGAAATCGATACAGTCCTTCAAGGGATCTCACATCACTTTCCCGCTTTGTCGCCAAGTCCGCACAACACGCCCTCCCTTTTTTCAAACTACTGAGAAAGGAAGCCGCTTTTGAGTGGACAGAGGATTGCGAGCAAGCCCTCCTCCACCTCAAACGCATCCTGTCGGAGCCACCGTGTTGACGCGGCTAGAGGCCGGGAAAACCTTATACCTGTACCTGGTCGTAGCAAACGAAGCCGTCAGCGTCGTACTGATCCGAGAAACCCCCAGGGGTCAGAAACTGATCTATTTCACGAGTAAAGCCCTCCACGACCCATATGTGAGGTACCAACAGATCGAGAAAGTCGCCTTAGCCCTCGTCAACGCGTCCGGATGACTTCAACACTATTTCCTGGCCCACACCATCATAGTCCGAACCGAGCAACCTATTAAACAGTTGCTCGGCCGACCCGACATAGCGGGGCGCATGCTGAAATGGCCGCTGGAGCTTTTCGAGTTCGACATCACCTACGAAGGCAGAAAAGCCCTGAAGGCCCAAGTCTTGGCCGACTTCATCATTGAGATGACCCCCGCACTAGAATCAACCCCGGGGGCATCAAGAAGTGGCGCAGGCATCATCCTCGAAAACGAGGAAGGCACTGTCGTGGAAGTCTCTCTGACACTGGCCTTCCCGACGAAAAATAACCAGGCAGAGTACGAGGCCTTCCTGGCCGGCCTCTTCCTAGCAGAAGATCTCAAAGCCAAGGAGATTAAAATCTTCACGGACTCCCAGCTGGTCGCCTCGCAAGTACGGGGAGAATACCACGTGAAAAACGACAACCTGGCCGAATACTTAGCCCTCATAAGAGAGCGGATGAAGAATTTTGATTATGCGGATATCCATTACGTGCCACGCGAGCAGAACACACGAGCTGACATCCTGTCGAAATTGGAGAGCACCAAGAGGAAGGGCGGGCACAAATCCATCATTCAGGAGATCCTCGTGCAGCCAAGCACGGAGAGAGCAAAAGCGCTGCTCGATGTTAATGCCAACGGGGACACCGATTGTTGGATGACTCCCGTACATGCCTATCTTGACAGGGGGAGCCTCCCTGCTGATGCGAAGGAAGCCAGCACCGTGAAACGACGATCCTGCTCGTACGTCCTGCTCGACGACAAGCTCTACCGCTGAGGCTTCTCGATCCCACTCTTCAAGTGCGTCGACCAAACCCAAACCTCATCCATCTTACAAGAGGTCCATGAGAGCATCAACGCGCAACACCTTGGAGGATGATCCTTGGCAAGGAAAGCCTTGCGAGCTGGGTATTACTGGCCGATGATGCAGGAAGACACAAAAGAGCACGTCAAGAAGTGCGACAGGTGCCAGCGGCACGGGGACATGCACCTCGCTCCTCCGAGCGAGCTCAAATCCTTCTCCTCGCCTTGGTCGTTCTCCTGGTGGGGGATGGATATCCTCGACCCGTTCACCTTAGGCTCATATTAGAACAAGTACCTAATAACGGGCGTCGACTACTTCACCAAGTGGGTCGAAGCCGAAACCCTTGCCAAAATCACAACACACAACATACTCTGGTTCTATAAAAGGAACATCCTCGCCAGGTTCGGCGTCCCGCTCGCCATAGTCACTGATAACGAGACACAGTTCACCGACAGAAACTTCCGAGACTTCATCACCAAACTTGGGACCACACACCACTTCACCTCGGTCAAATATCCACAGACAAACGACCAAGACGAGGCCGCGAACAGGGTAATCCTCTGAGGATTAAAACAAAGACTCGACGAAGCCAAGAGAGGATGGGTCGAGGAGCTCCACAGCATGCTCTGGGCATACCAAACAATGCCTCACTCGACCGCTGGGGAAACCCCGTTCTTCCTCACGTACGGAATCGAGGCCGTGATCCCAGTTGAGATTAGGAAACCGTCCAGAAGGACTGAGGTGCCCCTCGAAGAGGAATCCAACGACGAAGCTCTCCAGGAAGAGCTCGATCTAGTCGAGGAGATCCGATCAGGAGCGGCTCTCTACGAAGCCAGGTTAAAACAAAAAACAGCCCTACGCTACAACGACAAAGTCCTGAAGCACGAGTTCCAGATTGGCGACCTGGTGTTACGAAGATACCAAAAGGACTCACACGAGGGAAAACTTGCCGCGAATTGGGAAGACCCATATCGTGTTCGAGACAAGACAGAGCATGGGGCCTATTACCTCGAAAACCTTCACGGGGACCAACTAGCTCAACCATGGAACGCTGAGAAGCTGAAAAAATACTACAGTTAAAACGCTGCCTGCGACCACACACGCCGCGACCATAGGAGCGCGACATGGTACCATCGCACCTCCTCAAAGCTAACGAAATAGCAAGCCTCTACCTTTGTGTGTGTAGGCAGAAGGCTCAACTCAAAAGAGAACCCCTCGACCGAGACTCCCCGTCGCTGTACCATGCTCGGTAGAACATCCAACTCGCGATGGGACGTTCACGCCGCGGGGGCTGGTCCACCATCGTGGTCCATCCCCTTAACTGACCAGGTAACCACCCCGATCACCCTGGCCAGTTCCCCATACTACCGGGCGCAATTATCGTCGAGCTACTCCCCCCAAAACTACTAGACAACATAGTAAACATACATTTCGAGCATACAAACATGCAGAAATAAAACAGGCATATCAACATACAAACACAAACGAGCGCATACTTAAACAAAACAAAATATTATGTTATTAAAGCGGGCACCAGCCCAGTATTCAATTACAAACCCAAAAAGGGCACGCAGGCCCAACAAAAACACTTAGCAGAAAAACATAAAAGATTTGGCGCGCAGGCCCAGGATCTACGAGCACGCAGGCCTGGAACAAATCTACACTTCTTTACCGCCACCTACTTCAGGCTCGTCCAAGGAGGCAGAGTTATCGACAACCTCGAGACTAGGGTCGACTACCCGTCCATCAAAAATCTGGTGGAAAGGACCGATTCTGTCCACGACCAGGATGACATCGGGGTTGACCACCTTCAGTTGCGCCACAACACCAGAAAACCCAACCCCAACTGCCTCCAGACAATCGTTCTCTAGATCCCGGATCTTACCGAGCAGGTCCGCACGGGTAACCATCTGCCTATCCTCGTCAATATCGTCCTCGGCAAGACGGAGCAAATCCTCCAGCTCCCCCACACGAACCTTCAGCGCCTGCACCTCCGCTTCAGCGGCCTTTAGCTTATCTTCGGTGCTATCTCCCCTTTTGCGCTGTGCGGCCATTTCCCCCTGTCTTTTCTCCAGATCCCCAGTCACCTTGGTTAGCCTCGACTGTGCAAAGGTAAGGTCGCCCTGTAGCTTAGATAGCTCAGCAGAGGAGCAGCTCTCATCGCTCAGGACCAGCGCTGTGATGAAAACGCGCATCATGGCAGCCAGGTCCTCCGCCAGAACCTGTCGGCGGGCAGCCCTATCCGAACTAAGGACTACCTTCGCCTCTCCGACAGGAATGTTAGGCGACCTAGATCCATGGAAGTAGC
This sequence comes from Lathyrus sativus, assembly GCA_963859935.3. Taxonomy (NCBI): domain Eukaryota; kingdom Viridiplantae; phylum Streptophyta; class Magnoliopsida; order Fabales; family Fabaceae; genus Lathyrus; species Lathyrus sativus. Next base: position 407,740,502 of record OZ012736.1, on the reverse strand, counting down.
CAGGATGCTGGTGACAAGGCGGGATTGTGAAACCCTCCTCGGCAGGCCCCTCCGTCAGGTCGACCATACCATCTGCCCGTTGAATCTTAGGCCTCTTCGCAGCCCCCTGAGACGTGGGCGACTGGATACTATGGGGAGACGAAGAAGAAGACTTGCCCTCCTGATCAACACCAGCTTGCCCGAAAACCTTAGCAAGCCGTGTCTTCCCGGTAACAGTGGCTCTCGAGGCGGCCAGCTTCTTCATCCTCTCTTCGACAGAAGACATATTCCCTGCAAACGAAAGAGATAAGTCAGTAAACAAATAAAAGGGAAAGGGAGCTCAGGGTAAGAGACAACCACCACCTAAGTAACTAAGGGCCTCGGCCTCCGATGAGCACTCGAGTAGAGCTTTCGTGCTGATCAGCCTCTTCGTTTGGCGAACGCTCCCCTCGTTGTCGAGGATATACCTATCGTCGGGCGTCACTAAGTTCGACGGGGGCAGGCTGACCACGAACGCAACTATTTTTTGATAGCCGGCCAGGTCCTCCTCGTTGAGGGTCTCCGCCCGCATGATATAGCGATCAGTACCCTTCAAAAAATGCTCATTGGTCCACTCCACGGGCACCTTCGACACCATAATGACCTCCCTCTTCTTGTTTACCATTCGCTCCCCTGGCTGATACAACGAGGCACATGCTTCTTGGGTAATCGGCCTGACCACGAAGAAGCGGCCCTTGAAGTCCCGAACATAATCCATATACGTTCAAAAAAGCTTATTCGGTTGTTTCAGCGAGACCCATCCATGCCGACCATCCACCGTCTTCCGTTGCAGATGAAAAAGGCGAAATAACAGCAGTAATATGGCCCTGATCTCCAAATACCTACAGATGAGCTCGAACGCTCGAACAAATGTTATGGAGTTTGGGTGCAATTGTGAGGGGGCTAATCACAATCAGTCGAAGACCCCCCAACTGGAAGTCCGTGAACGACAATCAGAGTCCGACCTTCCAGAAACAGAACTCGTACATGAGGAACCTCATTCTCCCATACATCAAGCATATACTGTGGTCATCTTGTGGCCGATACACCTGCCAGCTTAGGGGATCGTTTTCACCCCTGTCCTCAACAATAGAAAAAGCCCCAATCGGGTCACTAACAAAATACGAAGGCGTGGATAGCGGCTTGTCGGCCACCCACTCCTCAACAGGGAGGACTCGCTCGTTGATAGAGACAGCGCCCGGTTCTTCATCTACGACCATAGTCCCCGGGACCCGCAAAGTCATTAAGACCTGAAAAGCAGAAGGTCACGGTGAATTCGATAACCAAGATCAAATTCACCCTTCCACCGCGAGTCAAGTGAAAGGGCGACGAGGACAGCGCCCGCGGGCGACATTTAAGAGTCATCCTGGTAACATCCTCGAGGGACTCCTTCTAAGTCCTTCCCTCTCCCTGGGATACCCATCCTTTTCTATCACGCATCCCTGGGAAGCTCCTTAAAATCGCTCTACAGCGTCCTCGGGGAATTCATCCTGTCCACATACTCTCCCCGGGACATTCAACTGATCCTATCGTCCCTCCTCGGGGCATTCATTAAAGAAAGTATCTGTCCCCGGGGGATTCAAACTATCCCCTCACTTCTCCTTGGCGCATTCATCTAAAACCCTAAAAAAAACTCCCCCTGCAGTGGCGGAGGTTCACCTCACTCCCCAGGGCATTCAACATGCCCCGATGCCAATCCTAGGGCACGGAACTAGAAAAGACAAGGAGAGGAAACTTACTGGATTGTAGGTAACGGCAGAATGCACGATGGTTGTTGCGGAGGAGATGGCGAGCAGGCACGAATAAATCAATCGTCACGTGAGAAAGGAAGCATAAGCAAAAACGTGGAATGAACGGGGGCTCACGTACTTATACCCCCAGCATGGGACCTGAAGCGTCCCTAGGCACTTGAGTGGCCTAGGGTAGCCGCCCCACATGGCCCACTCAATATTTGACACGTGGCGTAGGTTGACAGTCGTGTCCCTTCGCATCTCGCCGACAACAACCCTTCACGTTTCCCCAGCAACGACGTCCGTTGGAGCCGCGTCCTTGGCGTGGACGTCCGACAACCCGAACACACCCATGCTCGCATCAGGCAGAAACATTTCCTCGGCATCAGTGCCCGACAGTAGCTTTCCCGGCACACTCTCCCTCCTAAACGCAACGTCATCAAGTCCTCGCTCCCTCACCTTGGAGCTACGACTTAGGGGGCTTCTGTTCTGGCCTGGGCCTGACCGGGAAGGCCCAACCCACCTATACTTGGGGAAAGGCCCAAAGGAGTCTTTCTCAAGTGTGTCGAGCACACGGCTCCCATCGACCAGGCATTGCCCTGCCGGGCAAAACGCTTCCCCCGCCAGGCAGAAAGACGTGTGCCTCACACGTTCTCCACATGCTCCCCTCCGCGGGGACACGTCATTAGACAACTACCCACCTCCGAAAGAGAAGGTCAGCCCACCTTTTGGAGATCACAGGATAGTTGATCTAGGGCAAAGACCACGTCCTGGTCTTCACTACGCCACGTAAGCCCTAACAGTCACTTGGGTTGGGCCTGACCATCCAGCCCAACGCAAATGACCGTTGGCCCTGTGCTGAGGTCTCTCTATAAATATCCTCTTTCGCAAGAGGATCAGGTATTCAATTCTCTATTTCTCTTCTGTATTTGCTCTCACTCTGGTCCATTACTCATTTTGGCATCTGAGTGTCTTGCAGGTACACCCCTCCTCTTTCATACTCCCGGTGAACATGCAGCAGATCAAAGACGCGTGGCGGTCCAGCGATTCCTTTCTGATCAGGTCAGATCACTTGTGAACTGGTTTCTTCACTTGCATCACCATCATTCAAATTCTCAACATTAGTGTACATGGATTTTTCTCCTTCATCCTAAAGAATGTCATTAACATTGTTAAAATTAAATAATTAAGTTATTGTTAAAATTAAATATAATGTTTATTATTAGTCAAGGATTAATTTGTATTAGAAATAAATTGTCATTTAGGATTATTATTAAGTATGGTTAGTTTAATAATTAATTTGTGTTATTATTAATTATTAAAGTTAAATAATTATTTAAGTATTACTATTACTTTTAGTGGAATTTTATTTTGAATTATTAGAATGATTCATTTGGTATGAACTTGAGTGTAAGGAGCTATGAGTGTAAGATGTCATGAGTTTAAGTCTCGCCCTTCCCCCCTTTTGCATTTTTTTTCTTCTCCTTTTGTGTTTCCCTTCATTTCTAACCTTTTGGCATTGTTTTTAAAACTACAAAAAATCACAAAAATATTGTATTTTTTATTTTTTATTATTAATTTTCATATTTGTAAAATATACATTTTTAAAATTATTATTTTTCACTTTTTTCAATTTTATTAATAAAATAACCTAAAAAATCATTAAAATTTTTTTTTGAAAATGTTTAGTTTATATTTTAAATATTGCATGTTAGATAGTGATTTTATGCTTTTATAAAATAATTAATTTGATTGATTAAAAAAAGGTCACAAATCAAAATCAAATGAATTTGTTTTTGGGCTTTTAGTTATTTGAATAAATTAGTTTTTATCCTTTTTTTTATATATATATATTTTTTACATTTTAACCTAATTTCTACCTAGTATAAATAGACAACATTTTTCTAACCTAAGAAGAACCCTTATTCACAAATCCACAATTTACTAAGGGTTCTACCATAGTTTCATCAATGTTAGAACACAGGTTGGTTCTTAATAATATCTCTATGTTTTGATGATAACTATTATGAAATTTTGTATTTAAGAATTATATACTCTAAAATTTGCTTGAGAATGTTTGCTGCAGATGTTAAAGTAAATATCACTCCAGAAGCAAATTAGATCTGAACATAAGAAATATGCAAGGCTCTGAAGCGTCAGAAGTATCTCTTAGAAGATTCTGAATGCTGTCTCCAAAAGATTCTGAGCGCTGCCTCCAGAAGAATCTGAAGCAGAAGCCAGAAGCATCTGAAGCAATGAAGTATTTTGTATGAAGAGTTTTCAAGCACAGTTACTTCAGAAGAATCTGATAGTACTAACGCTGCCAGTACTGAGGATCTGGCCCAAAACTCTGCTCTGAACTTATACACGCTGAAAGCACACTTGCTGTAAAGACTCTGATTCAGCAAACTCTGATGAACATCAGAAGACTCTGATCAATTTAGACTCTGATGATTCTTGCTGAAAATTGTTGAAGAAGAATTCAAAGATTATGTCCGTTGGAATAACCAAACGACTCTTTCCTTATTTATGCTAGACACAAGAACACAGACAAAAAGGATTTCTCTGTGCATTCTTCTTCTAGGAAAGGTCACATGATGTGAAGACAAAAAGGCTCAGACCTTTTTGATACACTACTCTCAACGTGAAAAGCTCTTGGATCACTGTGCCTATAAAAGCAAGTCTCCACTCATCTTCTTCAGTTGACGAAACACTTGAAAAGAATACTTTACAAAGCTCTCATACAACTCATACATTCTTGCTAGAATTATTTCATTGTTCTTCATCTTAAGTGAAAAATCACAGTTGTGATAAAGCTTTATTAGAAGCATTTTTAACACTTGTATTTATTATTACATTTGATTGTAAGAGAACCTTAAGAAGATCCAATTAGGATCAGTAGTTCTTGAGAAGACTTTGAACAGTTGTTCTTAGTGTTTACTATTGTAATCAGTTGATTAAATAGTGGATTAAGTCCTTGATTGAGAAAGGCAAATCACTCTAGATTGGGTGGACTGGAGTAGTTGAGTTCAACGAAACAAGATAAAAATCCTTGAGTTTTTATTTCTAAGTTTTATCTTCATACTTATTCAACCCCCCTTCTAAGTATTTTCTCACCTTCAGTTGGCATCAGAGCTCCGGTTCTGTGTGTGCTACCACTTCACAGTGACAGAAAAGATCCAGTGAGAAAAACTTTGATATGTATATTTGGTTGTTATTATGGATGATGCTTCAACATCCAACAAATATGAAGAAAGAGACATAATCAGTACAAAACCCCTTATGTTTGATGGGGAGAAATTTGATTATTGGAAAGACAGGATTGAAAGTTTTTTTCTTGGTTATGATGCTGATTTGTGGGACTTGGTCATAGATGAGTATGTTCATCCCACTGATGGGAATGGCAAGAAAGTAGACAGAAAATCTATGACAGAAGCCCAAAAGAAGGAGTTTAGAAATCACCACAAGGCTAAAACAATATTGTTAAATGCAATATCTCACACTGAGTATGAAAAGATCACAAATAGAGAAACTGCATTTGACATGTTTGAGTCCTTGAAAATGACTCATGAAGGACACCTTCAAGTAAAAGAGACCAAGGCTCTGGCGTTAATACAGAAGTATGAAGCGTTCAAGATGGAAGAATCTGAGTCCATAGAAACTATGTTCTCTAGATTCTAGATTCTTACAGCTGGTCTAAAAGTTCTGGACAAGGGCTACTCAACTGCTGATCATGTGAAGAAGATCATCAGAAGCCTGCCTATCAGATGGAGACCTATAGTCACTGCTCTGAAGCTTGCCAAGGATCTGAACAAGATCACTCTAGAAGAGTTGATCAGCTCACTAAGGAGTCATGAAATTGAACTTGAGGAAGATGAACCTCAAAAGAAAGGTAAGTCTATTGCCTTAAAATCTAACAAATCTGTGAAAGCTTTGCAGGTGTTAGAGGAAAGTTCTGAAGAATCTTATTCTGAAGAAGAAGATGAATTATCCTTGCTGTCCAGAAGAATCAACAGACTCTGGAAGCACAAGCAGAGGAAGTTCAAGAACTTCAAAAGACCAGATCAGCGCAAGGAGTCCTCTAGACCAAAAAGATCTGGAAAGAAGGAAGTTGTCTGTTTTGAATGCAAAGAACCTGGCCATTACAAGAGTGAATGTCCAAAACTTCTTAAAGAAAAACCTAACAGAAAGTTTGACAAAAAGAAGAAGGTTCTAATGGCAACTTGGGATGACTCTGATGAATCTGGATCCTCATCAGAATCTGAAGATGAATGCGCCAACATGGCTCTGATGGCAGACATTGAAGATCAGAATGAAGAATCATCTGGGTCTGAGTCTGATTCTGAATCTAACTCAGAAGAGGTACTTTCTGATCTCACTAGGGAAGAGCTTATTAAAGTCTTATCTGAAGTCCTGAAAAATTATAATCAGATTAAGCTCAAGTGCAAGAAGCTTAAGTGCAATCTTGGCTCTGAGAATAATCTGTTAAAATCAGAAATTGCTGAGCTAAAAGAAAACAATTTAAAAATGAAAGCTGATTTTGAAATAGCTCAACAAAACTCTGAATCTGAAAGTAAGTCTAAATGCAAAAACATTTTAGAAGAATATGACTTTAGCTTTCAGAATTTTCTTGCTAAAAGCATAGACAGAAGCAAGATGGCTTCTATGATCTATGGGGTTAGTAGAAATAACAGGAAAGGAATTGGATATGAATCCTCTTCTGGAAAGGATTTAAATCCAATGCCTGTTGATAAACTTGTTATCAAGAAAACTCCCTTGTACTCTCATTTCAAGTTTGGTCATCTGAATGACATTAAACACACACGTTCTGATCAGAACGTTCCTGTGTTTAAGCCAAAAGTAAGTCAGAACAATACTGTTGTAAAAAAACAGAAGTTCATACCAACTTTCAAGGAAGCTAACTAAAAAGGACCCAAAAAGATCTGGGTACGTAAGGATAAGATTATCCATGTTGCAGATGTTTTTAGCAGAAAAGTCAAGACGCCAGTCATGGTACTTGGACTCTGGCTGCTCACGTCACATGACGGGAGAAAGGTTTATGTTCCAAAGCCTGGAACTTAAATCTGGAGGAGAAGTGAAGTTTGGAGGGAATCAGAAGGGCAAGATCATTGGCTCTGGTACTATTGGTAATGGTAACCTTCCCTCTATATCTAATGTTCTTCTTGTAGAAGGATTAAAGCATAATCTATTGTCCATAAGTCAATTAAGTGACAATGGTTATGATATAATCTTTAATCAACAATGTTGTAAAGCTGTTAGTCAGAAGGATGGCTCAATCCTATTCAATGGAAAGAGGAAGAACAACATTTACAAAATAAATCTTTCAGAACTTAAAGTTCAAAATGTTAAATGCTTCTTGTCTGTTAATGATGAGCAATGGGTCTGGCACAGAAGATTGAGGCATATTAATATGAGACGTATATCTCAGATTAATAAACTCAATCTGGTCAGAGGACTTCCTAAGTTGAAGTTCAACTTAGATGCTCTTTGTGAAGCATGTCAAAAGGGAAAGTTTTCAAAATCTTCCTTTAAATCTAAAAATGTTGTTTCAACCTCAAGACCATTAGAATTACTTCATATTGATCTGTTTGGACCAGTGAAAACTGCATCCATCAGAGGCAAGAAGTATGGATTAGTCATTGTTGATGACTACAGCAGATGGACATGGGTAAAGTTCTTAAAACACAAGGATGAGTCACATTCTGTGTTCTTTGACTTTTGCAAACAAGTCCAAAATGAAAAAGATTTCAAAATTATAAAAGTCAGAAGTGATCATGGTGGTGAATTTGAAAACAAATATTTTGAAAAATATTTTAATGAAAATGGTATTGCTCATGATTTTTACTGTCCTAGAACTCCACAACAGAATGGGGTTGTAGAGAGGAAAAATAGAACTCTACAAGAAATGGTCAGAACCATGATCAATGAGACTAATCTGGAAAAACACTTTTGAGCAGAAGCAATCAACACAGCCTGCTACATTTAGAACAGAGTGTCTGTAAGACCTCTTCTGGAAAAGACTCCCTATGAATTGTGGAGGAACAGAAAACCCAACATTTTATATTTCCATCCTTTTGGATGTATTTGCTATATGTTGAATACTTAAGAGAATCTGAACAAGTTTGATTCTAAAGCACAGAAGTGTTTCATGCTTGGGTATTCTGAACGCTCTAAAGGCTACAGAGTATACAATACTGAAACACAGATTGTGGAAGAATCTATTCATGTTAGATTTGATGATACGCTTGGCATTGAAAATCCAAAGCAGTTTGAAAGTTCTGCAGATAGAGAAGTAATTCTCACAGACTCTGAAGACTCAGAGGCAGACAAAGCTCAAGTGAAGGAACCAGAAGCAACGCCAGATGCAATTCCTTTGACTTCTCAGATGAACAACTTAAACATTTCTGAAGAATCAACTGTTAGAGGATCATCTTCCAGAATCAAAGCTTCTCATCCAGAGAATGTGATCATTGGAAAGAAGGATGACCCTATCAGAACAAGATCCTTCCTCAGATCATCTGAAGCATCATTATTTGGATTGGTGTCGGTAATTGAACCAACCTCTGTGGATGAAGCTCTGTAAGACAATGACTAGATTTTTGCCATGCAAGAAGAGATAAACCAATTCACAAGAAATAATGTATGGGATTTAGTTCCAAGACCAAAAGGATTCAACATAATTGGAACTAAATGGGTCTTCAGAAACAAGCTTAATAAGAAAGGAGAAGTTGATACAAATAAGGCAAGGCTAGTTGCTCAAGGTTACAGCCAGCAAGAAGGAATTGATTATACAGAGACTTATGCTCCTGTTGCAAGGTTAGAGTCTATTCGTTTACTCATTTCTTTTGCAGCACAATATAACATCACTCTATATCAGATGGATGTTAAAAGTGCCTTTCTAAATGGTATTATAGAAGAAGAAGTTTATGTCCACCAACCTCCTGGTTTTGAGAGTGAAAAATTTCCAGAACATGTTTTCAAACTAAAGAAATCTCTATATGGTTTAAAACAAGCTCCCAGAGCTTGGTATGAGAGATTAAGCAATTTTCTTCTGGAGAAAAATTTCATCAGAGGCAAAGTGGACACAACACTCTTTTGTAAAACATTTAAGAAAGATCTTCTAATTTGTCAAATATATGTGGATGATATTATATTTGGATCTACCAATGTTATGCTGGGAAAGGAGTTTGCTCAATGTATACAGGCAAAATTTGAAATGAGCATGATGGGAGAATTGAGATTCTTTCTAAGAATTCAAGTCAACCAAACTCCAGAGTGCATTTACATTCATCAGACCAAATATGTTAAAGAACTTCTGAAGAAATTTAACATGATTGATAGTAAGATGGCAAAGACTCCCATGCATCCAACTAGTGCACTAGGCAAGGAAGAGGTAAGTAAGAAAGTAGATCAGAAACTCTACAGAGGTATGATAGGATCTCTTCTCTACTTAACTGCTTCTAGACCTGACATTTTGTTCAGTGTATGCTTGTGTGCAAGATTCCAATCAGATCCTAGAGAATCACACTTAACAGCTGTTAAGAGGATTCTAAGGTATCTGAAAGGTACTTCTAATGTGGGCTTGTGTTACAGAAAATCTGATGATTTCAAATTAGTTGGATTCTGCGATGCTGATTACGCTGGAGACAGAGTGGAAAGAAAAAGTACTTCTGGAAGTTGTCAATTTCTAGGAAGAAATCTAATCTCTTGGTACAGCTAGAAGCAACCCACAATTGCACTATCAACTACAGAGGCAGAATATATTGTTGCTGCTGGATGTAGCACACAGATGCTCTGGATGAAAAGTCAGCTAGAAGACTATCAGATATTTGAAAGTAACATTTCTATATTCTATGATAATACTTATGCTATATGTTTGTCTAAAAACCCCATTTTACACTCTAAGACAAAACATATAGAAATTAAACATCATTTCATCAGAGACTATGTTCAGAAGGGAATTATAAACTTAGCCTTTGTTGATACAGATCATCAATGGGCATATATTTTCACAAAACCCCTTGCTGAAGATAGGTTCAAATTTATTCTGAAAAATATTGGTATGGATTTTTGTCCAGAATAATATTTATCAGAAGCAAATTTTTCAGATGTAAAATGTTTATAACTTTGAAGTATTTCATCTGTTGCTTATTAGATTTATGTTTATTTGTGTGTATATGAACTAACCAATCTTAGAGGATCTGAACGTTGGCTAATGTTTCCTTTCTTAAGAGAATTCAGAAGCACATGCAAGCAAACACGTGTCACTCTGAATCTGAAAAGATAGCATGTACACTACTGAAGAGACATTTGAAGTATGGTTTGAATAGTGAAAATCTTGATTTTCCCCCCAATTTGTCAGAATCAATTAATGCGTGAAATGATTTTTATTCTCTTTCATTAATTGTCATTAAATGCTATGTGAAAACGTGCTTTGTATGTCTGTTTGAGTGCCTTAAGTGTTTTCTATAAATACCACATCTCACACCAATTTCACACTTTTCACATCACAAACAAGTTTATGCATTTCTGTCTTCTATTCTCTCTTCATAAAAACCCTAAACATTCGTCCAAATCATCTTCATCATCTTCAATGACAACCTCATCTTCTACAGCAACTCAGTTTCAATAAACCATGGCTGCAGTTACTTCTGCAAATATGGGTGTGACTCCATTCACTGTACCTAAAAGGACTTTGTTAACTCCTGTTGACAAACTTGAAGTTCTCTGTGAATCAATGGTGGAATTTGATTCGTTAGCTGAAAATGGGTTTGAATTTCGTTCAATAATTGATGCACAAGGCTGGGTAAAATATTTTGACAGATTATTTGGACCAGTTTACCCTCATCTGGTGAAGGAGTTCTGGATACATGCTTCTGTTTATCCCAAATTCATTTTATCTTCTGTTCTGGGAAAGGAGATCATAATAACTGAAGATCTAATCAGGAAACTCATAGGGTATGAGGAAATTGATGGAGTATGTCATCTGCCAGCTGGGCGTGTGGACATGGAGGAAGTTTATGAGGAAGTCATCTCTTCTGGACAGGCCTCTAACAAATTTAAAGATCTGAAGCCTGACTACAAAATTTGGGCAAAGATTTTTCTGGGATGCATTCATCACAGAAAATCTACCAACTCTCCAGATTACGTGAACAATGAACAACTCTACTTCATGTACTGTTTAAGTCAGAGCACTAAGGTAGATCTTCCTTACATTCTATTTATGCATTTATGGAATTATATCAATGCTTCAAGAGAATCTGTAAAGGATAAGGGTCAGAAGATCAGAACATGGATCCCCTTTGGAAGGTTATTTTAGACATTCTGACAGAGAATGGTCTGGTGACTGCTCTGTATGAAGCTGGAGTTAAGGATGAACTTGAATCCATTGTTGGAAAACCTCTGAATGCAAAGAGTCTTCAGAGACTAAAAATTGTAGAGGAACTCACAGCTGCACCCAAGAAGTTGAATATCTCTGAAATCAGTCAGAAGAGAATTCCTGTTGATAATTTTCCACTGTTTGGTGCTGAAGAACCAAGGGATATCATTGTGAGATATATTGATTCATGCAAATCAGATGGAACGCCCATTCCTGCAGATATTCTGAAAAGAGCAAGAGAACCAATGCCAGATGTATACAATGAGAACATGAGGAAAAAAAGTCAGTCAGAAGGAGAAGAAACTACTGCTCAGAAGAAGCCAAAAGTTGCTGACAAGCCACAAAAGCTGATCAAGAGAAAAGCCTCTGGAGACGTTCCTTATGTTCCCACAAAGCGTATCAAGACCAAAGGTACTAAAACATCTGTATCTTCTTTCTCTAAAATTGTTATGAATGAATCAACATTTAGTTCTATTCCAAAACCACCTCCTACTAAAAAATAATCTATTCCTGCTTCATCCCAAAACTCTGAACCATAAAAAATTCCTTCCCCACAAAAATCATCTGATCCTATTTCCACTACTCCACAAAAACTTCTGTTATTCCATCATCTGAACCAACAACAACACCAGCAAATCAAACTCCACCACCTATAACAAAACCAACAGAACAACTTTCATCACAACAACATCCAGAAAAATAACAACTAGATTCATCTGAACCCATACAATCTGATCCAGTTGCATCTGATCCTGTTGCATCTGAATAAGTTGTTACTGAACCACCTATCTCTGAACCACTTGTGTCTGAACCTCCTTCAAAACCTTCTTAAAATCAACCAGAATCAACCAATCCTCCTGAAACACATATACCTGAGACAGAGGTTCTAAACGTTAAACCACTCAAGACTGTATTTGAAGTGTCTTCTATATCTTATACCCCAACCACATCCTCTGATTCCTCAGAATCTGATATCCATCCAGATATTCTTTTACCTCCCTCTCTCAGAACTTTTGAAGATAACCAACCAGAACCACCCATCTCTTCTGAAATTACCATTTCTGAAACCATTCCTGAACCAAGAACATCTGAATTTGTTTCAGTTGTTTCTGCTAAACCTTTTCCATCTGATCACCTTCCATCTGGACTTGAGATTGACAATTTCTTTGATCAACCACCTCAATATGTTTTTATCCCCTTTCTGATTAAAGAAAAACAATATGCATTTATTCCCTATTTTGACAATCCAAAGGCTGTGATACCGTCTATTCGCAGAATCAAACCATTCTTTCGTATCATGCCAGCCCAGAAGAAACCAGCCTATCCTAGCCCTCTCATTATTATTCCTGAATTTACCATTCCTCCACCACCTCAACCTAAGCCTTTCACTTTGGAAACCCTTCTGAAACCAAAATCTAGGCTGAATGTTGATCATTTATTTACAAGTTTTATGAAAGAAATAGAGATGAATTTAGGCTCTGTTCAGAGAAAGTGCTTATCAACAATGGATGCAAATGAATCTGATGCTATCTGGAATAGCTTCATTCACAGATTCAATACCGTAGCCTCAAATCTGAAGAATGTATGTTATGATGATGTGAAGCTCAGATTTGCTGAGGTTGCTAGAAGCTTAATCTGGACTGTTAAAAGATCTGAACCATTGCTTCTTGAAGATGTTCCTTCATCCTCTGTAGTATGTGATACAGAAGTGACTGCTGAGTCTGCATCTAAAGAAAAACCTATGGCTATGACTCTTGTAGAACATCCCTCTGGATCTGTTGCTCCTGGCTCTGCATATCCTATGGAAATTGACTCTGTTCCTGCTTCAGAATCTGCCCCACCTTCTTCATCTGAGATCAAGAAAGAGTATCTAGATCTTGAAGATAAGATTGCAGTTCTAAAAGCTGGTCAATCTGAGATTAAGTCATGGATGGTCAAGCAAGATCAGAAGTCTGAAGACATGGCTCAATGGATGTCCAAACAAGATCAGAAGAATGAAAATATGGCTAACTGGATGTCAAAGCAAGAACAGTCCTCATCTGAGATCACTAACCTGTTGAAGATGATTTTTTCCAAACAAACTTAGTTTATTTTTTTTAATCTGATGTTTGCACATGTACTTGAATCTTATCTGATGTTTGTAGTATTTGCTCTGAATGAATGAATGACTCAATGTTTTCTCTACCTGATTTATCTTTTCTGTATTTCCTTTTATTTGTCTTTTAAAGTTTTTTTTCCTTTTTGATTATGACAAAAAAGGGGGAGAAAATGGATCTGACTAGTCAAATAAACTCTACCTAAATGAAACTTCAAACATATCAATTTTATCTAACGTAAACTCTTAATGTTTCAGATCGTTTGATAACTCTGATGTTTTTTCTTTAAAAGAAACTCTAAGACTCCCAGATCATATTTTACTTATCAGACTCTGACTCTGAAACATGCAAGATCTAATGTTTAGAACATTCAGGCTCTGATTCTGAAAAGAATACTCATGCAAAAAGGGAAGTTTCTATTCTTTCTTAGTATTCAATTCAGGGGGAGATTCATCATCTCAGGGGGAGTTATAATTATTTTCGTTACTATTGAACAAAATTTCTGATGTTTTTGTCATCATCAAAAAGGGAGAGATTGTTAGAACACAGATTGGTTCTTAATAATATCTCTATGTTTTGATGATAACTATTATGAAATTTTGTATTTAAGAATTATATACTCTAAAATTTGCTTGAGAATGTTTGCTGCAGATGTTAAAGTAAATATCACTACAGAAGCAAATTAGATCTGAACATAAGAAATATGCAAGGCTCTGAAGCGTCAGAAGCATCTCTTAGAAGATTCTGAATGCTGTCTCCAGAAGATTCTGAGCGCTGCCTCCAGAAGAATCTGAAGCAGAAGCTACAGAAGAATCTGAAGCAGAAGCTACAGAAGAATCTGAAGCAGAAGCCAGAAGCATCTGAAGCAATGAAGTATTTTGTATGAAGAGTTTTCAAGCACAGTTACTTTAGAAGACTCTGATAGTACTAACGCTGCCAGTACTGAGGATCTGACCCAAAACTCTGCTCTGAACTTATACACGCTGAAAGCACACTTGCTGCAAAGACTCTGATTCAGCAAACTCTGATGAACATCAGAAGGCTCTGATCAATTTAGACTCTGATGATTCTTGCTGAAAATTATTGAAGAAGAATTCAAAGATTATGTCCGTTGGAATAATCAAACGACTCTTTCCTTATTTATGCTAGACACAAGAACACAGACAAAAAGGATTTCTCTGTGCATTCTTCTTCTAGGAAAGGTCACATGATGTGAAGACAAAAAGGCTCAGACCTTTTTGATACACTACTCTCAACGTGAAAAGCTCTTGGATCACTGTGCCTATAAAAGCAAGTCTCCACTCATCTTCTTCAGTTGACGAAACACTTGAAAATAATACTTTACAAAGCTCTCATATAACTCACACATTCTTGCTAGAATTATTTCATTGTTCTTCATCTTAAGTGAAAAATCACAGTTGTGATAAAGCTTTATTAGAAGCATTTTTAACACTTGTATTTATTATTACATTTGATTGTAAGAGAACCTTAAGAAGATCCAGTTAGGATCAGTAGTTCTTGAGAAGACTTTGAACAGTTGTTCTTAGTGTTTACTATTGTAATCAGTTGATTAAATAGTGGATTAAGTCCTTGATTAAGAAAGGCAAATCACTCTAGATTGGGTGGACTGGAGTAGTTGAGTTCAACGAACCAGGATAAAAATCCTTGAGTTTTTATTTCTAAGTTTTATCTTCATACTTATTCAACCCCCCTTCTAAGTATTTTCTCACCTTCAATCAAGAGTTTATCAAAAAAGTTCCATCAAGGGGTTTCACCAGAGTTTTATCAAGGGTTTCATCAGAGATTTTATCAGGGGTTTCATCAAAGGTTTTATCAGGGGTTTCACCAATGGTTTCATCAGGGATTTTATCAGGAGTTTCATAAGAAGTTTTACCAGGGGTTTCTTTAGGGGTTCATCAGAAGTTTCACCAGGGTTTTATCAAACAACAACCAGATGATCGTCAGAGTCCTACCCGATTTCATAAAAAATGATCGGATGATCATAGGAATCGTATGCAAGTTTCACCCGAAGGGGTTGAGACTGATCAAAGGGGTTCTCCTAGGGTTTTTATCAAACAATGTACAAAGGATCGTCAAATTTACTTGATTTTCGTAAGATGATCGGATGATCATATAAATTGTATGACATTTTTCGTTCAGATGGTTTGAAATTAATCAACAAGGGTATCATCAGAGTTCCATCAAAGGTTGGTTTGGATACCAACCGAGCGTCAAAGATTTCAATACTTACTCATCCCCATAATATACTAATTACATGGTCAAAATTAGGGTCTCTCTCTATATTTAACCATCTTCTCTCCGAGAAGATGAAGGTTCACATTCATCATCATCTCAATTTAAAGTTGATTAAATAAGAGCAGTTGTTGTACCCAACATTTTGACCACTTATTCTTTTCATTTTCATCTAACTTAGAGCTAGGGTACTAGCATATCCAGAGATTTATACAAGTCATCTGATCAACCCCAATGACCTAAAAAGTCAAAAACGACCATTTTTTAGTTTTTATTCTCCCTTAAGGGGTTTGGTATTACATTAAGAATCTATAGTTTTCTAATTATTTAACATCTGATTTTCATTAGAAAAAATTAGGACTAATTTAATAGGCCTATTATTAATAATTATAGGGGTTTAACCTTTATTATTATAACTAGTATTAGAAATTGAGTTTTTTAAAATTATTATTAAGTTATATTTTTTAGTTAAAGAGATTATTATTATTATTATTATTATTATTATTATTATTATTATTATTATTATTATTATTATTATTATTATTATTATTATTATTATTATTATTATTATTATTATTATTATTATTATTATTATTATTATTATTATTATTATTATTATTATTATTAGATGGACTAATATGTATTATTAGTTTTTACGGTTTATTTAATTATTGTTAGCTGTTAAGATTAAATAATTAAATAATTGTTAAAATTTAATATAATGCTTATTATTAGTCAAAGATTAATTTGTATTAGAAATAAATTGTCATTTAGGGTTATTATTAAGAATGAATAGTTTAATAATTAATTTGTATTATTATTATTAATCATTAAAGTTAAATAATTCTTTAAGTATTATTATTATTTTTAGTGGCATTTTATTTTGAATGATAAGAATGCCCCATTTGGTGTAAATTTGGGTATAAGGACTTATGAGTGTAAGAGATAATTGGTTCAAGTCCAACGCTTTCCACTTCTTACATTGTCTTTTTTTTATTTTTCTAACATTTTTGCATTAATTTAAAAACTAAAAAAATCACAAAAATTTAATTTTTAATTATTACTATCATTTTTAGTATTTGTAAAATATGCATTTTAAAATAATTAATTTTCACCTTTTTTCTAAAAAATCACAAATTGTATTTTTCGCTTTTTATTATTAATTTTCATATTTGTAAAATATGCATTTTAAAAATAATTAACTTTCACATTTTTTTCATCTTATTCATAAACATACTCAAAAAATCATAAAATAAAAAATATTTGAAAGAATTTTGTTCATATTTTAAATATTGCAGTTTCGAATATTGATTTTATGATTTTAAAAAAAATGAATTTGATTGGTTAAAAAAAAGTCACAAATCAAAATCAACATGTTTTTGAGATTGTAATTATCAGAATAAAATTAATTTTTTTCTTTTTATTTCTTTCACTTTAACCTAATTTCTATCTAGTACAAATAAATAACATTTTTTTAATCTAAAGGAACCCTTATCAATTTGTTTACTAAAGTCATATAAAAATGACACTTGTTTTTTGCAATACAAATGAGTTCACTCTAACGATTCCATTTCTAAACTTCATTTTCGTATTCACATTGATTTTATTTTTTTTTATTTTTTTATTTTAATCAATTTCTTTCCTCATTTTGTTCAAAGTTATTTAATGCAAAAATATCATTTAAATAAAAAATAATTCAATTAAAAACATAGTTTAGGTTAATCAGTACATTTTGAATTCAATGAAATTAGTTAAGAAAAAAATTAATTTAATATAAGATAACTTAAATATTTAGAAAAGATTAAAATACTAAAATATAATTAAGTGAAAAATGAATGAAATGAGAAATAAAAACTCAATTTAATTATTTAGGAAAAATCATGTATAAAATATTTAATCTATTTTTTTCATAGTTAAGACTTAAGGAGTATATTTGGGACATGCATTTGAATTTAGAAATAATATGATTGAAAACCTTATACATAAAAAGCCATAATAAAATAATAATAATGCACATTTCTCTTTTTATATTTGATTCTAAAAGTGAAAAAAAGTCCAAAACTATTTTTTTATACCTTTATTTTAGTTAAAAAGTTAATTCCTTTAAGAGATATAACTTAGTGTAATTTTTTTCTCCTAAACTCTTTTCCAAATAGATTTATTCATAAAATAATAAAAATATAATAAAATAGACACAAATATTTACAATTAAGCATTTAGAATTAGGATTATATAATTACGCTTAAACTCTTTAATCTAATTAGTGTTGCCCATTTTAAACAAAAATACAAAAAATATATAATTAGGATTAATTAAGTATGTTTTTTGGGATAATTTTGGGACAGTGAGATCACTTCTTAGAGAAAGATTAGGATTTTGACCAATCTAATCAGGGATAATGGATATGATATCTTGTTTTATATAATTGATCTTTTTAATATTTTTCTTGTTAAAATAACTATATATATTATTATTAGTTTATTTTCTTAAATTAAAATAATTATTTTATTTTTGGAAATTAACCGACAGATTAAAATCAACTCTACACACTCAAACTTTAAGTTCTCTACCCTTGTGCATTGAGGCATTTTTCAAATTAAATACCTTCTCCGCCCCTTGCATTGAGAATCTTTTCAAAATATAAAATCAACAAAATAAACAAATATTTTTTTTAGCCGAACTACGGTGCTCTGATCTTTCAATGAGCTTGAAGGTACATAGGCATAGAGTTGTAAAACTATGGCGAGTATAATAATAAAAATATTTTCTTTGTCCTTCATTATAACTAAACATTTGCTTTAATAATCTATCTTTCTCTGTAAATAAATAAATAATAGTCAATACAAGCAAACATTTCCTTAGGCAAGCAATCACTCTAGCATTAGGGAAGGATTCCATTGAGTACAATGGAGGTGAGGGGTGCCTAGTACCTTCCTCTCACTTAATCGACTCCCGAACCTAGTCTCTCACCCTTAGTTATTGGGTTTTATCATTATTTTCCTGTTTCTTAAGAAGAAATAAAGGATGATGGTGACTCAGCAATTTTCCAGCCGCGACAACAAGCATGCATTGAGTCTTTGTTCTAGGTTTAGGAACTTTCGTAGCATTTTTAGACACATTTTTTAAAACATTACCCTTTAGAGGTTAGATAGTTTTAGAAGTATTGCATTTACAGGTTTCTAGAAAGACGATTTGAAGATGAGCGATCTCAAAAAAATTTTTTGTTAGATGTTCTACAACATTCACTAGAGTACTCATATCCTTATTTTCCTTTGAAGCTTTACTGACATCTTCCTTCCTTTGTCTAGTAAGACCAGACATTGTCAAGCGCATTCGAGTAGTGAGATCACCCTTGTTTTTCAACTTTTTCTTTCAAACTTCCTTCGGTGGTTCTATAGTGGGAGGACCTCTGGCTAAACCATTGGTCTTCCCTCCAATGACAACTTATTTCATTTTCACTCCATGCATGCTAACCACAAGCTTCTTTTCCATGGAAGGTTTCTTAGCTTTCTTAATTGTTTTCTTATCCTTGCTTCAAGTATTTGTCCCTTGTCTAATGCCTACCATGAAAGAAAAATTTCTAAGATGAAAACCATGGACAAGCTTAGGGTTATGGCGAGAATATAATAGAGAGGCTTATAATGAAATAAAAATGATGAGTGTTTCTGGAGCTTGAGGTGCGTTACATAAAGAAGGAAATAAATTTGAATGTGAATTGTTTTAGGAACACTATTGGCCGAAGCATTTTGCAACACACATTTCTTGGAATTAATGGACTTGAGAGAAAAAAATTTGACCCAATAACTCTCTTTCCATCTCATCAATAATTTCTAGAGATTCTCAATTATGAAAAGACCTATGTCACTTCTCAAATTTTTGAATTGTGTAGGATCTAAAGCCTTTGTAAAGATGTTAGCTAATTGGTTTTTAGTTGATACATGATCCAGAGTAATTAACTTTCCTTTAACAAGTTCTATAATAAAATGGTAATGAATGCCAATATGTTTGGTATGAATATGTTGGACTATATTTTTGGAAATATTGGTTACACTCGTGTTGTCATAGTATAATGTCATATCATATTGCTTGACATTGTACTTCTTCAATATCTACTTCACCCATAAGAGTTGAGTGCAACTCCTTCCAATAACAATGTATTGAGATTCAACAATGGATAAAGAGAAACAATTATCTTTTTTTTCTAAACCATGAAACAAGGTTGTTTCCAAAAAAAAGCCTCCACCAGATGCGCTCTTCTATCTCCAACATTACCTGCCCAATCAGTAACACAATATCCAACAAGAATAGAGTTGGTATCATGTGAGTATAGAGTTCCATAGTGTTGCACCCTAAAATTTGACCAACCGGTTCCCATATCTGGTTTATGTTTCGACGCATTTAGCATTCGCATTCGCATATTGCGTGCATTGCAATTTTCTCAGTCAGGTTGATTTTATCGGGATTGCAGCCCCTGGCGTTTCAGGCAGTTCAGGCCGGTTTGAATAAGTGTATTTTGAGAATTAGTGCTCGTTCCCTTGGTTTTCAGGCCATCTCGGTGTCTGGGTTTCGCTGCGGTTGCGCAATTGTTCTTTATTCGACTTAATCGGCTTCCTGGCATTTTTTAGGATTTTTCTGTCATTTTCTAGATTTTTAATGCATTAATAGATTTTTTTAATAGGTTTATTTGTTTTTGTAGATATTAAATTGGTTAATATTTTCTTTAATAGAGTTTAATAGACTTGTTTAGATTTTTTAAAATAGATATTCTTTTTTTATAGTTTTAATAGGTTTAGTTAACTCTTTTTTTTCTTCTTTTTAATAGAGTTTTAGAAATTAATGGGGTTAATAGCTTTTAGATATTATTTGAATATGGTTTGGAATTAATAGGATATTATTAGATTTTCTCTTAGGATTAATCACTTTAGATATTAATTGGTCTTAATTAGATTCAGCTTTTTTGTAGTTGGTCTTAAATCATCCCGTTCAGTTTAATTAGGCTTTATCATTAGTTAGTTAATATAGATTTATTAATTGAGCTTTAATCCACCAATTAGGTCATTAATTGAGCAGTTTTTTGAGTCCATTAAGTCTGAGTTTTCTGTGGGCCGTGTGTCAAGTTGTGGGGGCCCAATCCAATGCGCCACTTGGCAACAATATAAAGCCCCACCTCACACTCTCTCTCACTGCTGGCTGGCCACGTATCATCCTCCACTCACCTCACAGAATCCACGCGTCTCACTCCCTCAGCATGCATTCCACGTTTCACTCCACCACACTTAGCACTTGCCATGTCGCATTCCACTATCACCCTCTCCTTCGCATGCATGGAGCCACCTGTCCCTCACTGGAACTCCTCACCGGCCGGCATGCAATGGCCGACGACCACCATAACTGCCCGCCGACCACCCTAACCACTCGCCGGCGTTCACCCTAACCATCTCCGACCGCCGCAACACCTACCGGAAACACCATTTTTTCCAGAAAATTCATCCAACTTCTCATCTTCACCATCCACCTCCGAACGACCTTCATCAACATTCCACCGGAGAGCTCAAATTCTCACCGGAAACTTTATCATTTGTTCATCCTTTTCCAGATCCATAGATCTTCAACTTCATCAATTTTTCGTCAGATTTGTGTTCATCGTCTTCATCAATATTCCCAGAAATCCACATGTTCATCATCACCAGAATTATCACCATCTTGTGTTCTTCACCATTTTTTTTCCAGAAAAATCTTCATCTGAAGTTCTTCAAGACTCATCAAATGTTCTCCAGATCCACATGCATCCACGAACGGATCTTCAACAAACTTCATCGCCATTAACATCATCTCCAGATTTTCGCGTGTTCATCAAATCTTTCTCCGAAGATCTTCCGTCCAAGAACCTTCAGTGTTCATCCGAGCCTCAAACGATCATCATCAAGAATGTTGAAGAACATTCGTCATCGCTTGTCATCACCTTCGTCATCCGTTCCTCGACGTCTCCAGAAATTTCTTTACCAGAACTTCGTCAAGTTCATCGTAACTGAGTCTCCGATCTTCAACATCGTCAGATCCACTTCATTGTTCGTCAAGGTCTTCAGAGCTTCAAGAGCGTCCTCAAACATCATCAAGTTCGTTGATCTTCATCTGTTCATCGTAAAAGCTCCATTAACATCGTGGATCTTCAAGCGTCCGCGAAGAACTCTCTAGAAACTTATCCTTCAAATTCTTCGCAAGCTCCACCATCGCTCATCAGTGGTTCCAAGTTTTGCTTCGGTCTCTTCTGACTATAGTAGTTTGTAGAACTAGGCAACGCTTGAGATGAAGTTAGAAGGATAGTTTGTGATGGAGAGAACTGAGAGGTTTGGGAGAATGGTTGCGCCGTTTAGGGTTTGAGGGAAGGTGAACAGTAGCGAGGAGAGTTAGGAGAAGTTTAGTTTTGTTTTGCTGAGGCTGAGGGAGAATTGGACTCGGGCCTAGGCCCATTTGCAAAGTTTTGCTAACCCTATCCCCTTTTTTCCCATTGAACCCCCATCCCTTGTTGTGAAGCATGTTCTGGGCCTAGATACTTGCTATCCGCACCCCCAAGGGGGGAGCCCAATAGGGAAACAAGGCGATTCCTCGCTATTCGCCCCCCCTGTTTGTTTTTTTCCTTAGTGTTTTTAGTTGTTTTTCTGGATTGGTAATAAACCCAGCGCAGTGATATCTGCACCCCCTCCTGGGCCCAATGTATTTCTGCAGTGTAGGAAAATTGCTTTTGCCACCCCCGTTTTAATTTTGTTTGAATTTTCATATTATTTCATATTTGCATATAGTTTACTAAAAAAATCATAATAAATCCAAAATTAATCAGAAAAATATTTCAAAAATACCTCCATGATCTTGGATTTATTTGTGATTTTATGAAAATAATAAATTTCATATTCACCCATTTTTCAATTTAATTTGATTTTTCCCATTTTATTAATTCCTTTAATTTTGTACATTTGATACATGTTTTTTTGTAAATTTGCTTGTGACCAATTGGTGAATAGTTTTGAGTTTATTCTTGTTGGGTTGATTAGATTAGAAGTATAGGTTCCCTTAGAGATTTATCTCACATTTGTGATTTAATTTTGATTAGTTTTGAATAAGGAACATTAGGGTGATGCTGTCGCTTGCGCGAAAATAAGGTGCCGACATGACAGAAGAGTCGCCACCTTTCGTTATTTATCCCTCAGAGCGGGAAAGGAAACGATCGGAAAAACCTGACGAATAAGGGTAAGACAAGGTCATCGCAACCATTGTCTGGGTTCGGGAGTCGGTTACGCAAGGGGAAGGTATTAGCACCCCTCACGTCCATCGTACTCGATGGGATCCACGCTTGTTTGTTTACTTGGACGGGTTGGTTTTATTCTATCTACCTATCAAGGCTGGCTGAAAAAGAAAAGAAAAATGACTCGGCAAAGCGTCGCACTTTATGCCTACGTATTCTCATCAGAGAATGAGAAATCAGAGTCAACGTAGTTCGGCCTACGAAAGGTTATGGGGGAAGGTTGCTCGCTAGGACATCGCATCCCATGCCTACGTACTTCCACATTGTATGGAGATGGTTCTGTTTGCAAGAACTTTGAGGAAGAAAGCTTGTAGATGAAGAAATGGAATCTTGCTTGATTTTGAAGAAACTTTGAAATCCACTTCTCTCCCTCACTCTTCACCAATGAATTCACCAACCTTTTCTTCATTATGATCCACTTGTTATATATCAATCCATAGAAGATTCTAGATTCACCTAGAAAGAGCTAGAATATCATGGAAAATCTCATGTAGTGATATGTGGTATCATCTCATCTCATGCCTTAAGGCCTTTAATTTTGTGCCAAAATCTCCCCTTGTGAGATATTGACATGGAATGAGTGAAAAACAAGCTTAGCTTTGCCTTATGTGAAGTTTCTCAAAGTTCCTTAATATGCAAGAAACAAAATTACAAAGTGACCCCAATTTTAAGACCTCAAATCAAAAATGTATTTAAACCATTGTTTTTAAAATGATGTTTGGATTCAAAATGACATATTGGATGACCTATTTTGGATTTGTACATCTCCCAAACCAATTTCCAACTTGGATCCATTTAAGTTATAAGTCATTTTTAGGTCATTTTCACCCATTCTTGTCAATCCTTGCTACAGGCTTTTCCAACAACTCATGACCACTTTTATAGGCTTAAAATGCCATTTTGAACAACTTTTATGTTTTGAGTTTTTTCATTTGAGGCTTGGAAATAGGAGATATGGCCTTTGCGTAAAATGACCTATAATCACCAAATGATCAAAATACCCTTGTCTTGTTCAAACCATAAGTTGAGTTCTACAAATCCTATCAAGGACTTCTAGTACTCTCTAGAAAGCTAAGAAGATTATATTCAACATTCATGTTGACCAAGAGATCATAGGAATCATCCTACTAGGGCAAAAGTTGTCTGCAAGTTGGGTGACTTTCAAGGACCCAGATTCACACACCTCAGATGACCTGCAATTTGTCAAAACCATAACTTGAGCTCTGCACATCCTATCAAGGACTTCTACCACTCAAATTAAAGCTAAGAACAAGATATACAACATTCATGTTGTGGGGAAGATGAGATATCAATCACATCTTGAGCTAAGACTGCCTGGAAGATGGGGATCAAATTAGGGTTTTTACACTGTCCATCCTTAGAAACCCTGACTTAAAACTTCTCAAACTCCTCAATCATGATGAGTTGGTCTAGGAATCATCTTTATAACATCTTCATACATCATTCCATAATCTCCTGGCTCTTGGATTAGGTCTCAACCTTCTCCAAATCCTTAGTTGACCTAGGGTTAACCCAGTCAAAACCCTAATTCTACCATTCATGGTTGAATCTTCTGAATTCTTGCATAGTGACTTCTCTGGGCTTCATGATGACTTTCAAGACATCTCATAAACTTTCCCAAAGCTTCAAGTTCATTCTCAAAGTCTCAGAATCATCTGAGGAGCTCCCACAACTCTCAAGCTATGAAGCACACGACCTTGGTTTCAACCAATTCCTCTGAGGATCTTTTGAATTTTCTGATGAAGGTATCAAACTTCAAGCACTTGATGGGTGAATAAATGTTGGTCAAATTTTGGGGTGCAACAGCTGCCCCTATTCAAACGGCTTGAACCTGACTGGGTGAGAAGCGAACGGCTCTCAGCTAATCAAGGTGCGAGGCGGTTGAATATCGGTAAACCCGAAAATTTGCCAACTTCACGAGCACACGATACTCTACGGGGAACAAATCTTCGAATACTGCAATACTAGCTGCCCGACAACCAGCTGGAGAAATACTGATCTGACATTGCCGTCAGAAACAAACATCACTCTGAGAGACACTCGACATCGCCGTCGTACAAACATCACTCTGAGCTGGGGATTTAAAGAGTCTGACATCACCGTCAAACAAACATCCAACCTCGCCGTTGGAAACAAACATAATCTGACCTCTCCGTCAAATCCAAACATCCAACCTCGCCGCCGGAAACAAACATAATCTGACCTCGCCGTCAAATCCAAACATCCAACCTCGCCGCCGGAAACAAACATAATCTGACCTCGCCGTCAAATCCAAACATCCAACCTCGCCGCCGGAAACAAACATAATCTGACCTCGCCGTCAAATCCAAACATCCAATCTCGCCGCCGGACACAAACAAAA
This sequence comes from Lathyrus sativus, assembly GCA_963859935.3. NCBI lineage: Eukaryota > Viridiplantae > Streptophyta > Magnoliopsida > Fabales > Fabaceae > Lathyrus > Lathyrus sativus. The sequence goes on along the minus strand of OZ012736.1, from coordinate 407,715,322 downwards.
TACCCCGCCTCGCCGCTGGAGAAAATACAACAGTGAACAACTCTGACCTGGGGTTCACCCCTGGTAAATGGAACAAAAAGGTACACTTGCGTATTTGAAACTACTCCGCTGGGAATGAGAGACTCAACCAAGCATACTCTGATCTGGGGTTCACCCTCAAAACCATAACGAACATCCGAATACTACTGCATACTGATCCTGCCATAGAACTTCAACATCAAAGCTATACGAAACCCTGGCCCCTGGCCACTTCCAGCTTCAGCTAGAAAAGATCTTCAAGTACTCTCTGAAGATGGTATCCTTGGCCTCCAAGGATATAAACGTTGCCCGTCGGCGATTCCAGCTTCAGCTAGAAAAGATCTTCAAGTATTTCTGAAGATAAGCATCCTTGGCCTTCAAGGATGTAAACTTTGCCCGTCGGCAACTCTGCAAGAGGCATCTTCGACTTCAGTCTAAAGAAAATGATCCTTGGCCTTCAAGGATACATGGATCTGCCTTCAGGCAACTCCGCCTCTGCTATAGAGTATCCGTGACTTCAGTCAGGGATATACTTCGGCCTTCAGTCCGAAAACTGAATCCTAGGTCATTCATGACCTTGGGGATAACCTTGCCTTTAGGCACCTTCGCTTCAGCTTGGGAAATCTGTGACTTCATTCAGAGAAATGGTATCCTGAGCCATTCATGACTCTACGGGGATTCAAACACTTTGCCTTCAGGCAAACTCTGCTTCAGCTGGAGAAACATCTTCGACTTCAGTCCGAAGAAACACTATTCACTTGATCGCAATCAATCATCACCTCAGGACAACTGACTTGGTCTTCAGGCCAACACGGATCACCTTGCATACAAAAGCTGCATCTACAAACTTTTGAACCTTATCTCCAGACAAACGTTGATTCATCAGCAAGGAAATCTGATTCCACAGGAACCTTCTGATATCGCCTTCAGGCGTTTACGAAGTCAATCTTCAGATTAGACATTACTGTTGGAGCAAACATATCACGCTGCTAAGGACTTCAAGGATCATCTTGAACAAACAACTTCGTCGGGCACCTTCAAGAATCATCCTGAACTGATAACCATTCTGGAGACTTTATTCTGCTGGGGATTCCAGGAGTCTTCCTGGACAACTCTTGCCGGGGATCTCAAAAATCATCTTGAGCAAACGGCCCTGCTGAGGGATTCGAGAATCATCTCGAACTGAAGACTTCGCTGGGGACCTCAAAAATCATCTTGAGCGAGCGACTTCGTTGGGGGGAATGTCAGGAATCATCCTGAGCACTGATCCTTTGGCGGAACACCTGTAAAACAAGAATGATGATAACCTAGATCATGTTTATGATGCATATGCTTCGGCGCCATGCCCCACACGGTGGAAATGCTATGCGCTTATGCTAAATGCTATGCAATCATGCACAATGATGCGATCCCGTCAGCAAAATAAATGCCGAGGGGGAATTCTCCTGTCAAGGAGAAAGAACTACTCAGATAGAGGAATCATCCTGCTGAGGAGAACGTGGACACGCTAATATCAATCGAACTCCGTCTGGGGAAATGACCTTCAGTTGACTGCTGCAGGGAAAACAACTTCAGTTGATTACTGCAGAGGAACGAAGCTCTACGAGAACCTGGACTTGCTGATATCAATCGCGAGAATAAGTAGCGTGGCCTTCTCGGCTACTCTTCTGGGGATGATAACTCTGTGGGGAAACAACTTCAGCTGCTCAACATTCCACTGGGAAAAACCAATCATGATCTGATCACCCTCCCGGGATTCGGATCTCTTGGATATCTGCAAACTTGGCTGAGGAAAGAGAAGTCGTTCTGCTTCGCTGGAGAGAGTGCGACTCTGGAGAAATGCAGCATCAGCTGTTCAATACTCTGCTAAGGGAAATCCACTCATGGTCCCAACTGCTTCCAAGGATTCGGCTCTCTTGGGGTTCGCGGACTTAGCCGGGGGAGAGAGAAATCATTCTACTTCACTGGAGAGTACGACTCTGATGAGGAATTTCAATTCCGCCGGGGAAGAAGGAAACATCCACCTTCAGGGGAGAGTACAACTCTGCAGGGGAATACAACATCAGCTGTTCCAACACTCTACTGGGGGAAGAGGGGATCATCCAACTTCAGGAGAGAATACAACTCTGGTGGGGAATCTTAATTCCGCTGGAGACTTCGGTCTGGCATCATCAGTTACTGCATACTTCGGCGCAAGAATAGCTTCCTGCGAATCCTGCACTTGTGACCCGGTGCTGGGGAGAACACCTGCTTCGGCGACTTTACTGGGGAAAACACGAGCTTCGGTACCCGAACATCTCTATGAAATCTGCACTTGTGACCCGGTGCTGGGGGATGAATCCTGCTTCAGCGACTTTACTGGGGAAAACACGAGCTTCGGCACGCGACTCAGCTGATGAGGTGACGTTCCTTCAGGATGCGTCTGCTTGGGGAAAAGAATCATCTCTGCCTGGGGAGACATATCAATGCTCACGATCTCGCGTCCAGACTCTGCGGAGGAGAGGCTACTGAACACTGCTGGAGAAGGAGGACTCGCCCTGCTTCGGGGATGCGCACAACACATCTTCTGGAAGGCGCTACACCTGCAACAACACAAACAAACAGACAAGATACCTTCCTCAAGGGGCCTATCAAGGTTATTATCTCGTGACAACATTCAGGTAATTAATTGTTTCAACAATCAATGGGCCTAGGCCCGTAAGTTTATGTATGCGCATTTTATCAAAAACATCGGCGTTTTCATTCACAAACAAAACAGATAAATGCTAAACAGGCAAGCAGAATTGCTGAATAATATGCGTTTTATTGATGGTGAACCCTTGAATGGGCAAAAAGTGTTTTACAACAGAGGCAAACTCCTGGAATGAGGAAGCCGCGCAAAAATAAAACATAAATATACATCAGTATACAAATGTCGGCAACGAGGCGTAGACGAACACCATGAGTTGATCCCTCTAAGACCCACTCGACTTCGATACTTCTCCGACGCTTCAGCTTCGGAAGAGATTGATTCAGATAAATGGCCCTCAGGTTCTCCAAACCACTAAACAATGAAAGTCCATACACGGAACGCAGTCATTTGCTTATTCAAATCCCTAACTTTTGCGTGAACCGCCCTTTACGGGTTTTCAGTTCACCGGGATACCCTTTCTTGCCGAAGCCGCCCAGTGTAGGTTTTCGACTTCGTGGGTGTACATTTTTTCAATATATCCCTAATTTTTGCCCGAACCTTTTATTCTGTTTTTGGTTCGCCGGGATGCCCCTTTTTTGCCTGGACTCTTTCTTTTCTGTCCAGCGGGTCTCTTTCAAGCAAAGTATTTTTTAACTGCGTCCGCGTTCACCGGGGATGCAAAATCTTCACCATCCATCGTGGATAACAACAAAGCTCCTCTCGAGAAGACCTTGCTGACGACATAGGGCCCTTCGTGATTCGGAGTCCACTTGCCCCGGTGATCGGAGTGTGGCGGAAGAATCTTCTTCAGGACGAGATCACCCATCTGAAAGCTTCTAGGACGCACCTTCTTATCATAAGCTTTCTTCATTCGGCTTTGGTACAGGCGACCAAATGCAATCGATGCTAACCTCTTCTCGTCTATCAGGCTGAGTTGGTTCAAACGATTCGTAATCCATTCTGCCTCGTTGAGCTTCACATCAACCAAAACTCGCAAAGAAGGAATCTCCACTTCTAACGGTAGGACAACTTCCATACCGTACACCAAGGAGAAAGGGGTTGCCCCGGTCGACGTACACACCATCGTACGATACCCGTGCAAGGCAAACGGCAGCATCTCGTGCCAATCTTTGTACGTCACAACCATTTTCTGAACAATCTTCTTTATGTTCTTGTTGGCGGCTTCGACGACACCATTCATCTTCGGCCGGTAAGGAGATGAGTTGTGGTGTTCAATCTTGAAGCTCTGGCACAGCTCCTTCATCATCTTGTTATTCAAATTCGAACCATTATCAGTAATGATCCGCTCGGGAACTCCATAACGAAAGATGATGTCCCACTTTATGAATTTAGCTACTACCTGCTTGGTCACATTAGCGTACGAGGCTGCCTCCACCCACTTGGTGAAGTAGTCGATAGCTACCAGAATGAAACGATGACCATTGGATGCAGTGGGCTCGATCTTGTCTATCATGTCGATGCCCCACATGGAGAACGGCCAAGGGGAGGACATGACATTCAATGGGCACGACGACACATGAACTTTATCAGCATAAATCTGGCATTTATGACATTTCTTCGCGAATCTGAAGCAATCCGACTCCATAGTCAGCCAGTAATACCCTGCTCTCAGGATCTTTCTCGTCATGGCATGCCCGCCGGCGTGCGTACCAAATGTTCCCTCATGGACTTCTTCCATGAGCATACTTGCCTCTTTCTCATCTACACATCTGAGTAGCACGAGATCGTGGTTTCTCTTATACAACACTCCATCAGGATTGAGGTAAAAGTTTCCAGACAGCCTCCTCAGAGTCTTCTTATCCTGGGTTGACGCACCCGCAGGATACTCCTTAGTCATAAGGAAGGTCTGGATGTCGTGGAACCATGGCTTGCCGTCGGCGGCACCCTCGATTGCAAAAACAAATGCCGGTCTATCAAGACGCGAAAGGACAATGCTTGGAGCTTCATTCCAAAGATTGACTTTATACATTGAAGCCAGCGTGGCTAAGGCATCGGCCATCTGATTCTCAGCCCTGGGTACATGATGAAGTTCCACTCGATCGAAGAACGGAAGCAGCCTCCTGGCATAATTCATGTACGGCACCAGATTCGCTTGACGAGTTTCCCATTCCCCTTTAATCTGATTGATTACAAGCGCTGAGTCACCATATACGTCTAGATTCTTGATTCTCAAATCAATTGCCTCTTCTAGACCCATAATACATGCTTCATACTCTGCCTCATTGTTGGTAACTGGAAACGTCAGTCTCGTAGTAAACGGGATGTGGGATCCGTGAGGAGTCGTGATGATAGCCCCGATACCACTTCCATAGGAATTAACCGCTCCGTCGAATATCAACTTCCACTGAGACTTCCTATCCGGCCCCTCACCGGGCAATGGCTCATCGCAATCCTTCGCTTTGAGAAACATAATATCCTCGTCAGGGAATTCAAACTTCATCGGCTGGTAGTCTTCAATTGGCTGTTCGGCAAGGTAATCAGACAGTACGCTTCCCTTAATGGCCTTCTGGGAGACGTACTGAATATCATATTCCGTTAACACCATTTGCCATCTGGCAATCCTGCCCGAAAGAGCCTGCTTCTCGAAGACGTACTTGATCGGATCCATCTTCGAAATTAGCATAGTGGTGTGATTGAGCATATACTGTCGTAGACGTTTGGCAGCCCAAGCTAATGCACAACACGTCTTCTCCAGCATCGAGTATCGAGATTCACACTCAGTGAACTTTTTACTCAAATAATAAATGGCATGCTCCTTCCTGCCCGTCTCGTCGTGCTGACCGAGAACACACCCCATACTATTCTCCAGAACCGTCAAGTACATGATTAATGGTCGTCCAGCCACTGGGGGTATCAAGATTGGAGGTTCTTGAAGATACTGCTTTATTTTGTCGAATGCCCTCTGGCAATCCTCATTCCAAGTAATCGCCTGATCTTTCTTTAAAAGTTTGAACATCGGTTCACAGGTGGCCGTGAGCTGAGAGATAAACCTTGCAATGTAGTTTATTCGGCCCAAGAAACCACGAACTTCTTTTTCTGTTTTCGGCGCTGGCATTTCTTGAATAGCTTTTATTTTCGCAGGATCAACTTCAATACCTCGTTCACTAACGATAAACCCCAATAACTTTCCGGACCGCACTCCGAAGGTGCACTTGTTAGGATTCAGCCTCAGCCTGAACTTCCTAAGCCTCTAAAAAAGCTTCAATAAGTTGACCAGATGCTCTCCCTCCGTTTGGGACTTTGCAATCATGTCATCAACATAGACCTCAATCTCATGATGAATCATATCATGAAACAAAGTTACCATTGCTCGCTAGTAAGTGGCCCCTGCGTTCTTCAGACCGAAGGGCATTACCTTATAGCAAAATGTTCCCAGGGGGTGATAAACGTCGTTTTCTCCATGTCCTCCGGTGCCATCTTAATCTGATTGTAATCGGAGAAGCCATCCATGAACGAAAACACGGAAAACTGGGTTGTGTTGTCGACCAACACATCGATATGAGGCAACGGGAAATCATCCTTAGGGCTCGCCCTATTCAAATCCCGATAATCGACGCACATGCGTACCTTGCCGTCCTTCTTTGGTACAGGCACTATGTTGGCGACCCACGGAGGATAAGTGGTGACGGCTAGGAACCCTGCGTCCAACTGCTTCTGGACTTCTTCTTTGATTTTTACAGCCATATCTGGTCTCGTCCTCCTAAGCTTCTGCTTGACTGGAGGGCAATCTTCTCGCAACGGCAAGCGATGAACCACGATGTCTATGTCAAGTCCGGGCATATCTTCATATGACCAAGCAAAGACGTCACTATACTCTCGAAGCATCTCGACCAGTCTATGCTTGACATCACTCTGCAGCGCAACCCCTATTCTGACATTTCTGACGAGCTCTTCAGAACCCAGATTTATGATCTCAATATCTTCCTCATGAGGCAGAATAACCTTTTCCTCTTGTCTCAACAAGCGGGCCAACTCTTCCGGAAGGTCTTCGTCTTTATCAATCTCATCCTCGGCTTGATAGATCGGGCAATCGAAGTCGTAGTGAGCCGTAGAGGGTCCAAAGTCGATGTCATCTGTTATGTGGATCCTGCAATAACAAGGGTTAAGTTTAAAGCAAGAATATGCAGGTTAGCACAAACCTCGTTGCCATTTTACTGTTTTTCAAAATAAACATAAAACAGGAATAACAGAGAACACAATATTTGAGTACGAAGAAAACGCCTTTGATTTATTAACAAAATGCATGTACATAATCCAACAAGGCCCTGACAATAAAACCACTATGCCTCGGGCAGGACATAGGGTTGTACAAAGATTGTAAAAAGCAAATCATTACTCTTCACTTGTCAGCTGGATAATCTCCTTGATGGTCCAATTGTTGAGGCGCTCGCCCGGCTTGCTCGGCTGAATCCAGGCGTCAAGATCACAATCGCTATCCCTGCTATCCTCAGACGCTGTGTTGATGCTTTTTAAAATCACTCCGCCCTTGGTAAATAGGATCGGCCCCTTCCCACGAGACGAGTTGCTAGACGAAGAAGATGAAGTTTCAGCTTCAGGAGAATACCCCAATCCAAACTTATCCTGCTTGATCGGTATCTCCAAAACATGCCCCCAGCCTGGGGTGGAACCGGCTTCGACGACTGCCCGAGCTTCTTTGAACGAGGAGAGATTCATCTCTTGCTTTTCTGCGACGACAGGAGCTACTTCTTTCACCTTGACGGCTTCAAATGCTTGGCAGAGCGTTTCATGGATTTCGCCGTCCATTTCAACATATTTAAAGGATGACAAGTGGCTCACCATAATGTCCTCCTCACCACAGACGGTTACTATGCTTCCCCCAACAGCATATTTGAGCTTTTGATGCAGTATGGACGTCACGGCGCCAGCGGCATGAATCCATGGCCGACCTAAGAGGCAACTGTAGGCAGGCATGATATCCATGATATAAAAAACCGTATCGAACGTCTCTGGACCAACTTGAATCGGCAGGGTCAACTCTCCGAAAACGTGGCGCTTAGTTCCGTCAAATGCTTTCACCACCAGATCACTGGGCGTGCAAAGCAATCCACGAGTGTCCAACTTCATCAATGCCTTCTTCGGAAGCACATTAAGCGACGAACCCGTGTCCACCAGGACATGCGACATGATAGTGCCCCTGCACTCTATCGAGACGTGCAAGGCGCTGTTGTGATCTCTCCCTTTAGGATTCATCTCTAAATCTGTGAAACCTAGCCCATTGCCAGCATTAACATGGGCTACCACCTCTTCTATCTGATTTACTGATATCTCCTGCGGCACGTAGGCAGCGTTCAATACCTTCAGTAACGCGTTGCGGTGCGCTTCAGAACACAGCAACAAGTTGAGAATAGAAATTTTTGACGGAGTCCGATGAAGATGATCTACAATCTTGTAGTCGCTCTTCTTGATTAACCGCATGAACTCTTCGGCATCTTTAACTAGCAAATCCTTCTCTGCCCCACAAGGGACCTCTTCGACGGCTTTGCCTTTACCCTTATCCACAGCATCAGCTCTGACCACTTTCTTTGCCGTAACCTCTGTCGGTGTAAACACTCTTCCGCTTCGAGTAATACCACTGACTCCTGCGAGATTCTGCACAGTCGACCCATACGGCTCCAGCTCTAACTTCTGACCATTGCAATAGACTTCAGCGCCATAATGCCATGGAATGGCGTTAGTGCTCTCGAATGGGATTGGCCCGGCCCTGGTAATAGTGATTGTAGGCGGTCGGGGCGCAGAAATGGTAATAGGTTGACGAGGAATGGTAATGGTGGCGACTTCATCTGCCTGCTTCAGGACGACCTCCCCTGATACACTTTCAACGCTCCGGCTGAACTGCAAAATACCCTCAGACATCAGACTTTGGATACCTTCTACCAGCTGCTCACACCCATCAGGAAGTGTAGCACAAGCCATGCATAACTCTCCGCATCCAGGAAAGAACCCCTTCTTAAGCAACTTAGCCTTGACGAAACTAAGCGGCGTCTTTAAGTCTTTGACATCAGTCAACAGGTCTGCACTCTCCTCTGTGATAATGGCGTTCACTCCGCCTCCCCTATGATGAGGCATATGGTTTTTGGTGACATTGGGCACACTATCAGAAAAGTTAATGACCTTGGCGTCTACCAGGTCTTGCACCTTGTGCTTAAAAGCTTTACAGTTCTCAATCGTATGGCCTGGTGCCCCAGTATGGAAATCGCAAGTGGCATTTGCGTCATACCCCGGTGGTGGTGCCCCTATTAAGGGAGCCAACATCCTCTTTTGAACTAACTGAAGCTGAAGCAAAGTTTGTAAGAGCTGCGCATACGACATAGGCGGTGCTTCAAAGTGACGATTTACCAAAGGAGCCCGATTCTGATATTTCCTATACCCCTGCTGATTCTGTTGCTGCGGTTGTTGTTGTTGCTGCTGAGCTGCTGGGATATTTATGCTAGCAATCTGCTGCTGAGGGCCCTTGCCCTTTCTCCGAGCGTTGGTGACAGCACTCGCATCCCCTTCTCGACGCTTGCCAGCGTAAGGTTTCTTACCACCTCCTCCAGCTGAGGATGATTCACCTTGGATTTTTCCGATTTTTATTCCATTCTCGACATGCTCGCCCATAGTGATGAGAGCCGAGAAAGTCCCAGACATGCCACTGACCAGCTTTTCATAGTAGATTCCAGGAAGGGTAGCCACGAACATTTGCACTAGCTCGCGCTCAACCATCGGCGGTTGAACCCGAGCAGCCAACTCACGCCACCGCTGGGCATACTCTTTAAAGCTTTCATTATTCCGCTGTGAGAGATTCTGGAGCTGAACTCGATTGGGGGCCAAGTCGCTGTTGTACTGATAGTGGAGGACAAACGCTTCAGCGAGATCTTTCCACGTGCGCACAGTAGCGGGCTCCAAGCCCATATACCACTCGAGGGATGGACCAGAAAGGCTATCTTGGAAGAAGTGCATCAGCAACTTCTCATCGTCGGAGTAGGCGGACATCTTTCTATAGTAAGATCGAAGGTGGACACGGGGGCACGTAGTACCCTTATACTTCTCGAAGACAGACACCTTGAACTTATGAGGTACCTTGAAATCAGTAATTAACCCCAGCTTGGACATATCAACGCCCAATGTATTCTGATTTTCAATGTCTCTCATCTTGTCTTCCAGCGCTTTGAACCTGAGTCGCGCTTCAGCATTCAACTCTGCTTCTATACCTCTTTGAGAAAACACGTCATCCTGATGATCCTCAAGCCACGGTTGAGGCACCAACAGATTTCCGACACCAGCATTGCCGTTGACCGGCCCTATGTTGACATTAGCTCCCAGACTACCATTGCCGACGCCTGCCGCATTGAGTCCGATATTAGTCATCATATTGCCATTAGCACTGCCGTTGCCCCCGGCAACAGGAACAACATTCTGTGGAGCATCCACTGGAGGAGGAGTAGGCACGGCCCTGCCGTGCAGTATGCCGTTACTATCAACCCTGGAGATCAAAGGTTGAACCAAAGTACGAAGCTGGTCCTGACCATTAGCGACTACCTGCATCAGTTCCATAAAACGATCCATCCGTTCACGGAGCTCTTAAACATCTGACTGCACCTGATCCATGATCCTAGTCTAATTAGCGCGAGTTGAGTAATGGTGAATGAGTCTCTGATCAATCCTGGAGACTGGAAGCAGCTCGGAACCTGTGTACCTAAAAAACCTGTCAATATTAAAGGTTAGGAAAAGCAACAAAATGTACGCCATGCAAATGCTTCATGCAGATGTATGCGTGTGCCTGTGTGCTTGAGAGATTTCCCCCGATCCTAGCGCCTTAGTACCAGTGCTGACAATAATAATAATAAGAAGAAATCCGAGTCCAATCATGGAAACATCAATCTTGTGTACACACAGGAAGCCTATAGCATCAGCGATAGTCAATTTCGACACATCAGGGACCGGGAACTCGTACACAATAATCTTCTTGAGAGAGGCTACAATAATGCAATATGAGGCGAGAGATCCTGGATCGGGGAAACGGTACCTGTCACAGACACACGTTAATGGAATGCAAATGAACATGCCAACTAATGCAGAATGCAGGCATGCAATAATATATCCAGGTAACTACTGTGGAGATTCGGTATCAACAATCACTGATGAGAAGAAAACCCCGGTGTAAGGCCACTAATATGATCTGCTAAGAACAACCTTCTGGTAGGACCATATGCATAAGATCAAAATTCTGCTCTGTCAAGAACAAATGTCTGATAATAAGGACCTCGGGTGTATGATCAAGAAATATCTGCTGATGAAGTCTTCAGACCCCAAATCAAAAATCTGCCCTACCAAGAACAAATACAGCTGCTGATGAGATCTTCATACCCCACTCAAAATCTGCCCTATCAAGAACAAACAACATCCGCTGATGAGATCTTCAGACCCCACTCAAAAGTCTGCCCTATCAAGAACAAACAACATCTGCCGATGAGATCTTCAGACCCCACTCAAAAGTCTGCCCTATCAAGAACAAATACAGCTGCTGATGAGATCTTCAGACCCCACTCAAAATCTGCCCTATCAAGAACAAACAACATCCGCTGATGAGATCTTCAGACCCCACTCAAAAGTCTGCCCTATCAAGAACAAACAACATCTGCTGATGAGATCTTCAGACCCCACTCGAAAATCTGCTCCATCCAGAACAAACCACTGATGACAATACCCTGATCAAAACCTTCTCTATCAGGAACAGACATACACCTGATAACAAGATCCTCTGATCAAAACCTGCTCTAGCAAGAACAGACATACACCCGATGATAAGATCCTCTGATCAAAAACCTGCTCTATCAAGAACAGACAAATCTGCAACTGAGAACCCTGGTACCAACATAACTGATCCACTGTCAAGAAAACCAGGTGGTCTGGAGGTCAAAGTTTCCTGCAATAAACCCAGTCCCGCTCACAGGTATGGACCTAATCCACGGACAAAGGTACGACATCCTATGCGGTCATCAGCGTCACAGACTTTCATGAGTGACGATACGATTCCCAGAAGGAGTGGCATCATCAAGTAATGAAGAGGCCTCACTTAGTTGACTTCCAAATGATCGGTCCCCAGAGTCAACAATCCTCACGTCTGGACTCCCCTCAGATCCTCAGGACCGGAAAGGAGCACCTCGGCGAGAACCTCGTCTGAGCGCAGATTTCGTAGGGAACTGTGCCTGCTCAGCAGACAGGTTTGTCTACTACTCTCCGCAACTATGTCTAGGTGCATACTCAAGCCCAGGTCCGGCTTCTCACTCATAGTAACCTCCCTCTCCCACAATAATAATCATAATAATATAGTGCTGAAAGTAAATGCGGAAAGGTAAAGGTACGGAAAAGTAAAGTGCGGAAAAGATAGAACATATATGCACAACACCCAACAGATAAACACCCAAGCGCTAGGATTGACTCGCGTAGGGGATGGGAAACGGTCCCAGCATAAGGGATGGGAAAAGTCCCTAGATGCTATAAGTCCCCAGCAGAGTCGCCAGCTGTCGCTTGCGCGAAAATAAGGTGCCGGCATGACAGAAGAGTCGCCACCTTTCGTTATTTATCCCTCAGAGCGGCAAAGGAAACGATCGGAAAAACCTGACGAATAAGGGTAAGACAAGGTCATCGCAACCATTGTCTGGGTTCGGGAGTCGGTTACGCAAGGGGAAGGTATTAGAACCCCTCACGTCCATCGTACTCGATGGGATCCACGCTTGTTTGTTTACTTGGACGGGTTGGTTTTATTCTATCTACCTATCAAGGCTGGCTGAAAAAGAAAAGAAAAATGACTCGGCAAAGCGTCGCACTTTATGCCTACGTATTCTCATCAGAGAATGAGAAATCAGAGTCAACGTAGTTCGGCCTACGAAAGGTTATGGGGGAAGGTTGCTCGCTAGGACATCGCATCCTATGCCTACGTACTTCCACACTGTATGGAAGATCAGAGCAAACGTAGTTCGGGAAACTACGGCTTATTTCCTGCTTTGAAAGAAGTGTTTTTTATTGTGTTTGCGATTTTAACCACACTAGAGACTATGACCTGAGAGTGAATGCGTCGCATGTCACCCAAAGGGTACCATACTAAACATCCAGACTATGGAAAAGAAACTCTCCCACAATCTTTTCTCAGATAGCTTAAGGCTCGTAACGTACGAAAGAAATCATTCATGATTACTGTATCTTAAACTGTTTTGAGATGAGATGAGAACAGGCCCAACTAGGAGGGAGACTATCAAGTCCTACTGTTATCATGCCATGGATTCATCCTATGGTTGAGGTTTGAACAGGGAACTCCTAGAAGTTGTCATGCATAGGTTTCAACCTAAAAGTCTATCATCAAATCCTTATCAAAGGAAATGAGAGTCCTAAGGGATCATGCCAATGATACACCAAAACAGACAAAGCATCAGCTTAGCAGTAAAATGCATGCAATGCAAGTGAGGGAGGAAATGTGTGTGGGGCTTCAGCCTCCACAAGCTCGTCTCAACCTCAAGCCAGTCATGAAATAACAGTAATCATACTGAAAATAAACAACCTGCTATCAAGCAATATACAGATAAAAGAAATGAAGCGCCATCAGGCAAACAAACCACATGCTTGAGAAAGAAATTCTACATCTAAACTCTCCCTAATCCTACCCCTAAAACAGAACCCTAATCAGATCTAAGCAAAGCCCTAAAGCAAATCCCTACACAAAGAGAAGACAATCCCAGTCTTCAAGCTTCAAAACAAGCTTACCAAAGAAAGGGAGCTAAGTAGGCAGACTCATAGTGCCTTCCTCAGGAAAGCACTAGGAGGCTACCACTCAGGAATCATATCCTATGTGGCTCAACAACTGTGATCAGTTTACATTCCTCCTCAGGAGAAATTAAACTCACATGAAGGCTCCAACATCACTGGATACTTAAGAAATCCTAGATGAACTAAGGGAACTAAGTGAACAGACCCATAGGACCTTCCTCAGGAAAATACTAGGAGGCTTCCACTTAGGAATTGTATCCCATGTGGCTCAACAACTGTGATCAGTTTACATTCCTCCTCAGGAGAAATTAAACTCACATGAAGGCTCCAACATCACTGGATACTTAAGAAATCCTAGATGAACTAAGGGAACTAAGTGAACAGACCCATAGGACCTTCCTCAGGAAAGTACTAGGAGGCTTCCACTTAGGAATTGTATCCCATGTGGCTCAACAACTGTGATCAGTTTACATTCCTCCTCAGGAGAAATTAAACTCACATGAAGGCTCCAACATCATTGGATACTTAAGAAAGAGGTGAGAAGAAAGAATGAAAGACATCCATAGTGCCTTCCTCAGGAAAGTACCATGAATTTCCCTCAAACTTCAGGATCTCAAACCTCACAAACAGAGAACAAGCTCCAACCTCTGGGTCTCTGGGTCTTGATCTACAATCTTCTCCTTCATCATGCTCCTTCAACAAGGTCTTCAAAACAAACTAAGCCCCACAACAATTCCCCAAAGATAAACCCCAGAGATAGACAAATATCACACAGACAGTCAATACAATCAGTCAACTTCAAAAAATATCTAAAAATACTAAAGCACAAGGGGAAAATTCTAACAATCATTCACAAGGGTCTATAACACCTACCCATAACATCCCTATATGCCCATACCCAAAAATCAAGTCAAAACTCCTAAAAGAAAATGAATTATTTCACCTCTGCATAACCTAAACCCTAATTTGATACCCTAATGCTAACCTAATTAAAATAATCAAATTTTAATCTAAAAATCATGAATTAAATCCTATGGGAACTAAGGCTCAATATCTAATCACACTAAAAAGAATGGACCAAAAATATTAAGGGAAGGTCCTAAAAGAAATTCTACAAAATTGAGTATCAAACTAAACATATTAAGAAGCTATTTAAAAGAATAATATTCTAAAAATATAAAACTAAAAATAACATGGAATTTTTATTTTTCTTAATTTTCTAGACAAAGTTATAAACCTATAGAAAAAACAAGAATTAAAAAATATCAATTTTCCTATTTTATATGAATTTTACAAGATGCAACAAAATATAAAAGAAATGAAAATAAAAGAATAAAAGAAAAAGGGGAGGGGGTGTCAAAAGAAAACACGCCTAGTTCAATTCCCAGATGGGCCAGGGATGGGGGGTGCCATTAGCGAATGCCCTAGGCCCATATGCACTCAGAAAAACAATTGAAAAATTAAAAAGAAAATAGTTAAAGCTGCGGTGCAAAAAGCATTAGTTTTCAGTTCAAAAGTTGATTGGGCCGCTGGTGGGGGTGTCAATAGCATGGACTTTACTGAGCCCAGGTCTTCCACTTATTTAAATGCGGCGTTTTGGCTGGGAGATTTCTCTCCGCTTTCTCGTTTGAATGAGGGCCGCACGATGAGATGATTTAGTCAATTAAATTGGACAGATCCTACGGTCAGGGGTCATCGTCCCCAAATGACAAGCTAGGGTTTTCAGAACTGATCACTCCATGCACGAGTTTCCTCTCCAATCGTTCTCCCTGGTTACTTGATGAAATTCGAAAATTCCAAAAGCAAAGATGATCCATTTCTCTCCAAGAACACGATGGCACCAATAGTTTTCACTGAAACATCGTATATCTTCCCAACAGAATGCATGAAGGTTAGGGTTTCAACATTTTCCTCTGAGATCAATCACGATGAAACTTAATTCTAATGGTATAAACTTGTTCTACATGTTACCCTCACCAATCTAAACCATAACATGTCCATTAATACTCCCTAAACAGCCTATTCTTGAATCTTGAAGAAACATCACCCTGCCATGAAACCTCATGGATCTTCCTCTAACTCTCAGAAAATCATCAACTAACCTAGCATGTTCATTCTATACCTAGGAAACTAACAGAAAACACATAAATATGGAGATATGGGGAGAGAACAAAACCTGTCAAGAGGTTATGGCAGATGCAGTTAGGGCTTGATTCAAGGCTTGTAATTGATGCCAAACACTCCTCTAATGATGGAGATGGTTCTGTTTGCAAGAACTTTGAGGAAGAAAGCTTGTAGATGAAGAAATGGAATCTTGCTTGATTTTGAAGAAACTTTGAAATCCACTTCTCTCCCTCACTCTTCACCAATGAATTCACCAACCTTTTCTTCATTATGATCCACTTGTTATATATCAATCCATAGAAGATTCTAGATTCACCTAGAAAGAGCTAGAATATCATGGAAAATCTCATGTAGTGATATGTGGTATCATCTCATCTCATGCCTTAAGGCCTTTAATTTTGTGCCAAAATCTCCCCTTGTGATATATTGACATGGAATGAGTGAAAAACAAGCTTAGCTTTGCCTTATGTGAAGTTTCTCAAAGTTCCTTAATATGCAAGAAACAAAATTACAAAGTGACCCCAATTTTAAGACCTCAAATCAAAAATGTATTTAAACCATTGTTTTTAAAATGATGTTTGGATTCAAAATGACATATTGGATGACCTATTTTGGATTTGTACATCTCCCAAACCAATTTCCAACTTGGATCCATTTAAGTTATAAGTCATTTTTAGGTCATTTTCACCCATTCTTGTCAATCCTTGCTACAGGCTTTTCCAACAACTCATGACCACTTTTCTAGGCTTAAAATGCAATTTTGAACAACTTTGATGTTTTGAGTTTTTTCATTTGAGGCTTGGAAATAGGAGATATGGCCTTTGCTTAAAATGACCTATAATCACCAAATGACCAAAATACCCTTGTCTTGTTCAAACCATAAGTTGAGTTCTACAAATCCTATCAAGGACTTCTAGTACTCTATAGAAAGCTAAGAAGATGATATTCAACATTCATGTTTACCAAGAGATCATAGGAATCATCCTACTAGGGCAAAAGTTGTCTGCAAGTTGGGTGACTTTCAAGGACCCAGATTCACACACCTCAGATGACCTGCAATTTGTCAAAACCATAACTTGAGCTTTGCACATCCTATCAAGTACTTCTACCACTCAAATTAAAGCTAAGAACAATCTCTACAACATTCATGTTGTGGGGAAGATGATATATCAATCACATCTTGAGCTAAGACTGCCTGGAAGATGGGGATCAAATTAGGGTTTTTACACTGTCCATCCTTAGAAACCCTGACTTAAAACTTCTCAAACTCCTCAATCATGATGAGTTGGTCTAGGAATCATCTTTATAACATCTCCATACATCATTCCATAATCTCCTGGCTCTTGGATTAGGTCTCAACCTTCTCCAAATCCTTAGTTGACCTAGGGTTAACCCAGTCAAAACCCTAATTCTACCATTCATGGTTGAATCTTCTGAATTCTTGCATAGTGACTTCTCTGGGCTTCATGATGACTTTCAAGACATCTCATAAACTTTCCCAAAGCTTCAAGTTCATTCTCAAAGTCTCAGAATCATCTGAGGAGCTCCCACAACTCTCAAGCTATGAAGCACACGACCTTGGTTTTAACCAATTCCTCTGAGGATCTTTTGAATTTTCTGATGAAGGTATCAAACTTCAAGCACTTGATGGGTGAATAAATGTTGGTCAAATTTTGGGGTGCAACAGATAATATTAGGGTTAAACTGTACATAGGTGCATCATAACACTTAGATTTTGGATTTTTAGCTTGAATTAGTAGCTGGGACATATAGGGTATGTAGGGTAGATGTACAAATCCCCTTAGAATTAATTTTAGGATTTTAAATAATATACTACTATTTTACTTGATTTTTGTAAATGGTGTGATTTTTTGGTGTGGCCATTATGGGCTTTTGGTATTGTTTGCTTGGGGTTGGGTTTTGGTATGGGGTATGGGGCTTGGATTGGGCTTGTGGAGCATGAAGGAGCATGTGAGAAGATTGAAGGCCAGTATCAATACTTGGAGCTTGGGGATTCTTGTGCTTGAAGATGTTTTTGAAGACATAGGAAATAGGAGAAGTTAGGAAGAGCTTAGAGTTAGACTAAATTCTTTGTACAAGCATGTATAGCTTCTTGTGCTTCCATTCCTCTCTATGACATAAAGTCCCTCTAGGGTATTCACCTCCCTCCTTTGGAAGGATAAGTGGTTTATCTTAGAGGTAGAACTTTGAGGGAACCAGTATTTCATGATGATGAACACTTATAGGCTTCCTTTGGTTGTCAATAAGCTGTTTTATCATTCCAACTTATCCTGTTAAGTGATTCTCTTCTGGAGTGCTTGCCTTGAAGATGGAGCTCACCTAAAGCTTGGAGGCCATTGGAGTTTGATCTTGGGGTTCACTTGAAGATATTACTGTTTTGCTGTTAATCAACTGTCAGAGTTGGGTGTTTTTCAGAGCTGCTGCTGTAGGAGCTGGTGTGCTATCAGAGCTGGTTTTGGGGTTTATTTTCTTTACTGTATTGTTTGTTAATTTTTCCCATAGGTTTGAAGTGAAGCTGTTTCACTTTGCCTATTGTTTTCTCAGGTTCGAGGTTGAGTGAGACTCCCTCGCCTCGCTTGTATTGCTGCATCTCATGCATTTTACTGCTTTACTGTATATATGCTGTTTCTTTTCCGTCTATCCCCTAGGATCTCTGTTTCTCTCTGCGCAAAAGAGAAATATGACAGACATTAGGTGTTAATCCATGCCTGACAACATTAGGATAGTTTTGATTCCCATTTTAACCCTAGGTTTTAGAGTTCTTTCTCTTCTCATCTCAAAACAATAAAAAATACAATAAGAGGTCAAACATCAATAAAAAACAGTTCTTGCGTAAAAGACTGAAAATCAATCAAAGTGTCATTTTTGTCCGCTTGGACCCGTAATCAGGAGAAAACCCTTTTTGAAGGTAATAAAAAACTGTCAGACAAGATGGTGTCTTCCGTAGCCCGAACTATGTTTGCTCTGATCTTTCATGTTGTATGAAAGTACGTAGGCATAGGATGCCGTATCCTAGCGAGCAACCTTCCCCTCCTTTCCTGTAGGTAGGCGAACTACGTTGACTCTGATTTCTCGTTCCAGACGGGAATACGTAGGCATAAAGTACGATACTTTGCCGAGTCATTTTATTTTCTTTTAACCCCAGACCTGTAGAATAGATAGAATAACAATCCGTACTAGAAAACAAGCGTGGATCCCGTCGAGTACGGCGGACGTGAGGGGTGCTAATACCTTCCCCTTGCGTAATCGACTCCCGAATCCAGGATTTGGTTGTGATGACCATTCCTTTCCCGTCTTTGCGGTAGGTTTACTTCGAGCGTTTCCTTTCCCCCTGTTGGGATAAATAACGCACGGTGGCGACTCTTCTGTTCATCCGGCGCCGATTTTCGCAGTAGCGACAGCTGGCGACTCTGCTGGGGACTCCAACGGTTCCCTACGCGAGTCAATCCTACCGCTTGTTTTCCCGTCGTGGGTTTTGTATGGAGTTACGTTTCTGTCATTTACATTCAGCATTATATTATTGTTATTATTGCTGTGGGTATGAGGGGGTTCTATGATTGAGAGATAAGGCTGACCTGGGCTTGAGTGCACCTAGAATTAGAGTGGAAGTTAGTGGGCGCGTGCTTGCTTTGCAGGCACTAGTGTCTCATGAAATCCACGCTCGGAAGAGGTTCTTCTGGTTGACTTCTTTTTCAACCCTTTGGGTTGAGGGGGTTGTTGGTTAGTTGGATTGTCGACTCCGGGGACCGATCATTTGGAAGTTGGCTAAGTGAGGCCTCTTCAGGATATGATGATGCCACACCTTCTGGGTATCGTATCATTAGTCTTGAAAGTCTGTGACGCCGACGACCGCATAGGATGCCGAACTTGTGTCAGTTTAGGTCCATACCAGTGAGTGGGAGGGTTTTTGCAGGAAACTTGACTTCCAGACAACCCGGTATTTTGGTCTTCTCGTTAGAGCAAACATACTCAGTCAGCAGCGCAACAATATTCAGAGATTGTGGGGGCTGTGATCCCGTATTTGCTGCATATTGCATTGCATTTGCATAAACATGTTTGCATCATGTTGCATATCATTCTCCAGCTAGCCAGAGCTCTTATCCAGCCGCTGTTTTGATTCTGAGGGTGATTCTCCGGTGATTGGTCTGAACAGGTGTTGATCGGTAGAAGACGACCAGGGGGTTGAGATAAATTGGGGCAGAATTGAGCAGTGAAGTCAGTTGAAGGTTGTTAGTAGCTATGTCAGAGAGCAACTTCCAGTTTGTTGATACCTTGTCAGGGTTCACTGTGACGTCCAATCCTTTGTATGGCTCCCTGCATGACGAAGACTTCCCGCAAGTGAACCACCTTACTGCAGACCAGTTTGTGCAACCTCCGGTTGGGGACCAGGATTGATGCAAGCAGTTTGTTGTCTGAAATGAACGCCCTCCTTTCGTCAGCAGTCAAGGTGTTGTTCTCCCTATAGCAAATATCCGAAGACAGAACCCGGTAGTCAGGAATGGAGACCCAAGAGCTCTTGAGTATGATAGAAGGCTTCAAGTGTTGGAAGAAGGAGTGAAAGCCTTGAAAGTCAAAGATGCTGCTAACCTGAATGCTGCAGACATGTGTTTGGTTCCTGGCCTGGTGTTACCTCTTAAGTTCAAAGCGCCGAGATTTGAGAAGTACAAAAGAGATAGCTGTCCGAAGCAACATTGGGTGATGTTCTGCCGAAGAATGACTTCGTTTGTGCAAGACGACAGGTTGATGATTCACTGCTTTCAAGATAGTCTGACTGGGGCATCTTTGAGTTGGTATATGCAGTTAGAGAGTAATCAGATTCGATCATGGGTGGATTTAGCCAGAGCTTTGCTGAAGCTGTGCGATTATAACCTAGACATGGCTCCTAGTCACATGCAGCTGCGAGAATTGTCTCAAAAGAAAGATGAACCTATCAGGAAGTATGGTAAGAGATGGAGAGAACTTGCTGCCAGAGTGCAACCACCGCTTTTAGACCGAGAGCTAACAAGCATGTTTGTAAACTCACTGGAGAGCCCGTACTTCAAAAGAATGCTCGTAAATACACCAAATTGCTCCGCATTGGTAAGGGCAGGAGAATGCATTGAGCGTAGCGTGAAAACCGGGAGAATTCAGATTGTTCGGGCGGTCAGGCTAGTGAAACTGAATCTCTCTGTAGCCATCAAACTGAAGAAGGAGTTGTGATCAATGCCGTCATGCCAGATGTTGAGTATCCTCGAGGTGAATCAGTGAAATTTGTTGGTTCTTCATCTTCTGTGTCTTGTTATGCTGGACAGACCACTGTGCCTAGGGCACCCTATCAGGAACCTTATGTCACTTCTCTTGGAAATTATCGAGCTCGTGGCCGAGTTTATCAGAATCAGCGTCAGAATCAGAACAAACCTCGTAACAACTTGGAACGGAGGAATGCTCCTTCCCACCCAATGCATATGCCGTGTAGCCAGTTGCGGCCATCTTTGATCCAGAATTCTTTAATGAAACCTAAAGCTCTTAAGCCTGTGCCAGAATCTTACCCTCCTGGGTACAATCCCCATGCTCAGTATGGTTACCATGGCGGATCCCCAGGGCATTCAACCGAAGATTGCAAAGCTTTTCAGGCGACAGTACAACAGTCGATCGACCAAGAGTGCATTTCCTTTCTAGAAGGAGTTTTGTCTGTTCACGCCTACCTCTCAGCTGTCTGAGCTTGCAGACTCAGAGGGTTTATTTCGAGAAGCCAGTGGTCTAGACAGGCTGACACCCTCAGCATTGGCAGTTCTCGGGCTGTTATCATTTGCATTTGTAGTTCTTTTCTGTTAGTTACTACTTGCTGTTAAATATTGTTTTTTCGAATGGTAATATTGATAAAGTGACTATGCATTTTTCTGAATTAATCATGTCGTTGTCGCTCATTTACTGCCTTGCACTGACACTTGCATTTTATTCACTCCACTTTGTCACTATGATTAGCAAAGATTGGAGGGAGGATGACGAAACTGAATACTCATAACCGATGATCGTATGCTTTCAGATAAAACCTTGCCGATGACGTACAAGGCATTATTTCAAATCCCCTAAACACTAAAGATATAAGGAGTTAGTCCCTTGTTAACCACTTCGAGCCAGGAAGTAGAAGTTTTTCGGACTTTTAAACCCTCACATCTTAACCCGGGGCAGGGTAGTTGTCAGTTAGATCGACCAAGTGTTCAAGTCTTACAGAGGAGTGTTGCCTTTCGAGGACCAATCAGTTTATACCTCTCAAGAGGTCGTGCCTCATCAACCACAATGGTTAAACCTCACCAATCAGGAGTGAGATAGTTACAATCCTTTCGGAGCAATCAATACAATCAGTGTCACACGACTTTGTTCCAAAAGAAAAAGAAAGAATAAGAAAGCCCGCTAAGTAAAAAAAAAAGAAAAAGAAAAGATGGAAAGCTAATACTTAGGCAAAAATCAGGGTATCCCGCTGGACTTCAAGAGAAAAATCGAAAAGAACTCAAATGGAGTCAGTCCAGGAAAAAATTAGGGGATCAAAAGAATGAAAAAGAAAGGATATAAGAAGAAAAATCCTCGAACAAGGACAAAGTCGTGTGGATACAGACACCGAAAACGGAAAAGGAGTAACGATCACTCCGAAAAACCTTGTGAGTTCCTTAACTATGGTTCTTACCATTCAACATACCTCTCGAAGAGGCGAGCGCTCGAGCCAAGTTAAATGAACTTTAGGATCGGGGATCATCACGTAGAAGGGGTGGGTACAAATCATAATTTGAGCCGAATATCCTTTGTTTCACGAACCGTGAACCCGACCACGATACAACCCTTAAAAGACCTAATTGAGGCAAGGTTTATTCTGAAAGAGCATTACGATAAGGTTGAGTAACCTGACTCCTTCTTGATTTGCTAGTCATGTCCTTGTTGCATTTTTCACTGATCACATAAGCACTACGGTTGAACTTTGGTTCATTCGTCACTCACAATCATGACACGTAAATGAGTGACAACACAATTTTTTCAAAATTTGCATGAACACTGCACTAAAATTACCATTTGGGAATGAACAATTCTATTTGCAGGTTGGTAGTTGACAGGAAAGAAATTCCAACAGGGAATAATCGAACAGGATTGAATAATTCAACAGTCTGGATCAGAATGGTGCATGTTGTGAAACCCTGTAAATCTGGGGCATTGACTTTCAGTGAGTTCAGAATTAGTAGGTCTGAGGACCAGTCCCGAAGCATCGGTTGATTACGGGGCAGTTTGCTTGAGAAGCAGTTGATCAGAAGCGAATCTTCTCGAGAGCCAATCAGGGGTAATTATCCAGAATGCCGTAATTTGAGGATAGGTTCTTCCAGTGTTTGATCAGGGCAGGTTAAGTCGGCCAACGCTCGTTCAGGGGCAAGTCACTATGTTGTTAGTTGTTTAATTGAGTTTGAATCCTTTTGTCGTACAAACACCGGGGCAAGCCATCGCAAGGTCGTATTGTAGCAAGGTGCTTTCGGTTCAGAGTGGGTTTTCCCAAGAGTCAGATTAAGGCAAAGTCATTGCAGACAGGGGCATGCCATCTTAAGAGCGCAGAGGTTATTCTTTATTCGAGAGGCATTCGATTTGAAGTATCTCGCTGAAGTTCAGAATACTGGGGCAGTTCATATCAAACCATCAGGGTACACATTTTCAGACTATCCCACAGAGGTTCCCGCAGGCGGGGGCATAACAGAGGCGAAAGAATTGTTCTTCTCCAACAGAGTTACTCAGAGCTACTTGAGCAGATTCAGCCAATCTTCAAGTTTGAGACAAATGTCGGGAAATCGTGTTACCGTCCATTGACCCTTCAACTAGAAGTCGTGAATTCAGACAGGATATTTTCCAGCATCAGGTGTGTATGACCCATCACGGATGTACAGAAGCCCCATCCTACTTGGCATGTTCGGTTATCCCCCAGTAAAGTCATCCATCTAAGAATCGGTTAAACTGGGGCAATTAGGTCGAGAGTTGGCAGATCTCTCACAGCTATGGGCACTGCTCCACAAATCAGTCGGTCAGGGGCAAAAGATTATTGCAAGACCGGGGCAGGTCACCCTAAGAACAAAAGATTTTGTTGGGACATCCTTTTGGGTTTGACGTGCAGAAACAGTTCAGATCTAATCGTCAGGGTACAGAGATCGAAGAGTCCTTATCAGGAGGTTGGTGCCGATTCAGGGGCAAGCTATTTCAAGATAGTGTCGTGAACAAGGCTCCTCTCGAGAAGAAGTATTCCAGAATTCAGACTGGGGCGTGTTAGTATCTTTAGGGCAAATTTCCGAGAAGGTGAAGGGAATTCATGTAGTCCTAACCAGAGGCTCTTGACGAAAAGACTTGATCATTATGTGAGGTGAATCCCCATGCGGGTCGTACTTCATTCCCCGAAGTTGAGACGACACTGTTCCTTACTGAAGAAGGATCACTTTCCCCAGCTAGTCGCAGCGTATCCCCCAAAGGATATTCTCCAGAAGGTCAAGATTAATGCTCCCCACAGGATGTCTATCCTCAGTCCCGAGTTTGTAAACTGTGGCCAGATGGTTTACTTTCCCCAGCAGGGTCATTTACCCTCAGCAGAGTTTGATAACTTTAAAAGTTTGTGAGCTGTATTCAGACAATGGTGTTTCTCCAAAAAGGATTCTTTATCCTCAGCGGAGTCGTTTAGTTTTCAGTGGATTGGTAGTTCCAGGGTTGTAAACTGTACCCAGACAGTTATTATCCCCCAGCAAGGGTGCCCTATCCCCAGTAGGTTTGTTTATTCTCCCCCAGCGGAGTCACTCCCTGTTTCCAGCGGAGTTGGTTAATATCCCCTGAGAGAGTCGTTTCTTCCCCAACGGAGTTTCCTCTCCCCAGCAGGTGTTATTCTTTCCTCCTAGTGGGAATCGAAGGTTAAAGCTCTCCCCGGCAGAGTTGGTTGTATGTCCCGCCATTTATTTTGCCAGAATACTTGGTGGTACCGTTCCTTCCCCAGCAAGGTGGTATTTGTCCTCAACATCCGTGTTGAAGCAAGCTTATCAGGGCTCCCCAACAGCCTGAACCTGCATTTGCATTTGCATGCATTATCATGTTTGCATCTACCCAAAATGCGTAGCATTTCCATGCTGTATGGAGCATTACGCCATTGTCGAACATATGCATTTTGAAACATAAGTCAGGTTGGTTAACCTTTTGCTTTCAGGTGTGTTTCTCAACAGGAGTATGGAGTTCTAAAGTCCAGATGTCTTTTTAGACAATCAAGGTCTTGCCGTGAGACGTATGATGAAGTGATTCAGTTTGTTATCATCCCCACATAGTTACTGATTAAGGTTTACTCGTATCAGCGGACTGTTTTGTCATGTTTGTTGCTGCAGTAGCATCTCAGGGTTCCATGAATCAAAATTTCAGAAGTGATTGCTTGTTATCAGAATGAGTGTTGGTCATTGGTTTTCAGAATATCCCCAGCTATATTGATAGGATGGATTCATGTTGACGAACTGACTCCTCCGTGTTGACGGAATGTGCGTCCTGATGAGGACAATTTATGCCTATGTTGATAGGATTTATTCGTGTTGACGAATTGTATCCCTCCGTGTTGACGGAATGTGCGTCCTGATGAGGACGACTTATGCCTATGTTGATAGGATTTCATCGTGTTGACGAATCGATGTCCCCGTGTTGACGGAATATGGGGTCCTGTTGAGGACCAAGATTGATTTCCCCGTGTTGACGGAATATGGAGTCCTGATGAGGACAAGTTTTATTCCTCCGTGTTGACAGAATGTGCGTCCTGACGAGGACAAGTTATGCCTATGTTGATAGGATTTCTTCGTGTTGACGAACGATTTCCCCGTGTTGACGGAATATGGAGTCCTGATGAGGACAAGTTTTATTCCCACGTGTTGACAGAATGTGCGTCCTGATGAGGACAAGTTATGCCTATGTTGATAGGATTCTTCGTGTTGACGAATCGATTTCCCCATGTTGACGGAATATGGAGTCCTGATGAGGACAGGTTTTATTCCTCCGTGTTGACGGAATGTGCGTCCTGATGGGGACAATTTATGCTTATGTGGATAGGATTTCTTCGTGTTGACGAAATGGGAGTTCAGATATGTACAGGTGTGGTATCCCTATGATGATAGGATTTATTCGTGTTGATGAATCTATTTTTTTCCTCGTGTTAACGAGACGTGAATCCCGACATGGACAATTTATTCCTATGTTGATAGGAGCTCCTCGTGTTGATAAGACGCAAATAAGATGTCATTGCCTATACTGGTAGGATCTCCTTGTGTTGACGAGATGCTGACAACTCATCCCCAACGAAGTCGCCGGGATTTCTCCGTGTTGACGGAATGCGGAGTCCTGTTGAGGACAAAGTTTGATTTCTCCGTGTTGACGGAATGAGGAGTCCTGATGAGGGCAAGTTTTATTCCTATGATGATAGGATTTCTTCGGGATGACGAATTTATGTCTTCTCGTGTTGATGAAACTTGAGGACAATCGTGGATAAGATTTTTCCTGTGATGATGGGATCTTTACTCGTGTTGACGAATTTGTTTCTCTTCTGGTGTTGACAAGGTTAGTCCAGTTGTGGACAGAGGTGTTTTTGCAAAAATAGTCCAACACCTGTGGCGCGACGCAGGTGGTTGAGGGTGAAATCAAAATCGTATCAGATATTTGACCAGTTGTTACCGTAACAATCAGGTTCACTCGACGAATGTCGTTCCCCAAGCAGTGGTGCAGTTTATTTCTGCGGTTGGCAAATTTCAGGGTTTCTTTGGTATTCAACCGTCTCGTACCTCGAATGTTTGAAGGCCGTTCGCGCTTCACCCAGTCGGGTCCAAGCCGCTTGAATAGGGGCAACTGTTGCACCCTAAAATTTGACCAACCGGTTCCCATATCTGGTTTATGTTTCGATGCATTTAGCATTCGCATTCGCATATTGTGTGCATTGCAATTTTCTCAGTCAGGTTGATTTTATCGGGATTACAGCTCCTGGTGTTTCAGGCAGTTCAGGCCGGTTTGAATAAGTGTATTTTGAGAATTGGTGCTCGTTCCCTTGGTTTTCAGGCCATCTCGGTGCCTGGGTTTCACTGCGGTTGCGCAATTGTTCTTTATTCGACTTAACCGGCTTCTTGGCATTTTTTAGGATTTTTCTGTCATTTTCTAGATTTTTAATGCATTAATAGATTTTTTTAATAGGTTTATTTGTTTTTGTAGATATTAAATTGGTTAATATTTTCTTTAATAGAGTTTAATAGACTTGTTTAGATTTTTTAAAATAGATATTCTTTTTTTTATAGTTTTAATAGGTTTAGTTAACTCTTTTTTCTTCTTCTTTTTAATAGAGTTTTAGAGATTAATGGGGTTAATAGCTTTTAGATATTATTTGAATATGGTTTGGCATTAATAGGATATTATTAGATTTTCTCTTAGGATTAATCACTTTAGATATTAATTGGTCTTAATTAGATTCAGCTTTTTTGTAGTTGGTCTTAAATCATCCCGCTCAGTTTAATTAGGCTTTATCATTAGTTAGTTAATATAGATTTATTAATTGAGCTTTAATCCACTAATTAGGTCATTAATTGAGCAGTTTTTTGAGTCCATTAAGTCTGAGTTTTCTGTGGGCCGTGTGTCAAGTTGTGGGGGCCCAATCCAATGCGCCACTTGGCAACAGTATAAAGCCCCACCTCACTCTCTCTCTCTCTCTCGCTGCTGGCTGGCCACGTATCATCCTCCACTCACCTCACAGAATCCACGCGTCTCACTCCCTCAGCATGCATTCCACGTTTCACTCCACCATACTCAGCACTTGCCACGTCGCATTCCACTATCACCCTCTCCTTCGCATGCATGGAGCCACCTGTCCCTCACCGGAACTCCTCACCGGCCGGCATGCAATGGCCGGCGACCACCATAACTGCCCGCCGACCACCCTAACCACTCGCCAGTGTTCACCCTAACCATCTCCGACCGCCGCAACACCCACCGGAAACACCATTTTTTCCAGAAAATTCATCCAGCTTCTCATCTTCACCATCCACCTCCGAACGACCTTCATCAACATTCCACCGGAGAGCTCAAATTCTCACCGAAAACTTCATCATTTGTTCATCCTTTTCCAGATCCATAGATCTTCAACTTCATCAATTTTTCGTCAGATTTGTGTTCATCGTCTTCATCAATATTCCCAGAAATCCACACGTTCATCATCACCAGAATTATCACCAGCTTGTGTTCTTCACCATTTTTTTTCCAGAAAAATCTTCATCTGAAGTTCTTCAAGACTCATCAAATGTTCTCCAGATCCACATGCATCCACGAACGGATCTTCAACAAACTTCATCGCCGTTAACATCATCTCCAGATTTTCGCGTGTTCATCAAATCTTTCTCCGAAGATCTTCCGTCCAAGAACCTTCAGTGTTCATCCGAGCCTCAAACGATCATCATCAAGAATGTTGAAGAACATTCGTCATCGCTTGTCATCACCTTCGTCATCCGTTCCTCGACGTCTCCAGAAATTTCTTTACCAGAACTTCGTCAAGTTCATCGTAACTGAGTCTCCGATCTTCAACATCGTCATATCCACTTCATTGTTCGTCAAGGTCTTCAGAGCTTCAAGAGCGTCCTCAAACATCATCAAGTTCGTTGATCTTCATTTGTTCATCGTAAAAGCTCCATTAACATCGTGGATCTTCAAGCATCCGCGAAGAACTCTCCAGAAACTTATCCTTCAAATTCTTCGCAAGCTCCACCATTGCTCATCAGTGGTTCCAAGTTTTGCTTCGGTCTCTTCTGACTATAGTAGTTTGTAGAACTAGGCAACGCTTGAGATGAAGTTAGAAGGATAGTTTGTGATGGAGAGAACTGAGAGGTTTGGGAGAATGGTTGCGCCGTTTAGGGTTTGAGGGAAGGTGAACAGTAGCGAGGAGAGTTAGGAGAAGTTTAGTTTTGTTTTGCTGAGGCTGAGGGAGAATTGGACTCGGGCCTAGGCCCATTTGCAAAGTTTTGCTAACCCTATCCCCTTTTTTTCCCATTGAACCCCCACCCCTTGTTGTGAAGCATGTTCTGGGCCTAGATACTTGCTATCCGCACCCCCAAGGGGGGAGCCCAATAGGAAAACAAGGCGATTCCTCGCTATTCGCCCCCCCCCTGTTTGTTTTTTTCCTTAGTGTTTTTAGTTGTTTTTCTGGATTGGTAATGGGCCCAACGCAGTGATATCTGCACCCCCCTCCTAGGCCCAATGTATTTCTGCAGTGTAGGAAAATTGCTTTTGCCACCCCTGTTTTAATTTTGTTTGAATTTTCATATTATTTCATATTTGCATATAGTTTACTAAAAAAATCATAATAAATCCAAAATTAATCAGAAAAATATTTCAAAAATACCTCCATGATCTTGGATTTATTTGTGATTTTATGAAAATAATAAATTTCATATTCACCCATTTTTCAATTTAATTTGATTTTTCCCATTTTATTAATTCCTTTAATTTTTTACATTTGATACATGTTTTTTTGTAAATTTGCTTGTGACCAATTGGTGAATAGTTTTGAGTTGATTCTTGTTGGGTTGATTAGGTTAGAAGTATAGGTTCCCTTAGAGATTTATCTCATATTTTTGTGATTTAATTTTGATTAGTTTTGAATAAGGAACATTAGGGTGATAATATTAGAGTTAAACTGTACATAGGTGCATCATAACACTTAGATTTTGGGTTTTTAGCTTGAATTAGGAGCTGGGAAATATAGGGTATGTAGGGTAGATGTATAAATCCCCTTAGAATTAATTTTAGGATTTTAAATAATATACTACTATTTTACTTGATTTTTGTAAATGGTGTGATTGTTTGGTGTGGCCATTATGGGCTTTTGGTATTGTTTGCTTGGGGTTGGGTTTTGGTATGGGGTATGGGGCTTGGATTGGGCTTGTGGAGCATGAAGGAGCATGTGAGAAGATTGAAGGCTAGTATCAATACTTGGAGCTTGGGGATTCTTGTGCTTGAAGATGTTTTTGAAGACATAGGAAATAGGAGAAGTTAGGAAGAGCTTAGAGTTAGACTAAATTCTTTGTACAAGCATGGATAGCTTCTTGTGCTTCCATTCCTCTCTATGACATAAAGTCCCTATAGGGTATTCACCTCCCTCCTTTGGAAGGATAAGTGACTTATCTTAGAGGTAGAACTTTGAGGGAACCAGTCTTTCGTGATGATGAACACTTATAGGCTTCCTTTGGTTGTCAATAAGCTGTTTTATCATTCCAACTTATCCTGTTAAGTGATTCTCTTCTGGAGTGCTTGCCTTGAAGATGGAGCTCACCTAAAGCTTGGAGGCCATTGGAGTTTGATCTTGGGGTTCACTTGAAGATATTACTGTTTTGCTGTTAATCAACTGTTAGAGTTGGGTGTTTTTCAGAGCTGCTGCTGTAGGAGCTGGTGTGCTGTCAGAGCTGGTTTTGGGGTTTATTTTCTTTGCTGTATTGTTTGTTAATTTTTCCCATAGGTTTGAAGTGAATCTGTTTCACTTTGCCTATTGTTTTCTCAGGTTCGAGGTTGAGTGAGACTCCCTCGCCTCGCTTGTATTGCTGCATCTCATGCATTTTACTGCTTTACTGTATATATGCTGTTTCTTTTCCGTCTATCCCCTAGGATCTCTGTTTCTCTCTGCGCAAAAGAGAAATATGACAGACATTAGGTGTTAATCCATGCCTGAAAACATTAGGATAGTTTTGATTCCCATTTTAACCCTAGGTTTTAGAGTTCTTTCTCTTCTCATCTCAAAACAATAAAAAATACAATAAGAGGTCAAACATCAATAAAAAACAGTTCTTGCGTAAAAGACTGAAAATCAATCAAAGTGTCATTTTTGTCCGCTTGGACCCGTAATCAGGAGAAAACCCTTTTTGAAGGTAATAAAAAACTGTCAGACAAGATGGTGTCTTCCGTAGCCTGAACTACGTTTGCTCTGATCTTTCATGTTGTATGAAAGTACGTAGGCATAGGATGCCGTATCCTAGCGAGCAACCTTCCCCTCCTTTCCCGTAGGAAGGCGAACTACGTTGACTCTGATTTCTCGTTCTAGACGGGAATACGTAGGCATAAAGTGCGATACTTTGCCGAGTCATTTTATTTTCTTTTAACCCCAGACCTGTAGAATAGATAGAATAACAATCCGTACTAGAAAACAAGTGTGGATCCCGTCGAGTACGACGGACGTGAGGGGTGCTAATACCTTCCCCTTGCGTAACCGACTCCCGAATCCAGGATTTGGTTGCGATGACCATTCCTTTCCCGTATTTGCAGTAGGTTTACTTCGAGCATTTCCTTTCCCTCTGTTGGGATAAATAACGCACGGTGGCGACTCTTCTGTTCAGCCGACGCCGATTTTCGCAGTAGCGACACATAGTCACAAATTCCAATAATATATTTGATGATCCTTTTCACTTGTGTAAGATGACTCACTTTTTGCATTTTTTGGTAGCGAGCACACACTCCTACATAAAAAATGATGTCAGGATGATTGGCAGTGGGGTATTGAAGACTTTCGATCATACTTCTATAAAGACTTTGATCCACATCCACTCCTTGATCGTCTTTAGTGAGCTTAACATGAGTGGCAACAGGGTACACTCATGTCTTGAATTCTCAAGACCAAAATTCTTTACAATGTCCTTAACATACTTGCTTTGGGACCCAAAAATATCTTCTTTCATTTTTTGAACTTGGAACCCAAGGAAGTAAGTAAGTTCACCTACCAAACTTATTTTGAACCCTGACTGCATTTGTTAGAAAAAATAGTCTACCATTTTGATTTACATCCCTCCAAACACAATATCATACATGTAATTTTGAGTTTTCATGAACTTTCCTTCTTCTTTCTTTGCAAACAAGATTTTCTCAATTCCACCTCAACTATAGCCATTTCTGGTGAAAACTTCAGTGAATGTTCGTACCAAGACCTTGGAGCTTGCTTCAACCCATAAGGTGCATTCTTAAGCTTGTAGACGTGATTTGGTGAATTAGAATCAATGATCTCTTTAGATTTTTTAGCATATAATTCTTCATTTAAGAACCCAGTAAGAAATGCACTTTTAAGATCAATTTTATATAACTTGAATTTCAGAAGGCAAGATGTTCCAAGCAACAACCTTATGGATTACAAGCAAGCAATTGGAGAAAATTATTCATCAAAATCAACTCCTTATATTTGAGTGTAACCATGACCACTAAACAAGCCTTTTTCTTGTCACAATTCCATTTCTTATCATACTTGTTTTTGTATATCTACTTGGTTCCTATGATGTTGACAAAGTTGGGCCTGGGTAGTTACTCCCATACTTTGTTTCTTTCAAATTGAACAAGTTCTTCATGCATGGGATTTATCCAATATTCATTTGTTAAGGCTTCTTTCACATTTTGGGTTCAACTTTGGAGATAAAACACATCTTGACAATCACTTTTTTGGATCTGGTTATGACTCCTTTATTGAGATCTCCAATCATATTTTCTATTGGATTATACTTCTAAATTCTTGTAGAGGTCCCTTTGTCTGTTGGAATATTATCCTTTACATCTCTCGAGTCTTCATTTTCAAGTGTCTGAATTTTGTTAGTTCCTTTGTCAAAAACATCAAGTGTGACATCTTGCTCATAACTAGTAAATTCTTCCTCTGCTTCTTCACTCACTTCATTGTGAGTCGTCAATAACATTGATATATTCCATCATTATATTTGTGCGATTATTATACACTCAGTATGCCTACTATTGATAAAGTATCCACAGAAGATTCCTTCATCACTTTTAGGATCCATCTTGCGTCTTTGTTCACTGTTAACAAGAATCTATAACTTATTGCCAAAAATATAAAAGTACTTGACACTTGGCCTTTTTTCCTTTCCATAGTTCATAATGAGTAACTTTGGTATCTGGTCGAATGGTCACTCAGTTATGAATGTGGCGGGAATTATCCACAACTTCAACCTAGAATTTATAAGGAATATTTTTAGTATACATCATGACTCTTTCCATTTCATGAAAAGTTATATTATTGCATTTGAACACTCCCTTTTGATCTGGAGTGATGGTTGCAAAGAATTCATGAGAAATCCCTTCACTAGAGCAGAATCTAGAGAAACTAGAATTCTCAAACCCCCTTCCATGATCACTTTGAATTTGAATGATCCTTCCAATATCTTTCCATTTCTCACGCTGAAGATGTTGACATAATCTTTCAAACCTGTTGAAGGTGTCCATTTTTCTCTAAGAAAGTCAATCTAAGTGTACCTTGAGAAATCATTAATACACACAAAGACATATCCTCTTCTACCCAATATTTCTACTTGCATGGTGTTGTAGTGAGAATCAGATATCACGCTATTATATTAACGTGAATCACAAAACATTGAATGTTCACCATCAAACTTTAATTTATCCAAAGGAAAGGGAAAAGATAGAATAAAACCCTAATTGTGAAATGTAACAATAATGCAAAGAGATCTAAAGGTTCAGGGGTTGGTTATACTAAGAGAAGGTATTAACACCCTAAGTATCTATAGTACTCTATAAGAACCTCTTGTTCTATTTGCGTCATGTTATTATTGGCTATTGATTGGAAATGTTCCATGGGGAAAGGCCTAAGGGTTTTACTAATTATGCTCACAAAGACTTCGCAGTCTTATGCCTACATATCCGTACAACTATGGAATTAGAGAAATCGTAGTTCACCTTAATAAGGGTGAAGAACACTTGATAATAATCAAGGTTCCAAATGGGAAGGTAAGTGTTTATAACAATAATACTTACATAGAGTTTACAAACTCTAACCTAAATCTAAGTTGAAAGGTTAATGACTCTAACAAGGTCAAAAGGGGAGGTTAAGGTAAGGCTAAGCTACCTATGACATAAAATCAACAAAAGAGATATTTCCTTTGGATTTGGGTAATGAAAGAGAAAAAAGAAGGATAAAGGCTAACAAGCTAACATCACTTGGGGATAACTTGACAAAGTTAAAGTAAGCATGAACAATATGAGTGAATATGGATGAAATGAACAAAGATGACATTCAAATATGATATCAATTGTAAGTGACAAAGACAACATTTAAACATGATGTCAATCAAGGGATCATATAAGATATTACAAAGTTCAAATTTACATGGTAACAACCAAGACAAAAAGGTAGATGTGACAACATATAAGACAAGATTTGACAAAGTCACAAAATATCAAGGTAACAATAATGAACAACATTCAAGACTTAACAAAGTCACAAATTAACATGGTAACAACAAAGGTAAACATATATAAACAAGGATGTTACAACACCTAAGAATACATGAGACATAGTTCTAACAAGACTAAAGCATCATGCATGTAAACAAGAATTCAAATCAATCATGGATATAACAATATCAAGTATGGATTCAAGTTAACATCGATATAACAATATCAAGTATGGATTCAAGTTGATAAGTTCAAGTATACAACTAAAGTAAGCATGAACTAAAGTCAAGGTTAGGACATGTATTAAGGTTTACTAACACCACTTAATCATGAATACAAACATGGAAAAGTTTTAACAACACTTACAATTCACAAGTTCAAAAAAACATGGATAAGTTATAATAATACTTAGTCATGACTACAATTGAAAACATGGTTCAAAACATCAAGGTAGCAACCAAGGTACATGTTTAAGGTTCAAGGTGATCATATTGAAGGGTTAAAACATCACAAGGGTTTGAACATGGTAAGCATACAAGTTAGGAATCATGTAAAGACATGTTATCAAAGTTTAAGAAATTTATGAACACATGATCAAAGGTAAACAAACACAAGGGTATACATGCATACAATAGTTCAACAAGGTATGAAAAGATCACATGTATCATGGCAAAGGTCAAGAGAAAAGTTTTATAACCATACATGGAAAAACAAGTTATTTACACAAGGAAAAGTATGCCTTAAAATACTTAAAACTTAGGCAAAACTCAAAGAAACATGTGGTGAACTCCAAACAAGGTTTACAAAATGTATATCATATTCACACAAGTCAACATGGCCAAGAAAAATTAAGGAACAATTCAAAGAAATCATTTGAGGACTTAAAAAAACTCTAAAAATGTGTCTAACTTTAACTATGCAAAACTGTGTGAAAAATAAATATTTTTGGAAATTTTAAAGTTGATTCATAAAATAGGTAATATCATGAGTAAGTGGGAAAAAGAATGACCTAAAAATACCAAGGGAGCACCAAGTTATGAAGAAAATAAAAAAAACAAGTGATAAAAATATACGGATGGTGGTTGCCAAGGATTGAACTCAGGTCATGAGGGTTACAGGTCCAAAATAAGTCTACTGGATCAATGCGCACAGGTTGATAATATGGTGACTTCATGAATATATATTTTTAACATGATTCAGAATATAGCAAAAAAATAAAACAAAAGGAACTGGGGCGAGGGGGATTCGAACCCCAATTCCTTAGGTTACAAACACACTTAACACGCAGGCACAAACCACTAGGATGACGATACTTCCATTATTCATAATGGAGTCATTTGATTAAATATTACACCCACATGAAAAAAATTAAAATGGCCACGTCATCACCACTAACCTCACGCAATCTCTTTCTCTCTCTCTCTCTCTCTCTCTCTCTCTCTCTCTCTCTCTCTTTCTCTCTCATGCCATTCCTCTATTTTTCTCCAATCTTTACATTAACATATCACTCATTTCTTCACCAAATCAAAAACTATAAGAAAACCAAAATTGATCTACCCTTTCCAAGGGTTCTAATGGTACTAATTTTATAACCTAAAACTCAATATATAGGGCACACGAAGGGCACAAACAGAAGGAAAACCTTATGTTTCTAATATTGTAAGCTTCACATATGATCAAGATATAAGGCAACTGTCATACCCCAAATTTTGACCCCTTAGATTCCATTATAATTCTAGGTGCTTCAAGCATATGTTATCTAACCCTAACCTCATTCAAGTTAGTCTTTGTCAAGATGTAGATGAATTAGGGTTTCACACTGTTAAAATCAAGAATCCTGTGGACTGATCAGTCAAGATTTTGGATTGATTTTCTCCATATCAAGTCTTCACATCATCAAGAGGTTCATATCTTGCCAAAAACAAGTTCTATTTGAGGTTATTATCAAGAGAATTGAAGCAGTGCTGTGGAAAACCCTGATTAGGGTTTCTAGTTGAAAAAGTCAATTGTAGTTTGACTTTTGGTCTAAATGGGTTTCCAAAGCTTGAACCATGGTCCATGATGTTTCTATGACTTATTAAAGTCCCCTAAAGAAGTATGAAAGGTTTAAAAAACCCCAGAACACTAAGGATCGATCTTGAGGATTTCAACAGTTCGGTTCGTCTGTTTGGAAAGTCAACTCTTTGACTTTTAGGGTTTTGACCCCAAATTGAGCAATCAAGGTTTCTAAAATCATGTTATGCCTAACTAGTGAGTTTGGTGAAGATTTAATCAAGAATTGATGGATAACTTGTGAATCAAGAAATTAGGGTTTATGAAAAATCCTAATTACAACCTTATTTGGAATGGTCATAACTCTCAAACCACACATCCAAATTGAGTGGTCCAAAGCTGGTTGAAAAGCTCTTAAGAAATCATACAAAAGTATCATATAGGGTTGATGTCCAAAACTGAATAGATTTCGAGTTATGAGCTCATCAAGTTGTGAAGGATTTCCACACTTAGAAAAATTTCTTGTTTTTTGACTTGTAAGTCAAGTATTGCAGCCAACTTCATGAGGATTTTTGACCTAGTTCCCTTTGTAATATGAACTTTGGGAAAACATGAACATTGTAGATCATATTTATGGATTTTTAAAAAGTACAAGAGAATTTTCAAAACTTTTGTGGTTAGGGAGAATCGAAGAGAGCAAGTTAGGGATTTTTCATGTCACAAAACAAAGTTCAGCACTTGCATTTTGATGCATAAACCACTCAAACATCTTCTAATCACTTGTTTAACTCATTATCTGATGTTTAGGGACTTAATTGGTGAGATTACAATGGATTACCACGAGCAAAAACCAGATATTGGATTATTGGATTTGTTTATTCAAGCAAGTGGATGCAAGTGGCAAGGAGAGAGAAACTTTTTGCA
Source organism: Lathyrus sativus (assembly GCA_963859935.3). Lineage (NCBI taxonomy): Eukaryota > Viridiplantae > Streptophyta > Magnoliopsida > Fabales > Fabaceae > Lathyrus > Lathyrus sativus. The sequence continues at coordinate 407,678,568 of OZ012736.1, read as the reverse complement.
TTTTCTGCTACATCTTAGCTACTCTCTTTCCTTCACTTCAAGAAAACTATTTTCAAGATATTGATGATGTTGAAACACATAGGAAGGTTTCTCATGCTCAGAAAAGAAATCCCAAGTTGGATTTGCTTATTTTGCCTCAAAAAAGGGCAAACTTGGCAAGTTGGCACAATCTGCCCATACCTTTCATTCTCCAAGATTTCCTATAAATAGAACACACTCCTAACATCCAAAGAACACCAGAATCAACTAGAAACTAAGTTGAATCTCTCTCATTTCTCTGATCACCATCTTCTTGCAAGTGGTAGAGGTAACACCATGGCATCATAATGTTGTATAACACCTTATTTGAAGCATATTGGAGCTGCTTGGATCATCATCTATCAACTGGTTTTTTTATTTGGTGCATTGACTTGAAAAAACTACAAGATTTAAGTATTCCGACTTGCTACTTTTAAGATCATGCTGAATATTGATGTACACTGATTATGAACATGCTAGATACACTTTATAGGTCATGTTTGAACCATTTCTTGCTCATAAACTTGAGTATTCAAGACTGTCCCTTTGGTTTGACTTGTTAGCTTACTTAAGTGTCATTTCAATATGAAACTTTTTGATTATGGTTAGGCATAGATGATTGGTGTTGGTAAACATCATTTATAGGTCATATGTGATGTGTTTGATCATTGAGTTAATGCTGAATTGGTACTTTTCTGTCTGTTACTTTGCTCTTGCACCAACTTGCTATTTTTGCCACTACACATGTAATATGTTGAATTAGCCTGTATATTGATGTATGATGCTTGTAAGCACTCTCTATATGTCTCATATTTTGTGTTTGAATCATTACTTATTGCTTAGAACATGTACGTTGGACTGTCACATTGCTCTTGCACATAACATGTCTTTTTCAATGATGCTATTGAGTTTTTCATATAGTGCATGATCTGAGAAAAACACCACCACCATTTGATTTCTTATGAAAAAATAACACAATTTTCTTTTTTATTTCATCCAATTTGGTTAAGTTTTGAGTGAGTTATGACCCTTTTTGCAAAATCTACCTTGCCTTGGTTTTGCCCTAGTTGCCTAGTTTTGTGCCTAGTTTTCAAATGTGCATAACTTCTTTTATTTTTTAAATTTGGATGCCACTCTTTTTTCAATATGCTCCTTAATATGTCTAGTTTCAATTTGTGAATGAAGAATTCAAAAATTGTTATTTTTGAAACACTTTGGTCCACTTGAATGACATGGTCCTTTTTAGAGTTTTCTTTGGTTTTCATAAACTTTATTGACATAGTACTTGATTTTTATTATAATATTGAACTTGTATGAATATTGTCGAATGTGTAACATATGTTTTAAAACACTTGTCTCTTTTGCTTTACCATGATTATACTTGCCTTTTTGGATGCATGGATGTGAAAAGTATGCCTTGAAACTTCTTTGTGAGCTATGATATGTTTCTTGATGTTGTAACCTCATGAACATGATCCTTCACCCCCATATTACTTGTTTATGTGTCTTTTTAGAACCATAACATATTTAGTGTTATTTATTACCTTGAAAGTTACCATGAATCTTGTTTATCTTTGCCTTTGTGAAGTTTGAATCCATGCTTGAACTGTTGTTACTTTTCTTTCCTATCCATGTTGATTGTCATCAATATATCTTGAATATGATTAAACGTGTTACATTTGTCTTTAATTGATTCATATACCATGTTTGATTCAAGTTGCAACTTGTTTGCATGAGTTTTATTTGAATACCATTGATGAAAATGTTGTTGTTACACATGTTTCATGCTTGCCCTTGTTTGTTGTTACCTTCATGATCTTTGAACATTGTAATGTTAAATCATAAAACCTTGGTTGTTACCATGCCTTTTGTGTTCAATCTGCTAATTGATCCTACTTGCTTATCTTTATCTTTATCAAGTTTGTTTCCCCAATGATGGAACTTGTCATTTCTCATCAAGTTGCCTTGTTATCATCTTTGCTCAATGTTATCACAGGCTTGCCCTTATCTTTCTTGGTTTTTACCATGACTTTATATCTTCATCATGTTTTAATGAATACATATGTATGCTTAGGCTTTGTTAATTTTCCCGAAGTGATGTAGCTTGTTAGCTCTCATCCAGTTGCCTTTATATCCCTTATTCCAAAGGAAAGTCTCTCTATTGACTTCACTGTCATGGATAGCTCATTACCCCTCCCTTTAACTTGGTTAAGTCATTAGGTCCTTTAACTTAGTTAAGTTAGAACCTATACCCATTATACTTTTCTTTAAGTCTAAATACCTACCCCTTGTTAGGAATATCCTTCAATTAGAACTTTAAGATAGAGTTTGTTAACTCTTTATAAGAATCATTGTCATGATTACTTACTCCCGTCTTGGCTTTTGTCAAAGTCAATCCCCTTGAGTGTTAAACTTAGATCTAGAGAGTTTTGTCAAACTCTATACAAACATTTTTATGTTTGTTCCCCCTTGGAATCTTGACCATAGTCAAGTATTCTTCAACCTTAGTGAGGAGAACTACGGTTGCTCTGATTCCATCCTAGTAAGGATACGTAGGTATAAGATGCAATATCTTTGCGAGCAAACTTAGAACTATCCTTAGGTATTTACCTCAAACTTTATCTTAACCTTGATCGCATGGCCCTAGGAAATAAAAACTTAGATAACTTAGCATGCATGTAGACAAAAGGTTTCTGTAGAATACTACAAATGTTTAGGATGCGAATAACTACCCTAGGCATAACCAACCCCTGTTCCCCGAAACTCTAGCGTTGTTGTTACATCACGCAAAAGGTTTTTCTTTCTTTAACCTTTCCTTTGGATAAATCAAAGCTCGATGGTGAATTTTAATGAATTAAGATTCAATTTAATCAATAGCTTGATATCCGATTCTCACTGCAACAGAAACGACGACTTCACTGGGGATGCTATTGAGGGTTTAACCCACTTTGTGTGCTTGTATGCTATATCTCTGTATGTTTGCCTATACATGTATATTTGTGAATATATAATTGTATGTTTGCATTGGATCATTCGGTTGATATCTTGAGTGGTGAGATAAGTCCTAACCCGGACTTGAGCGTACACATAAGGTAGGATGTGGTATGATCAATAGTTGAATGTTGGGATTAGTCCTAACGTGTTTGACATATGATGTAACCATGCTCAGTTGAGACCTCCTTGAGATAATTAGTGGTGTATGATTATTCATGCATTTCATTAGTTGTTTCAACCTGAGAGATCGTGAAACAGAGGACCTTTAGTTACCCACTTACCCCACTTGGCCTTTTTAGGACGTAGTGCGGTGACTATGAGAGAGTAGTCCCGAAATAGTTGTTACGCGATACTACACTCAGACGAGTTTATCCCGAGAATATTTTTGACCCTGTGAGTAGTCATGTTGGTTTATAATATCCAAAGGATTTATATAAGACTCTGGAAACTCTTGATAGAACCCGTTCTACATGTACAATAAACACCTTAGTACATGTCCTTTGGGAGGGTATACCCTGGCTTCATGCTCATAAACCCGAACCTAGGACCCTTGCTTGTTAGCATATGCATTTGTGCATTGTGTATACTTTAATATGTGCTATGTGTGCATCATGTCATCATATCATCATGGCATCTCATCTTGTTGCACTAGTTTTGTGAAACTCAGTCATCTTGTTTTTGCGAAACCCTAGATATCATGGATTTTGGGAAAAGAAACACTAAGAAATACAACTTCAAGAAATGTGATACAACGAAGTTGAGAGAGCTAGAAATGTTGGTATCCGAATATTTTGGGAAAACGTACGAGAAACTCATGAGTATTGTGAAGACTAGAATGGAAGAAGGGGTTCTTAGTACTTTGGTTCAGTTCTACGATCCGCTATACCACTGCTTCACCTTCCCGGATTACCAATTGATGTCGACACTAGAAGAATACTCTTACTTCATTGGAATCCCTGTAAAAGATAAGAAAATGTTCAGCAGTTTGGGGGAGTTACCCTAGTCGAAAGAGATTGCTGATGCACTTCATCTAGAAGTATCCGAGATCAAAGCCAATTATGCTTCAAAGAATGGAGTTAAAGGTTTTCATTCTGATTACTTATTGGAGAAGGCTACTTACCTTACCAAGGAGGGTAGTATGAACGCATTTGAAGCAGTTTTGGCTCTATTGATATATAGGTTAGTGTTGTTCCTTGAGATAGAAGAATTTGTCAATTCAACTGCTATCACCGTGTTCTTGAATGGTAATCTGATACCCACTTTTCTAGGTGATGTTTATCATTCCATTCATTATAGGACTCTTCATGAAAGAGGAACTATTCTCTATTATGCACCCTTGTTGTATAAATGGTTTGTCAATCATTTACTAAGGTAGACGTTTTCAAGGAAAATCATAATGGTTGGAGATGGTCTCAAAGGATTATGTCTCTAACTCAAGCAAATATTCACCGGTACTAACCCGCCTATGATCGAGGGGTCTACATTGACAGTTTTGGTTCCTTTCCAAATGTACCACTCCTAGGAGTACAAGGGAGTACAAGGGAGAATTAACTACAATCTTGCTTTGGCCAAACGTCAATTTGGATTCCTAATGAAGGATAAACCTAGCAACATCCTATTGTCTGGTTTCTTCTACCTTAACTCCAAAGTAGAGGAGAGTTTAAGGAATAGTATGATTGATGCTTGGGAGAACATCTAGAAGAAAACTAAAGCTAGCCTTGGGAAAATGAATTGTGTAGCATTTGAGCCATTCACTTAGTGGGTTCAATCTAGAGCCTGTGATCTCAAGATGCCCTACTTTCCTGAAAAGAATATGCAGATTGTCATCGCATCATCTTCCATCATCCCTATTGAAAAGATGGAAGAATACCAAGAGATCCTTGAAAGAACCAAGCTTGAAAGGGACACTTGGGAGGGCAAGTACCATAATCTTCATTCTGAGATGACGAAATTGAAGAGAGAGCTAAAAAAACAAGGATGAGTTGATTGAGTGGCTCGAAAATCGCTTGATTGGTGAAAATGTGATGAAAGAGAATTTATTTTTCTCTAGCGTCAAGACTACGCAAAGTACTCACGAGTATTCAAATATCCTATAAACTTCTGACTCCTGCAAATGAATAGTAGATAAGTTGGTGATGGAGAATACTGTGCTGAAAAGACTGAAGAGGACGTGTGGATATAACTCTTGTCATAATTTTTGACCATAGGGCATAGTCTTCTCCTTTGATGCAACCTCAAGTTTCTTGTATTGTATTTCAAAAGTTGTAACTTTTCCAAATATAAATGAAACAAGGGTTTTGCTTCAATTTATCTTCTGAGTTTTGTAAAACCAGTTGCATATAGCATCTTTGCATTGCATTTTGCATCTTGCTAACGTTCAAGGAATTCAAAATCTTTTTTGCAGACATAGTAAAGGATCAAAGAAACAGGTTCACATTGCCAAGCTTGAGGTTGGACAACTTGAGGATCTTAAGAGGCCTAGTAAGGAACTCTGCTGCTTTTGTCGCCAAGTATAGAGACCTGTTATCTTTACTGGACATGCAAGTAAATGAGGAAATGCTGCTAGCTCTCATAAAGTTTTATGATCCTCTTTACCATTGCTTCACATTTTTTGATTTTTAGTTGCTGCCGACTTTGGAAGAATACTCTATGCATCTGAAGATTCCCATGACTTTTACCCCTCACTATGGAGGAGAGAGAAGACCAAACATGAGAGATGTTGCTGAGGCTCTACACCTGGAACCCACTGACCTTCCAACCCGCTTGGATATTAGAGGTGGATTTACTGGATGGAAGCATGACCATTTATGGAAAAGGCTGAGTTTCTTTATGATAATGGAGATATGAGAACCTTTGAAGCTATACTGGCTTTCTAAATTTATGGCTTATATCTGTTTCTAAGTAACCTTGAGTTCATCATCTTAGATGCCATCAAGTTATTCCTTGTCAAAAATCCCGCTCCTACTTTATTGGCTGATACCTATTACACCATTCATCGATGGAGGGTATGTGATCTTAGACAACTTGCTTACTGCACGATGCTGTTAAGTAAGTGGTTTATTTTGCACTTGCCTAGGACTTTCTCTCTATAGAACCTAGAAGACAGTGATGCATGGTGTTGCGGTGGAAATAGGATCACAAACTATTAATGAGTTTGAATCGCAATTCAATTCACAACCGCTCTTTGATTTATCCGAAGGAAAAGGTCAAAAGAGGGAAAACCTATTTTGCATCGTAAACACAATGCGGGGAAAGATCTAGGGTTCGGGGGTTGGTTAAATTTAGGGAAGGTATTAGCACCCTAAACTTCTGTAGTACTCTACAGGAACCTTTTGTTCAGATGTTTACTATTTTTGCTTTATTTATTTGCTTAAGGTATATGTACAAAAGGATTAAAAGTGAGAAAAGAGACCTAAGGGGTTAATTCTAAGTTTACTCGGCAAGACATCGCATCTTGTGCCTACGTATCCTTACGGGAGTGGAATCAGAGTAATCGTAGTTCCCCTCAAAAGGGAGGTTAGAAACTTCTTGACTGTGGTCAAGGTCTCACGGGGAATAAACGCATCTTAAGGACACGCTTACGTGGAGTCCTAAACTCCTGTATCTACGTTGAAGTTTGTTTATTGTAATTAGGGTTAAATTAGGTTAAGTTAGGGATTCCACGGCGGGAAACCCTAAAATGAGCGCGGCGGCTCTTTGACCTAATGCTAAGGGTAAAATTGTAATCTTGCCTGCGGCGAGGCATTTGGGAGAATTAGGGTTTGTAAGGTGAAAGGGTTTGAAGTTGAGGACTATTGGCGCGGCGACCAAAAGCTAGACCTAACCTTCGGATGTGAGTGATGTGATAGAATAATAGTGATAAAAATGTGAGAAATTTAAATCATGCAAGCGGGAATAAGATGCGGAAAGTGAGCGCGATTGTTCGTTCGCGAGGTTACATATGAGAAGCAGTTACAATATAGTTATGAAATTCAAATAAACCAAACACGCCGTAAGAGCTGCAAATGATGAACACTGTTAATAAGCAAAATTAGACAGTAATTGGACAAGCCAAGAGAAAAAGTGTAATATTGAAGGTTTTTATGGTTTTTAAAGAAAAGATATTAATTAAAATTATAAAAGAGAAAAAAAAATAATGTTTAACCTTTAAAATATTTTAAACTTAATCTAAAAACTAACTTACATATTTTTAAGATGACCTTTAAATTATTTATTTGGAAAAGGTTTTTTATTATATATATATAAAAGCTTTATGTTATTTATTTTAATTTAAAAGAGTTTTTTATTATGAAAAAGAAGTTTTTTTTTTTATTTATTTTTGAAAAAAGAACAATTTTAATTAAAAAATTTTAACAAAATATAATTTAATAAATAGAAAATAAAAAAATAAAAATAAGAATAAGAAAAAAAAACCGGGTTGGGCTGAGTGATCAAACCCCAGACCCAACCCTCATAACCCACACCAAACAAATCACCAATTCGCTGCTAGGGTTTCATGCCCCCCATTCGCGAACGGCGCTCTCTTCCTCTTCCTCTCGCCGTTCTTCTTTCTCGCTCCTCTGCATCCTTTTATTTCCTGAAACAAAACATGAAGTTCGTAATGAAATTCGTCCCATTGCTTACGTTTAAGGTGAAATTGGCCGATGATGGCGCGAGCTGAGGCCGGAGGGTGATTGTCCGTTGTTCTTCGTCGACGGCGCTGATGATCGCTCCGTTTCGAATCCTTCGTGACCGATAATGGATGATACACGGTGTATGTTGGGTGGTGTGTTTGAACGATGAGGACGAGGGGTCCGTCGTCTGAGTTCGCGGCCGTTAGGGTTTTGTTCTTCGCCTCTCCGTCTAGGGTTTGCGCGATCTTCTTCCCTTCCTTTCTTACGAGGTGATACCTTTCCCCTTTTATAACTTCTGACTTAGCTCTTTTTTGGGCCTTGAATACCATATCTGATTCGTGATTGATCCTATTTGATTTTGACTGAATCGTGTTTCCCCTTTTTTTAAGATTTGATTGGGATTTCTCTTGATATGATTCTGAACTCGTTTTGATTCATTTGATATGATTTATTCCATCCCTGATTTGGAATTGATATCGATGTCAAATTTGTTTTCTGTTATTCTCTGATACAGCTTGCCTTACACCTTCATGCCTTCCTTTTCCAGAATTCCTTGATTGATTCGATTTTGTTGGATTTTTGCAGATGTGGATTGGATTGCCCTTGGATTTCTGTTGATCTGTTTGATATCTGAATTAATTCGAACTGATTTGTTTGATATCTGAATTGATTTGTTTTATTGACTTGTCTGATTGATTCAGATTGACTCAAATTGATTCAGATTGGTTCCAATGGAGATATTTCCTGATGCATTTGACTCGAAACTTTCCAATTCCAGCTTTGGCTTTGTTTGATCATTTGGATTACCTCTGAATTTATTTGATCTGATTGGTATCTGGATTAGTTCATTTGTTTTGCTTGAATTCAATCTGGGCTATGCTGATGCGTTTTCGATTTGATTCGATTTTAGTAGTCTGAACTGATTTGTTTTGATCTGCTTTAGGATTGACATCAAATCTAAATCTCTATTATTTTCTGATATGCTTTGCCTTCAGATGGGATTGATTGGCATTAATTCACGGGGTTTCTTGATGCATTTGTTTTGACTCAATCCTGATCACTAGCACTTACTTTTCTTTTTCTTCTTTCAGGATGGACACCTTGCCTTGGTCTTTGCCGTCGAGACGGGTTCATGGTAGTGAAGATTTTTGTCTGAACCATTTGGAACAGGATACTACATTTTGGTTTCTGATCATATTGCTGCTTGAATTGGTGGCGATGACCTGGGCTATGATGTTTGATTAACTGAGCCCCGTGTTTGTTTATTTTATGAACTGTGCATGATTTGATACTGCCTGCAATTCTGAACTGACATGAATTTCAACTCTTCTGTGCATGATTGGCAGGTTGTTTCAATGGGCTATGATGTTAAGCTGAGCCCAGCGCCTCCAATTGTAACATCTATGACAGTTTTTATGGACTGAGTCCCTTGTAATCGAGCTGGTTCTGATAATCTTTCTGAGTTACATCTTGCCTCCGTTTCTCATTCTTGTTGAGGCGCTTTAAGCATCATATTTGGATGTGCAGTCCATTTATTCACTTCTGATTTTTATGAGGTGAACTCTCATGTTTGGTTCAGAGCTGTGGCGCTTCTTTGGATTCTGCTGAGTGTTATGACAGATTGGTAGGACCTTTGCGCATGAACTTGCATTGTTTGATGGTTTATTTCCTTTTTGTGCAACTTGATGCCATAGTTTGGCTTCTCTTGTTCTATTTCGAACTTGATTTTCATTCTGCTGGACCCTGGGTCTTCATTCTGTTTGATACAGATTTGTTTCCTTTGGTGGCTATTCGTACCTGTATTGGCGCGAGCCCCTTCCTGGTTTTGTTTATGCTGATGATGCTCGTGGCTTTTCAGGTGTTGGAAGTTTTGAAACCAAGGTGACTCAGACCTGCCGGCATCCGGGTTTGAGTCAAAACTTGCCTATGTTGCCTTATTCTCGTATCAGTTTGGAAATCCAATCGCGGCAAAACGAATCAGCCCCACTTCTTTTATTTTTCTATCTCTCGGATGTCCCGCAACGATTAAGAACAGGTGTTACCTGATCTGACGCCTACGGCGCGGATCGGTAACGGGGGTAGGACGCAGCTTCGGTTGTGCCACTCCCGACACTCGATGATGACGATGTTCTGAGAGTGTCAAAACAACTTCTAACCTTTTTGTCCATATTGTTTGTTTTTCTATTTTTTTCAGGTGATCAAGAGTTGCGTGAAGAACTCAAAGGAGGACCAATGAAGAAAACTTTGTAGTTTTTTTCTCTTTTTAGGACTTTAGGACCTAGAATAGATACTTATTGTAAATGTATAATCCTTTTGTAAATGAAAGATCATCATGAATAAAAATTACTTCCATTTCAACTTGTAATTCTAGATGTTTATGAAATAAAATCCAGTAAATATTCATTTCTATTTTCTCAATTACGAATTTAAATATCCATGAATAATCATCCATAAATTATTTAAATTCAACTTTGATTTGTAGCTTATGAACATTCATGAATAAAAACTCACAAATATTAAAACTTAACCTCTCCTTTGCTTTTTATAAATGATATCCCGCCATATGATTATATCCAAACAAATTCAAATTAAAACCTCGTTGATCACATCACTTCTCAAAATAACCTTAACAGTATCCACTTCCTCTTCAACCCAACTTTATAAAAGGAAACAAAACTGTTTGGAAACGTTTCAGAATCAAACAAAGCACGGCCCCGAGTCCAATCGTATTTCTAACAAAACATACTGGCACTTTGACCCAAATGGCAAATGAATGCCTCAGAACGTAATAACAGCCCGTTTTCAAGAAATTAGCAGAATTTGCGTGAAATGACCAAAATACCCCTGGGACCAAATCTGCAAAACAGACACCTCCATGACTTGTTAGTGGTTAGCAAAATGTTCATAGGAGATGATATGCGAAATGCCTGACTAAATGTAAGGGTAAAATTTGGGGTATTACACATGGGTTAGAAAGTAGGCTTCACTCTTTCACTATGACATCAACTGGTATGATCTTGCTCACGGAGGAATAATAATGATACATAACTGTGGGAATTTCCCAAACGTACCTCTGATTGGCACCAAAGGATGTATCAGCTACAACCCTATCCTGGCCCTCCGCCAGTTAGGTTATCCAACTGAGGAAGAATCAGATCTAGCCTTGTTAGAGATTTGCTTCTATGAAAAAGGTAGTGACCCGGATTTTGAAGCGCAAGTCATATTTGCCCGGCGTCATCCCAATTTATAAGGAATGACTGCCATGGAAAACCCGAGTTGTCTCGGTTCAAAGGAATATCTTCTTTGGTCAAAATAGATAGCACTGAAGATATTCTACACCCGCTCTTATGACATTTCTCCAGTCCTGGAAGAACTTTTGTCTAAAGGAGAGTTGAGGTTCGCTTTAGTCAAAGCCGAACGAGAAAATGAAGAACTATGGGAGCTGCTTCGTCAAGACCAGAGTAGGACAAGGATGGAAGAAGGAGAATGATCATCTTGTTAGAAGATCTTGGCCTTTTAATTTCCTTTTGTTTAGTTTGTACCCCTAGCTTTTGGGAATGTGTAACTTTCATTTTGTAAAATGTTGTAAAAGTTTCATTCGTTAATGAAAACTTTATGCTTGTGAGACTCTATTTGATAATGAGAATTTGGTTAAGCTTTCATTTGTTAATGATAAGCATCATGTTGTTACGTGTTGATCCATTAATTTTGTTCGTAAAAAAAACCTTTTGGTTTTCCTTAAATGTGTGGCTTGCATTTGCATCTGCATCCTGCATTTCATTTACATTGCATTGCATCGGTTCTCCGGCTCATCCTATGCTCTGTTGCTATCAGAAATCCTGCTGAATACCCACCGATACAATACCAGAGCCATCGCTCAGAGAAGAATGGATGATCAAGATCAAAGAATCGATCAAATCAACAACGACCTCGAGGGGTTACACAGTGACATTAGTCAGATTATGGAAGTCCTTCAAGTGATAAAAGCAAAAATGTACACGTAGATTACAGTGGTATCTGAAATCAATACAACAGCGACAAATCCTCCTTCGATAGTAACCTCAACCACTAAACATCTGTTTGGTATCGCCATGGATTTCATGCCACCATTCAGTAATGCCAGCAATTCGACCTTCAGCAGCGCTCTAATCCGCAGACTTTTCCGTTAATGACGAAATTCCAAAATCCTATCTACACTCAGGAAGATGCTCATGCACAGGTCCGACCAATTTTTAACAATCATCAGCAAATATTTGATATACCCAACGGGTCTGAGGTGAAGATGAGACACACGAAAAAATAAGGGTTGAGATGGATATAATGGATGATGGCCATAGATGGAAACAACGTCTTTGGTTCCGATGCTAAGGACATGTGTCTGGTTTCGATTTTGGTATTTCCTCATAAGTTCACGATGCCCACATTTGAAAAATATGAAGAAGCGACTTGCCCAAAGATTCACTTGATCATGTATTGTCGGCGTATAGTTGCGCATATTGAGAATGACAAATTATTAATCCATTGCTTCCAAGACAGTCATGAGGGTGCCTCTGCCAAATGGTACCTAAGCCTAGACCAGTCAAAAATCCATTGCTTCCAAGACTTGTCCAACGCATTCATTCAATAATACAAGTACAACATAGAATTGGTGCCAGGCCGTCATCAGCTCTTCAGCATGACACAAAAGAGCTCAAAATTTTTCAAAGAATACACACAGAGATGGTGCGAAAATGTCACTCAGGTTGAACCTCCCCTGACAGAGAAAGAATTGCTGATTAGTTCGTAGATACAGTCAGGCCCGAATTCTAAGAGAGGATGATCAGTGTCACTACTGCGAAAATCGGCGCCGGCTGAACAGAAGAGTCGCCACCGTGCGTTATTTATCCCAATGGAGGGAAAGGAAACGCTCGAAGTAAACCTCGCGAAAAAGGGAAAGGTATGGTCATCGCAACCAAAACCTGGGTTCGGGAGTCGGTTACGCAAGGGGAAGGTGTTAGGCACCCCTCACGTCCATCGTACTCGATGGGATCCACGCTTGCTTGGTTTGTACGGATTACACTTCTATCTAAACTAAAGGATGAGGTCTGAAAAGAAAAGAAAATTTGACTCGGCAAAGCATCGCACTTTATGCCTACGTATTCCCGTCTAGAACGAGAAATCAGAGTCAACGTAGTTCGCCTAACTACGGGAGAAGATGGGTGAAGGTTGCTCGCTAGGATATCGCATCCTATGCCTACGTACTTCCACACAACATGGAAGATCAGAGCAAACGTAGTTCGGGCTACGCACGACACAAGCTGTTCAAGTGTTTTTTATGAAAAATCTCACCTTAAACAAGGGTTTTCTTATTGCAAAAAGGTTGATGTCTGTTCAAATCTTTTGACGGAAGAAATGAATTAATCTCTGTTATAACCTTTATTAATGTTTTTCTGTTGTTTTGAAGGAAGAAGGGATGACACTCTACAAATCCTAGGGTTAAAAGGGAATAAAATCTACCCTAATGTTATCATGCATGGGTTAACTCGTAATGTCTATCACATCCTCCCTTGAACAAGGAAGAATGAAAGTCCTACGGGAAAGGAAACGAAAGGAAGAAACGTAAATACAAGTAATAACCGCATACAAGTGAACATGAATATAGCAATGGTAAATGCAATGCAAAGGAGGGAGGAAGGTTCATCTCAACCTCAAGCCCATTCATGGATGGAATAAGAAAATATCAAGTGATCATATGCAAAGAATCGAGTGAAAACTCTGAATGAAACGCGTAATCCACTATTTGGAATCGCAACGTGCTATCATGCAAACAAGTCGATAATTGGGCAAGCTACACATACAAATAACAGCCACCTAAGGGTCTTCCAATACCTCTAGCCTATCTACAATAAGAAATATGAACCACGGCGTTCATCACGCAAACACAAAGCGGCCGTTGGAGCCTTAACAAAAATAAAGTCCGTTCGGAAGTCCAAATTACAAGTTCGAATACAAAACATAAGAAAAATAGCAAAAGGTGCTAAAAAATTCAAATAAAAATCTCCAATTCCCTACATCAAGCCACAAACCAGGGGTGAGAGATACCACAAAAATATCCAAATATAAATGGTCAAACAAGATGAAAACATTGCAAGCTATCTCATGTATACCAAAGGAAAGATTAAAGTGGAGCATGTTAAAGAAAGCATCCAAAACCAATTAAAATGGTACAATAAAATTCCCACAAAAATATATCACAATACCTCAATGTGTGTATGAGATCCCTGCAAAAGGATTGACATTTAAATTGTGTTTTGATAGGTCAAAGAAATTCAACAAAATGATAGCACCAGCATTGGCCTTTTTATGACGACCCAAATGTAAAAAATCCAAAGAAAATGTCAAAAAATGGTAAAATTGTAATTCCAGTTTTATTAAATCCTAGACATCTTAAAGATTCAGCACAAAAAAATGGGGATCAAAAAGACGAATTTTCCTATTTTTTATGATTATTTGAAGTCAGCATATAAAACAGAAAAAATAAAAGAAACATGGCAATAGAAAAATAAAAGAAAATAACATGAATAAATAAAAGTGGCATGAGGCTTATGTGGCCGATTACGTGGCGCAGTGAGAGGCGTTGGATGAATGGAAGAAACCTTGACTTGGAAATGCATCTGACGGTGTTAACACCTTCTTCTCCAAATCAAATTTTTCAACTTTGTGAATAGTAACCCGCAGCCCCATGAACATGAGTTTTTTACTACTTTGAAGCACCATAACTCCATCAATAATTATCCGTTTCGCACAAAATTTTAGTCAAACTTGAAGGAAAAAAATCAAGGAATCCAAATATGGTCTTAGATTTTCTTGAAACTCTCTCTAACTCCCAAAACGTGGCACCTCAAGAAAAACTCAAGAACCAAAAATTGTCATAAAACCCATCTTTTTTGTACTAGAATCCATGTAGACCTTTATGGCAATGGAATGCAATAAAAATAATGCAAGAAAGACTCCTAAATAATGAGTTATGTCGAATTCTTTATACCTCCGAAAAATGGCTTATGGAGCTTCACTCGATCACCAATTCTTTGAGAAAATGATGTAGAATCACTCAACAATACTTGGTGAATATGTTTGAAGCCTTGACAAGTCTTGAATTAATGAAAAAGTGAAAATTGGAATTTGAGTTTTCACCACTTTTTCATGTTACTACAAGGTTCCTCTTGCTCCAATTCTCTCAGAAAAAATGATGAACCATCTCTATAATTGTTGTGTAATTGATTGGTGAAGAGAAAAAGTATGGAAAGTGAGAGAAAAAAAAGATTGAAAAAAATGGGAATTCCAAAATGTGAAAGTGTGGGAAAAATGGAAAAAAATTCAATATGATTTGAAAAAATGGATTCAACATCAACTATCACCAACCTTTACTCTTAATGATCTCAATCCAATATATAGATGATGATTAACAAACTTAGAGGTTTCTAGAATAATCTTGGAGGATTCTAGAAAGTTGTGGAAATTTCATGAACTTCTCATGCCATGATACTTTGAATATCTCTTATCTCATGCTTGCACCTTTCCAAACTTATGTCAAAATCTCCTTACATGAGATATGGGAAGTGTATGTAAGCTCCTTGCCTTGAAAATTCATCTTGTGCCAAGTTTTCTATACTTGCCTTATTATGCAAGTAATAAAAATACAAAGCAAGTCCAATTTTTAAACCCTAACTCAAAAAAGTGGCTGAACCAATGTCTTTAAAATGATATTTGGAATCAATTTGGTATATTGGATGACCCATATTGGATTTGTAGATCTCCCAAACCAATTTTTCATTTCAACTTTTTCAACTTATAAGCCATTTTCAAGTCATTTGCACCAATTTTAAAATTCCATGCTCTAAGCTTTTCCAAACTTTCACACCTTCTTTTCTAGCCTTAAAATCCCATTTTGAACAACTTTTATGTTGTGAAGTTTTTCATTTGAAGCTTCCTTGTATGAGTTTTAGGCATATACTAAGAATGACCTGTAATCCTCAAATGACCAAAATACCCTTTGCTTGCCAAGACCATAAGTAGAGTTCCATAAATTATATGAAGGCATACCATACCATTATAGAAAGCTAAGACAATAAGGAACAATTCTCATGTTGGCCAGAAATCCATTTGAAGTACCCTTGAAAGTCAAAAGTTGCTTGGAATACAGACAATTTTCACAGACAAATTTCAGTGCCCTCAGATGGCCTGTAACTTGCAAGAGCCATAACTTGAGTTCTACAAATCATATTGATGACTTCCACCACTCAAATTAAAGCTATGAAGATATTCTACAAGTTTAATGTGGACCAAGAATCCATATGAAGCTTGCATCTTGAGTTACACTGCTTTGAAGTTTGACTTAAATCAGGGGATTTTACAATAAAACCCTAATTTAGTAACTCCAGTTCTCCTTGACTCCTCTTGATTTTTCTTTATCATAACATCATATCCATATCCACCTAGAAAATAATGAATTACCCATTCTTCAAATGATCCTTGATGCCCTTCAAAACACTTCTTTGACCTAGAATTGACCCAGTGTTGACCCTAGTTGACTGACTTCAACTGAGGCTCTTGCAATCATTCAAATGACTTGGTTCTCCTCAAAAAATGATTCTCTAGACTCTTCATAACATCCATACACACCTCATGCTCTTGGCTCATAGCTCACATTTCCTCTGATGATCCCCCACTAGCCTCACGATAGGAGAGAATTCACTGATCAACCTGGCAGCTCTTCAAAGCTCAAATTCTTCCCTGATGACCTGAGTAGTCTTGAATATGAATGAAACCCTTGGATATACCTCTTGAAATAAGAACAACACTTGATCCCCTGATTAAGATAGCTTGCCTATGCAGATGAATACACTATGTACATGATGACAATGCAAATGACTATGCAATTGAAACATAAACCTAGGTTAGAAAAGGTTGGGCAAATTTTGGGGTGCAACAGCTGCCCCTATTCAAGCGACTTGGACCCGACTGGATGAAGAGCGCGTAGCCTTCAGACAATCGAGGTACGAGACGGTTGAATATGAAAGAACCCGGAAATTTGCCAACCGCAAAAATAAATTGCGAAAACGACTACTGCTTGAGAAAACCCTGGGAACTGGCTTCTGTTGTCACGGCAACAACTAGCCATCCATCTGTCAAATAAACTGATGCTGTCCGCAGGCCACTCCATTCCGAAGAAATGAGCATACACCACATAACGAGAAATTGTTGATATCACTTATCAACCTTTGTTGATCTCACTTATCAACCTCTGTTGATCTCACTTATCAACCTCTGTTGATCTCACTTATCAACTGAGCACACGCTAACCAGCGGGAGAATATTGACTTCACTTATCATGTTGACTTCACTGATCAACTTTTCGTATCCTGAAGAAACGAGAGAACGCTTAACCAAACGACTCTGCGGGGAAATGAGAAACTTAACCAAGCAACTCTGAGGGGACAAATTCTGACGACTGCCGTCAAACACCTGCTGGGGAAATTGGGAAGCTTAACCAAGCACCCTTGTTGAAAACTACGAGTAATTTAACCAAACAACTCCTGTAGCGAGCTCCCTGCTGGAGACTATGAGGGACTTAACCAAGCAACCCATTGAAGTAACACCCTGCTGGAGAACATAACTCTGTTGGGGAATTGCGGGTAACCACCCAAAAATCTGTATTACCACCTTCTAATACTGATACCCCATCCTCCTGAGAAAGACTCAGCTGGGGAAATACAAGTGACTTAACCAAGCGACTTGTCAAAGGATACTCTGACGGGGAACACGAGGAACTTAACCAAGTATCTCGTTGAAGATCACCCCGCTGGGGATTATATCTCTATTGGGGAAACTGTGAGTAACCACCCAACAATCTGCACCCTGCTATTTCTTCAGCACTCCGAGAAAGGACTCGGCTGGGGAGAAAGAGAAGTGCTTGGCCAAGCAACTCTGCTAGGGGAATATGCCATGACGGACACGATCACTGCGTGTCTGGCACAATAAATCCACAAAACTGCGACGAACACGGTCACTGCGTGTCTTACAAACAAAAACCATTTAACGGGACAAACACGACGAACACGATCACTGCATGCTGCGTTACAATCACATCGACCATAAATCCAACCGGATGAGATAAACACGATCACTGCGTGCCAGACGAAATAAATCCACATAGGAGAGGCGAACACGTTCACTGCGTACTTCAACCACCAATATGATAAACACGATCCCTGCGTGTGCTGCAATAGGGCGAATGCGATCACTGCGCATCTCGACCAACAAAACCCCGAAACTATGTCAACACGATCACTGTGTGTGTCACAAAATCAACCCATGTAACAGGACGAATACGATTACTGCGTATGCCGACCAACAACCCACTGATACAATAGCCACGATCACTGCGCGCTCCGCATCATAAGTTCCCATGGTACTAACAACATGATCACTGCATGCTGTACGAATACGATCACTGCGTATCTTGAACACGATCCCTGCGCGTTCGAACACGATCATTGTGCGTTCTGAGCCACGATCCTCTTGACTGGAGAAAAAACACGATCCCTGCGTGTTGCGTGAATACGGTCACTGCGTATCTGGAACACGATCACTGCGTGTTTGAACACGATCACTGCGCGTTCTGAGCCACGATCCTCTTGACTGGAGAAAAACACGATCCCTGCGTGTTGCGTGCCTCAACTAACCCACATAACTGGACGAATACGATCACTGCATATCCTGACCATACATAGGATAAACGCGATCACTGCGCGCTTCATGTCACGACCCTCTTGACTGGAGGAAACATGATCCCTGCGTGCTGTGACACAATTTCAAACATGGGACGAATACGATCACTGCGTACTTCAGCCACCAACAACCCGATGAACACATTCACTGCGTGTCCTACAGCATAATCAAACTGCATAACGGACGAATACGGTCACTGCGTATCAACCCATAATCACTGTAACACGGACGAATACGATCACTGCATATATCGACCAACAACTGGATGAACACGATCACTGCGTGCCTTGCTCAATAAAACCCCCGAAACGATACCAACACGATCACTGCGTGCCTTACAAAACAATCTTCTTAGATCGGGACGAATACGATCACTGCGCCATTCGACCACAGATACACATTCCAAGATCAACACGATCACTGCGTGTCCTACGACATGAACCCCATACTGGCACAAATACGATCACTGCATACTTGGGCAACAAATCAACATCTCGAAATTAACACGATCACTGCGTGCCTTACAATATGAACCCCATAGAGGGTACAAATACGATCACTGCATACTTGGGCAACAAATCAACATCTCGAAATTAACACGATCACTGCGTGCCTTACAATATGAACCCCATAGAGGGTACAAATACGATCACTGCGTACTTTGACCACAAAACCCACATTTTCCTGAATCACGATTTCTCTTATCGGCAAGGAATAACATATCTGAAACTGGAGAGGTAACCACCTGGCTTATGTTTCAAATATGCATGTTTGATAATGACGAAATGCTTCCATACTGCATGGAAATGCTACATACTTGGGTAGAATGCAAATGCTCATGATGCATGCTTATGCAAAGAGTTACTTCAGCAAAATAAATGCTGAAGACACACTGGATCCGCTGGGGATGATCGGAATACCGCCGATACGCTTCCAACAAAATAAATGTTGGAAAGATGAACTAACTCCGCTGGGGATGACCACCCTGCTGGGAAAATAGCTCACGAACTCAGAACTCCAAAATATGCTGATGACGGTCCTCCTGACGAGAAAGAGCGACTTGCTGGGGAAAGAAAGGACAATCCCGCTCGGGAAAACTCCTTTCAGCTGCTCCAACCACCTGATCACACTCTGTAGTGAACCTCTCCTGCTATCACTGAGCTGGGGAAATCATCCCGCCATCACTGAGCTGGGGACTGAACCACACATTCTGATTTGCACTGCACGAGAACCCTCTGGGAGTTAATCGTATCCATCTCGACCTTCACTGGGGAGGACTCTGCTCTGCTTGATAAGCTAATGCTGAACTGAAGATACATTAATCTTAACTCTCCTGGGGAATTAACATTCAGTTTTTCCCGGGGCGACTTCACTGGGGAAGACACAACATACAATCTCTGGAGAGGGTACCAGCCTGCAATGGATTCTGGCGGGGAACTTTGCGAGCTTTTGAATAGCTTGCCCCAGTGCACTCCACTTGCCCCTATCTACCTCCTGGGAATACTTGCGCTGAACCGCTTACTATGAGACGACCTCGAGATTTCTTGCCCCGGTAACTATACGGCAAAAAGATTCAATCTCCATTAGCTCCGATCAACCCAGTCGGTTTCAATGCTCTCTGCGGCGACTTGCCCCTGAATGAGCGTTCTAGCGACCTATCCTGATCTGATTTTCCACCTGAAGTATCTGCTTTCAAATCCCCACGTTCTGCATGACTGCCCCTGATGGAATCTCGAGAAGACTCTCTTCCGATTAGTTGCCTCTCAAGCATACTGCCCCTTAATCAACTGAAGCTTCGGGACTTGTCCTCAGACTAACTGATTCCGAACTCAATGGAAGTCCATGCCCCTGATTGCAATGACTTTGCCCCCGATTAGCTTATCCAGAACAGTACCTCCAACTACTAAATCTCGACCTGATTGCCCCAGAGTAGCTAACTTTGCATGGCTGACCTGACTGGGAATCACGATAATAGCTTGCCCCTGCTCTCGGAACATTCGGGCGCTCTGTATTCTATCCTGACCATACTTTCCATTGCAGAAAACTTTCCTGCTGTCAAGCGCTTACTCGCAAGTAAAACAAGTTGTTCTGCGTAAAAGACATATTAATGCAACACATATGATAGTTTTGACATCCAATCTGTTCACTGGGAAAAGGGAAAAACAGTTTATGGCATATAATGCACAAAACATTTATCAACATCAGTACCAACACGGTAAGAGGAACCCTTTTAGGAGTCAGAATCGACGCGACCTTTACCGAAGTATGCTTTCGAAACAACCTGCTTCAATTAGGACTTTTGAAGGTTATAACGTGGTCAGGTTCACGGTTTTGAAGGAAAGGATAAAGGCTCAAAGTTTATTTTAACCCACCCATTTTCCTTGATGTTCTCCGATCCTACGTTCAGCTAATTCGACCTTAGCGCTCACCTCTCAGAGGCTGAAATATAGGAGTGATAGTTCGAGAACCCATGAACTTCTGGAGTGACAGCCACTCACTTTTCGTCTTTGACACTTAGGGTCACACGACTCGCATTTGATTTGAGGATTTTTCTTTTTGTCCTCCTTTCATCTTTTTTCTTATCCCTAACTTTTGCCTGGACTGACTCCTTTTGAGTTTCTTTTGATTTTTTTAGTCCAGCGGGATGCCCTCATTTTTGCCTAAGTCATTTGTCTTGAAGTTGTGACTTAGCGGGCTTTTGATTCTTTCTTCTTTCTTTTTTTCGAACAAGTCGTGTGACACTGGTTGCCTGACTCATTGGAGAATGATGTGACTGTTTCACTCTTGATTTAACCATTGTGGTTTTTTAGGCACGACCTCTAGAGGTGGGATTGATCCTCGAACGGACACTCCTTTTGGAATTTGGACGCTCGGTCAAATTAGTTAACACCTACCCTGCCCCAGGTTAAGATTGAGGGTTTTTCATTCACAGAAAGAAACTCCTACTACAAGGCTCAAAGGGGTTGACAAGGGATTATCTTCCTTATAACTCCGGTGTTTAGGGATTTGAAACAATGCCTGTACATCATCAACAGGTTTTATTTCAAAAGCATACAATCAGAAGCTTGCATGTCGTTCATTTTCGTCATCCCCCCCAGATTCCTCTTAACCAGGTGTTGGACATTTATAAAAACAATTAGTGAACACGAATGGATTTAATCAAAACATGCATATTTATTTCATCATCATCAATCGAAATGAAAACAACAAGTTTTACGAACAAGATCGCAATTCAATCATGAAAGAAACTACAAACGTAAAGAAATGACAAGATAAAACAAAGAAAAACGCCAGCTTCCGAGAACCGGGCTTTCACATCTGTCCTGCTGCTGAACCAGCTATCTTCACAATCAGTTATGAGAGGCAGCCTGCCGCTGTTCTGATCTACTTTTAACGGCCCACACGAACTATAGAACTCCTCTTTGCCCCCATATTCCAGCCTATTCATGGTTTGGCATTGGTTTTTGCGTAATGTTGGGACCTTCCTTCCCAAAATTGATGGCTGAGCTATCAAGCAAATCTTGCACTTTGTGCTTGAAAGCTAAACAGTTCTCGATGTTGTGCCCGGGTGCACCAGAGTGAAAATCACAATGCTCGTTGATGTCGTACCCTACTGGTGGCGTGCCAGTCGGCGGCGCCAAGGTTCCCTTTTCAACTAGCTGTAACTTCAATAGAGTCTGAAGGAGCTCTGCGTAAGACATCGGCGGTACCTCAAATACCCTCCTCGGCCTTGGAGCCTGAAACCGCCGCTGATTCTGATTAGGCTGCTGCTGAGCCTGCTGCTGTTGTTGTCTCTGTTGCTGAGGTGGTCCTGGAATAGTCACACTTGCAACTTGAGGCTGTGGACGCCGATTCTGATTCCTATTTCCCCGCTGAACGTTATACACTGCATTAGCATCACCTTGCCTTTTACCACCAAAGGCTTTCTTGGTGCTTCCAATTGAAACAGATTCTCCCGGTTGAATCTTACCAATTTTTATCCCGTTCTCTATACGCTCCCCCATAAGGATCAGCTCGGAGAAGGTACTCATTGAGAAGTTGAGCAGCCGGTCATAGTACATCCCTGAGAATGTCCCTACGAACAAGTCCATCATTTCCCGTTCGACCATAGGGGGTTGTACTCTAGCAGCCAAATCACGCCATCTCTGGGCGTACTCTTTGAAGCTTTCCTTGGGCTTCTGGGACATGCTTTGCAACTGAACTCTGTTAGGAGCGAGGTCGCTGTTGTATTGGTAATGCTTCACGAAAGCTTCCGCCAATTCTTTCCAAGTTCTGATCTGTGTTGGCTCCAAGCTCATGTACCACTCCAATGACGGCCCTGACAAGCTGTCTTGGAAAAAGTGCATAAGCATATTTTCGTCATCTGAATACGCAGACATCCTTCTGTAAAATGAACGGACATGCACCCTCGGGCACGTGTCGCCTCTATACTTATCGAAAGATGGCGCCTTGAATTTCAGAGGTACCCTCAGCCCCGGTACCAACCCCATGTTGGACATATCCAGTCCCACAACGTTCTGATTAGCCAGACCATTTACCTTTTCTTCCAACAATCTCATGCAGAGGCTGTCCCCTGTAGGCCTCCCGTAGCCTTCATTATGACCTGAGAAAACGTCTTCCTGATGGTCCTCCCAACGAGGTATCTCTTCATATGCAGCATGTCCAGCGTTACGGCCCAGACCTGCTTGGAAGTACCCGGGGTTACCCCTCAGGTTGCCCATATCCTGGCCGTTGTTCATACCCATTCCATATCCTGCGTTACCATAACCATGGTCTCCGTATCCAGTTTTGGCGCCAGCCACATTGCCATATCCCCCATTCATACCCTGAAAGCCTTGATTACCATTACCGCCATTCAGCCCGACGTTCTCCGCACCCAAGTTGAAACCCTGGTTGACGTTCCCTATGAACACTCCTGCAGTATCTCCGTTAGTGTTACCAGTGTTTCCGTTCCCACCAGCAGGACCAGCTTCTCCGTTGTTCAGCCCAGCGACCTGAATGTGATCAGCACTTTGATGATTTTCAACCCTAAGAGAGTTAGCCACATTTTCACCACGCGGGGTGCCGTTGTTCTCAGCACGAGCAACCAACGGCTGTACCAGACTCTGCAACTGTTCCTGCCCTTTGGCGATAGTCTCCATGGTTTGCATGAACAGGGCCATCCTGTCACGCATCTCTTGCATTTCAAGCTGCATGACGTCCATAATCTTGTTCTGGTTGATTCTTGTAAAGTGACGGTGGACCCGCTTTTCTTCAATCCTGAAAATACCTAAAAAAAGCAGGAGATAAGATACACGGATCACAAACCTGTAATGCAAATATGAGTATGTATGCAAAATGCAATGTGCGTCTGCGCATTAGGGATTATCATTCCCCGATTCTAGTGTTAATACGTTTGATACAGGGCAGCGCTGTGACAGTGCGGTGACAAACATTTGCAAGAAGTTGAAATTCAATTACAGAAGGGAAAACAACTCATGTATTGAACAGGCCTTCAAAGGCAAAAGTATAACACCAATGTATCACAAGACGAACAAAAGCATGATCTCAACCCACAAACCGGGTGATGGTCAGCGTACAATAAAGCATGAACAAATACGGTATGCCCATAATCCCTATAATCCCTTAACAGCTTCTTTGTCTTGGGATGATCAGGCTGGACAAGCAATCCCTCTATGAGTAGACTCCTCTGCTTAAGAACTCGCCGCAAGTCGTCGATGGACTCTTCCCATGCGCCTTCACCAAAGCACTCCTCTAGCTTCCTCTTCTGGGACCGAGCTTCCTTTCTGCGGGCCTCTACTTGCTTCAGTGCATCTTGAAGGGCATATCTAGTCATGACTTCTTCTTCGTGCTGCCTCCTAGTGGCCTTCAACTGGCTCTGAAGATCGGCGATCTGCTGCTTCAACTTATCTTCCCGTTCCTTGTTGTTAGTAAGAGTGGCATTCCACGTCTTATTGAATGAAGCGATCTCTCGGTGAGCAATGTCCAACGACTTCTTCTTAGCTTCCATCATGTCATGAGAGCTCTTAAAGTCTTGTCCCAGGCGTTCCCGCTTCTCCTTTTCTTTAACCAACCTAGTCTTCAACAAGGTTACCATCTCAGTTTGTTGTTGAAGGGAGTACGCAGCTTCGTTCTTCTCACTTCGAATTCGGGCCAATTCTCTTTCTAGATCTTCATTAACCACCAACAGAGCTTCCTTTTCCTTCACCACTCGCTCGTAGACCTCCCTGGAAACCGTGGTTGGCTCTTCCACCGGAATATAAACAGGGATCGGAGCAGCTGGAAATGGCATCAATATCTGTCTGGCTCTCTCCTGAATCCAAACTTTGTAGGGTGCATACGCCTGGCAATCACTCTTCCCCAACAGCGGTTTCCCTTTTCGGTTAATACGCGTCCAGGCATGCCGAAGCTTGGCTAGTAGCTCTCCGCTCAAATCACATGTGAAGTACAGAGATTCATGTACTTCATCCTCCTGAGGTGGGCTCTTCAGCGCATATCCAAACTGACGGACGAACAAAGATGGGTTGTAGTTGATGCACCTTTTCTCCCTATCAACGAAACATTAGGATACCCAGCACAACTGACAATAAGCTCGGACCCCAGCAGGTCTCGATCAAACCATTTGATATCTGTAGAAGACAGCCTCATCATCCGCTCTGGCCAGTCAGATGTGGTCGCACTATCCACAAAAGGTCCCTTCGAAGGAAGATGGCTCTTGAACCACATATACAGCAGAGGCACGCAACAAGAGACATTCTTGCCTCTCCTGTTCTCATTCCTGTAGTGCATCGAATGATAAAAGTCCCCGATCAATGTAGGTACTGGGTTACCAGCAGCAAACAGATGAAACACATCCATGTCCACGAAGTTTGGGAAATTGGGAAACAGCACGATCCCGTAAATGCATAGGGCCAAAATAGCGTTAAAGACCACCCAACACCCATTCTTGGCGTACTCTTGAGCCTTACCAACCAGAAACTGAAGAGAGAAACCCGGAACCCTTCGCCAAGAAGTTATCAACAACTCAGAAGCATCCATATGCAAGGCTTTGGCTAGATCCTCCAACTTAGGTTCAGCGGCAGAGTGAATAAAGGGAACCGCATTCTGCACTGGCAGCTCAGTAAACTCCACATACTCCTCCATGGTTGGTCCCAAAATGAAGTCTGCAAATGTAAAGCATCTCAAAGCCGGGTCATAGAACTGCATCAGCGTGTATAGCCCGTTCAATTCATCGTCGGTGGATCTGCGAACCAAACTCAACAGCCGTCCGTAACTCTGCCTGAAGCTTCTACGGACGTCCTCACCTGCCAGAGAAATCAAACCCAGCGTTCTTTTTCGCAAACAAAACAGATAAATGCTAAGCAGACAAACAGAATTGCTGAATAGCATACATTTTATTGATAACGAACCCCTGAATGGGTAAAAATGTTTTACAACAGATGCAAGCCCCTGGAATGAGGAAGCCACACAAATATAAAAACATAAATATACATCAGTATATACACATGTCGGCAACGAGGCATAGACGAACACCATGAGTTGATCCCTCTATGACCCACTCGACTTCGATACTTCTCCGATGCTTCAGCTTCAGAAGAGATTGATTCAGATAAACGGCCCTCAGGTCTTCCAAACCACTAAACAATGAAAGTCCACACGCGGAACGCAGTCATTTGCTTTTTCAAATCCCTAACTTTTGCCTGAATCGCCCTTCCGGGTTTTCGATTCACAGGGATACCCTTTTTTGCCAAAGTCGCCCTTCCAGGTTTTCGACTTTGCGGGTGTACATTTTTTCAATTCATATCCCTAATTTTCGCCCAAACCTTTTTCCTTTTTTATGGTTCGCCATGATGCCCCCTTTTTGCCTGGATATTCTTTTTCTTTCCAGCGGGTCATTTTTTAAGCAAAGTATTTTTTAACTGCGTCCGCGTTCACCGGGGATGCAAAATCTTCGCCATCCATCGTAGATAACAACAAGGCTCCTCTCGAGAAGACCTTGCTGACGATGTACGGACCTTCGTAATTGGGAGTCCACTTGCCCCGGTGATCGGAGTGTGGAGGAAGAATCTTCTTCAGGACGAGACCACCCGTCTGAAAGCTTCTAGGACGCACCTTCTTATCATAGGCTTTCTTCATTCGACTTTGGTACAGACGACCATATGCAATCGATGCTAACCTCTTCTCGTCCATCAGGCTGAGTTGGTTTAATCGGCTCTTAATCCATTCTGCCTCATCGAGTTTCACATCAACCAAAACTCGCAAAGAAGGGATCTCCACTTCTAACGGTAGGACAGCTTCCATACCGTACACTAAGGAGAAAGGAGTTGCCCCGGTTGACGTACGTACCGTCGTACGATAACCGTGCAGTGCAAATGGAAGCATCTCGTGCCAATCCTTGTAGGTCACAACCATCTTCTGCATAATCTTCTTGATGTTCTTATTGGCCGCTTCAACGGCGCCATTCATCTTCGGCCGGTAAGGAGATGAGTTATGATGTTCAATCTTGAAACTCTGGCACAGCTCCTTCATCATCTTGCTATTCAAATTCGAACCATTATCAGTAATGATCCGCTCGGGAATTCCGTAACGACAGATGATGTCCCTCTTTATGAACTTAGCCACCACCTGCTTGGTCACATTAGCATATGAGACTGCCTCCACCCACTTGGTGAAGTAGTCGATAGCTACTTGAATGAAGCGATGACCATTAGATGCAGTGGGCTCGATCTTTCCTATCACGTCAATGCCCCACATGGAGAACGGCCACGGGGAGGACATGATATTCAACGGGCACGGCGGTACATGAATCTTATCAGCATAAATCTGGCATTTATGACATCTCTTCGCGAATTTAAAGCAATCCGACTCCATCGTCAGCCAGTAGTATCCTGCTCTCAGGATCTTTCTTATCATAGCATGCCCGCCAGCGTGCGTACCAAATGTGCCTTCATGGACCTCTTCCATGAGCATACTCGCCTCTTTCTCATCTACACATCTGAGTAGCACGAGATCGTGGTTTCTCTTATACAAAACTCCATCAGGATTGAGATAAAAATTTCCAGACAACCTCCTCAGAGTCTTCTTATCCTGGGTTGACGCTCCCTTAGGATACTTCTTAGTCATAAGGAAGGTCTGAATGTCATGGAACCATGGCTTGCCGTCGGCAGCTTCCTCGATCGCAAAGACGAATGCAGGTCTATCAAGACGAGAAAGGACAATTCTTGGAGCTTCATTCCAAAAATTGACTTTATACATTGAAGCCAACGTGGCTAAGGCATCAGCTATCTGATTTTCAGCCCTGGGCACATGATGGAGTTCCACTCGATCAAAGAATGGAAGTAGCCTTCTGGCATAGTTCATGTACGGAACCAAATTCGATTGACGAGTCTCCCACTCCCCTTTAATCTGGTTGATCACAAGTGCCGAGTCACCATATACATCTAGATTCTTGATTCTCAAATCAATTGCTTCTTCTAGACCCATGATGCATGCTTCGTACTCCGCTTCGTTATTAGTGACCGGAAACGTCAATCTCGCAGTGAACGGGATGTGGGATCCATGGGGAGTCGTAATGATCGCCCCTATGCCATTTCCATAAGAATTAACCGCCCTGTAGAATATCAATTTCCACTGGGATTTCCTATCTGGACCCTCGTCGGGCAACGGTTCATCGCAATCTTTCGCTTTGAGAAACATGATATCCTCATTGTTGCACCCTAAAATTTGCCCAACCTTATTCCTTGGTTCATGTTTCATTATCATTAGCATTTGCATATAGAGTCATGTACATAGACTAACCATCTGCATAGCATAAGCATAGCAAGTCATTCAACAGGGGACCAATCATTATCTCCAGAGGCCTATCAAGAGGTTATTATCCCAATTCAATATTATTCAAGTCATCAGGAAAGAATTTGAAAGCAAAGAGTTCAGCAGATCAAGCCTTGAGTCCATCTCCTAGCTGAGGGTATCTGAGGATCAACAAGAGGGTTGTGAGCTGTGAAGTGGAGGCATGGAGAGCATCTAGACATTATGAGAGACTTAAAAGGTCATTTGGAGAAGAAAATAAGTTGTTGAGGTGATCACAATAGTTAAAACTGAAGACAGTCAACTAGGGTTTCATCTGGGTCAACCCTAGGTCAACCCTAGGTCAATTGACTGATTTAAGGGGCATTCAAGTCTATTAAGGAGATGTGGGGATCAACATTTGACATATGAAGAAGGATATGGAGATATGACAAGGAGAATTCAAGAGAAATCAAGGAGAAGAGGAGTTACTAAATTAGGGTTTCTCTGTAAAATCCCCTAGTTTAGGTCAAATTTCCAAGCAAGATAAGTCAAAATGCTAGCTTCAAATGGCTTCTTGGCCAACATGAAACTTGTAGAGGATCTCAATACCTTTAATTTGAGTGGTGGAAGACCTCAAGGAGATTTATAGAACTCAAGTTATGGTCCTTACAAGTTACAGGTCATCTGGGGTATCTGAATTTTTGTCTGTGAAAGTGACTTGACTTCCAAGCTAGTTTTGCCCCTCAAGGAGATTTCAAATGAATTCTTGGTCAACATAAGAATTGTTCCTCATTGTCTTAGCTTTCTAGAATGGTATAGTATGCCTTCATATGATGTGTAGAACTCAACTTATGGTCTTGACAAGCAAAGGGTATTTTGGGCATTTGTGAATTACAGGTCATTTTAACCTATGTCCAAAACTCATACAAGGAGGCCTCAAATGGAAAAACTTACAACATCAAACTTGCTCCAAATGGGATTTTAAGTCTAGAAAGAAGGTCACAAATTAGTGGAGAAGCTCATAGCATGGAGTTGCATAATTGGTCAAAATATGAACTAAAAAGGCTTATAAAGTGAATAATTTCAAGTTGAAAAATGGTTTGGGAGATTTACAAGTCCAAATGGAGACTTCCAATATATGATTTTGAATGGAAAAACAATTCTAAGAACAATGGTTCAAACACTTTTTTGAGTTTAGAAGGAAAAAATGAAGTTATCCATGGTTGCTTGCCTTTTAAGAAACATAATCAAAATGAGCCAAAGTTGGAAAGCAAGGGAATGTGCAAGATGGATCTAGAATGTACCATTGGGGTCTATATATTCATGAAAGGAGAATTTGGCAAGGGTTGGCCTCATTTGCACCAAGAATCCCACAAGATTTCTCATTCTTTCTTCATTGAAGTTTCACTCCAATTCCCCATTTTCTTCACAAAATCTTCATCAAAATCAATCCAATCCTATTCAATATTCATCATAGATCAGAATTGAAGCAAGGATCAAGTGATTATCATCCATTTTCGAGTGCTTTTCTCAAGAACATCAAAATCACAATCTCAAGTGGATAGCATAATTCAGGCCAAGTCTCATCCAAAGCTTGCATACAGAATCAAGTACATCAAGGATTGATCAAGATCCAACACTTAGAAACCTCAGATCTTCCATCTCCATAGCTGTTCTCAAGGTTTTACATCAGGTAAGTTTTCATTCGATTTGCTTAATTCAGTTAGTTTAATATGATTTTATTAGTTTAGACTTGATCTAGGTGGTTAGGAGATTAGGTTAGATGAATTTGGAAAGGATTGGTGAGGGTTGGTGACAGGTGTAACAAACTGTTAGGATCAATATCTCTTAGATTAGTGCATCATAATTGTAGCTTGATAGCGCAAATTAATCTCCATTAGGCATAGGTTAGTTTAGGTCAAGTTTGAGGAAGAATGGTGATGGTTCATATCAGTGTAATCTCATGGAGGCCAGAGTTTGATGTCATCGGGTTTGTTGTTGTGGTGAGTTTCAATTCAAATTGATGCCCTAGGATTGTAGAGGGAGAGTTGTAGAGTAGTTTTCATGTTCACAGCATGTTGATTCGTGGCTTGGAGATGGAGAACAGAGAGGAGGAAAATAGCTCGTGCATGGCTCTCATGGAGTCAAAACCCTAATTTGCAGAACCAAGGAGGAAGAAATAATCGTGGCCGTTCATTTTTTCTTGGACTTTTGACTTGGAGCGCAATCCAATGGCTAGCGTTTAATCTGATTTTGGGAGGGAAACGTTTTGGCCAAAACGCACCGTTTCATTAATTGAAACGGGCGGGCCTGAGAGTATTTTGTTATCCCCACCCCCAATGTGAGCCCAATTCCAAGTTTCAACGTGTTTCGCTTACTATTTTCACCCCTGTGTAGTTTTTTCTTTTCAATAATTCTGAGTGGTATTGGGCCTTGGTGAAAGCGCTACCAGCACCCCCCTATTTCCTGGCCCAATGGAATATTAACTGGGCGAACTTCTATTCTGACCCCCCCTCATTCATTTCATTCATTTAATTTTCTTAGTTTCATTTTAATATTTTACCAATTTCATAAATTCATAACTAATTCATAAAAATTCATTTTTAATCCATTTTTTTTACAATATTTTCTTTGAGATGTGCAGAATATTATAGAAAAATAAAATTTCATTTTTAGTTTTATTTCATATTTTTTCCATATTTTCTAAATAAATGTCATATTAAATAGTTTCATTTCATGCATCATTTTAATGATTTTTGTTCTCTTACGTGCTTTAATATTTTTTGGTCATTCTTTTTATATTGTTTAGATGAGATATTCAACTTGTAGAAATATTTTAGTTCCCATTTTTAGAAGTTAATTTTAGGTGATTAATAAAGGCTTGAACATCATGTACAAAACTAGGGTTTTAGGTGACAACTTAGGAGTTTGATTTCATTCCCCTTAGGACTTAGGATTTAAATAGATTAGTTATGGGACTATATGGGCTATGGGTAGCTATTAGATCCCTTAGAAAAAGTCAGGATTCCCCTACTGCTATCATTACTGTCTGTATATCTGTTGTCTGGTGTGGTGTGCCCTCTGGGGATTGTTGATTGTTTGATTGGGTATTGGGTTTGTCTGGGGCCCTGGGGAAGCTGAAGATTTGTGAAGATGAAGATCATTGGAGATTCAAAGATTGGAGATCAACTGTCAGAGTTGAGGAGGAGGTTCTTGCTAGCAGCTGCTGAGGAGACTAGGGTTTAGGAGCTAGGCAGAGCTCTAGATTAGAAAGCTTGTTTCTCAAACATGGATTGCCTTGTCTGTATCCATCCTTCTCTGTGATTCAGAGTCTCTCTAAGACACTCACCCCCTTCCTTTGGAAGGCTTGGTGATAGTGTCTAAGAGATAGAACTCTTGAGAGAAAATGTCTCTTTGTGTTAGAAGCAGTCTGTTCACCACCTTTGGTAGTCAGCTGATTGCTTAACACCCAATTCACTCTTGTGACTAATCCCTCATCCTGGAGGTTTGAGCTTGAAGAAAAGCCATTGCAGATAGAAGACTGATGATCAAAGCCCTTGCCTGAAGGCCATGGAGATGAAGACTGATGCTTGTTGAAGCCTGTAGCTGATTGGAGATTACTTGAAGCCAGATGTTGATTCAGAGCTGCTGATGCTGTTTCTTTTTTTTGCTGTATTTCATTTGTTGATGTATTGATTGGTTTTATGAACTGTATTGTTTGCTGTTTACCCTGTTGGGTTGAAAGTGAAGCCTGTTCACTTTTGCCTATTGTTTTCTAGGTTCGAGGTTGAGTGGGACTCCCTTGCCTCGCTTGTATTGCTGCATCCATGCATTTTACTGCTTTACTGTATATATCTGATATTGTTTCTGTTTCTGCCTATCCCGTAGGATCTCTGTTTTTTCTCTGTGCAAGAGAGGAGCATGATAGACACTAGGTCTTAACCCATGCATGATAACCTTAGGTTAGTTTGTTTCCCTTCGCAACCGTAGGTTAGAGTTCTGTCTCTTCTTTCTCAAAACAAACAGAAAAACACATAAAGATTTCAAACACAATAAAAGACATTTCTTCCGTAAAAGAATGTGAACTCATCAAAGCGTCATTTTTGTCCGCCGGGACTGCTAATCAAGAAAACCTTTTTCAGAAGGAATAAAATCAACCAAGACAAGCCTGTGTCGTGCGGAGCCCGAACTACGTTTGCTCTGATCTTCCATGCAGTATGGAAGTACGTAGGCATAGGATGCGATATCCTAGCGAGCAACCTTCCACTCCTTTCCCGTAGGTAGGCGAACTACGTTGACTCTGATTTCTCGTTCCAGACGGGAATACGTAGGCATAAAGTGCGATACCTTGCCGAGTCATTTTTATTTTCATTTTATTTTCTTTTTAACCCTTGACCTGTAGAGTAGATAGAATAACAATCCATACCCGAAAACAAGCGTGGATCCCGTCGAGTACGACGGACGTGAGGGGTGCTAATACCTTCCCCTTGCGTAACCGACTCCCGAACCCAGGTTTTGGTTGCGATGACCATACCTTTCCCGTGTTATGCGAGGTTTACTCTGAGCGTTTCCTTTCCCTCCCGTGGGATAAATAACGCACGGTGGCGACTCTTCTGTTCAGCCGGCGCCGATTTTCGCAGTAGCGACACTCATCAGGGAATTCAAACTTCATCGGCTGATAATCTTTGATCGGTTGTTCGGCAAGGTACTCAGACAATACGCTTCCCTTGATGGCCTTTTGGGAAACATACTAAATGTCATATTCCGTCAACACCATTTGCCATCTGGCAATCCTGCCCGAAAGCGCTTGCTTCTCGAAGACGTACTTGATCGGATCCATCTTCGAAATTAGCATGGTGGTGTGATTGAGCATGTACTGTCGTAAACATTTGGCAGCCCAGGCTAGTGCACAACACGCTTTCTCCATAATTGAGTAACGAGATTCACAGTCTGTGAACTTTTTACTCAAGTAGTAAATGGCATGCTCCTTTCTGCCTGTCTCGTCGTGCTGACCGAGAACACACCCCATACTATTCTCAAGAACTGTCAAGTACATGATTAAGGGTCGTCCAGCCACTGGGGGTATCAAGATCGGAGGTTCCTGTAGGTACTGTTTTATCTTATCGAATGCCTTCTGGAAATCCTCGTTTCAGATAATCGCCTGATCTTTTTTCAATAGTTTGAACATCGGTTCACATGTGGCCGTGAGCTGAGAAATAAACCTCGCAAGTAGTTTATTCTGCCCAGGAAACCACGAACTTCTTTTTCTATTTTTGGCGTTGGCATTTCTTGTATTGCTTTTATCTTCGCAGGATCAACCTCGATGCCTCTTTCGCTCACGATAAACCCCAGTAGTTTTCCGGACCCTACTCCGAAAGTACACTTGTTAGGATTCAGCCTCAACCTGAACTTCCTAAGCCTGTCAAAAAGCTTCAGCAAATTGACCAGATGCCCCTCCTCCGTTTGGGACTTCGCAATCATGTCATCAACATAGACTTCAATCTCATGATGAATCATATCATGAAACAAAGTAACCATAGCTCGTTGGTAAGTGGCCCCTGCGTTCTTCAGACTGAAAGGCATTACCTTGTAGCAAAATGTTCCCCAAGGCATAATAAACGTAGTTTTCTCCATGTCCTCCGGCGCCATCTTGATCTGATTGTAACCGGAGAAGCCATCCATGAACGAAAATACGGAGAACTGAGCTGTATTTTCGACCAACACATCAATATGAGGCAGCGGGAAATCATCTTTAGGGATCGCCCTATTTAAATCCCGATAATCGACGCACATTCGTACCTTACCGTCCTTCTTTGGTACAGGCACTATGTTGGCGACCCACGGAGGGTAAGTAGTGACCGCTAAGAAGCCAGCATCAAGCTGCTTTTGCACTTCTTCTTTGATCTTAACGGCCATATTTGGTCGTGTCCTTCTAAGCTTCTGCTTAACGGGAGGACAATCTTCTCGCAGCGGCAAGTGGTGGACCATAATGTCAGTATCAAGTCCGGGCATATCTTCGTATGACCAAGCAAAGACGTTACTATACTCTCTTAGCATCTCGACCAATCTCTACTTGACATCGCTCTGCAATGCAGCCCCTATCCTGACATTCCTGACAAGTTCTTCAGAACCCAGATTCACGATCTCAATCTCTTCCTCATGAGGCAGGATAACTTTCTCTTCTTGTTTCAACAAGCGGGCCAACTCTTCGGGAAGGTCTTCATCTTCATCAATCTCTTCTTCGGCTTGATAGATCGGGCAATCGAAGTCGAAGTGAGTCGTAGAAGGTCCAGAGTCGATGTCATCTGTCATGTGGATTCTGCAATAACAAGGGTTAAGCTTAAAAAAAGGATATGCAGGTTAGCACAAACCTCATTGCCATTTTATTGTTTTTCAAAACAAATACAAAACATGAATAACAGAGATCACAACATTTGAATACGAAGAAAGCACCTTTTGATTTATTGATAAAATGCATGTACATAATCAAACAAGGCCCTGACAATAAAACCACTATGCCCCGGGTAGGACATAGGGTTGTACAATGATTGGAAAAAGTAAATCATTACTCTTCGCTTGTCATCTGGATGATATCCTTGACGGACCAGTTGTTGAGGCTCTCGCCTGGCTTGCTTGGCTGTATCCAAGAGTCTAGATCGCAGTCGCTATCTCCGCTGTCTTCAGACACCACGTTGACACTTTCAAATATCACCCCGCCACTGGTAAACTGGATCGGTCCTTTACCGCGTGACGCGCTGCTAGAAGAGGAGGCTTCTGCCGCAGGAGAATATCCCAACCCAAACTTGTCCTGCTTGTTTGGTATCTTTAGAATTCGCCCCCAAACTGGGGTAGATCCGGCTTGAACAACGGCCCGGGCTTCCTTGAAGGAGGAGAGAGTCATCTCTGGCTTCTCAGTGACTACAGGAGCTACGTTCTTGACTTTAACAGCTTCGAACGCTTGGCATAGAGTTTCGTGGATTTCCCCATCCATATCAACATACTTGAAGGACGGCAAATGGCTCACCATTATGTCTTCCTCGCCATAAACAGTCACGATGCTACCTCCGACAGCATACTTGAGCTTCTGGTGCAACGTGGAGGTCACGGCACCTGCAGAATGGATCCATGGCCGGCCCAAGAGACAGTTGTAGGCAGGCATGATGTCCATAATGTAAAAGACCGCGTCGAATGTTTCCGGCCCGACTTAGATTGGCAACGTCACCTCCCCGAAAACATGGCGTTTGGTTCCATCGAACGCCTTCACAACCAGATCACTGGGTGTGCAAATCACTCCGCGAGTATCTAACTTCATTAATGCCTTCTTCGGAAGAACATTGAGCGACGACCCCGTGTCCACCAACACGTGGGACATAATCGTTCCCCTACACTCTATCGAGATGTGCAAAGCGCTATTGTGGTTCCTCCCCTTCGGCATCAGCTCTAAGTCAGTGAACCCTAACCCATTTCCAGCATTCACGTGGGCTACGACCTCTTCCAACTGGTTTACCGATATTTCCTACGGTACATATGCAGCGTTCAACACCTTCAGCAGCGCGTTGCGGCGTGCCTCAGAACGTAGCAACAGATTCAAGATGGAAATCTTCGAGGGTGTCTGATGGAGGTGATCCACGATCTTGTAGTCACTCTTTTTAATCAACCTCATAAATTCCTCGGCGTCTTTAACGAGTAAGTCTTTTTCTACCCCGCAAGGGATCTCTTCAACGAATTTACTTTTACCTTTATCAGCTGCATCAGCTCTGTCCGCTTTGTCCGCCACGACCTCAGGTGGTGCAAACACTCTCCTGCTGCGAGTAAGTCCGCTAACGCCCGCTAGGTTCTCCACAGGCGACCCAAACGGTTCTAGTTCAAACTTCTGTCCGTTGCAGTCGACCTCCGCCCCATAATGCCATGGGACATCGTTAGTGCTTTCGAAGGGTATTGGCCCAGCTTTGGTGATAGTAATTGTGGGCGGCCTTGGTGCAGAAATAGTTATCGTCCGACGAGGGATGGTGATGGTGGCAACCTCATCATCTTGCTTCAGCACTACCTCTCCCGATCCGCCTTCGGCCCTTCGGCTAAATTGCAGGATTCCCTCAGTCATCAGACTTTGAATCCCCTCTATCAACTGTTCACATCCATCAGGATTTGTCGCACAGCCTATGCACAGCTCTCCGCAACCTGGGAAGAAACCTCTTTTCATCAGCTTATCTTTAACGAAGCTAAGTGATGTCTTCAGATCTATGACGTCAGTCAACAAATCCAAACTCTCGTCTTCAATAATGGCGTTTACCCCACCTCCCCTATGATTCGGCATAGGGTTCTTCGTGACGTTTGGCACATTATCTGAGAAGTTGATGATTTTAGCGTCCACCATGTCCTGCACCTTATGCTTGAAGGCTTTGCAATTCTCTATTGTGTGGCCTGGTGCCCCTGAGTGAAACTCACAAGTCGCATTCGCGTCATAACCTGGCGGAGGTGCCCCTGTCAAGGGAGCCAAGGTTCTCTTCTGGATCAACTGTAGCTGGAGCAGAGTCTGCAATAGTTGAGCGTACGACATGGGAGGTGTCTCGAGGTGGCGGCTCGACAGAGGTACCCTGTTCTGATACTTTCTGTACCCTTGTTGATTCGACTGCTGCTGCTGCTGCTGCTGTGGCTGCTGAACTGCCGGGATAGTTATGCTGACCACCTGTTGGTGAGGGCCTTTACCCTTCCTTCGAGCGTTGGTCACGGTGCTCGTTTCTCCTTCCCGTCTTTTGCCACCATAAGGTTTCTTGCCTCCTCCAGCTGAGGATGAATCACCTTGAATTTTCCCCAGTTTGATCCCATTTTCAATGTGCTCACCCGTGATAATGAGATCTGAGAAGGTTCCAGACATACCGCTGACCAATTTCTCGTAATAAACCCCTGGGAGGGTGGCCACGAACATTTGCACAAGCTCACGTTCAACCATCGGCGACTGAACCCTGGCTGCCAATTCACGCCACCGCTGGGCGTATTCCTTAAACCCTTCATTGTTCCTTTGCGACAGATTCTGCAGTTGGACTCGGTTCGGGGCCAAGTCACTGTTATATTGGTAGTGGTGCACAAATGCTTCAGCAAGGTCCTTCCACGTGCGCACACTGGTAGGTTCCAGACTCATGTACCATTCGAGGGAGGGCCCGGACAGACTGTCTTGAAAGAAGTGCATCAGCAACTTCTCGTCTTTAGAATGTGTCGACATTTTCCGGTAATATGATCTCAGGTGGACGCGAGGGCAAGTGATGCCCTTATACTTTTCAAAGTCAGGTACCTTGAACTTGGGAGGCACCTTGAAATCAGCAATCAGTCCCAACTTGGACATATCAACGCCCAGGGTGTTCTGGTTCTCGATAGTTCTCATCTTATCCTCGAGTGCCTTGAACCTTAGACGTGCTTCAGCAGTCAGCTCACCTTCGGCACCTCTCTGAGAGAACACATCGTCTTGACGATCTTCTAACCACGGCTGAGGCCCGAACAGATTCCCAACACCTGCAGTGCCGTTGCCCAGCCCAACATTGACGTTAGCTTCAAAATTCCTATTACCGACGCCCGTCGTATTACCATTGAGTCCCATGTTAGCTATCACATTGCCGTTGGCACTGCCATTCCCCCCGGTCACGGGGACGCCATTCTGAGGAGTTTCAACTGGTGGAGGGGTAGGCACGGTCCCACCATGGAGTACGCCATTGCTATCGACCCTTGAAATCAGAGGCTGAACCAAGGTTCTGAGTTGATCCTGGCCATTGGGGACCGCTTGCATGAGCTCTATGAAGCGGTCCATTCTTTCGCGGAGTTCCTGAACATCAGTTTGCACTTGCTCCATGATTCTGGTTTGATTTGCTCTGGTCGGATAGCGGTGGATAGGTCTCTGATCAATCCTGGAACAACCTGAAACAACCTGTCAAAACACGAAAGGGTTAGGAAAAAACGACAAAGTGCTTGTCATGCAAATGCTTCATGCAAATGCAAACGTGTGTCTGTGCGTTAGGGAGGCGTCCCCCGATCCTAGTGCCTGAGTGCCAGTGCTGATAATAAGAAGTCCGAGTCCAGTCATGGAAATAACATCTCATATATATAAAGAAAGCCCATCAAGGCAGTACACAACATCAGTGAGTACAAGATGAATCAATAGCATGACCTTAGCCAACAAGCCTGGTGATGGTCAGCATGCAATAATGATCAAACAAAAGGAACACAAATAGTCAAGTACGGCCACGGGCGCGAAACTCTTCTAACAAATTCCTCGTTTCTGGATGATCAGGCCGAGTGAGTAACCCTTCGACGAGTAACTCTCTCTGCATAATGGTGTATTGAAGACCTTCGACCGAATCTTACCATGCTCCTTCGCCGAAACAATCTTCTAGCTTCCGCTTCTTGGATTCAAACATCAGTTTGCTCTCCTTCAGGTTAGCAAGAGCTCTGTTGAGCTGGCCTTCAGCGGCATATCGGCGAGCGGTTTCTTCATCAAACCTCTTCTCACTATCCTTCACCTGGGCTTTCAGCTTGGAGATCTGTTGCATCAGCTTATCCTCCCGCTCTTTCCTGTTGGCTAGAGAGGCCTTCCAATGCTGGTTAAACTTGGATATCCTCCGATACGCTTCATCCAAGTGTAGCTTTTTCGTGGCCAGCACATTGTTGACAGCTTTGAAGTCTCGACCCATGCGCTCATGCTCAGCTATCTGCTTAGTCAAATCTGTCCCCAACTGGTTCACCAGCTCTATTTGCCTCTTGAAGGAATGAACGGCTTCGTTTCTCTCGCTTCTGAGTCGAACCAATTCTTTCTCCAATTCTTCATTTGCCTTTTTCAGCTCATCTCTCTCGGCTAACACCTGATTATGCTGCTGCATAGGCACAGTGGTGGGCTCTTCAATCACTGGAGGGCTTTCTGGCTTGGTAGGAGGAAACGACATTCCTATAGCGTCTGCTCTGGCTCTGACCCAGGTCACATATGGAGTGTAGGCTTGGCTGTTACTTTTCCCCAGCAATGGTTTTCCCCGCTTACTGATACCATTCCAAGCGCGCTGAAGCCTAGATAACATATCCCCCTCTAGAAGACCAGTGAGGTACAGAGATTCCTGCACCTCTTCATCCTTCAGCGGAGCTCTCAAAGCATAAGCAAACTGTCGGACCAACAAAGACGGATTATAGTTTATACAGCCCTTCCTGCCTATCAAAGGCACATTGAAAACCCACTGCAGCTGAAGATAATCTCGGTACCCAACCTATCTCTGTCAAACCAGTCAATATCCTCCGCCGATAGACTCATCAAGCGCTCTGACCACTCAGCTGTGGCTGCAGATGAAGCAACGGGACCCTTCTTGGGTAGATGACTATCAAGCCATTTATAAAGCAGGGGCACACAACACGGGACATTCTTACCCCTTCTGTTCTCGTTTTTGTAGTGGATGGAATGGTAGACATCTCCTATCAAGGTAGGGACTGGATTCCCTGAAGCAAAGATGTGGAAGGCGTCGAAGTCCACAAAGTCGGGCATATTGGGGAACATAATGATGCCATATATGCACAGAGCGAGAATGGCGTTGAACACGACCCAACATCCGTCTTTGGCGCATTGCTGAGCCTTTCCCACTAAGAACTGCAAGGAGAAACCGGGAACCTTGTTCCAACTAGACAATATCAACTTGGAGGCATCCAAATGAAGTGAAGGAGCTAGACTAGCCAGGTCAGGCTCGACATCCATATGAACAAAGGGCATCTGACTCTTGATAGGCACACCTAACAAATCAACATACTCCTCTAGCGTAGGTGCGAGAACAAAATCCTGGAAAGTAAAGCATCTCAACGGAGGATCGTAGAACTGCAGCAAGGCGTGCAACCCATTCAACTCAAACGCAGAAGGTTTACGAACCAAACTGAGCAATTTGCCGTAAGATTTTCTGAATTCATCTCTCACAGAATCATCTACTAAAGCAATCAAACCATTCAGCTGAACAACATCAGGGTCAGGGAGCTTGTAAGCCACGGTCTTCCTCAGAGAACCCATAATAATAGAACAGAAGGCCAGAAATCCTGAATCGGGGGAAACGGTACCTGCAACACAGACACACGTTAATGAAATGCAAATGGGTATGCAAAGCAATGTAAAATGCAATCATGCAGCAGGAGATCAAGGCAACTGTGCTGTGGAGATTCTGTATCAACAAAACCATGATGCTGCTCTGTCAAGAACAACCACTATATCTGATAATAAGAAAACCCCGGTATCGGACCACAAATCTGCTCTGTCAAGAACAAACACACATCTGATAATAAGGATCTCTGATACAGGACCAACTCTGCTCTGTCAAGAACAAATAT
Source organism: Lathyrus sativus (assembly GCA_963859935.3). Classification (NCBI taxonomy): domain Eukaryota; kingdom Viridiplantae; phylum Streptophyta; class Magnoliopsida; order Fabales; family Fabaceae; genus Lathyrus; species Lathyrus sativus. The sequence continues at coordinate 407,638,048 of OZ012736.1, read as the reverse complement.
CTGCTGATAAGGACCTCTGACACAGGACCAAAACTCTGCTCTGTCAAGAACAAACATACATCTGCAGATGAGATCCTCAGATCCCAATCACAAACCTACTCTATCAAGAACAAATACACATCTCTGAATATAAGGTCCTCTGATACAGGACCATAACTCTTCTCTGTCAAGAACAATCATCTGATAATAATGACCTCTGATACAAGACCAACTCTCTGCTCTATCAAGAACAAACATCTGCTGATGAGATCCTCTGATCCCAATCAAAAACTTTCTCTGTCAAGAACAAATACACATCTGCTGATGAGATCCTCTGACACAAAACTGATTCACTATCAAGAAAACCAGGTAGTCTGAAGGTCAGGGTTTCCTGCAACAAACCCAACCCTGCTCACAGGTATGGACCTATAGTGACACAAGTTCGGCATCCTATGCGGTCATCAGCGTCACAGACATTCAAGAGGGGTGATACGATACCCAGAAGGTGTGGCGTCACCAGCTCATGAAGCGGCCTCACTCAGCTGAATTCTAAATGATCGGTCCCCAGAGTCGACAATCCTCCAAACCAACAACCCCCTCAACCCAAAGGGTTGAAAAAGAAGTCAACCGGGAGAACCTCGTCTGAGCATGGATTTCATGAGACACTAGTGCCTGCAAAGCAAGCACGCGCCCACTAATTTCCACAACTAATGCTAAGTACACTCAAGCCTGGGTCTGGCTTCTCACTCATCAGAATGCCCCTCCCACAACAGCACAGATAATCATATCATACTGAAAATAAACTGCGGGAATTAAATGCGATAAATAAACACAACCCAACAAGTAATCATACAAGCGCTAGGATTGACTCTCGCAGGGGATGTTGGGTCCCCAAACTGACTCGCATATGGGACGTTGGATCCCAGGAAACTATCTAGTCCCCAGCAGAGTCGCCAGCGGTCGCTTCCGCGAAAATAAGGTGCCGACAAAACAGAAGAGTCGCCACCTTTCGTTATTTATCCCTCGGAGTGGGAAAGGAAACGATCGGAAAAACCTGACGAAAAAGGTATAAGACAAGGTCATCGCAACCATTGTCTGGGTTCGGGAGTCGGTTACGCAAGGGGAAGGTATTAGCACCTCTCACGTCCATCGTACTCGGCGGGATCCACGCTTGTTGTGTTTACTGGACGGGTTGGTTTTATCTATCTGCCTATCAAGGCTGGCCTGAAAAGAAAAGAAAATGACTCGGCAAAGCGTCACGCTTTATGCCTACGTATTCTCATCAGAGAATGAGAAATCAGAGTCAACGTAGTTCGACTAACTACGGGGTTACGGGGAAGGTGGCTTGCCAATACATCAGTATTGTGCCTACGTACTCTCAACAGGTATGAGAGATCAGAGCTTACGTAGTTCGGGATAATACGGCTTACGGGGATTCAGATTCACCTGTTTTATCGAGTAGGGTTAAACAACAATTCAAGCAGTTAGGGACAAAGCCTATTTGCGGTAGAACTGAAGTTTAACGACACTCTTTTCTTCAGAAAAGCCTCCTTTGAATTATGGGCCCACGGGGCAAAAAGGTTTGAAGTTTGTTTTCTGTCTTTTACGAAAGAACTGTTTTTTATGGTTGTTTGCAATTTCAATCGCACTAAAGACTATGACCTGAGAATGAATGCGTCGCATGTCACCCAAAGGGTACCATACTAAACATCCAGACTGTTGAAAAGAGGCTCTCCAACAATCCTTTCTCAGATAGCTTAAGGCTCATAATGTACGAAAGAAACCATTCATGATTACTATATTTTAAGCTGTTTCGAGATGAGAAGAGATAACGGGCTCAACTAAGGGGAGACTATCAAGTCCTAATGTTGTCATGCCAAGGATTCATCCTATGGTTGAAGTTTGAAACAGGGATCTCCTAGAAGTTATCATGCATAGGTTTCAACCTAAAGTTCTAATCATCACTTCCTTATCAAAGGAACTGAGATTCCTAAGGGATCATGTCAATGATAAACAGAAACAGATAAAGCATAAGCTTAAACAGTAAACAGTAAACGACTGTAAAATGCATGCAATGCAAGTGAGGGAGGAAATGTGTGTGGGGCATCAGCCTCCACAAGCTCATCTCAACCTCAAGCCAGATATGAATAACTGCAATCATACAGGAAAAAATAACATGCCATCAAGTAAGACAATAATGAGCAACTGCAATCATACAGAAGAAGTAAAATGCTATCAAGCAAAACAAACCACATGAGCAAGGGAGCTGGGCTCTACCGAATACCCGCAAGCAAAGCCATACAGTAACAATACAAGCAGAGGGAGCAACTCCACCTCTAGTGCATTCATGCTCTTAGATTACAGTCAGTCTAGATATGAACTTATTCTAATGCATCAAGCAAATCAAATAAGGCACATCAATATAGAAAAGAAAACAGACAGGAAAGAAAGCAGATCAACAGCTTCCCCAGCTTCACAGCAAAGCAATCTTCTGACAGCAGTTCAGTCTTCAGACTTCAATCACCCTTCAAGGCTATCATCCTCAATGACAAGTATCAACTTTCTCCTCCAAGGTTTCACCCCTTCAAACATAAGTATCAACTTGTTCTCTCTTCTCCAAGCTTCAACTCTTCAGTCAATTCCACCTTCAGGCTTCACTTCTAACTACAAGTATCAACTTGATTCCTTTAGGTTCTCAATGCATCAATGTAAGTGTCAACTTATCCTTTATTCCTCAAGCCTTAGCTCTTCACTCAATCTCAATTGGATCCTCTTCATAAGTATCAACTTGGTCTTCTGGCTTCAGCTACAAGCTTCAGCTTCTTAGGGTAATCTTCAATCACATGGAAGTGTCAACTTTACTATTCAATCTTCTTCAAGCAAGGAACTCCATCCTCTAACAAGGGAGAAAGATGCATCTATCAAGAGCAAAGTTTGGATGGTTGGTAGCAGAGTGAAGACCAAAGGTCACCACTAAGCATCCTGTCATCAGAGAAAGGGACCATCAAAGGTTCTACCAATTTGCAAAGAGCCACACATCCTACCAAAGGAGGGATAAGGCCTTTACAAGGGACCTTACATCATAGGGAAGAATGGAATTGATCAACATATTCCATGTTTATGAAGGAAGAGAACTATCTAGAAGCTCTGCCTACAAAACCCTAATCTTAACCTAATCAAAACTACACCACAGGAAGGGAAGATCTTCAAATCCAAGCCTCTTCAAGCAATCCAATGCATCTTCAACTTGTCTTCATCATCATCCAAGAACAAACAAAGCAAAACCCTAATCTAAGGGAACTAAAGATGTTAATCTAGTTGAGTTAGTGCCTTAGAATCATCTAAAACTAGCACCTAAACTAAAATCAATCAAAAATAGCAAACTATGTTATAAATTTCTACAAAAATTCCTAAGGGATCCTAATTCAATTAAGAATGCCTCCTACAAAAACCAGGGACTAAATCATCTATTAAGTCCTAAAATTAAGTCCTAAATCCAAAGGTATCAATCATAAACCCTAAAAATGGAGCTTCTAAAGGTTTCAACCTAAACTACCACCTATGTTCATCACAAAAATGTGAGAAAATTCTATGAGGAGCATGCACATCTATGCTAACAACTCACAAATAAACAGGATCAAAATCATCACCACATGATCACACAAAATTCCACAAAATCAAGTATCAAACATAACTATTTTAATATCAATTAAAATATGAAAATTCCCCTAAAATCAGAAAATGCATGAAATAAAAATATTTTTTATCTAAAAAATACTAGATTCAATCATGAATATAATGCAAAAAGAATGGGATTAATTGGATCATTTTTCAATTTTATATGATTTAATCAAGAACCATGAATAAAATGAAGGAATATAAAGAAAATAATGGAAATTAATAGGCGTGTGTGGCAAATAGCAAGAAAACCCAGTTCATTTTAATGCTGGGCCCAAAAGGGGGGTGTTGGTATCAACCAGTCCAAAGCCCACGCTCCAATTCTCAACTCAGTTCACAAACAAACGGACCAGGGGAGGTGTGCTAAGTATAGATTTCACGTTACAACTCTCATTGGGCTTGAAAGAGGGGTGCTGATATCAAAGGATCCATAGGCCCATGCGCTCATTCTTCTCCATTCACAAAATCAGAAACATCACACACCAAGGTTCGAACTCGCTCATTCTTGGTCCATGCAGTGAAGTGAACAAGGCTGGGGTATCTCACTAATCAAAACGCAGTATTTTGGAGGGAGGGGGACGTGGCACAACGCTGAGCCTTGGATTGCTTGACTCGGTCTACATTTCCACACGCATGGACGTTCCAGATTACGTCTTCAACCTTTCAAATGTGCAAGAGGAGGGAAAGATGCAGAATCCGGCGAGGGCGGCCGGAGTTCCACCGGAAAACCTCATGACACCCTAACTATCTCTACGCTCAACCTTTGCGCGCGATTTCTTGATGAAAGTAGACCAGAATTTTCTCAGGAATCTAACCATGTCAATAGTTTGTACTGAAAACGCACGATTCGCCAAAACAAGATCTCAACCGAAAATGGCATAAACCCTAACTCGTCTCTAATCATCAAATTAACTAACCAGAATTCATCCACATGCTAAGGGGAACCTAACCACATGCTTCTAATGGATTAAAAGTGCATAATCAAAGAGATATTTCTGTCGCTTGCGCGAAAATAAGGTGCCGGCATGACAGAAGAGTCGCCACCTTTCGTTATTTATCCCTCAGAGCGGGAAAGGAAACGATCGGAAAAACCTGACGAATAAGGGTAAGACAAGGTCATCGCAACCATTGTCTGGGTTCGGGAGTCGGTTACGCAAGGGGAAGGTATTAGCACCCCTCACGTCCGTCGTACTCGACGGGATCCTCGCTTGTTTGTTTACTTGGACGGGTTGGTTATAATCTATCTACCTATCAAGGCTGGCTGAAAAAAGAAAATAAAAATGACTCGGCAAAGCGTCGCACTTTATGCCTACGTATTCTTATCAGAGAATGAGAAATCAGAGTCAACGTAGTTCGGCCTACTACGGGTGAAGGTGGGGAAGGTTGCTCGCTAGGATATCGCATCCTATGCCTACGTACTTCCATACTGCATGGAAGATCAGAGCAAACGTAGTTCGGGAAACTACGGTTTATTTCCTGTTTTTTACGAAAGAAGTGTTTTTTATTGTGTTTGCGATTTCAACCGCACTAGAGACTATGACCTGAGAGTGAATGCGTCGCATGTCACCCAAAGGGTACCATACTAAACATCCAGACCATGAAAAAAAAACTCTCCCACAATCCTTTCTCGGATAGCTTAAGGCTCGTAACGTACGAAAGAAATCATTCATGATTACTGTATCTTAAACTGCTTTGAGATGAGAAGAGAATAGGCCCAACTAGGAGGGAGACTATCAAGTCCTACTGTTGTCATGCCATGGATTCATCCTATGGTTGAGGTTTGAACAGGGAACTCCTAGAAGTTGTCATGCATAGGTTTCAACCTAAAGGTCTATCATCAAATCCTCATCAAAGGAAATGAGAGTCCTAAGGGATCATGTCAATGATACACCAAAACAGACAAAAGCATCAGCTTTAACAGTAAAATGCATGCAATGCAAGTGAGGGAGGAAATGTGTGTGGGGCTTCAGCCTCCACAAGCTCGTCTCGACCTCAAGCCAGTCATGAAATAACAGTAATCATACTGAAATAAACAACCTGCTATCAAACAAAAAAAAACAGTAAACTGTAAACATGCAGACAGAAAATGAAATCATGCTATCAAGCAAAATAAACACATGGGCAAGGGAGCTGGGCTCTACCGAATACCCGCAAGCAAAGCCAGGCAGTAACAATACAATCAGATGCATTCATGCTCTTAGACTGAACTTATTCTAAATGAGCTTAGTCTAATGCAACAGACAAATCAGACAAAACACACAATACATCAAAGAAAACAGAAGAAAGCCTCAGCTCCTCCAGCAACAACCCAGTCTTCAGACTTCAGAGATCACTTGCTTTCCAGGTATCAAACCTACAGTATGAGTATCCACTCATCTTCTCCCTTGAGCTTCAGCTCCTTTGATAAGCTCTACCTTCAGGCTTCACTATCTCCAGGGATCTTCAATCATACACTTGATCTTCACAGAGTCTTCAGACTTCAATAATCTTCAAGGAATCATCCTCATCAAGGCCTCAACTTCTATCTTCAATGGCTCTAATGCTCCAGCAAACAAGATTCAGTCAACAAGATGAGGTGAGGATGTTGCAGTGCTCACTGACTTCCAAAGGATGCCATTGAGGACTTAACATCAAAGGAGAGGCTCTCTCAAAGTTCTACCTTATAGGGCAAGGTCACTAATCCCTCCAAAGGAGAGAGGTGAATACCCTTAAGGGACTCTATGTCACAGAGAAGAAAGGAGGTGAACAAGACACTCCTTGTTTATTGAACAGAGTATTCTATCTAGGGCTCTGTCTATGCACCTATAAACCTATAATCAAAACAACAAAAGCTATGCTAAACTCCTCTGCAAGGTCTTCAAAGCTTCCATGATGATCCACAAGGTCTTCAACTCAATCTTCAAAGCTCACACACTCAAAAGAGAAGGAAAGAAAACACAACAATACAACTTATGCCTTTAAGCAACACACATACTATCCATACATTCAAAAATCAATGAAAAATACTAAAAATCCATACAATATTCTAGCAAAATTCTAGGGGATTCTATACATACTTACCCTTAGCCCATGTATCCCTCATACACTAATTTGGCCTATAAACCCCTAAACAAATTTGTTCAAGTCTACTTATACAACCTAAAACCCTAATTAGAGCACCTAAATGTCTAACAATCAAACTACATCAAATTTTAATCTACAAATCAAGAGATAAATCCTATGGGGAACTATGATTCAATATCTAATTACACAAAAAAGAATGAATTAAAAAGACTAAAGGAAGGTCCTAAAATAAATTCTACAAAATTGGATATCAAACTAAACATATTAAAAAGCCATTAAAATGAAAAATATACTAAAAATATGAAAATAAAATAAAATGGAAATTTTATTTGTTGAGAATTTTCTAGACAAATTCATTAACATATAGAAAAAACAAGAATTAAAAAATATTTAATTTTGGATTTTATATGAATTTTATAAAAGACAAACAATAAAAGAAAATAAAAAAGAATTAAAGGGGATGGGGGGTGAAAATAGCAAGGCAGACTAGTTGATTTCCAGATGGGCTGATTATGGTGGGGTGCGGATAGAACATGGAATAAGCCCATACGCGCTTCATTAAACAAAATGGTGCGTTTTGGCTTTCAAATTTCCCTCCGCTTCTTCGCTCAATCTGGGCCGTTGGATGAATTGAATTAGTCAAATCCTGGGACCAATCCAACGATGGACAGCCATCGTCCCAAATGGATTTCTAGGGTTTTCAGACGCAGCTTCCATGCATGGATTTTCATCACCATCGTTCTCCTTCGCTTCTCAATGAAAATCAAAAGTTCCAAAAGCAAAGTTGATCCATTAATCACCAGGAACACCACTATGCTCATATTTTCCATTGAATCTTCTTAAAACTCGCAAACAGAATGGATGAAGTTCTTGGTTCCACCATTTTCACTGATATTGATCATGAGGATTCTTAATTCTAATGGTATAATTCTCTTTTACACGTTACCCTGACTACAGCAAACTATAGCACGTGCCTTAAAACCACTAATCCAGTTTGTTCTTGATCATAGCAGATTCTTGCACCTGCCATGAAACTCCACGAAATTCCCCCTAATTCTCAGGATTTAATCAACTAACCTAGCTTAACAATTCTACACCTAAGATCTAACCTAACTATGCATAATTAAGGAGAAATGAGTGAATTCACCAACCTGTCAAGTATCAATGGTGGAGGTATGAACAACTCCCTTCAATGCTTGCTCTTGCTTCCAAACACTCCTCTAATGGTGTTAAGCTTTCTGTTTGCACGAATCTTGAAGATGATAGCCTCTAGTGATCAATTCATGGATTTGCTTGCTCTTGAAGAATGCTTGAAAACCTTGCTTTTCTCTCCCTCTCCTCCACTGAATTCTCCAACTTTCACCAACCTCATACTCATCATGATTCACTCTTTTTATAATGATCCATGGAAACTTCTAGATTCATCTAGAACCATCTAGAAAAGTCTTGATTTTCTCATGTGGTGATAAGTTGAAAATCCCATGTATCATGCCTCATGCCTTGCAAATTGGTGTCAAATTCTCCTTATGTGGGATATTGAGAAGGAATGAGTGAAAATCAGGCCTTTCCTTGCCTTATGTTAAGATTTCCAAAGATGCCTTAATATGCAAGTATGAATTTTCCAAAGCATGTCCCATTTTAAAGTCTCAAATGAAAATTCTATTTAAACCAATGTTCTCAAAATGATGTTTCCAATCAAAATGATATATTGGATGACCTATTTTGGATTCCTAGATCTTCCAAACCAATTTTCAAATTCAACTTTTTAAACTTATAAGCCATTTTTAGTTCATTTTTAACCAATCATGCAAATCCATGCTATGAGCTTTTCCAACAATTCATGACCTTCTTTCTAGACTTAAAATCACATTTTGAACAACTTTCATGTTTTGAGTTTTTCCATTTGAGGCTTGGAAATAGGAGATATGGCCTTTGCTTAAAATGACCTATAACTGACAAATGACCAAAATACCCCTGGCTTGTTTAAACCATAAGTTGAGTTCCACAAATCCTATCAAGGACTTCTACCACTCAAATTAAATCTAAGAAGATGCCCTTCAACATTCATGTTGACCAAGAGATCATTGGAATCATCCTACTAGGGCAAACGTTGTCTGCAAGTTGGGTGACTTTCAAGGACCCAGATTCACACACCTCAGCTGACCTGTAATTTGTCAAAACCATAACTTGAGCTCTGTAACTCCTATCAAGGACTTCCACCACTCAAATTAAAGCTAAGAAAAATCTCTACAACATTCATGTTGTGGGGAAGATGAGATATCAATCACATCTAGAGCTAAAACTGCCTGGAAGATAGGGATCAAATTAGGGTTTTTTCACTGACAATCCTTGGAAGACCCTAACTCAAAACTTCTCAAACCCTTCAGTTATGATGAGTTGGCTTAGGAATCATCTTTATAACATCTCTATGCATCATTCCATGATCTAATGGCCCTTGGATTGGGTCTCAACCTTCTCCAAATCTTCAGCTGATCTAGGGCTGACCCAGTCAAAACCCTAATTCTACCATTCATGGGTGAATCTTCTAAATTCTTGCACAATGACTTCTCTGGGCTTTATGATGGCTATCAAGACATCTCATAGATTTTCTCAAATCTTCAAGTTCATCCTCAAAGCCTCAGAATCATCTGAGGAGCACCCACAACTCTCAAGCTATGAAGCACACAACCCTGGTTTCACCCAATTCCTCTGGGGATCTCTTGAATTGTCTGATGAAGGTATCAACTTTCAAACATTCAATGAATAAATAATTGTTGGTCAAATTTTTGGGTGCAACAGCTGCCCCTATTCAAACGGCTTGAACCTGACTGGGTGAGAAGCGAACGACTCTCAACCAATCAAGGTACGAGACGGTTGAATACCGGTAAACCCGAAAATTTGCCAACTGCACGAGCACACGATACTCTGCGGGGAACAAACCTTCGAATACTGCAATACTAGCTGCACGGCAACTAGCTGGGGAATATCGATCTGACATCGCCGTTAGTTATCCATGTTAACTTCTTCTGACATTGCCTTCAGACAACCACAACACCCAACATCGCTGCTGGAAGACTAAATCAACTGACATCGCCGTCAAGAACAACCATAACTCGGGGAAACAAGCGTCCAACATCGCCGCCGGAGACCTAAACCTGAATTACCAAAATACCCAACATCGCCGCTGGAGAAAATACAACAATGAACAAAATATCCCGCATCGCCGCCGGAGAAAATACATCTCTGAACAAAGTACCCCGTATCGCCGCTGGAGAACTAAAGGATCTGCATCACCTAACATCGCCGTCAGAAGACTGGATCACCTTGACATGCCCAACATCGCCGCTGGAGAACTGAATCTGACATCGCCGTCGGAAACAAACATCGCCCTGAGAGACACTCGACATCGCCTTCGTACAAACATCATCTCTACTGGGGGTTTAAAGAGTCTGACCTCGCCGTCAAACAAATATCCAACCTCGCCGTCGAACCCAAACGTTCAACCTCGCCGTCGGACAAACATCCAACCTCGCCGCCGGACAACTGATGATCTGACCTCGCCGTCAAATCCAAACGTTTAACCTCTCCGTCGGACAAACATCCAACCTCGCCGCCGGACAACTGATGATCTGACCTCGCCGTCAAATCCAAACGTTCAACCTCGCCGCCGAACAAAACATAATCTGGTCTGGGGTTCACCCTTGGTAAATGGAACAAAAGGTACACTTGCGTATTTGGAACTACTCCGCTGGGAATGAGAGACTTAATCGAGCACACTCTGATCTGGGGTTCACCCTCAGAACCATAACGAACATCGGAATACTGCTGCACGCTGCCCGCCGTAGAACTTCAACATTAAAGATATATGAAACCCTGGCCCCTGGCCACTCCAGATCCGCTGGAAAAAATATTCAAGTATTTCTAAAGATAGATGGAACCCTGGCCCCTGGCCACTCCAGATCCGCTGGAGAATCTTCAAGTTCTTCTGAAGAAAGGTGAAACCCTGCCCGTCGGCTATTCCAGCTTCAGCTAGAAAGAACATCCTTGGCCTTCAAGGATGTAAACTTTGCCCGTCGGCAACTCTGCAGGAGGTATCTTCGACTTCAGTCTAAAGAAATGGTCCTTGGCCTTCAAGGATACATGGATATGCCTCCAGGCAACTCCGCCTCTGCTATAGAGTATCCGTGACTTCAGTCAGGGATATACTTCGGCCTTCAGTCCGAAAAATGAATCCTTGGTCATTCATGACCTTGGGGATAACCCTGCCCTTAGGCACCTTCGCTTCAGCTTGGGAAATCTGTGACTTCAGTCAAAGAAATGGTATCCTGAGCCATTCATGACTCTACGGGGATTCAAACACTTTGCCTTCAGGCAAAATTCCGCTTCAGCTGGAGAAACATCTTCGACTTCATTCAGAAGAAAAATTATCCACTTGATCGCAATCAACCATCTCCTCGGGACAACTGACTTGGTCTTCAGACCAACACAGATCATCTTGTTATATCTACAAACTTTGGAACCTTGTCCTCAGCCACACGTTGATTCATCCACAAGGAAATCTGAACTCACATGAACCTTCTGATACCGCCCTCAGGCGTTTACGAAGTCAATCCTCAGATTAGACATCACTGTTGGAGCAGACATATCACGCTGCTAAGGACTTCAAGACTCATCTTGAACAAACAACTCCGTCGGGCAACTTCAAGAATCATCTTGAACTGATAACCATTCTGGAGACTTTATTCTGCTGGGTATTCCAGGAATCTTCCTGGGCAATTCTTGCTGGGGACGCTATTGGGGAGCTCAAGAATCATCCTAAGCAAACAACTCGGGAAGCTGTACTGAGGTCTTAAGAATCACCTTAAGCATACTGCTCTGCTGAGGAGTTCGAGGATCATCTCGAACTGAAAACTTCGCTGGGGATCTCAAAAATCATCTTGAGCGAGCGACCGTGGGGATTACTCCAGGGTCTTCAAGAATCATCTTAAGAAAGCGACCTCGTTGGAGAGGATATCAGGAATCATCCTGAGCAACCGATCCTTCGGCCGAACACCTGTAAGGCACGAATGATAATGACCTAGATCATGTTTATGATGCATATGCTTCTGCGCCATGTCCCATACGGTGGGAATGCTATGCGTTTATGCCAAATGCCATGCAATCATGCAATATGCTTATGCAATCCCGTCAGCAAAATAAATGTCGAAGGGGAAATTCTCCTGTCAAGGGGAAAGAACTACTCAGGTAGAGGAATCATCCTGCTGAGGAGAACGTGGACACGCCAATATCAATCGGACTCCGTCTGGGGAATTGATCTTCCGTTGACTGCTGCAGGGAAAACAACTTCAGTTGATCTGCTGCAGGGGAACGAAGCTCTACGAGAACTTGGACCTGCTGCAGGAAAGCGATGGGAATCGCGGGAGTAAACTGCGTGGCCGTCATGGCTACTTTTCTGAGGATGACAACTCTGTGGGGAGACAACTTCAGCTGCTCCACACTCCACTGGGGAAAACATGGTCTGATCAACTTCCAAGGACTCGGCTCCCTTGGACATCTGCAAACTCGGCTGAGGAAGGAGAAGTCATTTTGCTTCGCTGGAGAAAGTGCGACTCTGGGGAAATACAGCATCAGCTGCCCCACGCTCTGCTAGGGAACATCCACTCAAGGTCTCAACTGCTTCCAAGGATTCTGCTTTTCTGCGGACTCAGCCGGGGAGAGAGAAATCATTCTACCTTACTGGAAAGTATAACTCTGATGAGGAATTTCGATCTCGCTGGGGAAGAAAGAACCATCTGACTTCGAGGGAGAGTGCAACTCTGCAGGGGGATACAACGTCAGCTGTTCCAACACTCTACTGGGGAAGAGGGAATCATCCAACTTCAGGAGAGAATATAACTCTGGTGGGGAATCTCAATTCCGCTGAAGACTTCAGTCTGGCACCCTCAGTTACTGCATACTTCGGCATGAGAAGAGCTTCCTGCGAGACTTACATTTGCGACTCAGTGCTGAGGAAGACACCTGCTTTGGCGACTTTACTGGGGAAAACACGAGCTTCGATACCCGAACATTTCTACGAAATCTGCACTTGTGACCCGGTGCTGGGGGGAGACGACATCATTCTTCGGTGCTTTTACTCAGCTGATGAGGTGACGTTCCTTCAGGATGCGTCTGCTTGGGGAAGAGAATCATCTCTACCTGGGGAGACATATCAATGCTCACTATTCTGATTCTGATTCTATGGAGGAGAGACTACTGAACTCTGCCGGAGAAGGAGGGCTCGCCCCGCTTCGGGGATGCGCACGACACATCCTCTGGAAAGTGCTACACCTGCAACAACACAAACAGACAGACAAGATACCCTCCTCAAAGGGGTCTATCAAGGTTATTATCTCGTGACAATATTCAGTTAATTAATTGTTTCAACAATCAATGGGCCTAGGCCCGTGAGTTTATGTATGCGCATTTTATCAAAAACATCGGCGTTTTCATTCGCAAACAAAACAGATAAATGCTAAACAGACAAGCAGAATTGCTGAATAATGTGCATTTTATTGATGATGAACCCCTGAATGGGCAAAAATGTTTTACAACAGAGGCAAGCTCCTGGAATGAGGAAGCCGCACAAAAAGAAAACATAAATATACATCAGTATATACAAATGTCGGCAACGAGGCATAGACGAACACCATGAGTTGATCCCTCTAAGACCCACTCGACTTCGATACTTCTCCGATGCTTCAGCTTCGGAAGAGATTGATTCAGATAAACGGCCCTCAGGTCTTCCAAACCACTAAACAATGCAAGTCCATACGCGGAACGCAGTCATTTGCTTATTCAAATCCCTAACTTTTGCGTGAACCGCCCTTTACGGGTTTTCAGTTCACCGGGATACCCTTTTTTGCCGAAGCCGCCCAGTGTAGATTTTCGACTTCGCGGGTGTACATTTTTTCAATATATCCCTAATTTTTGCCCGAACCTTTTATTCTGTTTTTGGTTCGCCAGGATGCCCCTTTTTTGCCTGGACTCTTTCTTTTTTTTTTTTGTCCAGCGGGTCTCTTTCAAGCAAAGTATTTTTTAACTGCGTCCGCGTTCACCGGGGATGCAAAATCTTCACCATCCATCGTGGATAACAACAAAGCTCCTCCTGAGAAGACCTTGCTGACGACATACGGCCCTTCGTAATTCGGAGTCCACTTGCCCCGGTGATCGGAATGTGGCGGAAGAATCTTCTTCAGGACGAGATCACCCGTCTGAAAGCTTCTAGGACGCACCTTCTTATCATAAGCTTTCTTCATTCGGCTTTGGTACAGGCGACCAAATGCAATCGATGCTAACCTCTTCTCGTCCATCAGGCTGAGTTGGTTCAAACGATTCGTAATCCATTCTGCCTCGTCGAGTTTTACATCAACCAAAACTCGCAAAGAAGGAATCTCCACTTCTAACGGTAGGACAACCTCCATACCGTACACCAAGGAGAAAGGAGTTGCCCCGGTCGACGTACGCACCGTCGTACGATAACCGTGCAAGGCAAACGGCAGCATCTCGTGCCAATCTTTGTACGTCACAACCATCTTCTGAACAATCTTCTTGATGTTCTTGTTGGCCGCTTCAACAACGCCATTCATCTTCGGCCGGTAAGGAGAGGAGTTGTGGTGTTCAATCTTGAAGCTCTGGCACAGCTCCTTCATCATCTTGTTATTCAAATTCGAACCATTATCAGTAATGATCCGCTCGGGAATTCCATAGCGACAGATGATGTCCCTCTTTATGAACTTAGCTACCACCTGCTTGGTCACATTAGCGTACGAGGCTGCCTCCACCCATTTGGTGAAGTAGTCGATAGCTACCAGAATAAAACGATGACCATTGGACGCAGTGGGCTCGATCTTGCCTATCATGTCGATGCCCCACATGGAGAACGGCCAAGGGGAGGACATGACATTTAATGGGCACGGCGGCACATGAACTTTATCAGCATAAATCTGGCATTTATGACATTTCTTCGCGAATCTGAAGCAATCCGACTCCATCGTCAGCCAGTAATACCCTGCTCTCAGGATCTTTCTCGTCATGGCATGCCCGCCGGCGTGCGTACCAAATGTGCCCTCATGGACTTCTTCCATGAGCATACTCGCCTCTTTCTCATCTACACATCTGAGTAGCACGAGATCGTGGTTTCTTTTATACAACACTCCATCAGGGTTGAGATAAAAGTTTCTAGATAGCCTCCTCAAAGTCTTCTTATCCTGGGTTGACGCACCCGCAGGATACTCCTTAGTCATAAGGAAGGTCTGGATGTCGTGGAACCATGGCTTGCCGTCATCGGCAACCTCGATTGCAAACACAAATGCCGGTCTATCAAGACGCGAAAGTACAATTCTTGGAGCCTCATTCCAATAATTGACTCTATACATTGAAGCCAACGTGGCTAAGGCATCAGCCATCTGATTTTCAGCCCTGGGTACATGATGAAGTTCCACTCGATCGAAGAACGGAAGCAACCTCCTGGCATAATTCATGTACGACACTAAGTTCGCTTGACGAGTTTCCCACTCCCCTTTAATCTGATTGATTACAAGCGCTGAGTCACCATATATGTCTAGATTCTTGATTCTCAAATCAATTGCCTCTTCTAGACCCATAATACATGCTTCATACTCTGCTTCATTGTTGGTAACTGGAAACGTCAGTCTCGCAGTAAACGGGATGTGGGATCCGTGAGGAGTCGTGATGATAGCCCCGATACCACTTCCATAGGAATTAACTGCTCCGTCGAATATCAACTTCCACTGAGACTTCCTATCTGGCCCCTCATCGGGCAATGGCTCATCGCAATCCTTCGCTTTGAGAAACATAATGTCCTCGTCAGGGAATTCGAACTTCATCGGCTGGTAGTCTTCGATTGGCTGTTCGGCAAGGTAATCAGACAATACGCTTCCCTTAATGGCTTTCTGAGAGACGTACTGAATATCATATTCTGTTAACACCATTTGCCATCTGGCAATCCTGCCCGAAAGAGCCTGCTTCTCGAAGACGTACTTGATCGGATCCATCTTCGAAATTAGCATAGTGGTGTGGTTGAGCATATACTGTCGTAGACGTTTGGCGGCCCAAGCTAATGCACAACACGTCTTCTCCAGCATCGAGTATCGAGATTCACACTCAGTGAACTTTTTACTCAAATAATAAATGGCATGCTCCTTTCTGCCCGTCTCGTCGTGCTGACCGAGAACACACCCCATACTACTCTCCAGAACCGTCAGGTACATGATTAATGGTCGTCCAGCCACTGGGGGTATCAAGATTGGAGGTTCTTGATACTGCTTTATTTTGTCGAACGCCTTCTGGCAATCCTCATTCCAAGTAACCGCCTGATCTTTCTTTAAAAGCTTGAACATCGGTTCACAAGTGGCCGTGAGCTGAGAGATAAACCTTGCAATGTAGTTTATTCGGCCCAGGAAACCGCGAACTTCTTTTTCTGTTTTCGGCGCTGGCATTTCTTGGATAGCTTTTATTTTCGCAGGATCAACTTCAATACCTCGTTCACTAACGATAAACCCCAATAACTTTCCAGACCGCACTTCGAAAGTGCACTTGTTAGGATTCAGCCTCAGCCTGAACTTCCTAAGCCTCTCAAACAGCTTCAACAAATTGACCAGATGCTCTTCTTCCGTTTGGGACTTCGCGATCATGTCATCAACATAGACCTCGATCTCATGATGAATCATATCATGAAACAAAGTTACCATTGCTCGCTGGTAAGTGGCCCCTGCGTTCTTCAGACCGAAGGGCATTACCTTGCAGCAGAATGTTCCCCAGGGGGTGGTAAACGTCGTTTTCTCTATGTCCTCCGGTGCCATCTTAATCTGATTGTAACCGGAGAAGCCATCCATGAACGAAAACACGGAAAACTGGGCTGTATTGTCGACCAACACATCGATATGAGGCAACGGGAAATCATCCTTAGGGCTCGCCCTATTCAAATCCCGATAATCGACGCATATGCGTACCTTACCGTCCTTCTTCGGTACAGGCACTATGTTGGCGACCCACGGAGGGTAAGTGGTAACGGCTAAAAATCCTGCGTCCAACTGCTTCTGGACTTCTTCTTTGATTCTTACAGCCATATCTGGTCTCGTCCTTCTAAGCTTCTGCTTGACTGGAGGGCAATCTTCTCGCAATGGCAAGCGATGAACCACGATGTCTGTGTCAAGTCCGGGCATATCTTCGTATGACCAAGCAAAGACGTCACTATACTCTCGAAGCATCTCGACCAGTCTATGCTTGACATCATTCTGCAGCGCAGCCCCTACTCTGACATTTCCGACGAGCTCTTCAGAACCCAGGTTTACGATCTTAATATCTTCCTCATGAGGCAGAATAACCTTTTCCTCTTGTCTCAACAAGCGGGCCAACTCTTCCGGAAGGTCTTCGTCTTCATCAATCTCATCCTCGGCTTGATATATCGGGCAATTGAAGTCGTAGTGAGCCGTAGAGGGTCCAGAGTCGATGTCGTCTGTTATGTGGATCCTGCAATAACAAAGGTTAAGTTTAAAGCAAGAATATGCAGGTTAGCACAAACCCCGTTGCCATTTTACTGTTTTTTCAAAATAAACATAAAACAGGAACAACAGAGAACACAATATTTGAGTACGAAGAAAACGCCTTTGATTTATTAACAAAATGCATGTACATAATCCAACAAGGCCCTGACAATAAAACCGCTATGCCCCGGGCAGGACATAGGGTTGTACAAAGATTGTAAAAAGCAAATCATTACTCTTCACTTGTCAGCTGGATAATCTCCTTGACGGTCCAATTGTTGAGGCGCTCGCCCGGCTTGCTTGGCTGAATCCAGGCGTCAAGATCACAATCACTGTCCCCACTGTCCTCTGACGCAGCGTTGATACTCTCGAAAATTACTCCCCCCTTGGTGAATAGGATCGGCCCTTTCCCACGAGACGAGCTGCCAGAAGAAGATGAAGCTTCAGCTCCAGGAGAATACCCCAATCCAAACTTATCCTGCTTGATTGGTACATCCAAAACATGCCCCCAGCCTGGGGTGGAACCGGCTTCGACAACGGCCTGAGCTTCTTTAAACGAGGAGAGATTCATCTCTTGCTTCTCTGCGACGACAGGAGCTACCTCTTTTACCTTGACGGTTTCAAATGCTTGGCAGAGGGTTTCATGGATCTCGCCATCCATTTCAACATATTTAAAGGACGACAGGTGGCTCACCATAATGTCCTCCTCACCACAGACTGTTACTATGCTGCCCCCGACAGCATATTTAAGCTTCTGATGCAGCGTGGACGTCACGGCACCAGCGGAATGGATCCATGGCCGACCTAAGAGGCAACTGTAGGCGGGCATGATATCCATGATATAGAAAACCGCATTGAACGTCTCTGGACCAACTTGAATTGGCAGGGTCAACTCTCCGAAGACGTGGCGCTTGGTTCCATCAAAGGCCTTCACGACCAGATCGCTGGGCGTGCACAGCAATCCACGGGTATCCAACTTCATCAGTGCCTTCTTCGGAAGCACATTAAGCGAGGAACCCGTATCCACCAGGACATGTGACATAATCGTGCCTCTGCATTCTATTAAGACGTGCAAGGCGCTGTTGTGATCTCTTCCCTTAGGAGTCAGCTCTAGATCTGTGAATCCCAGCCCATTACCAGCATTAACATGGGCTACTACCTCCTCGAGTTGATTTACTGATATCTCCTGCGGCACGTATGCAGCATTCAATACCTTCAGTAATGCATTGCGGTGCGCCTCAGAACACAACAACAGGTTAAGAATAGAGATCTTTGACGGAGTCTGATGAAGATGATCTACAATTTTGTAGTCACTCTTCTTGATTAGTCGCATGAACTCTTCAGCATCTTTAACCAGCAAGTCCTTCTCTGCCCCTGCAGGGACCTATTTGACAGCTTTACCTTTACCCTTATCCACAGCGTCGGCTCGGACCACTTTCTCTGTTGCAACCTCCGCTGGCGCAAACACTCTACCGCTTCTAGTGATACCACTGACCTCGGCAAGATTTTGCACAGTCGATCCGAATGGCTCAAGCTCTATCTTCTGACCATTGCAGTAAACTTCGGCGCCGTAATGCCATGGGACATCATTAGTACTCTCGAATGGGATTGGTCCGGCCCTGGTGATGGTGATAGTAGGCGGACGGGGCGCAAAAATAGTAATAGGGTGACGAGGAATAGTAATGGTAGCAACTTCGTCTGCCTGCTTTAGCACGACCTCCCCTGATACACTCTCAACGCTCCGGCTGAACTGTAAAATACCCTCAGACATCAGACTCTGGATACCTTCGATCAGCTGCTCACACCCATCAGGAAGTGTAGCACAAGCCATACATAACTCTCCACATCCAGGAAAGAAGCCCTTCTTCAGCAACTTAGCCTTGACAAAACTCAACGGCGTCTTCAAATCTTTGACATCAGTCAGCAAGTCTGAACTCTCCTCAGTGATAACAGCATTCACTCCGCCCCCCTTATGATGAGGCATCGGATTTTTGGTGACGTTGGGCACGTTGTCAGAAAAATTAATAACCTTGGCGTCCACCAAGTCCTGGACTTTGTGCTTAAAAGCTTTACAATTCTCAATCGTATGGCCTGGTGCCCCAGTATGGAACTCACAAGTAGCACTGGCGTCATACCCCGGTGGTGGTGCCCCTGTCAAGGGAGCCATTGTCCTCTTTTGCACTAACTGGAGCTGAAGCAACGTTTGCAGAAGCTGTGCATACGACATAGGTGGAGTTTCAAACTGACGGCTTGCCAGAGGAGCCCGATTCTGATATCTTTTATACCCCTGCTGATTCTGCTGCTGAGGCTGCTGCTGCGGAGCAGCTGGGATATTTATGCTAGCAATATGAGGCTGAGGGCCCTTGCCCTTTCTTCGAGCATTAGTGACAGCACTTGCATCCCCCTCTCGACGCTTGCCAGCGTAGGGTTTCTTACTACCTCCTCCAGCTGAGGATTATTCGCCCTGAATTTTTCCAATCTTTATGCCGTTCTCAACATGCTTGCCCAGAGTGATGAGAGCCGAGAATGTTCCAGACATGCCACTGACCAGCTTTTCATAATAGATTCCAGGAAGGGTAGCCACGAACATTTGCACCAGCTCACGCTCAACCATCGGCGGTTGAACCCGAGCAGCCAGCTCACGCCACCGCTGGGCGTATTCTTTGAAGCTTTCATTGTTCCGCTGTGAGAGATTCTGAAGCTGAACTCGGTTGGGAGCCAAGTCGCTATTGTATTGATAGTGGAGGACGAACGCTTCTGCAAGATCTTTCCAGGTGCGCACAGTAGCGGGCTCCAAACCCATATACCATTCGAGCGATGGTCCAGAAAGACTATCCTGAAAGAAGTGCATCAGCAACTTCTCATCGTCAGAATAAGCGGACATCTTTCTATAATAAGATCGGAGGTGGACCCGGGGGCAAGTAGTACCCTTATACTTCTCAAAGGTAGGCACCTTGAACTTGTGAGGTACTTTAAAGTCAGCAATCAACCCGATCTTGGACATGTCAACGCCCAATGTGTTCTGATTTTCTATGTCTCTCATCTTGTCTTCCAGCGCCTTGAACCTGAGTCGAGCTTCAGCATTCAACTCTGCTTCTACACCTCTCTGAGAGAATATGTCATCCTGATGGTCCTCCAGCCACGGTTGAGGCACCAACAGATTTCCTGCACCAGCATTGCTGTTGACCGGCCCCATGTTAACATTGGCTCCCAAACTACCATTGCCGACGCCTGCCGCATTGAGTCCGAGATTAGTCATCAGATTGCCGTTAGCACTGCCGTTGCCCCCGGCAACAGGAACAACATTCTGTGGCGCATCCACTGGAGAAGGAGTAGGCACGGCCCCGCCGTGAAGTATGCCATTACTGTCAACCCTGGAGATCAGAGGTTGAACCAGAGTACGAAGCTGGTCTTGACCATTCGCGACCACCTGCATCAGCTCCATAAAACGATCCATCCGTTCCCGGAGCTCTTGAACATCTGACTGCACCTGGTCCATGATTCTTGTCTGATTAGCGCGAGTTGAGTAGCGGTGGATGAGTCTTTGATCAATCCTGGAGATCGAAAGCAGCTCGGGACCTGAAAAACCTGTCAACAATAAAGGTTAGGAAAAGCAATAAGATATACACCATGCAAATATGCTTCGTGCAGATGCATGCGTGTGTCTGTGTGCGTGGGGGATTTTCCCCCGATCCTAGTGCCTTATTGCCAGTGCCGATAATGATAAGAGGAAGAAGAAATCCGAGCCCAATCATGGAAACATCAATCTCTCATATATATATGGAAAGGCCTGTCAAGGCAGTACACAATATCAGCGAGTACAAATCAACAGCATGACCTCAGCCAACAAGTCTGGTGATGGTCAGCATACATCAAAGATCAAAATCAACAGGGATATAACTAGTCAAGTACGGCCACGGGCGCGATACTCTGCTAATAACTCCTTTGTCTCTAAATGATCCAGCGAAGTGAGCAACCCCTCGACGAGTAGTTCCCTCTGCCTGATAGTATGCTGAAGCCCCTGAACTGAACTCTCCCAAGCGCCTTTGCCAAAGCAATCCTCCAGCTTCCGCTTCTTAGACTCAAACATCAGCTTATGCTCCTTCAGGCTAGCAATAGCTTTGTTGAGACGGGCTTCAGCGGAGTACCTGCGGGCGGTCTCTTCATCAAACCTCCGCTCACTGTCCTTTACTTCGGCTTCTAGCTTAGCAATCTGCAGCATCAGCTTGTCTTCTCGCTCCTTCCTGGTGGCCATGGAAGTCTTCCAATGCTGGTCGAACTTAGATATTCTCCGATATGCTTCCTCCAAATGCTGCTTCTTCGTAGCTAGTACATCATTAGCAGCTCTGAAGTCTTGACCTAAGCGTTCTCGATCAGCAATTTGCTTTGCCAAGTCTGCACTCAGCTGGCTCACCGACTCTGTTTGCCTTTTGAGAGCATGCACGGCTTCGTTCCTCTCGCTTCGAAGCTGAGCTAACTCTTTCTCTAATTCTGCATTTGCCCTCTTCAGTTCATCACGCTCAGCTAATACCTGGTTGTGCTGATGAATGGACACAGTGGTAGGCTCTTCGACTGGTGGAGGACTCTCTGGTCTGACATGAGGGAATGGCATCCCTATAGCGCTGGCTCTGGCTCTGATCCAATCTGAATAAGGAGGGTAGGCTTGGCTGTTGCTCTTCCCCAACAAAGGCTTTCCTCTCATGCTGATATTGTTCCACGCATACTGAAGCTTGGACAACAAATCCCCCTCTAGAATACCCGTGAGGTACAGAGATTCTCGTACCTCTTCTTCCTTCGGTGGAGTCCTCAAAGCATATGCAAACTGACGAACTAGCAATGATGGATTGTAGTTGATGCAACCCTTCCTACCTATCAGAGGTACGTTAGGAAACCCACTACAACTGAAGATCACCTCGGTGCCTAACCTGTCTCTGTCAACGAACCAATCAATGTCTTCTGCCGACAAGCTCATCAGACGTTCAGGCCACTCAGCTGTGGCTGCAGACAAGACAGAAGAACCCTTCTTAGGCAAATGACTGTCAAACCACTTGTACAACAACGGTACGCAGCATGAAACATTCTTCCCTCTCCGGTTCTCATTCTTGTAATGCACTGAATGGTAAACATCTCCGATCAGAGTAGGGACTGGATTCCCTGAGGCAAAGATATGGAATGCATCAAAGTCTACGAAATCAGGCATGCTGGGAAATAGGATAATGCCATATATGCATAAAGCAAGGATGGCGCTGAAGGCGTCCCAACATTTGTCCTTAGCACACTGCTGAGCCTTAGCTATCAGAAACTGCAGAGAGAAACCTGGGACCTTGTTCCATCTTGTCACCACTAACTCAGAAGCGCTCAAATGGAGTGAGGAAGCCAGACCAACCAGATCAGGCTCGACATCCATGTGGACAAAAGGCATCTGCCTTTTGATAGGCACACCCAGCATATCAGCATACTCTTCCAATGTCGGCGCGAGAATGAAGTCATGAAAGGTGAAACACCTCAAGGGAGGGTCATAAAACTGCAGAAGAGCATGTAACCCATTCAACTCGGACGCCGAAGGTTTGTAAACCAGGCTAAGCAACCTGCCATAAGACTTCCTGAACCTATCCTTCACAGAATCCTCTGCCAGGGCTATCAAACCGGTCAGCTTCGACACATCGGGGGTCGGGAACTTGTATGCAACAGTCTTCCTGAGAGAAACCATAATAACAGCAGAAGACGAGAAATCCGGGATCGGAGAAACGGTACCTGCAACACAGACACACGTTAATGGAATGCAGATGAATGCGCAAACTAATGCAAAATGCAGGTATGCAATAATATATCCAGGTGGCCGCTGTGGAGATTCGGTATCAAAAGTCACTGATGAGAGGGAAACCCCGGTGTAAGACCACTAATCTGATCTGCTGAGAATAACCATCTGATAGGACCGATATCAAAATCCCGTTCTGACAAGAGTAAGTGACTGATAATAAGGACCCTGGGTGCAAGATCAAGGAACATCTGCTGAAGTCTTCAGACCCCAAATCAAAATCTGCCCTATCAAGAACAAACACACAGCTGCTGATGAGATCTTCAGTCCTCACTCAAAATCTGCTTCATCCAGAACAAACCACTGATGATAACACACTGATCAAAGCCTGCTCTATCAAGAACAGACAAACACCCGGCGACAAGATCCTCTGATCAAAACTGGCTCTGTCAAGAACAAACATATCTGTAACTGAGAACCCAACATAACTGATTCACTGTCAAGAAAACCAGGTAGTCTGAAGGTATAAGTTTCCTGCAATAAATCCAGTCCCGCTCACAGGTATGGACCTAGACTGACTCAAGGTACGGCATCCTATGCGTTCATCAGCGTCACAGACTTTCAAAACTGATGATACGATTCCCAGAAGGAGTGGCACCATCAAGTCTTGAAGAGGCCTCACTTAGCTGAATCACAAATGATCGGTCCCCAGAGTCGACAATCCACCAAACCAGCAACCGTCTCAACCCAAAGGGTTGAAAGTGAAGCCAACCGGATGAACCTCGTCTGAGCGTGGATTTCATGAGACACTAGTGCCTGCAAAGCAAGCACGCGCCCACTAATTTCCACTCTAAGTCTATGGTGCACTCAAGCCTGGGTCTGGCTTTTCACTCAATCAGAACTCCCATCCCACAACAGCACAAATAATCATATTTTACTGAATATAAAATGCGGGAAATGAAGTGCGAGAAGTAAAAAAATGCGATAAATAAACGCAACCCAACAGGTAAACACACAAACGGTAGGATTGACTCGCAGGGAACCGTTGGAGTCCCCAGCAGAGTCGCCAGCTGTCGCTTGCGCGAAAATAAGGTGCTGGCATGACAGAAGAGTCGCCACCTTTCGTTATTTATCCCTCAGAGCGGGAAAGGAAACGATCGGAAAAACCTGACGAATAAGGGTAAGACAAGGTCATCGCAACCATTGTCTGGGTTCGGGAGTCGGTTACGCAAGGGGAAGGTATTAGCACCCCTCACGTCCGTCGTACTCGACGGGATCCTCGCTTGTTTGTTTACTTGGACGGGTTGGTTATAATCTATCTACCTATCAAGGCTGGCTGAAAAAAGAAAAGAAAAATGACTCGGCAAAGCGTCGCACTTTATGCCTACGTATTCTTATCAGAGAATGAGAAATCAGAGTCAACGTAGTTCGGCCTACTACGGGTGAAGGTGGGGAAGGTTGCTTGCTAGGATATCGCATCCTATGCCTACGTACTTCCATACTGCATGGAAGATCAGAGCAAACGTAGTTCGGGAAACTACGGTTTATTTCCTGTTTTTTACGAAAGAAGTGTTTTTTATTGTGTTTGCGATTTCAACCGCACTAGAGACTATGACCTGAGAGTGAATGCGTCGCATGTCACCCAAAGGGTACCACACTAAACATCCAAACCATGGAAAAGAAACTCTCCCACAATCCTTTCTCAGATAGCTTAAGGCTCGTAACGTACGAAGAGAAATCATTCATGATTACTGTATCTTAAACTGCTTTGAGATGAGAAGAGAACAGGCCCAACTAGGAGGGAGACTATCAAGTCCTACTGTTGTCATGCCATGGATTCATCCTATGGTTGAGGTTTGAACAGGGAACTCCTAGAAGTTGTCATGCATAGGTTTCAACCTAAAGGTCTATCATCAAATCCTCATCAGAGGAAATGAGAGTCCTAAGGGATCATGTCAATGATACACCAAAACAGACAAAAGCATCAGCTTTAACAGTAAAATGCATGCAATGCAAGTGAGGGAGGAAATGTGTGTGGGGCTTCAACCTCCACAAGCTCGTCTCGACCTCAAGCCAGTCATGAAATAACAGTAATCATACTGAAATAAACAACCTGCTATCAAACAAAAAAAACAGTAAACTGTAAACATACAGACAGAAAATGAAATCATGCTATCAAGCAAAATAAACACATGGGCAAGGGAGTTGGGCTCTACCGAATACCCGCAAGCAAAGCCAGGCAGTAACAATACAATCAGATGCATTCATGCTCTTAGACTGAACTTATTCTAAATGGGCTTAGTCTAATGCAACAGACAAATCAGACAAAACACACAATACATCAAAGAAAACAGAAGAAAGCCTCAGCTCCTCCAGCAGCAACCCAGTCTTCAGACTTCAGAGATCACTTGCTTTCCAGGTATCAAACCTACAGTATGAGTATCCACTCATCTTCTCCCTTGAGCTTCAGCTCCTTTGATCAGCTCTACCTTCAGGCTTCACTATCTCCAGGGATCTTCAATCATACACTTGATCTTCACAGAGTCTTCAGACTTCAATAATCTTCAAGGAATCATCCTCATCAAGGCCTCAGCTTCTATCTTCAATGGCTCTAATGCTCCAGCAAACAAGATTCAGTCAACAAGATGAGGTGAGGATGTTGCAGTGCTCACTGACTTCCAAAGGATGCCATTGAGGACTTAACATCAAAGGAGAGGCTCTCTCAAAGTTCTACCTTATAGGGCAAGGTCACTAATCCCTCCAAAGGAGAGAGGTGAATACCCTTAAGGGACTCTATGTCACATAGAAGAAAGGAGGTGAACAAGACACTCCTTGTTTATTGAACAGAGTATTCTATCTAGGGCTCTGTCTATGCACCTATAAACCTATAATCAAAACAACAAAAGCTATGCTAAACTCCTCTGCAAGGTCTTCAAAGCTTCCATGATGATCCACAAGGTCTTCAACTCAATCTTCAAAGCTCACACACTCAAAAGAGAAGGAAAGAAAACACAACAATACAACTTATGCCTTTAAGCAACACACATACTATCCATACATTCAAAAATCAATGAAAAATACTAAAACACCATACAATATTCTAGCAAAATTCTAGGGGATTCTATACATACTTACCCTTAGCCCATGTATCCCTCATACACTAATTTGGCCTATAAACCCCTAAACAAATTTGTTCAAGTCTACTTATACAACCTAAAACCCTAATTAGAGCACCTAAATGTCTAACAACCAAACTACATCAAATTTTAATCTACAAATCAAGAGATAAATCCTATGGGGAACTATGATTCAATATCTAATTACACAAAAAAGAATGAATTAAAAAGACTAAAGGAAGGTCCTAAAAGAAATTCTATAAAATTGGATATCAAACTAAACATATTAAAAAGCCATTAAAATGAAAAATATACTAAAAATATGAAAATAAAATAAAATGGAAATTTTATTTGTTGAGAATTTTCTAGACAAATTCATTAACATATAGAAAAAACAAGAATTAAAAAATATTTAATTTTGGATTTTATATGAATTTTATAAAAGACAAACAATAAAAGAAAATAAAAAAGAATTAAAGGGGATGGGGGGTGAAAATAGCAAGGCAGACTAGTTGATTTCCAGATGGGCTGATTATGGTGGGGTGCGGATAGAACATGGAATAAGCCCATACGCACTTCATTAAACAAAACGGTGCGTTTTGGCTTTCAAATTTCCCTCCGCTTCTTCGCTCAATCTGGGCCGTTGGATGAATTGAATTAGTCAAATCCTGGGACCAATCCAACGATGGACAGCCATCGTCCCAAATGGATTTCTAGGGTTTTCAGACGCAGCTTCCATGCATGGATTTTCATCACCATCGTTCTCCTTCGCTTCTCAATGAAAATCAAAAGTTCCAAAAGCAAAGTTGATCCATTAATCACCAGGAACACCACTATGCTCATATTTTCCATTGAATCTTCTTAAAACTCGCAAACAGAATGGATGAAGTTCTTGGTTCCACCATTTTCACTGATATTGATCATGAGGATTCTTAATTCTAATGGTATAATTCTCTTTTACACGTTACCCTGACTACAGCAAACTATAGCACGTGCCTTAAAACCACTAATCCAGTTTGTTCTTGATCATAGCAGATTCTTGCACCTGCCATGAAACTCCACGAAATTCCCCCTAATTCTCAGGATTTAATCAACTAACCTAGCTTAACAATTCTACACCTAAGATCTAACCTAACTATGCATAATTAAGGAGAAATGAGTGAATTCACCAACCTGTCAAGTATCAATGGTGGAGGTATGAACAGCTCCCTTCAATGCTTGCTCTTGCTTCCAAACACTCCTCTAATGGTGTTAAGCTTTCTGTTTGCACGAATCTTGAAGATGATAGCCTCTAGTGATCAATTCATGGATTTGCTTGCTCTTGAAGAATGCTTGAAAACCTTGCTTTTCTCTCCCTCTCCTCCACTGAATTCTCCAACTTTCACCAACCTCATACTCATCATGATTCACTCTTTTTATAATGATCCATGGAAACTTCTAGATTCATCTAGAACCATCTAGAAAAGTCTTGATTTTCTCATGTGGTGATAAGTTGAAAATCCCATGTATCATGCCTCATGCCTTGCAAATTGGTGTCAAATTCTCCTTATGTAGGATATTGAGAAGGAATGAGTGAAAATCAGGCCTTTCCTTGCCTTATGTTAAGATTTCCAAAGAT
This sequence comes from Lathyrus sativus, assembly GCA_963859935.3. Lineage (NCBI taxonomy): Eukaryota > Viridiplantae > Streptophyta > Magnoliopsida > Fabales > Fabaceae > Lathyrus > Lathyrus sativus. The sequence goes on along the minus strand of OZ012736.1, from coordinate 407,610,292 downwards.
GCCTTAATATGCAAGTATGAATTTTCCAAAGCATGTCCCATTTTAAAGTCTCAAATGAAAATTCTATTTAAACCAATGTTCTAAAAATGATGTTTCCAATCAAAATGATATATTGGATGACCTATTTTGGATTCCTAGATCTTCCAAACCAATTTTCAAATTCAACTTTTTAAACTTATAAGCCATTTTTAGTTCATTTTTAACCAATCATGCAAATCCATGCTATGAGCTTTTCCAACAATTCATGACCTTCTTTCTAGACTTAAAATCACATTTTGAACAACTTTCATGTTTTGAGTTTTTCCATTTGAGGCTTGGAAATAGGAGATATGGCCTTTGCTTAAAATGACCTATAACTGACAAATGACCAAAATACCCCTGGCTTGTTTAAACCATAAGTTGAGTTCCACAAATCCTATCAAGGACTTCTACCACTCAAATTAAAGCTAAGAAGATGCCCTTCAACATTCATGTTGACCAAGAGATCATTGGAATCATCCTACTAGGGAAAAAGTTGTCTGCAAGTTGGGTGACTTTCAAGGACCCAGATTCACACACCTCAGCTGACTTGTAATTTGTCAAAACCATAACTTGAGCTCTGTAACTCCTATCAAGGACTTCCACCACTCAAATTAAAGCTAAGAACAAGATCTACAACATTCATTTTGTGGGGAAGATGAGATATCAATCACATCTAGAGCTAAAACTGCCTGGAAGATAGGGATCAAATTAGGGTTTTTTCACTGACAATCCTTGGAAGACCCTAACTCAAAACTTCTCAAACCCTTCAATTATGATGAGTTGGCTTAGGAATCATCTTTATAACATCTCTATGCATCATTCCATGATCTCATGGCCCTTGGATTGGGTCTCAACCTTCTCCAAATCTTCAGCTGATCTAGGGCTGACCCAGTCAAAACCCTAATTCTACCATTCATGGGTGAATCTTCTAAATTCTTGCACAATGACTTCTCTGGGCTTTATGATGGCTATCAAGACATCTCATAGATTTTCTCAAATCTTCAAGTTCATCCTCAAAGCCTTAGAATCATCTGAGGAGCACCCACAACTCTCAAGCTATGAAGCACACAACCCTGGTTTCACCCAATTCCTCTGGGGATCTCTTGAACTGTCTGATGAAGGTATCAACTTTCAAACATTCAATGAATAAATAATTGTTGGTCAAATTTTGGGGTGAAACAATTTCAAGAACTTAGAACCAACCTTGAAGCTTGAATTGTAGTGGTTATGCGCCTCAATTCTCTTTCAAACTATGCAGAATCCTTCAAGGAGTAATGGTGGACAATTCTTGATGCTCAGTTCTTGCTGCAACCTCTTGATTCTCCAAAACGCATTTCCAATTTTCAAGCTTTTTCTTCACTTCACATCAATGGATTCTCAACAGGTTTCTGCTCCAGAAACTTCCAAATTCGTTCTACTTCTTATTTATAGTGTGTTCAGATGGATATCCAGCCCAAACTAGGCCCAATTATGGATTTTGGATGTTCACCTTTCCTTCCAAATTTCAACATGGAAGTGTGCCTTCAAGCCTTACTCATGCTTTAAACTCAATCCAAACCATCCACTTAATCATTAAGGAGTGTGATGTAATGGTTTTCTTCCTTTGGTTTTAACACAGGGAGTGTATATGATATGTTTCTTAATTGTGAAGTAACCATCCAAATGACCATGCTATGGATTTCAAATCCAAAATGTGGCAATGCCAATCTTTCTAAAACATTAATTCCATTCAAAATGACCACAAATTTGACTTGGAAACATGTTAATCTCATTTCTTATGAATTTTCTCATTTTAATTCATTAAAATGGCTTTCATGTGAAGTTTCTTCAACCAATGCTTGATATAACCCATATCAATGGACACTTGATGTTTATACAAGCTAAAAACATCATTTTGAACAACTTTCATGTTGAACAAAAATCCATTTGGAGCTTGGAAATAGGAGTTATGGCCTTATGCTTGAAATGACCTGTAATCTCCAAATGACCAAAATGCCCTTGACTTGTCAAAGCCATAAGTTGAGTTATACACATTCAATCATGGACTTCTAGTAATCTCTAGAAATCTAAGAGAATAAGGAACAACATTCATGTTGACCAAAAGTTCATAGGAATCATCCTTCTTGGGCAAAAATTTCATGCAAGTTGGACAACTTTCAAGCTCCAAATTCACATACCTCAGATGACCTGTAACTTGTCAAAGTCATAACTTGAGTTCTACACATCCTATCAAGGACTTATAGCACTAAAATTAAATCTAAGATCATTCTCTACAACATTCATGTTGGGGGCAAGATGAGATGACAATCACATCTTGAGCTAAACTGCCTTGAAGATAGGGGTCAAACTAGGGGATTTTACACTGTCAAGCCTTAGAAACCCTAGCTTGAAACTTCTCAAACTCTTCAATCATGATGAGTTGACCTTGGAATCATCCTTATAGCATCTCAATGCATCAATACATGATCACATGGCTCTTGGATTAGGTCTCAACTTCCTCCAAGTCTTCAGTTGACTTAGGGTTGACCCAGTCAAACCCTAGCTGCACCACTCATGGCTGAGGCTTCTTATTCTTGCACAATGACCTGTCTAGGCCTCAAAGTGATCTACAACACTTCTTATGAGCTCTTTCAATACCTCAAGTCTAACTCCATGGCTTCAGAATCATCTAATGACTTCCCACAACTCTCAAGCTAGGAGGCACACAACCTTGGTTTCAACCATTCTCTCTGAGGATCTTTTAACTTCTCTGACAAGGATATCAACCCTTGAACACTTGAATGACCTTCTTAGCTAGCTTCAAAGTCTTGCATAGCCCTTGATTGGTAATCATACCTCTTGATCTCCTGCATACATGTCAATGAAATGCAAATGATAATGCTAATGTGCATGAAATGAAACATAAGCTAGGTAAAGAAATGTTGGGCAAATTTTGGGGTGCAACAGTGGTTTGGGAGCGCCTGAGGGTTCGTTTATCCAACACAATCTCTTCTGAAAATTGAATACTGAGAAAGCGCCAGAGTCAGGCGAGTCATAGGAGGATCAGTTCACGATGTTTTTCTGCACCACGTTGCCGACATGTGTATAAATTCGAGTTGTATTTGTATTTTTATGCTTCTTGCGCATATATGTATGTGTGTGTACGTAACTTCCTCTTTTTAGGAGTTGCATCCGATGTACAAATCTTTGCCTATTCAGAGGCCTGTTATTAATAAAACATGTTATTCAGTATTTGATGATCGTGCTTTACTGTTTTGTATGTGGAAAACGTCAATGTTTTTGATAAACTTGCATGTGCATAACTTTGATGGCCCTTGCCAATAATTGATAAAACTTCGAATTGACTGAAGTAATGTCACGGACACTAACCCGAATAGATTTGGTTGTATAGATTTGTCTTGTCTCGTTTGTGTTTTGCAGGGTTCTCACCTTTAAAGCGGACAATCAGAAGTTAGGGCCCCCGGCCGGAGGTTCATGGTGAAAGAATTAACTTTGTGCGACGCTAATCCCCGTGCAGGTCGCACCTCATCTTCAGAAGTTGAGATGATTTTTGTCCCTGGCCGAAGAGATCAATTTCCCCAGCTAATCGCGGCTCATCCCCAGAGGATATCCCCAGCCAGTCAAGATCAGTATCCCTTGCAGAGGTTGCACTCCTCAGAGAGTCGAGTATGTGAACGATTAATCCCCAACCTGGAGGATTCCCGCAGAGTTTAACCAAGTCATAGTTGGTTCAGAAGGATTATTCCCATAGAAGATGGTTTTCTTCCCGCAGGTCGTCATGCCTTCGTCAGGATGATTATCCCCAGCGGAGCGGTAACTCCGAGTTGGTAAGCTGTGTCCAGACAACATCGTTTCCTCCGTAGGGATTTCATCGTTCCCCAGCTGAGTCGCTTCTTGCTCAGTCAGTTTACTTTCCCCAAGAGAGTCGATTCTTCCCCAGTGGAGTTACTCTCCCCAGCAGGTGTTCTTTCCTCCCAGTGGAAATCAAAGTTTAATCTCCTCGGTGGAGTTGGTTATATGTCCGGCATTTATTTTGGCCGGAGGACTTTATGATACCCGTTCATCCCCAACATGGTGATATTCGCTCTAAACAGCTGTGTTGAAGCAAGCTTGTCGAAGTTTCCCCAGCAGCTTGAGCATGCATTTGCATTTGCATATAGTGTCATATTTGCATCTACCCAAAAAACGCGTAGCATATCCGTGCTGTACAGAGCATTACGCCATTGTCAAACATGCGCATTTTGAAACATAGGCCAGGTTGGTTAACCTTTGGTATCCAAGTGTTGTTTCCCTTGCAGGTGGATATAGCTCTTGCTCAGATCAATTACCAAATATTAAATGTCTCAGCATGAGACACGTGGCGATAATGTTTGCCTTGTCATTATTCCCCACAGAGTTGCATGATTAAGTTTCTCTTACCCCTCCAGCGGAGTATTTCTTCAAGATTGTTGTTATAACGTTATCAAAAGGTTTCGCGAATCAAGTTGTAGAAGCTGCCGCCTATGTCGAAGTAGGTGTCTGGCAGTTTGAGTTCAAAAAATCCCCAGTAGAGTCCTTTTCAGATTTATTGCCATGTCAGCATTAAAGATTGAAAGATTGGACCATTATGTGTTACCCATTTGACTGATGGAGTTAGCTACTGCGAAGATAGGCAGAGGAGCTGTATTCAAGAGTATTTACCCGTAGCGATGGCGGTGTTATTTCCCCGTAGTGATGGCGGAGTATTACCCGTAGCGATGGTGGTGTTATTTTCCTGTAGTGATGGCGGAGTATTACCCGTAGCGATGGCGGTGTTATTTTCCTATAGTGATGGCAGAGTATTACCCGTAGCGATGGCGGTGTTATTTTCCCTGTAGTGATGGCAGAGTATTACCCGTAGCGATGGCGGTGTTACTTTCCTGTAGTGATGGCAGAGTATTACCCATAGCGATGGCGGTGTTATTTTCCCTGTAGTGATGACAGAGTATTACTCGTAGCGATGGCGGTGTTATTTTCCTGTAGTGATGATAGAGTATTACCCGTAGCGATGGCGGTGTTATGTTCCCGTAGTGGTGACAGAGTTATTACCCGTAGTGATGGCAGTGTTATTTTCTCAGAGTTATTACCCGTAGTGATGGTGGTGTTATTTTCCCAGAGTACTACCCGTAGCAATGGCGGTGTTGTTTACCCGTAGTGATGACGGTGGTACTTTCCCAGAGTATTTCCTGTAGTGGTGGCGGTGGTATTACCCGTAGTGATGACGGTGTTATTTTCCTAGAGTTTACCCATAGCAATGGCGGTGTTGTTTACCTGTAGTGATGACGGTGGTATTTTCCCCAGAGTATTTCCCGCAGTGGGGCGGTGGTATTGCCCGTAGTGATGGCGGAGCTCTTTTCCCTGTATCGTTGGCAGAGTCATGTTTTGTTGATAGAAGTACTTCCCCAGTGAAGTCGTTCAGGTTATTCCTATATTGACAAGTTGGGTGCTGCACAGGAAGTTAATCAGATCTATATCAGGTAGTTGAGCAGTGGTCACCGTAATAATCAGGTTCAATCGACGAATTTTGTTCCCCAAGAAGTGGTGCAGTTTATCTCTACGGTTGGCAAATTTCTGGGTTCTTGGTATTCAACCGTCTCGTACCTCGAATGTTTGAAGGCCATTCGCTCTTCACCCAGTCGGGTCCAAGCCGTTTGAATAGGGGCAGCTGTTGCACCCTAAAATTTGCTCAACCTATTTCACTTGGTTTATGTTTCAATTGCATTGTCATTTGCATACTAAGTCATGTACATAGTCTAATCATTTGCATAACATAGCATAACAAGGCATCTAACAAGGGATCAAGTGCCATTTTCATCAGAAAGAGGCCCATCAAGGGGTTTTATTCAAGATCAAGACCATCCAAGTAATCAAGAAATGAGTTGAAGCTTTGAGAAGTTTGAAGGTCAACCAGTAGATTTCTCTCCCAATCTGGGGGATATGTTGAAGATCATCAATGAGTGTGTGAGCCATGGAAGGTGTACAAAGATCATGGAAGACCTAGAGGGTCATTTTGAAGATGAGACAAATCATTAATACAAGTACCAGAGCTACAGTTGAATGCAGTCAACTAGGGTTTCATCTGGGTCAACCCTAGGTCAAATGGTTGATTGGAGGGTATCAAGGCCTACTTGGAGTATGTGGAATTCATGAATTGGTATGTGGATGCATGTGTGGTGTTGTGCCAAGGAGAAATCAAAAGGAATCAAGAAGAATAGGAGTTACTAGATTAGGGTTTCAGTGTAAAAAAACCCTAATTCAGGCCTAACTTCCAAGCCAGATAAGTCAAAATGCAAGTTTCAAATGAAGTCTTGGTCAACCTGAAACTTGTAGAAAATCTCAATAGCTTTAATTTGAGTACTATAAGTCTTCAAGGAGATTTATAGAACTCAAGTTATGGTTCTTGCAAGTTATGGGTCCCTAGAGGATACTGAAATTTATCTGTGAAAAAGTCACTTGACTTCCAAGCAACTTTTGCCCATCAAGGAGTTTTCAAATGGATTCTTGGCCAACATAAGAGTTGTAGATCTTGATCTTAGATTTAATTTGAGTACTAGAAGTCCTCAAGGGGATTTGTAGAATTCAAGTTATGGTCTTGGCAATCCAGGGGTATTTTGGGAAAGTTGAATTACAGGTCATTTTTGAGCATAGGTCAAAATCTCCATGTTCCACTTCTCAAATGAAAAATTGTTCAACATGGAATGTGCTTAAAATGATGTTTTTAGGTCAAATAAGTCATCATTGTGGATTGATCGGCTTATTTCAAAAAAGTCACTTAAAATGGCCTAAAAAAAGGGAATAAGTCAAATAAAGTTTGGTGGGAAAAATCAAATTTTGGGTTAGAGGTCACAAACAAGCCATATGACATACCAATTTGATTGTAAAATTCATTTTAAGAACATTGACATTGCCACAATTTTGAATTGAGGGTTATTTCAAGGACTTTCTATGTAAATGGGCTACTTGCATCATAAGGCACATATGCAAAACCACACTTCCAAGCAAATGCAAGACTCCTTTCCATCCATACACCTCCAATATCTCATTTGGAGAGACTTTAAACTCATAACCAAGTGAATTGCAAGCCAAAACATGAGATGGTATGTGCATAGCATAAGAAGAGATTTTCATGACATGAGAAGTTGATTTTCTCATTGGATCAATCTAGAACTTTCTAGGGTCTTCAAATACATTCTATATATACTTGTGAAGAGGTTCAAAGCAAGGGTTGGTGATTCATTTGTGCAAAAACCATAGATTGACATTGGAGTTTGGAAGAGAAAAAGTGAGAGATCAAAGTTGGACTCAAGGCATTTTCAAGAGTTATCAAGAATTTAATCTTCTCCAACAAACTTCAACAAAGGTTTTCCGCACTTTTTGGCAAGAAAAAACGAGCTCCAACTACTCTGTTTCGATGCTCCGAAGCTGGTATGTGAAATTCATTTTTTCTATGATTTTAGGACGAATTAGATTAGATTATTCATGTGGTTAGGATCTGGAAAATGTATAGATGAAATTAGGATCAAGAAATTAAGGATTAGAGACTTCTTTGGATGAGTATGTTTTCTTGATGATGATATATCTCTTTGATCATAGAGTTTTGATGGAATCCAAGAGCATATTTGAAATCCTTGATTTTTTTCCTTCAAGTTTGACTAAAATTTCGTGCGAAACGGTTAAGAATCGATGGAGTTATGTTGCTCGGAAGTTACCGAAAAAATGTCACCGCCGGAACAGCTACAGTACCGTGCGGGTACTGTTCCCACCCCCACTCGCGAGGCCCACACGGACATTGCTTTGGAATTCTGTTGTTTGCACCCCTGACCCAATGCACATTAACTTAGTTTAGTTCATTTTCGTTCTTTTTTTTTTCTGTTTTAATAGCTGTTGGGATTAATTGCGTTAAAAATAGTAAAATTTATCAAAAAATTATGAAAATATTTTTTGTAGATCTTGATTGTCTTAAGAAACTGTAGGAGTTGAGTTTGTATTTTTAGGATTTTATTTGAATTAGTTACGAATTTTATTTTGTGCTAATATCCATTGCTATGCATAATTGATTTTGCTGTTTGTTTAATTTTGTTCTCTTTGATGCTTTATGCTTTTGAGCTGATTCTTTCGATATGATTTAGAGGACATACATAGATTTCCCCTGGAATTTTCTTAGATTTTTTAAAATTGATTAGATTCTGTTTTAGGTGTGTAGTTTAGAGCCTTCCCAAATAATGGTTTCCCATGACCAAATTTCATTTAGGAATTGTTTAGATGACCTAGAAATTGATTTAGGTCCTGATTCTGGAATTTTAGAATGTTCAAACCTGCATGTTCACATAGGAATTTTATTAGAATTTTACAATTTATTTTGCTTTTTTTTTTGGTTTTGCAAATGATTGTTGCTTTCGGTGTTCTCTCTTGAGTGCTTTGCCTTGTTTGGAGCGTTTGGTGGACTTGGAGCTTGAAGACTTTGGATTCCTTTTTAGAGGAGCTTCTAGACATGATGAAGATGCTTTGGCTTGAAGAGTGGGGCTTGTAGTGGAGCTTTCTTTCTCTTTTAAGTTTGTTTTAGGAGTTGGTAGAATTAGGCTTTTAGGGAGAGCTTTTGTAGAATTAGTTCATTTCTTCCATCAAACATAGAATGCATTGTTTGCTTCTATTCTATCCTATGATGAAAAGTCCTCTTAGGGAAGTTCTATCTCTCCTTAGGAGGGAAGTGGGGCATACCCTAGAGAGTAGAATGTTTGAGGATACAATTCCACTTCGATTTTGGTTCTTGTTGAATTCCTTTGGTTTTCAGCAAGTATGCCAACATTGCAACTTGATCTTGATGACAAATCTCTTCTTGGAGTGTGTTTGCTAAAGATTGGAGATGAAGATTGAAGAAGCTTGAAGATGGAATCTAGCTCAAAGATAAGACCTTTGCTGTCATTTCAACTTTGCTGTTCAGAGCGTGTTGTTGCTGTTTGTTGTAGGAGTTTGTTGTTGCTGCTTGGGCTGCCTCCTCTGTATCTTTTGTTTTTCTCTGTCTTGTCTGTTGGCTTGTGCTGCTTGCCCTTTAGGCTTAAAGTGAAGATGATTCACTTTGCCTGTTTCTTTCTTAGGTTCGAGGTTGAGTGGGACTCCCTTGCCTTGCTTTTTTTGCTGCCTCTCATGCATACTTACCGTTTATTTTATTTTTGCTATTCCTTTTCCGTTTATCCCCTAGGATCTCTGATTTCCTCTGTGCAGGAGGGAATTATGACAGACATTAGGTTGTAATCCATGCATGATAACATTAGGGTAGTTTTGATTCCCTTTCAAACCCTAGGTTTTTAGACTTCTCTTCTATCTCAGAACAATTCAAGACACAGTAATAAGGACTATCGATGTCGTACGCTACGAGCCTTAAGCTATTTGAGAAAGGTTGCTGGAGGGTCACTCTTCAGTAATCTGACTGCTTAGTGTGTTACCCTTAGGGTGACATACGACGTAGTCACCCTCAAATCATAGTCTCTAGTGCGTCAGAGATTGCAAACCTCATGAAAAAATAGTTCTTGCATAAAAGACTGAAAACAAACATCAAAGTGTCATTTTTGTCCGCTTGGACTCTTAATCAGGAAAAACCCTTTCATAAGGAGATAAAAACTGTCATACAAACTTGTGTCTTCCATAGCCCGAACTACGTTTGCTCTGATCTTTCATGCTGTATGAAAGTACGTAGGCATAGGATGCGATATCCTAGTGAGCAACCTTCCCCTCCTTTCCCGTAGGTAGGCGAACTACGTTGACTCTGATTTCTCGTTCCAGGCGGGAATACGTAGGCATAAAGTGCGATACTTTGCCGAGTCATTTTAGTTTCCTTTAACCTCAGACCTGTAGACTAGATAGAATAACAATCCGTACTAGAAAACAAGCGTGGATCCCGTCGAGTACGACGGACGTGAGGGGTGCTAATACCTTCCCCTTGCGTAACCGACTCCCGAATCCAGGATTTGGTTGCGATGACCATTCCTTTCCCGTCTTTGCGTGAGGTTTACTTCGAGCGTTTCCTTTCCCTCCTTTGGGATAAATAACGCACGGTGGCGACTCTTCTGTTCAGCCGGCGCCGATTTTCGCAGTAGCGACACATTGGAAACTGCTTTTCTGGCATTGGAAATTGCACACGTTCTATTGATTGAGGACACTGTTGTCACACGCGGGCCATCTTTTGTCTCTGTCCAAAGTATCAAAAGTGTCATGAAGGAAGGTCTTCCTCAAGGTTGGGGAGAAGTAATTGAGGTCAACGCTCAGGCGAAGAACAATCAACAAGAGTTGGGTTACAAACCAACTCTAGAAGAAGGATTAGAGATCGACGGCAAGCGCCTAAAGACCCTGAAAGAAACCTTTGTGAGCGGCGACATTCAAATAAATGCCATTGAAGAAGACACCGAAGTAAGCTGTATTGGTAACTTGGTATTCCGAGATGAAGCTGTTTTGTGCAATTGGGAGGTCGTTGAAGTTCCCATCATGTTACCACTCTTAGAATAATATGTTTGTCTTGCTTGTAAGCTTTTTCTCTGTTTAAAATCCATGGTCATGCCTGAGGCCAGTGGATCATTTTGTATGGGCCACACTTTTGCAATTAAAGATTAATCAATGAATGAGTGTTTTGTTAAACTTCCATTTGTTATTCATTGTTTTTTATTGTTTTCACTCTTTAAAAAAGAAGAAAATGGCAATCTTTTGAAAACCTAAAAAACATTTATCATCTGCATCTCTTTGTGTGTGTTTGATCATTTAAACCCGTTAACACATGCAGAGAACCTCCATCACCCGCTAAATCCAATGATCATCCAGTTCTTTCTGACTTTAGTTCACCTGTATTCCAAGCTGAAGAAGAGAGTGATGGGGATTTTGAAATTCCTGAAGAACTGATAAAGATGACTGAGTACGAGGATGCCTATCTTCAACCTTAAAAAGAACAGATCGACATTATCAACTTGGGCTCTGAAGAAGTAAAAAGAGAGGTCAAGATTGGGGCATCACTTGGGACAGAGGTTAATGAAAAATTGGTAATGCTTCTCAAAGATTATGTGGATGTGTTTGCTTGGTCCTACAAAGATATGCCTGGGTTGGACACCGATATTGTAGTTCACAAGCTCCCTCTTAAACCTGAGTGTCCTCCAGTTAAGAAAAAACATCAAAGATCCAGACCCGACATGGCTCTCAAAATCAGAGACAAGTTTAAAAAGAAGACCGACACAGGCTTTCTGGAAGTTTCTAAATATCCTGAGTGGGTGGATAATATTGTACCAGTGCCTAAGAAAGATGACAAAGTTAGAATGTGTGTAGATTACAGGGATCTTAACAAAGCTAGTCTGAAGGACGATTTCCCCCTGCCGCATATCGATACTTTGGTGGACAATACAACCAACTTTATAGTATTTCATTCATGGATGACTTCTCCGGCTATAATCAGATAAGAATGGACCCATCTGATATGGAAAAGACAACCTTCATCACACCCTAGGGCACTTCTTGTTATAAAGTTATGCCTTTTGGTTTGAAAAATGCTGGTGCAATATACCAACGAGCCATAGTGGCATTATTTCATGACATGATGCACCAAAAAATTGAGGTTTACGTCGATGATATGATTGTCAAGTCTCAGAGAGAAGAAGATTGTAACACCCCAAATTTAATCGGAATATTTTAATTAATTATTTAATTGAGAATATTCGTATTTTGGTGGTTTTCTGTGTTTTTGTGGATTATTGGGAATTATGCATTTTTGGACTATCTATTTAATTAATAGTATTCTATATGAGAATATTAGTATTATTATTGATTAAAATGAATATAAGTGAAATAAGGGTAAATTGGGCATTATGAGGAGTTAGTAAGGGTGTTATGGGAAAAGCCCAATTGTGTGATCCAAGTCTAAGTTTGACAAAATAGAATTCTGAAGGTTTAGGATTCATTTTTGTTAACCGTGAAAAGAATGGAGGCCAGAGCTCTGAGGAGGGAGAAGTGGAGGCAAAAGATTCGGAAGATCCCGGATATAATCGTGAAAGCTTTGAATCAGTTAAGGTATAGGGAGTATAGCTTTTCATAATTTCCTCTGTGTAGATTTCGATATGATTATGGTTAATTTGGGGGTTTTAGGGAGAATTATGGGGGGAAAAATAGATTTTGGCCTTCGTGGCCAAAATCTATTATTGAGATTTTGTACCGTGGGGATTTATTTGGGTTAAAGAAGATTAGAAGGTTATGAGAACAAGTGACCTATGACCCCGTGGCCTAGACCTATTATGGAGGTTGTAACCGTAGGGATTCTAAGGGTAGAGATGGGAAATAATGATCTTTGGCCTTCGTGGCCTAAACCTGTAATTGCAAATCTAACCGTGAATTGATTGAGGAAAACGGAAACCTAGGCCTTTGTGTCCAAAAAGCTGATTGAACTTTGCTTAACCCTATAGGAACATTTGATAGTGAGTAACTCAGATGCATGCAGGGTAATTGTAGGGAAATTGTGATTTAGAACGTGAATATGTTCCGGGATTGGCTTAATGAACCGTAGGTTTTGTGCCTTTATCGCCGTAGGACCTTAGGGATGATTTAGGGATGTTTTGGGGGCATTTGGTAAGTGAATCATATGATTAATTGAGTGAAAATCAGTTCTGGTGCTTAGCAGATTTTGCTGTCATCGCGCAGTTCGCATAGAGAAGAATCCTTCGCTTAGCGAAGAAACTCGCCCCATACTCGCCTACCGAACATGCCAGCGAACGTAGCAAAATTTCACGAATGTTGATCGTGTGCAGCGATGCCGTGATGTTTGATTCTGTGATCCTTGTGATAAGTTAACATGAGTAGGACAGGGAAGTTATGTGATTAATGGGTGATAGTATGAGGATTATCGCGAGTATAATTTGATGGATTAATATGAGATATTATGGGATAATATTATGAATTAATATATGATAATATGTGATAACATGATGGGTTAATATGAGTGTGAATATGAGCTCTATGTGATTTGTACATGATTATATGATGATTTTTATGACGTATGATGATTATTATTATGACGAATTATATGATGACATGATGTGTGATGATTATTATTATGACGAATTATACGATGACATGATATGTGGTAATGATTATTATGATGAATTATATGATGACATGATGTGTGATGATGATCATTATGATGTGCTATGATGACGTGATGTATGATAATGATTATGATGATGAGCTATAAAGTTTGATGATGATGAATATGATGAATGATGATGCACCTATGATGTTATTATGAGGATGATTTATGACGTGTGCATCATGCATTCATGTGCATCCGAACTTCGGTTCAGGACCTCGATTACTTTAGTTTCAGTCCCACTGTGCGGATGTGAAGTATTTTGATGTGCTCTGGTTCTCAAGTAGAATCGATCCTATTGATGAGGATCTATAGAGGGTTGATGGCCCAGTGTCCATCGCGTTGTGATGATTGGTACCACATGCATTGAGTCTATGTTGCATTTGCATTTATGAGCCTTTTTGTATAAATTATGATGTTGTGGCCTTCGAGGCCTATTGCAGGATATGAATGTGTTGAATATGAATATGATGCTGTGATATGTTGATTTTTATACTTTGGTTATTATGAACTGTTTTACTCACCTTGCCTGTTTGAATGTTACCTCCACGTGGGTAACGTGCAGATGACCAAGTTTAGCCGTGGACGCCGTCGAGGAGTACTTTTGAAGTTTTTGAGTTTTTTAGCCTTTTGATTAGGTTATAGGGTCTTGCTCTGATATGTAACATCGGGTTGGGTTCTTGAGTTAAACTTTATACCGTTGAGTTATTTTTCTAACTTTCCCTTATGAGGAAAAACCTTGATTTATGCTTTGAGTTCCGCTGTTTTATGTTGTTTGATGTATTTGGGGAAAACCCATAGTTATAGAGTATTGACCTATTTTGATGAGATTGAGAAATGTACGTCCTTTTGGTGGCCTTTTGTTGAGATTTATTTATTTACTCTGAAATTCGTGTTATTTTGCCTTAATAATCGTGGGGTAGAAAAGAGTGTTACATTAGTGGTATCAGAGCAGGTCGGTCCATCCGGCCAAGTTGTCTAATGTTGTTTGTTCCCTTGTATGCGACATGTGTGTAAAAATACTGTCGACACACGTTTGTTTTCTCACCTTTGTCTGCAGAAGTGGGAATGAATCAAGTGGGGGAGAAACTTGTGCTTCTCCAGGATGCTTCAAGTGTGGAGTGGTGGCTCAGTGTATCGATGAACGCTCTTATTGTTTGGTAAAGATAGTTTATACCCCATCATGATTTTTGGCTGTCTATTGACAACTTGAGGGACTGATCACCCTTAATCTCTTGTTGATAGTGGACGGAGTCTTGTTGGATGGGATAGACATGTCTTGCAAGCTTAGATGGCATGAGAAGGGAATTGCCTTGAGTTAAGCTAAGTTCTTACAAATTGTTTTGATAAGTCGGTGCAAGATGGTGTTGAGATGTTTATTTTGATGGAAACTTTGAGTGTTAATGAAAGTGGGGAAGTTGGTTGTTACAAGTGTGTTCGGTAAGATGGATTTGAGATCTGGGTATCATCAGATTCGTGTGAAGGCTGAAGATATTCAGGAGACTGCTTTTAAAGTAAGGTATGAACATGATGAGTATTTTGTAGTGCCATTTGGGGTGACTAAGGCACCATGTGGGTTTGTGGAGTATATGAACGGGATTTCCTATAATTATTTGAGCGGGTTGATGGTTGTGTTAATCGATGATATTTTGGTATTATTTGAAGAGTAAAGAGGATCATGCTGAGCATCTGAAATTGTTGTTATTAGTGTTGAAAGGGAAGCAGTTGTGTGCAAAACTGTCAAAGTGTGATTTTGGTTGGAGGAAGTAAGTTCCTTAGTCATGTGATCTCAAGTAGAGTTATTGCGGTTGATATGTCGAAGGTTGAAGCTGTTTCAGAATGGGAAGCTCCAAAACCTGTATTTGAGATTAGAAGTTTTCTTGGGTTGGCAGATTGTTGTTGTAATTCATTGAAGGATTTTTTTTCCAAGTCATCCTTGCCATTGACGCAGTGGACTAGGAAGGTTCAGGATTTTGGTTTTGGATGCAAAGTGTGAAGAAAGTTTCTAAAGCTTTTGAGGATGGCTGACAACAACTCGTGTCTTGATTTTGCCGAATCCGACAGAACTATTGGTTGTATATTGTGATGCTTTGTTGATGGGATTGGAAGATATATTAGTGCAACATCAACAAGTTTTAGCTTATACTTTAAGGCAACTTAAAGTGCATAAGGGGGATTATCTGACGCATGATTTAGAGTTGGTTGTTGTTGTGTTTGTGCCGAAGCTTTGGAGGTATTATTTGTGTGGTTCGAGATTTAAGATGTTTAACGATCTTAAGAGCTTAAAGTATTTGTTTGATTAGAAAGATTTGAATATGAGGCCGAGGAGAATAACTTGAACTTCTGAAGGATTATGATTTTGAATTGAGT
Organism: Lathyrus sativus; assembly: GCA_963859935.3. Taxonomy (NCBI): domain Eukaryota; kingdom Viridiplantae; phylum Streptophyta; class Magnoliopsida; order Fabales; family Fabaceae; genus Lathyrus; species Lathyrus sativus. The sequence continues at coordinate 407,594,772 of OZ012736.1, read as the reverse complement.
TACCACCCTGGTAAGGCTAATGTTGTAGCCGATGCATTGAGTAGGAAATCTTTGCATAAACCGATGATGATGGTAAAAGAGTTAGGACTGATTGAGCAATTTCGAGATATGAGTTTGGTTTGCGAAGAGACTTCTTATGAAGTTAAGTTGGGTACGTTGAAACTTACTAGTAGTGTTTCGACGATATTCGAGGAGGTTAGAGATCTGATTTGAGTTGGTAGACTGGTGGAATTTGATGAAACAGAATCGAAGAGCTGATTTTGAATTAATGGAAACGGTATTGTGAGGTGTCGTGATAGAGTTTGTGTATAGGAGAGTGTGAGTTGGATAAGATTATTCTTGAGGAAGGACATTTAAGTGGATTGAGTATCCATACCGGTGCTATGAAGAGGTACCAGAACTTAATGGAATTGTTTTGGCGTCCGAGTATGAAGAAAGAAGTGGTTGAGTTTGTATATGATGGTTAGACTTGTCAGGGGTTGAAGATTGAACATCAGAGACCGTTGAGTCTGATGCAACTTTTGAATATTCCAGAGTGGAAATGGGATAGTATTTCCATGGATTTTGTGTCGGGTTTGCCGAAGATTGTGAGAGGGATATGATTTGATTTGGGTGATTTTTAATAGATTGACTAGATCAGCTCATGTTATACCAATGAGGATTAGTCATTCTATGTTGAAGCTAGCTGAGATGTATATAGAGGAAGTTGTGAAGTTGTATGAGATATCGTCGAATATTATGTCAGATGGAAATCTGAGATTTACATCGAGATTTTGGAAGAGTTTACAGACGCTTTGGGTACTATGTTGAAGTTGAACTCTGCCTATCATCCATAGACGGATGGACAGACAGAGAGAACTATCCAGTCTGTAGAGGATTTGTTGAGAGCTTGTGTGTTGGATCAAGATGGATCGGGGGGATAGTTAATTGTCGTTGATTGAGTTTACCTACAATAACAATTATCATTCTAGTATCGGAATGGCATCGTATGAGGATTTGTATGGTAGGAGGTGTAGGACTCCTCTGTGTTGGTATGAGTCAGGCGAGAGTACGATACTCGGACCAGAGATTGTGCAAGAGACGACTGAAAAGATCAAGAGGATCCAAGTAAGGACGTGTTTTGAGAGTTATGGCGGTAACTGGTGTTGGTCGAACTTTGAATTCTCGGAAGCACACGCCGTGTTTTGTCGATCTGTATCAGAGTGGTGCAGCGGAAGCGTGGGGAAAATAGCATGATAGACTGTTCTACCGCTGTCGCTTGTGAAAATTGCCTGATGTGTTTCATGTGTCTAAGTTGAGGAAGTACATTGATTCCGATGGATGGTGTACAAGTGAGAGATAATCTGGTTGTTGAAGCGTTGTTAGTTCGGATTGATGAACGAGAAGCAACTTAGAGGTAAAGAGATTCCCTTGGTGAAGGTAGTTTTGCAAGGACCAGCGGGAGAAAGTTGGATTTGGGAGTGTGGAGATCTGTTGAGGGAGTCGTATCCGACTCTGTTCCTTGAGGTAATTTTTGAGGGCGAAAATTCTTTTAAGTGGGGGAGAGTTGTAACACCCCAAATTTAATTTGAATATTTTAATTAATTATTTAATTGAGAATATTCGTATTTTGGTGGTTTTCGGTGGTTTTGTGGATTATTGGGAATTATGCATTTTTGGACTATCTATTTTATTAATAGTATACTATATGAGAATATTAGTATTATTATTGATTAAAATGAATATAAGTGAAATAAGGGTAAATTGGGCATTATGAGGAATTAGTAAGGGTGTTATGGGAAAAGCCCAATTGTGTGGCCCAAGTCTAAGTTTGACAAAATAGAATTCTGAAGGTTTAGGATTCATTTTTGTTAACCGTGAAAAGAATGGAGGCCAGAGCTCTGAGGAGGGAGAAGTGGAGGCAAAAGCTTCGGAAGATCCCGAAGACAATCGTGAAAGCTTTGAATCGGCTAAGGTATGGGGAGTATAGCTTTTCATAATTTCCTATGTGTAGATTTCGATGTGATTATGGTTGATTTGGGGGTTTTAAGGAGAATTATGGGAAAAAGGGATTTTGGCTTTCGTGGCCAAAATCTATTATTGAGATTTTGTACCGTGGGGATTTATTTGGGTTAAAGAAGATTAGAAGGTTATGAGAACAAGTGACCTATGGCCTCGTGGCCTAGATCTATTATGGAGGTTGTAACCGTAGGGATTCTAAGGGTAGAGATAAGAAATAATGATCTTTGTCCTTCGTGGTCTAAACCTGTAATTGCAAATCTAACCATAAATTGATTGGGGAAAACGGAAACCTAGCCCTTCGTGGCCAAAAAGCTGATTGAACTTAACTTAACCCTATAGGAACAATTGATAGTGAGTAACTCAGATGCTTGCAGGGTAATTGTAGGAAAATTGTGATTTAGGACGTGAATATGTTTCGGGATTGGCCTAATAAACTGTAGGTTTTGTGCCTTTATCGTCGTAGGACCTTAGGGATGATTTAGGGATGTTTTTGGGGCATTGGGTAAGTGAATCATATGATTAATTGAGTGAAAATCAGTTTGGGTGCGTAGCAGATTTTGCTGTCATCGCGCAGTTCTCCTAGCGAACCATTGTGTTCCCAGACTCGCCTAGCGAAGAATCCTTCGCTTAGCGAATAAACTCGCCCCAGACTCGCCTAGCGAACATGCCTTCGAACGTAGCAGAGTTTCGCGAATGTTGATCGTGTGCAGCGATGCCGTGATGTTTGATTCTGTGATCCCTGTGATGAGTTAACATGAGTAGGACAGGGAAGTTATGTGATTAATAGGTGATAGTATGAGGATTATCGCGAGTTTAATTTGATGGATTAATATGAGATAATATGGGATAATATTATGAATTAATATGTGATAACATGATGGGTTAATATTAGTGTGAATATGAGCTCTATGTGATTTGTACATGATTATATGATGATTTCTATGACGTATGATGATTATTATTATGACGAATTATATGATGAAATGATGTGTGATGATTATTATTATGACAAATTATATGATGACATGATGTGTGATAATGATTATTATGATGAATTATATGATGGCATGATGTGTGATGATGATCATTATGATGTGCTATGATGACGTGATGTATGATGATGATTATGATGATGAGCTATGACGTTTGATGATGATGAATATGATCAATGAGGATGCACCTATGATGTTATTATGAGGATGATTTGTGACGTGTGCATCATGCATTCATGTGCATCCGGACTTCGGTTTAGGACCTCGATTACTTTGGCTTCAATCCCACTGTGCGGATGTGAAGTATTTTGATGTGCTCCGGTTCTCAAGTAGAATCGATCCTATTGATGAGGATCTATAGAGGGTTGATGGCCCAGTGTCCATCGCGTTGTGATGATTGGTACCACATGCATTGAGTCTAGTTGCATTTGCATTTATGAGCCTTTTTGTATAAATTATGATGTTGTGGCCTTCGAGGCCTATTGCAGGATATGAATGTGTTGAATATGAATATAACGCCGTGATATGTTGATTTTTATACATTGGTTATTATGAACTGTTTTACTCACCCTGCCTGTTTGAATGTTACCTCCATGTGGGTAACGTGCAGATGACCAAGTTTAGCCGTGGACGCCGTCGAGGAGTACTTTTGAAGTTTTTGAGTTTTTTAGCCTTTTGGTTAGGTTAGAGGGTCTTGCTCTGATATGTAACATCGGGTTGGATTCTTGAGTTAAACTTTATACCGTTGAGTTATTTTGCCAACTTTCCCTTATGAGGAAAAACCTTGATTTATGCTTTGAATTCCGCTGTTTTATGTTGTTTGATGTATTTTGGGGAAAGCCCATAGTTACAGAGTATTGACCTATTTTGATGAGATTAAGAAATGTACGCCCTTTTGGTGGCCTTTTATTGATATTTATTTATTTACTCTGAAATCCGTGTTATTTTGCCTTAATAATCGTGGGGTAGAAAAGGGTGTTACAAAGATCACCTTGATCATTTGTTGAATCAATTTGAAAGACTCAAGAAGTATCAATTGAGACTAAATCCTGCCAAATGTACCTTCGGATTCAGATCTGGAGAACTACTCGGCTTCATTGTTAGTCAACATGGAATCGAGGTTGATCTTGACAAGGTACGGGCCATCTAGGAAATGCTTGTCCCACAAACTGAGAAGCAGATCAGAGTTTTCCTTGGTAGATTGAATTATATCTCCAGGTTTATCTCCAACTTGACTCCTACTTGTGCGCCGATCTTTAAGTTGCTACGGAAAGATCAAGAAGTTGTGTGAAACGAGGATTTCCATTTGACATTTAAAAAGATCAAAGGATACCTCAAAGAGCCTCCAATATTGATCCCTCATGTGCCTGTAAGGCCTCTCTTCATGTACATGACTGTGCTCGAGGAATCGATGGGTTGTGTCTTGGGCCAAACGGATGAGTTGGGGAAGAAGGAGCATGCAGTTTACTACTTGAGCAAGAAATTCACCAATTATGAAAGTCGTTGCTCTCCATTAGAAAAAGCTTGTTGGGCTCTGGCTTGAGCAGTCAAACGTCTGAGGCAGTACATGATTTGTCACACTACTCTGTTGATATCCAAAATGGATCTGATAAAGTAGATATTTGAAAAACTTGCTTAGATGGGAAGACTTACAAGATGGAGCATGCTCTTATTAGAGTATGACATTCAATATGTTGCTTAGAAGTCAATAAAAGGAAGCGTCTTGTCAGACTACCTTGCTGATCAACCTGTTGAAGATTACCAACCGCTCAATTCCGACTTCTCCGACGAAGATGTCATGCTTCTTTACAAAGCCAAAGAAGAGTCTAGCCTCGAGGAGGGTCCTGAACCTAGTTCCCGTTGGAAAATGATGTTCGACGGTGCATCCAACAGAAAAGGCCATGGTGTTGGTGCTGTTCTGGAAAATTCGACTGGTGGCTACACTGCTGTTACTGCAAGATTGTGCTTCAAATGTACGAACAACATAGCCGAGTATGAAGCCTGCATCCTGGGTCTTGAAGTTGCCATTGACCTTCGTACTAAGATTCTAGAAGTGATTGGAGACTCTGCCTTGGTAATTTATCAGCCCAAGGGTGAATGGGAGACCCGAGATGAAAAACTAATTCCTTACAAGGACTATATTTTGGAGATGATCGAGTATTTTGACGAAATCACTTTAAAACACGTCCCAAGATCCGAAAACCATATAGCAGATGCTCTGGCTATGATGGCTTCTATGTGGAAGGTTAAGTTTGTCAACGAAGCTCCCCTAATTAGCATTGAAAGAAAGATTGCGCCAGCGTACGTCATGATGGCTGAAGAAAAGTCTGACGGAAAACCTTGGTTTTATGACATCAAAAATTACCTTCAGAGTCAAGAATATCCTGCCGACGCCTCTAAATATGATAAGAGAGTCTTGCGAAGATTGTCATCCAAGTTCTTCATTAGCAATAATGTTCTGTACAAGAGAAATCACGACATGGTCTTACTCAGATGTGTTGATAGTAGAGAAGCAGACATGTTGATGACAGACATTCATGAAGGTTCCTTCGGTACTCATGCAAGCGGTCATGCCATGGCAAAGAATATCTTGAGGGATGGTTATTACTGGTTGACTTTGGAGACCGAATGTATCCCATTTTCCCGAAGATATCATAAACGCCAGATTTATGCGGACAAGGTGCACGTACCACCACATCCTCTGAACGTATTGTCCTCACCTTGGCCATTTTCAATGTGGGGCATTGATATGATTGGGGAAATTGAGTCTAAATCGTCTAACAGTCATCGATTTATGCTAGTCATCATCGACCATTTCACTAAATGGGTGGAAGCTGCCTCCTATGCGAATGTAACGAAGCAGGTGGTTGTCTAGTTCATTAAAAAGGAAATTATCTGTCGTTAAGAAATCCCTAACCAGATCATTACAGATAATAGGACGAATCTGAATAATAAAACAATGAAGGAGCTCTGTGATAGTTTCAAGATTAGACATCACAACTCTTCTCCTTACACGGATACAGAACATCTGTTCGTACTTCAACAGGGGCAACCCCCTTTTCTCCCTGGTTTATGGGATGGATGCAGTACTACCTATTGAGGTTGAGATGCTTTTGTTAAGGGTCTTAACGGAAGCCGAGCTCGAAGAATCTGGGTGGGTGAAAGAAAGGTTTGATACACTGAACCTCATTAACGAGAAAAGGATGACGGCAATACGCCACAGTCAGCTATATCATAAGAGAGTTAAAAGAGCCTTCGACAAAAGAGTACAGGTCAAAGAATATAAAGAGGGTGAGTTGGAACTCAGAAAGATTCTATCGGTACAACAAGACATGTGTGGAAAGTGGATGCTAAACTACGATGGCCCATTTGTTGTAAATACGGTTTTTTCTGGAGGCTTTCTTATCCTTGTTATGATAGACGATGAATAGCTCCAACATCCCGTGAACTCAGATGCAATAAGAAAATATTATGCCTAAAAAACCCGTTAAGTTGAAAACCTGGAAAGGCAAGTTAGGCAAAAATGGGGCATCCTGGTGGATCATAACCTATAAAGGAGATCCAGGCAAAAATTAGGGATAAAAGAAAGAAAAGCTCGCTAAGTCGAAAACCTGAAAAGGCAGCTTAAACAAAAATGAGTGTCCTGGTTAATTGAAAACCCGAAAGGGCGATTCAGACAAAAGTTAGGGACAAGGACATTTCAATGCATAAGGAGTTGTCACTACTGCAGAAGGTTGTCAAAGAGGCTCACTTTCCTCTACTCTCATCAGAGACAACGATTTAGACGAACTCTTAGCTAGTTAGGACTGAATTATCGTTGGATTTTATAACCTTTTCCCATATTGCCATTTTTCTAAATTATAAATGTTTCATGGGACTTTGCATTTTGCAAGTCTCCATCTTTGAATGAAATCAGATTTGGACTAATGTTTGTTTAGGCTCTATTGATTGCCCTACCTTTTTGTTATACAAAAACACCACTTGTTCATTAATAATAATTTTTAAAGGCAAAATTTTTTTTGAAACAAAAATTATTTTGGAGAAAGTTAATTAACAAGCAAGTCGTAACTTTTATTGTGACACGACGGTGTAAAATTAGACTCCTCTCATAAGGACAGAATGGTTAAAACCTTGATACCATCATTTCAGTAATATGAGGTCTATAAAGATTTCCTTCCCCATGTCGCCGCGCTACGAAGTTTTGATATCTCTGATTAGTTATTTTGTCCGTTGTATTGAAGTTGTGACCTCTCTCTAGACATTTTGCAAAAACAGGAATCATTTCCTCTCCAGAGGATTAAGACCATTCTCCAACATTGGGATTTAGTGTGATTCTCTTTGCCTCCGGTGTGATAGATCGTTATCTATCTTTTGTTTCCTTCTCTTGCGGAGTCGTTCAACATTGCATTTGTATCATACCTTTAGCATATGCACTTTTCAGCATACCTCTTGTTTTGGTTTGTTCCGGTTGTGGCCTTTGTGATCCAGTTGAACGATTTTCTTTGTCAAGAATTTGTCGGGTGTTCCTTCCCCAGTGGTTACTAGATAACATCTTGAGATCCTTTGGTCGTTACCAAATTCCTTTTCTTCAGACCTGTTGTCACAGGCTTACCCTTTGGTTGTTACCTTAACTTTGTCAAGTTACTCGACTTAGGTATTATTGTGATAAATACTTATATCACCGGGAAGTCTAGTTGTGACTAGCAATAGGCTGGTCTCTGACCCCTATCTGATGCTTCTAATTGGTGGTTACCAACTTTTAGTCGTTATTAATGTTGCAGCTTATCCTTAAGATCTGGTGTTTACCTGAATCTATCCCCCCTAGTCGATGTCCCATTTTTTAACCGACTCTGTTAAGTCCAGTAGTTACTGGAGTTTTTTAAATTCAATCATAATTGGTATCACTGATTTGGTCGTCACCATATCTGCTGAAAGTCCAGTAGTTACTAGCATTTTGTTCAAATCTAGTCATTATTGGTATCGTTGATTTGGTTGTCGCCATATCCTCTTGGAAGTCCATTAGTTACTGGCATTGCTTAAAATCCAATCGCTATTATTATCACTGATTTGGTTGTCACCATATCCTCTTGGAAGTCCAGTAGTTACTGGCATTGCTTAAAATCCAATCGTTATTAGTATCGTGAATTTGGTCGTCACCATATTTGCTGAAAGTCCAGTAGTTACTGGTGTTGCTTAAAATCCAATTATTATTGGTATCATTGATTTGGTCGTCAGCATATCCTCTTGGAAGTCCAGTAGTTACTGGCATTAATTGAAAACCCATTGTTATTGGTATCACTTATTTGGTTGTCACCATATCCTCTTGGAAGTCTTGTAGATATTGGCATTGCTTAAAATCTAATCGTTATTGGTATAGTTGATTTGGCCTTCACCATATCTGCTGAAAGTCCAGTAGTAACTAGCGTTGCTTAAAATCCAATTATTATTGGTATCAATGATTTAGTTGTCACCATATCCTCTTGAAAGTCTAGTAGTTACTGACATTAATTGAAAACCCATTGTTATTGATAGTGGAGTGTTTGGTCGTTACCTGTATCCTCTCGAAAGTCCAGTGGTTACTGGTGTCGCTACTGCGAAAAAACGAGTCGGCAATGACTAACAGAGCCGCCACCTATCGTTATTTATCCCAAAGAGATGGAAAGGAAACGATCGAAAAAAACCTGACGAAAACGGGAAAAGACGAGGTCCTCGCAACCAAGTCCTAGGTTCGGGAGTCGGTTACGCAAGGGGAAGGTATGAGCACCCCTCACGTCCGTCGTACTCGACGGGATCCACGCTTGGGTTGTCTAGTCTATGGGTGAAAAATAATCTATCTACGACTGCTAAAGCTAAACGGAAAGAACTGACTCGATAGAGCATCGCCGCTCTATGCCTACGTATTCCCTCGTGCAATGGGAAAGTTAGAGTCAACGTAGTTCGGGAAACTACGGGGTAGATTGCTCTCCAAGACGTCGCGTCTTGTGCCGACGCATTATCATCTGGCATGAGAAATCAGAGCAAAATGTAGTTCAGACTAACTACAGGGAAAACAAGGGTGTTCTCGATCACACGGGGGTAAGAGAAAAGATTGAAGATACTAGCGTACATATTCTAGCAGTTAGGTGTATGCTGCTCGACCATTGGAGACTTAGGCGTTACCTGTTTGCGTTAGAACGAATGTAGTATGTCGGGGTTTAAAGGTACGGGAACCTACGGGAACTAGAACTACGGTCTGGTCTCAATTGCGATAGGGCAAGAGATAGGGAAAGATTAGTCGTCATCGGGAAAGTCTCGATCGCACGGCCGCGAGAGTACAGAGAAGTTAGTTGTTAATATGCTCGCTAGGATATCGCATCATATTCCTACATATTCTCGTCTGGTATGAGAAATCAGAGCAGCTGTAGTTCAGCCAACTACGGAAAACAGTCCCGATTGCACGGGGGAAGAGAAGGGAACTCAATCGCCAGGACGCAAGAGAAAAGGGGAAGTCTCAATCGCCAGGACGCGAGAGAAAAGGGGAAACAAGACGCACACGCAAAGTCCTAAGACGTAGGAACGAATGCGTCGCATATTAACCAAAGGACATACGCTAAACACCCTAGACGAGTGAGAGGCAGCCACCCACTCATCATTTCCCATGTATCTAAAGCTTACGGCTCACAACGCTCGAAGGGTGAAAAGAAAGAGATGAAAGAAGTGAAATAAAAACAATGTTACCGAATGGAGTGGTTCCGTTGACCCTTGACTTGTGCGTGCAAGCTCCATTTCCAAGCTCTACTCTTTTATCCTTGATGATGATAGTTCGAACCAGAACCAATGTGACGCTGAACCATCATAATTCGACTTATAAAAGAAGTCAAACCCCAAGAGGTAGCGTATTGATATCCGTGTCAAAGACAAGATGGAGAAATGATATTGAGAATCATTCTCCGATTAAATCATGTCACACGGCCAGCACAGCAGAAAGGCAAAGTAAAATCAGAAGAAGAAGAAAAGATGAGGAGAGAAAAAACGGTCTCGGATCCTACATTATCCATCAATATTATGATTAATAACGCATTACGGAGGTCTCGTCATCGACCTACAAAAAGAAAATGGTGAGAAAAACCCAATAACAAACATGGAAATAAGAATTCAAATTCTAAAATTGAATAAACTTCTAGTAGAAAAACAATTAAAGTTCTAAAAGAAATTATTAAAAGAAATTAAAAAGAAAATAGAATGTAAAATTAAATATAGAATATAAAACTAATATTTAAAATATATACAATAATTTTCTAATAAGGAAAATAAAACTATGACGAAAAATAAGTATATAATAAAAATAGTAAAATATTTACCAAATATAATACAAAATATACATAAATGTATTTACAAAACAAAAAAAAATTCAAAAATAAAACAGAGGGGGGTTGCAGAGTGGAAACAGAGGTGGTAAGAGGAGTCCACACGGTTGGGCCTCGAGGGTTTGGAGGTCCACCATCATCACAGCCAACAATCAGAGGGCAAATGGGGAGGGGGCATACTGAATACGGGGGTGTATAGGCCCAAATAGAAGGAATGGGCCACGAAGGCCCACTAACCAAATGGGGAACCCAAAAAAAAGCTTCATCTTCTTACTCATTGCCCAAACGGAAACCCTAGCCGCCGTTATCTTCAACCTCAGTCTCTCTCTCCGTCTGTTGCACTGTGAAACTTCCAACTACGGGCCACGATAAACTTTCCACCTTCTTTTTCTCCGTCTCAAGAGAACAAAACCAGAAAAAACCACAACAATCCAGATGGAGATACATGGAATCGGATAGGTGTAAATTGGGTGGAGACTCGAGAGTTTCGAATCGAATGTTATTAGGTCTGACTTCTTCTGAAATCGTCTTCACTCATCTCCCAGGATCGTGTTTGTATGGTCGAATCTGAGAATCATGAAAGTGGAGTTAATGGAGCTTGCATGTCGAGTTGTCTGGAGATTCTGGAAGATGAAAGATGTACAATGAAGGTTGGTAATTTCTGGGAAATTGAAGAATAGATGAATCTGGATGATATTGGTATGAATGTGATGAAGTTTGTGGTGTGAAGATTTCTGGAGTTTGGATAATTTTCTGGGTAGATCCTGTTGAAGATGATGTTGAAACGGTGAATGGATCTGAAGGTGATTCGTGCGGATTTGGAGTTTGGGATGAAGATCCATGTGAGGTTCGAATTTGGTTGGAGGTTCATGGTGGTTTGGGTTGTAGATCTGGTGTTTGGAGGTTTAGATCTGGAAGTTTAAAGATGAACAGATGATGTTTCTAGGAATAAATGATGAACTGGATGAACACTCATGTGTTTCTGGGGATAACTGGCGAAGAACATATGAAGTTCTGGAAAGATACGAAGAACATGATGAAGTTCTGGAGATTTTGCATGAACACGGATGAGTTTTGTGGAAATTATTGGATGAGGATGATGAAGATGGTATGAGTTTGCTGGAAAAATGTGAAGAACAGTTGAATTTCGTATGAGTTTGAGTGAAGTTTCTGGAAAAAAGAAGAAAGAATGAATGCATTTTCCGGTGGGTATGCAGTTTCCGATGGGATTTTCCGGTGAGACAGGCCGAGTTTAATTCAAATGATTTCTCCGGTGAGTGTGCTCTGGCATTTGCATGGCCGGCGGTGAGCCCTTGGAATTCGTGTCACCTCATTAATGAGGCGTTTTATACCGCTGACAAGTGTCAGCTTGCATAATGGGTCTGCGGAAGAAACGATGACAAGTGGCCTGCAAGCTTGATTAATGGACAATTAAAACTGATAATGATAATTAATTAATTAAATTAAAGATTAAATGAATAAATCTGAAAAGCTAACTAAAACAATCAATTAATTGACTAACCTAAAGATTAAAGAACACTTAACATTCTTAGAACAATTAAATGGCACGTTAAAACCAACTTGAAGAAATTAAAACTAATTAACTAACCAACTCAAATTAAACTAACTCAATTAAAATGCTAATTAAAATTTAGATTAATAATAGAAATAAAAGAAAATATTAATAAAATCTAGAAAAGAAATAAAATTCTAAAAAATAGAAAATAATAACCAAAATTAATTAATATTAATTAAAAATTTAAATCAATTAAAAAAAGAATAATAAAACAATTAAAATTCTACAAAAGAAAATAAAATCTATATTAAATCTATTAATATTCTAATATATTCTAAAAACCTCTAAAAATAAAAACAAACCTATTTAAAAATCCATAAAAAAAGTGCCGAAAATAGGAAACAAATCTAGAAAAATAGAATAAAATCAGTGAGCGATAAAATGCGAGAATACGACAAAATAAACAGTAAGAAAAACCTGATACCGAAATAACACCGAAACCAACAGCGTAGACTGAATCACCGGGCCGAGCGCAAATTCCATAACAGTTTGAAATGTCTGGAACACGACAGAAAGAGCTGTGATCCCGATTAAATCAATCTGGCCGCAAAAATGCACAGTATGCGGTATGCAGATGCAAATTCTAATGAAACGAAACATGAGCCAAGAAACGGGAAACGGTTGGTCAAATTTTGGGGTGCAACAGCTGCCCCTATTCAAACGGCTTGGATCTGAAGGGTTGAAAAGCGAACAACTTTCAAACATTGAAAGGTAAAAGACGATTGAATACCAAAGAACCCGAAAATTTGCCAACCGCAAAAAGAACTGCAAACTCTGGTATACTAGAACAAAGATCTCCGAAAGTAAGCTGAACTGGTCACAAAAAGTACTCTGTCGTGGAAGAGAGGTTTAAACAAACAACTTTGGAAGGGAGAAAACGAGAGAAACTTAACCAAGTGACTCCGTTGGGTACACATAATAAGATGAACTCTTCCATCAAAAATTGAGCCATGGTCTGGATACCATTTTGGCTAAAGGTAACATTCACGCTGTTAGAGTCTGGATACTCGAGGGAAATCGGAGCCTGGATGCTCAAAGCAGATATACCTGAGTCTGGATACTCATTAATCGATCTGAGTCTGTATACTCAATGCACTTTTGAGCCTGGATGCTCTATGCAAGAAACCTGAGTCTGGATACTCGGTTAATAAAAGAGTCTGGACACTCAGTAACTTGAGCCTGGACGCTCAATGCAACCTGAGCCTGAATGCTCGATGCAGAAGAAATATATTCATCAGGATCTGGATATCCTACAAGTTCAAGTCAAACGAAGTTGCTGAGAAAACATTGCGTGCCAAGGTCTGGATACCACACGGTGATAGGAGATAACCATAATTATTGTGACCTGGATATCACAAAACATCAGATAAACTACCATGGTCTGGATACCATAACTGCCTTTACCGGAGTCTGGATACTCAACGGAGAAAGCATAATAACACGAGCATGAGCCATGGTCTAGATACCATGAGGCAAAAGAACACAAATACACTTGCCGTGATCTGGACATCACAAGGGAATTTGGCCGGAGTCTGGATACTCAACAAACAAAATAAATCGATAACTGCCACGGTCTGGATACCACGTAGGCGAATATAACCACTGTCATAAAATACAAGAGCCGAGGTCTGGAAACCTCGCAGGCTAACAGGAACATATCAATTTGTCATGGTCTGGATACCATATAGGGCTGGAAACAAAATCATCAACCGAAGTTCGATGACGCTGCTGGGGAGAAACGTAAGTCGGGGTCTAGATACCACGCGGGCTAACAAAAAGTATTATGGTCTGGATACCATTCTTCAACTTGCCATGGTCTGGATACCATATAGGCGCAAATATCAACCAAAATTTGCCATGTTTGAATACCATGCGGGCAACATAATTCAACCATCTGCTGAAAACACATCTAAGAACAGAGCGGTAACCACCTGGCTTATGTTTCAAATGCATATGTTTGAGAATAGCGTAATGCTCCATACAAGATGAAAATGTTACGCGTTTAGTGGATGCTATGCACGATGCAAAATGCAAGAGAGAATAAAACCAACTCCACAGGGGATCCAATCAAAACCCTGGTGAGGAAAACGCCCTGGATGGCACACCAGAATACAACTAATTTGGGAAACAAACGTCTCAACTGGAGGAAGCATGCCCACTCTACTGGGGAATTAACAACTCTGCAGGGGATAACCATCAACCACTGAAATTGAATCTCGCTTCATCGAGGAAACAGTCTTGAACAGCTCCTAGGACACCAAAGTCCTTCTAGGTATACAATATTCATCTGAAAGTAACAGCTTCACTGGGGAAGAATCAAAATCCAACTTGTCGGGGATACTCAGCTAGGGAACAATCTACCTCTCCTATAGATTTCCCCATGAGAAACTCGGTACCGACCTCTGCTTGGGGATTAAATTCATCAATATCCACTTCTGATTAGGGAATGAGTCAATGATCTAGACTTTGAGGGTAAAGGAGCCAAAGACTAGACTTTATGGGGATACAACACTGCACTCTGCCCACTGCTGGGGAAATAAACCCAAATCTGCTTGCCAGAGAAAACTTCAATCTCAACCCGTCGGGAATGCACAATCAAAATGTCGAGGATGGTTACACTCTGCCGGGGATATCAATCTTGATCTGCTGAGGATAATCTTGACCATACTCTGATAAGGATAAGTGACATCTCAACTTGCTGCAATCTCAAACTGCTGAGGAGAACCAATCTTAACTACACATCTCTGCTGAAGAAAACTTCCTGATTTAACAACATCACCCCTTAGGGAATACAGAAGACCAATCATAAAGAACTGAGATCATCCGAGCCTCGTGTCGGGGAACATGATAGCATATGTGAACCATTGGGAATTACCGTGCCAGATATATTTAGGCTTTTTTCTGATTTTGGGGATAAGTTTATGGTGATAAGGATTTATTTCTGGTTACCAACAAAATGGATTTGAGAGGGAAATACTAGACGAGGACTAGCATTCGAGGGTTTAAGTTGTCAGACGAGATCTGACTTCTGGTTTTGGTATCAGACGGGAACTAATTTCTGGTTTTCCAGACGAGAACTGGACTTTAAAACAGCGTTAGCCAGACGAGAACTGGTTAAACAGTGGGTCGAGGAAAAGGTGACCAGACGGGAACTGGTTTAAAAGGCGACACACACCAGACGAGAACTGGTTACCAGTTTGCCAGACGAGAACTGGGCTTTGGAGGTTTGCCAGCTGAGAACTGGTCTTTGGAAATTACTTTGGTTACACGGTAGGTAACGGGTTTAGGCTGTAGGATAACGATCCAATGACAGCGAGGCTTTTTCGGAAGGTTAAAGTTATTTGATGAGGGTAATGACACGATTCCCTGACACTCAACTCTTTCTGGGGAGAATAAACTAGCTTGAACAACTTTCCCCAGTGTAACTTAACTTGCCCCGGTCCGACTCTTTGGGAAAGTTCACCCTGAGCAGAAAATAGCTTGCCATGAGACGATCTCAAGATGGCTTGCCCCAGAATCTGTACAACAAAAGAATTCATCTTCAATTGAACAACTCTCAGCACGGTTGGTTTCAATATACTCTTGAAATGGCTTGCTCCTGAATGAGCGTTGAAGCGACTTAACCTGATCTGATTGAATACCGGAGGGATCCGCCCTCAACCTTGCAGATACTCTGGATAGTTGCCCCTGATTGGGTCTCGAGAAGATTCACTTTTGATCAACTGCTTATTGAATGATTTGTCCCATAATCAACCGACGCCTCGGGACTTGTCCCCAGACTAACTAAATCCAAACTCACTGGATGTCAATGCCCCAGATTCAGGATTCAAAGTATACAAAAATCTGATTCAGACTGCTGAACGATCTAGTCTTGTTCGATTATTCCCTGTTGGAATTTCCTCCATGTCAACCACTGACCTGCAATTAAAATTGTTTGTTCATGAATAGTAATTTTAATGCGGTGTTCATGCAGATTTTGAAAGGAATGTCACTTATCAAGTGTCGTGATAGTGAGTGACGAATGAACTAACAATTCAAACGTAGTGCTGATTTGATTAGTGCAAAATATACAACAAGGATATGATTAGTAAATCATATAGGAGTCAGGTTACTCAACCTTATCGTAATGCGCTTTCAGATTAAACCCTGCCTCAATTAGGTCTTTTAAGGGTTGTATCGTGGTCGGGTTCATGGTTCGTGAAACAAAGGATATTAGGCTCAAAGTATGATTTGTACCCACCCCTTCTACGTGATGATCTCCACTCCTAAGTTCAGTTAACTTGGCACAAGCGCTCACCTCTCAAAAAGTTTATTTGAATGGTAGGAATGATGGTTACAGAACTCACAGGGTTTTCGGAGTGACAGTTACTCCTCTTCATCTTCGGTGTCTATATCCACACGACTTTGTTCTTTGTTTGAGTATTTTTCATTCTTTTGATTCCCTACTTTTTTCCTGGACTAACTCTTTTGAGTTCTCAATTTTGAAGTCCAGCGGGATGCCCCATTTTGCTTAAGTATTTGCTTTCCAACTTTTCTTTTCTTTTTACTTAGCGGGCTTTCTTTTTTTTCTCTCTCTTTTTTTTCTTTGAAACAAGTCGTGTGACACTGGCTGTCTTAATTTATCCGAAGGGATATAACTGTCTCACTCCTGGTTAGTTAGGTTTTAACCATTGCAGCTGATGAGGTACGACCTCTTGAGAGGGATAAGATGTGATTGATCCTTGAAAGGAAACACTCCTCTATGAAGTTTGGACACCCGGTCAATCTAACTGACAACTACCCTGCCCCAGGTTAAGATTTGAGGGTTTAAAAATCCGAAAGAAACTCCTACTTCTCGACTCGAAGTGGTTAACTAGGGACTAGCTCCTTATATCTCCAGTGTTTAGGGGATTTGAAACAATGCCTGTACATCATCAACAGGGTTTTATCCGAAAGCATATGATCATCAGTTATGAGTATTCAGTTTTCGTCATCCTCCCTCCAATATTTGCCAATCACAGTGATAAAGTGGAGTGGATAAAATAGTGCATGTGTCTGTGTTGTGCAATAAATGAGAGAAAGCGACATGATTAATTCAGAAAAATTCAAATCACTTCATTAATATTACCATTGAGAACACAATGTTTAACAGCAAATAGTAACTAACATAAAAGAAACTACAAATGCAAATGATAAAAAAGCCCGAGGACTGCCAATGCTGAGGACGTCAGCCTGTCTGGACCACTGGCTTCTGGAAAAACTATGAATCTACGAGCTTATACATCTGAGAGGTTGACATGAACAACCAAAACTCCTTCTGGAAAGGAAATGCACCCTTCGTCGATCAACTGCTGCACTTTTGCCTGAAAAGCTTTGCAATCTTTGGTTGAATGCCTTATAGATCCGCCATGATATCCACACTGAGCATGGGGGTCGTACCCTGGAGGGTAAGGTTCTTGAACTGGCTTAAGAGCTTTGGGTTCCACCAAAGAATTCTGAATCAGGTGTGGCAAAAGCTGGCTATACGACACAGGAACTGGATGAAAAGGAGCCTTCCTTCGTTCCAAATTGTTACGTGGCCTGTTCTGATTCTGGTGTTGATTCTGATAACCTCGGCCACGGGCTCGGTGATTTGCATGAGAAGCGACCCGAAGTTTCTGATGTGGTGCCCTAGGCATAGTTCTTTGTCCAGAATAACGAGACACAGAAGATACTGACTGCTGAGAAGATGAAGAACCAAAAGATTTCACCGATTCATCTAGAGAATACCCAACATCTGTCATGACCGCATTGACCACAGTTTCGTCTTCAGTTTGAGAGCCACAGAGAGATTTAGTTTCATCATCCTGTCTGCTTGAAACATCCTGACTTATTCCAGTTTGAAAGCTACAGAGGGATTCGGTTTCACTAGCCTGACCGCTTGAAACATTTTGAGTTCTTCCAGTTTTCACGCCATACTCAATACGTTCTCCTGCTCTTACCAATTCAGAGAAGTCTGGTGCAATTCCAAGCATTCTTTCGAAGTACGGGCTCTGCAAGGAGTTTACGAACATGTCTGCTAACTCTCGGTCTAGAAGCGGTGGTTGCACTCTGGAAGCAAATTCTCTCCATCTCTGAACATACTTCCTGAAAGGTTCATTGTTCTCTTATGACAATTCTTGCAACTGCATGTGACTTGGAGCCATATCAAGATTATACTCGTACTGTTTTAGAAAAGCTTTGGCTAAATCCACCCATTATCTGATCTGATTACTCTCTAACTGCATATACCAACTCAGAGATGCCCCAATCAGACTGTCTTGAAAATAGTAAATCATAAATTTGTTGTCGTGCACAAACGAAGTCATTCTTCTGCAGAACATCACAAAATGTTGCTTCGGGCAGCTATCCCCTTTGTACTTTTCAAACCTCGGTGCTTTGAAATTCAGAGGTAACACTAGGCCAGAAACCAGACACATATTTGAAGCATTGAAACCAGCAACATCTTTAACTTCCAAGGCTTTGAATCTTTCATCCAATGTGTGAAGCCTTTCAGCATACTCAAGAGCTCTCGGGTCTTCAGTCTTCACTACTGGAACTTCTCTTCGGGAACTCAACACAGAGGACACAGCATCCTGATAAACAGCGGTATCAAGAGAAGAAGAACGTTCACTTTGGTCAACGGACTGTTCATACTGATCTCAGTTTTCAATAGAAGGCTGCACAAGCTGAACTTCAGTCAGGTTGTTCACTTGCGGAAAATCGTCATCAGGCAGAGAACCATACAGAGGATTAGACATCATAGTAAAACCTGACAAAGTATCAACAATCTGGAAGCCATTCCCTGACATAGCTACCAACAACTTTCAACTGACTTCACTGCTTGACACTGCTTGATTCTACTTCAATCCCTTGGTCGTCTTCCCACAATCACCACTTGCTCAGACCAAACACCGAAGAATCACCTTCTGAATCAAAACAAAGGCTGGATAAGAGCTCTGGCTAGTTGGACAAATGATATGCAAAATGTGTAAGAACATAGATTGTGTCTTAGTAATATCTCTATGTTTTAATGATAACACTTATGAATTTTGTATTCAAGAATTATATACTCTAAATTTGTTCTAGACTGTTTGCTACAGGTACTAAAGAAAATATTCTTAAAGAGAAAATTTGGATCTGAACAATGATATTATGAAAGGCTTCAAAGGTTCAAGAGCATCTTAAATGAAGATCTGAACGCCTTCTCCAGAAGAATCTAAGTGCTGTCTACTGAAGATTCTGAAGCAGAAGCCTCTAAAGAATAGAAGACTCTGAGAGTTCAGAAGATTAGTCATCAGAAAACTCTGAAGATACTGCGCTGCATAGTATTGAGAATCTGATATAAAAGACTCTGATCTGACAGAACTACACGCTCAAGCACACAAGATGCATATACTATGATTCAACATAATCTGAAGAACATCCCAAGACTCTGAAGATCCAGAAGATCTCTACTCTGGATATTCTGAAGATCCAGACTCTGATGTTGATAGCTGAAATTACTTAGTGAAGAAGATTTGAATATGTCCGTTGGCATATCTCAACATCTCTTTCCTCTTTTATGCTAGACACAGGAACACAGACAAAAAGGCTTTATCTGTGCATTCCATTCTAAGGAAAGGTTCTGCAACGTGAAGACAAAAGGCACCAGGCTTTTTCAGCACAGTCTCCAACGTTGAGAAGACTTCATGGATCTAAGTGCCTATATAAAGAAGTCCACTTCATCTTCTTCAAAGACGAACCTCTTGCAAAATCACTTATCAAAGAAAATCTCTCAAAGCTCTTATATTCTATTTTGCTGTAACATTGTTCTTAAACTTAAGAGAAATATCACAGTTGTGATAATAGCTTTTTAGAAGCATTCTTACTCTTGTAATAGTTTTACATTGATTGTAAAAGGTATCCTTAAGAGGATCCAGTTGGGATCAGTAGCTCTTGAGAAGACTAAGAACAGTTGTTCTTAGGTGTTACTATTGTAATCTGTTTGATTAAATAATGGATTAAGTCCTTGACTGAGAAAGGAAAATCACTCTTGAGAGGGTGGACTGGAGTAGTTGAGTTCAACGAACCAGGATAAAAATAACTGTGTTTGAATCTTTGATTATTTGTCATACTTATTCAACCCCCCTTCTAAGTATTTTCTCACCTTCAAAATGATGCACGGATGCAAATGTGAATGCAATGCAAGATGCAGCAAACACGGGATCACAACCCCACAAACCTCTGAATACTGCTGTGCTGCTGACTGAGTAAGTTCGCTCTGAAGAGAGAAACCAAAATACCGGGTTGGCTGGAAGTCAAGTTTCCTGCAAAAACCCTCCCACTCACAGGTATGAACCTAAACTGACAAGGTACGGCATCCTATGCGTTTATCAGTGTCACAGACTTTCAAGAAACGATGATACGATACCCAGAAGGTGTGGCATCATCATCTCTTAAAGCAGCCTCACTCTGCTGACTCACAAATGATCGGTTCCCAGAGTCGACAACCCTCAGATCTGAAATTCTCTCAACGGCCCACTGGGCTGGAAAGAAAGACATCAAAGAGAATCTCGTTTGAGTGCAAATTTTGTGGGAACTAGTGCATGCCTAACATACAGGTTCACCACTACTTTTCGCTTCTAATGCTATGTTCGTACTCAAGCCTGGGTTTTGGCTTATCTCTCAGAGGAACAAACACCCAACAGCACAACAGCAACAGATAAAAAATAGTGCGGCAATGTAAATACAGTAATATACAAAATACAACACAAAAATATACACACCCACAAACCAAAACAGACAAGCGCTAGGATGGACTCACATAGGAGATATTCCAGTCCCCAGCAGAGTCGCCAGCTGTCGCTGCTGCGAAAAAAGGAGCCGGCAATGACTAACAAAGTCGCCACCTATCGTTATTTATCCCAAAGAGGGGGAAAGGAAACGATCAAAAAAAACCTGACGAAAACGGGAAAAGACGAGGTCCTCGCAACCAAGTCCTAGGTTCGGGAGTCAGTTACGCAAGGGGAAGGTATGGGCACCCCTCACGTCCGTCGTACTCGACGGGATCCACGCTTGGGTTGTCTAGTCTATGGGTGAAAAACAATCTATCTACGCCTGCTAAAGCTAAACGGAAAGAACTGACTCGATATAGCATCGCCGCTCCATGCCTACGTATTCCCTCGTGCAATGGGAAAGTCAGAGTCAACGTAGTTCGGGAAACTATGGTGGGAGATTTCTCGCCAAGACGTCGCGTCTTGTGCCTAAGTATTCTCATCTGGCATGAGAAATCAGAGCAAAACGTAGTTCAGGCTAACTACGGGAAAACAAGGGTGTTCTCGATCACACGGGGGTGAGAGAAAAGATTGAAGATACTAGCGTACACATTCTAGCAGTTAGGTGTATGCTGCTCGACCATTGGAGACTTAGGCGTTACCTGTTTGCGGTAGAACGGGCGTAGTATGTCGGGGTTTAAAGGTACGGGAACCTACGGGAAATAGAACTACGGTCTGGTCTCAATTGCGATAGGGCAAGAGAAAGGGAAATATTAGTCGTCAGCAGGAAAGTCTCGATCGCACGACTGCGAGAGTACAGAGAAGTTAGTTGTTAATGTGCTCGTTAGGATATCGCATCCTATTCCTACATATTCTCGTCTGGTACGAGAAATTAGAGCAGCTGTAGTTCAGCCAACTACAGAAAACAGTCTCGATTGCACGGGGGCATGAGAAGGGAACTCAATCACCAGGACGCGAGAGAAAAGGGGAAGTCTCAATCGCCAGGACGCAAGAGAAAAGGGGAAACAGGACGCACACGCGAAGTCCTAAGACGTAAGAACGAATGCGTCGCATATTATCCAAAGGACATACGCTAAACACCCTAGACGAGTGAGAGGCAGCCACCCACTCATCATTTCCCACGTATCTAAAGCTTACGGCTCACAACGCTCGAAGGGTGAAAAGAAAGAGATGAAAGAAGTGAAATAAAAATAATGTTACCGAACGGAGTGATTCCGTTGACCCTTGACTTGTGCGTGCAAGCTCCATTTCCAAGCTCTACTCTTTTATCCTGGATGATGATATTTCGAACCAGAACCAATGTGACACTAAACCATCATAATTTGACTTATAAAAGAAGTCAAACCCCAAGAGGTAGCGTATTGATATCCGTGTCAAAGACAAGACGGAGAAATGATATTGAGAATCATTCTCCGATTAAATCATGTCACACGGCCACACAGCAGAAAGGCAAAGTAAAATCAGAAGAAGAAGAAAAGATGATGAGAGAAAAAACGGTCTCGGATCCTACATTATCCATCAATATTCTGATTAATAACGTATTACGGAGGTCTCGTCATCGACCTACAAAAAGAAAATGGTGAGAAAAACCCAATAACAAACATGGAAATAAGAATTCAAATTCTAAAATTGAATAAACTTCTAGTAGAAAAACAATTAAAGTTCTAAAAGAAATTATTAAAAGAAATTAAAAAGAAAATAGAATGTAAAATTAAATATAGAATATAAAACTAATATTTAAAATATATACAATAATATTCTAATAAGGAAAATAAAACTATGAAGAAAAATAAGTATATAATAAAAATAGTAAAATATTTACCAAATATAATACAAAATATACATAAATGTATTTACAAAACAAAAAAAAATTCAAAAATAAAACAGAGGGGGGTGCAGAGTGGAAACAGAGGTGGTAAGAGGAGTCCACACGGTTAGGCCTCGAGGGTTTGGAGGCCCACCATCATCACAGCCAACAATCAGAGGGCAAACGAGGAGGGGGCATACTAAATACGGGGGTGTATAGACCCAAATAGAAGGAATGGGCCACGAAGGCCCACTAACCAAATGGGGAACCCAAAAAAAAGCTTCATCTTCTTCCTCATTGCCCAAACGGAAACCCTAGCCGCCGTTATCTTCAACCTCAGTCTCTCTCTCCATCTGTTGCACTGTGAAACTTCCAACTACCGGCCACGATAAACTTTCCACCTTCTTTTTCCCCGTCTCAATAGAACAAAACCGGAAAAAACAACAACAATCCAGATGGAGATACAGGGAATCAGATAGGTGTAAGCTGGATGGAGACTCGAGAGTTTCGAATCGAAGGTTATAGGGTCTGACTTCTTTTGAAATCGTCTTCACTCATCGCTTAGGTTCGTGTTTGTGTGGTCGAATATGAGAATCATGAAAGTGGAGTTAATGGAGCTTGCATGTCGAGTTATCTGGAGATTCTGGAAGATGAAAGATGTACAATGAAGGTTGGTAATTTCTGGGAAATTGAAGAACGGATGAATCTGGATGATATTGGTATGAATGCGATGAATTTTGTGGTGTGAAGATTTCTGGAGTTTTGGATGATTTTCTGGGTAGATCCTGTTGAAGATGATGTTGAAACGGTGAGTGGATCTGAAGGTGATTCGTGCGGATTTGGAGTTTGGGATGAAAATCCATGTGAGGTTCAAATTTGGTTGGAGGTTCATGGTGGTTTGGGTTGTAGATCTGATGTTTGGAGGTTTAGATCTGGAAGTTTAAAGATGAACATATGATGTTTCTGGGAATTAATGATGAACTGGATGAACACTCATGTGTTTCTAGGGATAACTGGCGAAGAACATATGAAGTTCTGGAAAGATACGAAGAACATGATGAAGTTCTGAAGATTTTGCATGAACACATATGAGTTTTGTGGAAATTATTGGATGAGGATGATGAAGATGGTATGAGTTTGCTGGAAAAATGTGAAGAACAGTTGAATTTCGTATGAGTTTGAGTGAAGTTTCTGGAAAAAAGAAGAACAAATGAATGCATTTTCCGGTGGGTATGCAGTTTCCGATGGGATTTTCCGGTGAGACAGGCCGAGTTTAATTCAAATGATTTCTCCGACGAGTGTGCTCCGGCGTTTGCATGGCCGGCGGTGAGCCCTTGGAATTCGTGTCACCTCATTAATGAGGCCTTTTATACCGCTGACAAGTGTCAGCTTGCATAATGGGCCTGCGGAAGAAACGATGACAAGTGGCCTGCAAGCTTGATTAATGGACAATTAAAACTGATAATGATAATTAATTAATTAAATTAAAGATTAAATGAATAAATCTGAAAAGCTAACTAAAACAATCAATTAATTGACTAACCTAAAGATTAAAGAACACTTAACATTCTTAAAGAAATTAAAACTAATTAACTAACCAACTCAAATTAAACTAACTCATTTAAAATGCTAATTAAAATTTAGATTAATAATAAAAATAAAAGAAAATATTAATAAAATCTAGAAAAGAAATAAAATTCTAAAAAATAGAAAATTATAACCAAAATTAATTAATATTAATTAAAAATTTAAATCAATTAAAAAAGAATAATAAAACAATTAAAATTCTAAAAAATAAAATAAAATCTATATTAAATATATTAATATTCTAATAAATTCTAAAAACCTCTAAAAATAAAAACAAACCTATTTAAAAATCCATAAAAAAGTGCCGAAAATAGGAAACAAATCTAGAAAAATAGAATAAAATCAGTGAACGATAAAATGCGAGAATACGACAAAATAAACAGTAAGAAAAACCTGATACCGAAATAACACCGAAACCAACAGCGTAGACTGAATCACCGGGCCGAGCGCAAATTCCATAACAACTTGAAATGTCTGGAACACGACAGAAAGAGATGTGATCCCGATTAAATCAATTTGGCCGCAAAAATGCACAGTATGCGGTATGCAGATGCAAATGCTAATGAAACGGAACATGAGCCTCGGGAAACGGTTTGTCAAATTTTAGGGTGCAACAACTGGCATTGTTAAGTCTAATGGTTATTGACAATTTCATCCAACGCTATTATGTTCTTTAATTGTTGGTTGTTACCAACCGATCGCGACTTTCTGAGTCTAACCGAACTAACTGCAAGTGCACAGTCTATCGCGTAATAACAAAAGATATCGATCCCACTAGGACTCGTAATCAAACTAGTGTTCTCGGGTGCTACTATGTTTAGCTAGGTTGGATAGGGTTTAAGGGTATTGATGCTGAAGTAAAGGCAAAATTAAAGAAAAGTAATAAGGCTTTTTAAAATATTAATATGGGAGATCGGTATGCAATACCTTAGTTCTTCGAGGATTCGACAAGTCACCGGCGTGGTTTAATAATTTTAAAATAGTTTTCAGAAGAAAATAACGGTTTAAAGACTTTTGTCTCATGTTGGTTGTTGACGCTAGTCACAACTCTAAGGCGGAACGTATGCTTTCGCTATCCCATTCGGGGTTAAAATTGCTTTTTGAAAACCATTGAGTTCTAATTTCTTTTAAAGCGCTCTCGCTGTATTTAAAATAAATGCCTAGTTTTTACTATCTGGTCCTAGCCTCATCTTTCACATGTCGGTTCATACCTTAATGAATCTCCCAGTGTCGTGGCGAGATTACTATAAACAAATTCTCGCTGTCGCGATGAAGTTTAGTTTAATAAATTTAGATTAAAAACTATGGCTAGAAACAAGTTTGAAAAAGTGGAAAAACACCGGATGTTATCGAATCCTGTCCTACTAATTCATTACATACCGATCGATACGGTTTAGCTAGACATGGATTCTAAAGCAGACATAATTGAATGAAAACAGCAGAATACGTAAACATACATTATGATGGCAAATGGAAACTTAATTAATAGTACTGAACCTGTAAATAATTCAGCTGAGTAGTCCTCCATAATGTCGGCAGGATTCTACTTGGGCAAGAATTTCTCGTGCAGAAAAATAAATAAGAACAAGGCAATGGAAAATAAAGAAGGAAAAAGGAAATAAGGAAGTATTTGGTTTCGGAAATAAAATTGGCAGCACTTCATGGTCTTCAATGCGGCTCCCTGATTCCAGTCCTCAACCTCCCCTTTTATAGTGAATGTTTCTTACGTGAAATACCTCAGGAAGTGGAGTTAAGGGTGAGAGAATCCAGGGAGTCGTGATTATATTTTCTAGGCTTCTGTTGACACGTTCTCAAAAGTGAATGTTATTCTGTTTTAGCAAGTGTGACGATCGTGAGGGAGATGAGACGTTCGTGGTGAGCATGACGATCGTGATACACGTGACGGTCGTCACACACGTGACGGTCGTAAGGGACCTGTGACGACCGTCATATCATCAAAAACTCATTTCTGCTATTTTTCGTCCTTTTTCTTCTATTTTGTGTCTTCTAACATTTGTTTTCTTTGTCTTGCTCTATTTGAGTGCGAACTTCATATACCTGCAAAAACACTTGATAAACAATGCGGAGAAGTCCAAAATCGGGGTGAAACCAAACATTAGTAGCATAAAATCGTGGCATTTAATATATACGTTTTCGCGTTATCAAACTCCCCTAAACTTGAATCTTTGCTTGTCCTCAAGCAAAAAGCATAAGAGCTGAGACGATGCAGTCACACGTGCGTTCCTTTGTGTTTTCCAAGTAGCTTCAGAGGCGCTGAGTCGAGAAGTCGGAGAGGATTTAAAACAACATGCATACAACAGTGACACTAAGCGGTATATTCTCGAAGGCCTCCTTCTTATACGAGTCGGTTCCAATCATGCTACTGTAGCTTGGCGTAAAGTTCATCGTACCAAGTTTTGCCCAGTTTCGTTCTAGCGCAATCACATTAAGCCCTTTACCTCTTTGCACGCACGTAGTGGAATAACCTGTTAGGGATTTCAGTCTTTCGTTGTACGGGGTCTGGTGCACGAGTGCGGTACCCTTTGATATGTCCTCTTTGTAAGTTGTGGGGGATCGAACCGTAATTCGCCCTACTGAGTCCATAACCAGAGACCTATGGACCAACTAACAGAGGACTTCTTTTCTTTATGAGCTTATTTTTGTTATTCCGAGATATCAGAGGTAGATAATCACTACATGGTTGCGGAGCAATTCTTTTCTTTATGATCTTACTGATCACTTATTTGCATCGGTTTTCCACGTGGTATGTGCTTAAGGCGGTGTTGACTGCTTGTATTAGCTACTAGGGGCTTCACTTGGTGCTCGAACTTGAGGCTTTGGTACAGTAGGTAGTGGAACGGATTCGCATAAATCGGAGGTCTAAGGTGTCAAAGCGGTATGGGTATCGTTAGCAATCGTTCTCGAGGTTCCTTGACTCGGCCTTAATCTTGGCGCATCGGGTGTTGCATCAGTTTTTGGAAATTTTTTTGTATATCTTGAGTAAAACGGATAAAGCGGGGAAGTTCGTGTAACGGAAAAGAATATAAAAATGCGCTTTATTGTACTGAATTGAAAAGACTGGATTAAAATAGTTGAAATGGAAATAGAGTACATAACAGAAGTGAATGGAAATAAAGTGTCGTTCCCACACCATCTCAAGCAGTGTCCTCACTGATTTAAAATGAATGTGGAAGGTGTACAACAACAAAAATGAAATTGCAATAAATAAAACAACAGCAAGAAATCTATGGAGTACACTACCCTCTGTCTCTTCCTCTGCCGTGATGTCTTCCTCCTTGAGTTGTGGGGTGCAGAGCGCCGGTGTGAAAGATGGCTTCGCTGAGGCCCTCCACACGGACGGTTAGAGCAGCCATCTCATCAATGACGTTGTCGAGGCATTCCCCATGGGCTACCAACAAATCCATCAACTGCTGGTGTTGTTCTTAGTGACGATGTTCGAGTCGGGCTGCTGTCTCGTTTTGTTGCCAAATTCCACGAAGGATTTCTTCGTTTGTTGCCTCGATCTCAGGGCAGTGGCGGCGCCGAGAGGAAGGACCTTCAGTAGGTGGCGGATGTGGGGCATCAGCCTGAGTAGCTCTATCCAATTCTTCCTGCACTTCATCAACGGGCACTTGGGCATTTTCTTGAGTTGCTGTTGTATTAGCTTCTGGTGCCTCTGTGTCAAAGAGCCAGTTGGCTCTGTTTTGAGGATGGGCGCGGTCACGGCACGGTAAGATGATGCTGCAGATAGTGCGGTTTCAAACCACCGGATGATATTTTTCGTTGGCTCAGACCTTGATGAGGTGGGAGGAACGGCAGTAGTCAATGTCGAGAAAGACCGGAGGTAGGGACAGGAGGTCCTGGAGGCGGTTGCCGAGGTCGAGGGACACGACAATGGAAGTAATGATACCTCCGAAGTAGAAAGGCTTGGAACCTCGACCACAGTTGGCTTGGATGTGGGCCAATAGAAACGGTGCGTCATTGACGGCTTCAGGAGCAAAGACGCACTGTAGAAAGAAGAGTTCCTTGGAGTTGACCTTATGGTTACTGTCTCGTGCAAAAATGGTGTTTCCGAGCACCCGGTGAAAGTAGCGGATGGCGGGGTGGTGGATGTAAGTGGCGTTGAGGCTGTTCCACCCATCGGCAGTGGTGCCGGTAAGTTGATTCTAGAGTACGAAGGCTTCTTGAAAGAAGTGCTCCGAGGGAACTCTACAGTGAGCATCGACACCATGGCGGAACTGTAACATTTGAGTAAGTTGAGTTTGGGTAAGCTGGTATTCGGTGCCGAACATTCGGAAACATGTAACACCGGTGAGTTGGTTAGTTTCATCGGTAGGGGTGATGTATGAGAAAGAACTCAAGAACTCCAAGGTTAGCTTTTCGTACGTCGGTTGTGGAGTCGTGCATAGAAACCATAGACCGGCATTCTGCAGCATCCATTGGACGCCTTCCAAAATGCCCAACTCAGTTAGGCAGGCAACATCGACGTACCGAGTCGGCTGAACGGATCGTTGATAGAATGTAATATAGTTTGCTCGATGATATTCTCCGCATTCGCCTTCTCTGAAAACGATGGTAGACATGTCAGGAAGTTCGCCGTGTCGTGCCATTTGTTTCGGTTGTTTAGTGTGAAGGAGGGTGGAAAAGAGAGAGTGATTAGGGCGAGTGTTTTTTTTTTGTGCGGAATGGATTAGACGAGAACTGGGAGTTTATATGGGAGGATTGGTAGGTGAACGGGTGGAACGAGTAATGAAGGGGTTGAATGTAATGAATGAGAAAGTTACTATGGAGGTAATGGGAAGTTATGAAGTGAAAGGAGGGGTGGTTCGTATTCTGCTGATAAAGCAGAATTTTAATCATGTGACGATCGTGAGGGGCGTCACAATCGTGAAGCTCGTGACGAGCGTAACGGGGGCGTGACGGTCGTCATAGCAGCAAATTCTGCAGCTGCAGAAAATGTGCTTTGTGGTTCGTACTGGAGTTCTGTATTATAATTGATTCACATTGCAGGCCAGTATGTTAAACAAAATAAGGAATCGTAAAGGAAGAATTTTGGATTAAAACTAAAAATGCAAACGAAATTTCATTAATTAAAGTAAATGTTGAATGGAGTACAATAATCAAAATGGAGTTCAAATTATAAAAACAGAAAACAGGAAATAATTCAGAATGCAGTAAAACTAAAATAGAACTAAAGTTATCAATCCTTTTGCTGCTTTAGTTTGTCAAACTGTTGAGTAATGTAGTCGAACTGTTCACAAACTACGTCCATGAAGGTTGTGACATCCATCTGCAGTCTTGTGATTTCCAACTTGAAGTCGTCCATTGTTTTCAGAATGGTGTCCAGCTTTTCTGTTCGTTGGTCAGGAATGGGGTCAGGGAAATTATGGTAATTCGGAGGGGTCTCAGGGTCTGTCTCAGCTTCTGACACATAGTCTTCATAATACATAAAGTCTTGTGCTTCTGATATATGATCGCTGTCGTACATGTAAGCCTGAGGTGTAGAATAAGGTGAGGGAGGACCCATAGGCTCATTCAACGCATACAGCTAATTGTTTCGGTTATGGATACTTATCAGCTCATGGTTAGGAAATGTGAAGAGTCGTACCGGTCGGTCAGCAATAAGGTACTCGTAAGTTTCTGGTCCTAAGTTACCTATGATATGTTGGTTAAAGCAAAACGGTATGTCCATAGATCTGATGTGGCCAAAAAGAGTAATTCTATTCAGTTGGTACCGAAGTCCAATTGTGTGTGCAATCATCGTGACGAGGTCTCCTATTAGGATAGGTGAATTCGGTTCCTGATTAAGCTTTTCAAAGGTTCTCATCATAAACGGTACAACATTGACGGGACGACCTTGTGATGCACAATACAGGATAAACAACTCTTCCTTAGAAACTATGGTAACGTTTTCCTCCTTCCCAAAGAGGGTATGGGCTAATATCCTATGGAAGTAGCGGAGTGCAGGATTATGTATCTCGTTAGTATTCATGTCGTTCAGCTCAGGGTGGTAATTACCTGTAATGGTACCCCAGAAATAATCTAACTCGATATCCATATCAGCTTCATGGGCATTAGTATACACGAAGGGTCCGCTAGGGAAGCCTAAGAGGTCAGCCAGTGATTTACGGTTGTATGTGAATTCTGTCCCAAACAGTCTAAAGCATATCAGCTCCTTGGTGGATCCATAGCCGTATTCGGGTCTTTAGCCTAGGGAGCTAAGGAATTCAAACGTGAGTTCGCGATAGGTGGCAAAACGGGTCTTTAGAGCAGTTCGCTCCCAGCCTAATTGGTTAAACAAAAAGAGGATGCTATCGTGGA
Source organism: Lathyrus sativus (assembly GCA_963859935.3). Classification (NCBI taxonomy): domain Eukaryota; kingdom Viridiplantae; phylum Streptophyta; class Magnoliopsida; order Fabales; family Fabaceae; genus Lathyrus; species Lathyrus sativus. Next base: position 407,564,368 of record OZ012736.1, on the reverse strand, counting down.
TTCCTAACTGATCCATAGTGGATCCATCATAGTACAAGGTCAAAGCGATGCCTCTCTGAGTCAGGGCCTAAAATCTGGCTTGCTGAGCGGGTCCTCTAAATACGGTAACCATGTAGTCGATGTTAGCCATGCTCGAGAGCTAGTCAGATAAAGAAGGAGAGAAGTAGGAAGGCTTTAAAATCCTGGAAACAGTTGAAAACACATTTACTCAAATTAAATTTTTAGAAACAGAAGGTGATAAAAATAAAGAAAATAAAATAAAATAAAATAGAGAAAGAGAAAAGAAAGAAAAATTGGATAAGTAGTATAGAAACAGTATAAAAGTATAAATCAAATGGAAAACATAAAGTGAATAAACTAAGAGGGAAAAACGAGGGGAAAATGGGTTGCCTCCCATGCAGCGCTGTTTTTAACGTCAAAAGCCTGACGATAGCTTGGTGACAAGCTAGTCGTGGTGTTGAGCAGGAAGCTCTAGCAGTTTCAAAATGCTCACGTGGTTATTATGGTCATTTTGATTGTAGTGCTTTAAACATTGTTCGTTGACTATGAACGACGCATTGTTTTTATCGTTAATTTCGACAGCTCCATTATGAAGGATTTTAGTTATCTCGAAAGTACCTGACCATCTTGACTTTAGTTTTCCTGGGAAGAGTTTCAATCTTGAATTGAATAGGAGCACGACGTCTCCCACACTGAACTGTGTCCTGACTAAACACTTATCGTGCCACTTTTTGGTTCTTTCCTTGTATATGCGGGCATTCTCGTATGCGTCTAATCTAAGTTCTTCCAATTCGTGCAGATTCAAGATCCTTTTCTCTCCTGCTTCAGTGTAGTTGAGGTTTAGCGTCTTAATAGCCCAAAAAGCTTTGTGCTATAGTTCCACTAGCAGGTGACACGATTTCCCATAGACTAATTTAAATGGTGTAGTTCCTATCGGCGTCTTGTAAACAGTCCTATAGGCCCATAAAGTGTCATTTAATTTTGATGACCAATCTTTCCTGGAGGTGGCGATTGTCTTTTCCAAGATTTGCTTTATTTCTCTGTTTGAGACCTCCACTTGGCCGCTGGTCTGCGGGTGATACGGTGTTGCAACACGGTGTTTTACTCCATATTTCAATAGAAGTTTGTCAAAAATTCGCGCTATGAAGTGTGAACCACCGTCGCTGATGACAAGTCTAGGTACACCGAATCTGGGAAAGATGGTATTCTTAAAGAGTTTGATAACTACTCGCGTGTCGTTAGTTGGAGCGGCAACGACCTCAATCCATTTTGATACGTAGTCAACAACGACGAGTATATATTTGTTTCCAAAAGAAGATGGGAATGGACCCATGAAATCGATCCCCCATACATCAAAGACTTCCACTTCCAAAATACCCTTTTGGGGCATCTCGTCGCGCCTTGAAATATTTCTAGTGCGTTGACACCGGTCACACCTTATTATAGCACGTGGACATCTTTCCAAAGGCTGGGCCAGAATAGGCCAGATTGTAGGATTTTCGCACATGTCTTTGAGGCACTGGCATGTCCACCGTAAGGGGCGGAGTGACAATGAGAGATGACGTCTTCAGTTTCTTCCTCTGGGATGCATCGACGGAATATATTGTCGGCTCCTCTCTTGAAAAGCAGAGGTTTGTCCCAGTAATAATGGTTTAAGTCGTGGAAGAATTTCATCTTTTGTTGATACGTTAAGTCCGGTGGGAGCACGCCCGCGGCTAAGTAATTTACAATATCAGCATACCAAGGCAGGGTGACTTGTGCTAGACGACTTCCACAGCTTTTTCTAATTCTGGTTCTTCCGAGGTTAAGTGTGGCGTATCACTTTCCAATTTGGCTATCAGGCGTTCATAAGGGAAATCGTTGTTGATAGGCACTGATTCTGGCTTAATGCCTTCTATTCGGGATAAGTGATCGGCCACTACGTTCTCGATTCCTTTTTTGTCTTTGATTTCTAAGTCAAACTCTTGTAGTAATAGGATCTAGTGTAATAATCTCTGCTTGGCATCCTTTTTGCTTATCAGGTACCTAATGGCAGTGTGGTCTAGGTAGATGATTATTTTCGCTCCTACCAAGTAGGAACGAAATTTGTCGAGGGCGAACACAATTGCTAGAAGTTCCTTTTCTGTTGTGGCATAGTTCATTTGGACAGGATCTAAAGTTCTACTGGCGTAGTAGATTGCATGAAGCTTCTTGTCTTTCCTATGTCCTAGAACTGCACCTACAACGTAATCACTCGCATCGCACATGATTTCGAATGGTAGTTGCCAATATGGTGGTTGCATGATTGGCGTGGTAATGAGGGCTATTTTTAGAGTTTTGAATGCTTCCAAGCAGTCTTCGTCGAAGACGAATTCAGCATCTTTCATTAATAGACTTGTTAGAGGTTTTGTAATTTTCGAGAAATCTTTTATGAATTGGCGGTAGAATCCGGCGTGTCCTAAAAAGCTTCGTATTTCTCGTACGGTTTTCGGAGGTTGAAGATCCTTTATAATTTCTATTTTTCCTTTGTCAACCTCAATCCCTTTATCAGATATGACGTGTCCTAAAACTATACCTTGTCGGATCATGAAATGGCATTTCTCCCAATTGAGAACAAGGTTCACTTTCGCACATCTTTCGAGTACCATCTCTAAGTTCGACAAACACCCTTCAAAACTTTGTCTGCATACAGAGAAGTCATCCATAAACACTTCCATGATGTCATCCATGAAATCTGCGAAGATTGCCGTCATGCATCTCTGGAACGTTGCTGGAGCGTTGCAGAGTCCAAACAACATTCGTCGATAAGCAAAAGTGCCATAAGGATAGGTGAATGTAGTCTTCTCTTGGTCATCGGGGTGAATAGTAATTTGGAAAAATCCCGAATAACCGCCTAGATAGCAGAAATACGAATGTTTGGCCAATCTCTCCAACATTTGGTCTATGAAAGGTAAAGGGAAATGATCTTTCCGAGTGGCCTTATTCAGTTTTCTATAATCGATACACATCCTGCTTCCGGTTACAACTCTTTGGGTTATCGATTCACCTTTTGAGTTCTTTACCACAGTGACACCTCCTTTCTTGGGTACGACGTGCACTGGGCTAACCTATTGGTTGTCGGAGATCAAATATATGATTCCTGCATCTAGCAACTTTTTCACTTCGTCTTTGACTACAGTGTTTAGGATAGGATTTATCCTTCTATGATATTCTCTAGAAGTTTTGCAGTCTTCCTCTAGCATGATTCGATGCATACAGATAGAAGGACTTATACCCTCGAGGTCATTTATACTATAGCCTAACGCAGTTGGGTATTTCCTTAGGACTTCTAATAGTTTATTGGTTTCTAATTGTCCTAAATCAGCATTGACTATCACTGGTCTTTTGAATTCGGTATCTAAGAAGTCGTACCTGAGGGTCTTAGGTAATTCTTTAAGCTCTAAAGCTGGGCTCTTCGAACTTGGCATGTGATTAGGAGTTAGTGCTAAGATTTCTCTTAGACTATCGTCTTTGTATGGCGCACGCCAATTGTCGTCTTCATGAATTTCAGGGATTTGAATTTTCATGATTTCAGAGTATTTAGTTTCTTCCTTCTCCAGTTCTCTTATGCATTCGTCAATGACGTCTACTAAATAGCATGTGTCGTCTATGGCTGGTGCTTTTAAGAACTTGGTGAGGATGAATTCTATCTTTTCTTCTCCTACTTCGAATGTTAGCCTACCTTTCTTTACGTTTATAATAGCTCCGGCTGTTGCTAGGAAGGGTTTTCCTAAGATAATCGGGGTAACAGAATCTTCCTTAATATCCATGATTATAAAGTCGGTTGGGATGTAGAATTGACCTATGCGCACTGGAACGTTTTCCAGTATACCGACGGGATACTTGACTGATTGGTCAGCCAATTGCACGGACATTTTGGTTGGTCTTAGTTCACCCATATTCAGCTTTTTGCATATAGATAAGGGCATAACACTTATACTGGCTCCTAAGTCGCACAGTGCTTTGTCTATGACGAACTTTCCTATGACACACGGTACGGAGAAACTACCTGGGTCTTTTAGTTTAGGAGGCATGTTATTTTGAATGATCGTGCTACACTCGGTAGTAAGTGTAACTGTTTCATTATCCTCGATTTTTATTTTGTTAGACATGATTTCTTTGAGAAATTTAGCGTATGAGGGCATTTGAGTGATAGCTTCTGTGAATGGAATGGTGATATTCAGTTGCTTCAGAAGTTCTACAAATTTCTTAAATTGCCCTGTAGTTTTGGAATTTATGAATCTTTGAGGATAAGGAATCGGTGGCTTATACGGAGGTGGAGGCACATACGGGTTTTCATTTTTGGCGGCCTCCTTCTCGTTATTTTCCTTCTCTTCGGTTCCAGACTCCTTTTCTTCCTGTTTATCAACTTTCTGATGCATGGCTGAGTTTTCACTCCTAGGATCGGTCGGTCCGTCCAGTTCTTTTCCACTTCTTAATATGACAGCGTTTGTATGACCTTTCAGATTAGGTTCTGGCTGTCCAGGAAATGTACCAGCGGGTGCGGATGCAGAAGCTTGTTGTTGAGCCACTTGTGATATCTGTGTTTCAAGCATTTTGTGGTGGGTGGCTAAAGCATCTACTTTGCTGGTTAGCTGTTTAATCTGCTCACTAATGTGTATGTTTTGATTCAGGAATTCTTTGTTCGTTTGAGCTTGAGTAGCTATGAATTTTTCCATCATCAATTCAAGATTTGATTTTCTAGGGGCATTCGGAGCAGCTACGGCTGGTTTCTGATATCCTGGTGGAGCAGCAGGTGCTTGCAATGCGTTATCGCTTTTGTAGGAAAAGTTTGGGTGATTTCTCCAGCCTGGGTTGTAGGTGTTCGCGTAAGGGTTACCTTGAGTGTAGTTTACTTGGTCTGGTGGGATTCCTACCAATAATGGGCATTCGGGAGCATTATGAGTGGAGATTCCACATAACTCACAGTTTGGAGCTACAGCAGCTACGGTTGCAGGTGGCGTTACAGTTAAACTGTCGATCTTCTGCGTCAAGGCATCTACCTTAGCGTTGAACTTTTCAAGACCGCTGATCTCGTACATCCCACCTTTTGCTGTGGGTTTCTCTGACGGAGTTCTTTCACCTCCCCATTGGCAATGGTTCTGAGACATGTTTTCGATAAGTTGATAGGCTTCATCGTATGGCTTGTCCGTAAGTGCATCGCCCGCGACGGCGTCTACTGTTAATCTGATGTTATATAGAAGCCCATTGTAGAAGGTATGAATAGTCACCCAGTTTTCCAAACCATGGTGAGGACATGCTCTCATCATGTCTTTGAATCTTTCCCATGCTTCATAGAGAGATTCAGCATCTTTCTGTCGAAATCCGTTAATTTGAGCTCTTAGCATAGCAGTTTTGCTTGGCGGAAAGTATCTCGCTAAGAAAACATTCTTCAAATGTTCCCATGTCGTAATGGAGTTGGATGGCAAGTATTGTAACCAAGCCCAAGCTCTATCTCTAAGAGAGAAAGGAAAAAGACGAAGTCTTATTGCGTCTGGAGTAACTCCATTTGCCTTCACTGTGTCTGTGTATTGCACAAACTTCATTAAATGTTCATTCGGATCCTCGGTTGCATTTCCTGAGAATTGACGTTGTTGTACAGCTGACAACAATAATGGTTTTAGTTCGAAATCATTCTGATTGATAGAGGGGGCAACAATGCTACTATGAGGCTCTATCTGAGATGGGGTAGCGTAATCCTTCAGAGGTCTGTTCTGAGGTCCTTCAGCCATCGTTGATTCTTCTTCAGATTTAGGAGTGTGAGTGAGAAGTTGGGGATTATTATGTCTTTGTTGATGTTCTATGAATTGTCTTCCTAAGTGTAGGAAGCGCTCAAGTTTGGCAATTGTTGGTAGAAAATTTTCGCTTTGTGAGCGAGTAATTGGCATGCAATCGATGAACGAGTAAAAGGGAAATAAAATGGTTAACATAGTCTATACCACGTAACAAAGGTTTACACTATTGACTAAACGGGTCCCCGACAACGGTGCCAAAAACTTTATCGCGACTTTCTGAGTCTAACCGAACTAACTACAAGTGCACAATCTATCGCGTAGTAATAAAAGATATCGATCCCACAAGGACTCGTAATCAAACTAGTGTTCTCGGGTGCTACTATGTTTAGCTAGGTTGGATAGGGTTTAAGGGAATGGATGCAGAAGTAAAGGCTAAATTAAAGAAAAGTAATAAGTGTTGCGGTGAGAATCGTGATACCAAGCTATTGATTAACTTGAATCTTTAATTCTTAAATTACAACCGGACTTTAATTTATCCAAAGGAAAGGTCTAAAGAAAGAAAAACCCTTTTCGCAATGTAACAACAACGCTAAGAGATTCGGGGATCGGGGGTTGGTTATGCCTAGGGTAGGTATTTCACATCCTAAACATCTGTAGTACCCTACAGGAACCTTTTGTTTGTTTGCATACTAAGTTTGGTAAATATTTGCTAAGGTTTGGGATTGGGTAAAGGGTGAAGGTTAAAATCTAAAGATAGTTTCTAAGTTTGCTCGCAAAGACATTGCGTCCTCTGCCTACGTATCCTAACTAGGATAGAATCAGAGCAATCGTAGTTCACCTCACTAGGGTTAAAGAACACTTGATTATGATCAAGGTCCAAAGGAGAACAAACATAACAATGTTTGTATTAGAGTTTCACAAAACTCTCTAGATCTATGTTATAACACTCAAGAGGGAAGTAAGTAATCCTTACCATGATCCTTACATAGAGTTAACCAAACTCTCTCATAAAGTTCTAGTTGAAGAAGCACTCCTAGTGTAGATAGGTTTTCTAGACCTTAACGCAAAGTCTAAGGCTTACATGTTCTAACTTCACTAAGCTAGGGTTAGGATGAGTTCACAAAGTCAAGGGAGGGATAAATGAGCTATCTAATGACACAAGGGTCAAGGGAGAGACTTTTCCTTTGGAAGGAGAGGGTGAGACAACTTGGATGAGAAATAAAAAGTTCCATCACTTGGGGAAGAAGTACTTAACAAAGCAATAAACAATTGATCAAGATGAAATAAGATTAAGACAAGTAAGCATGCATATTACAATAAGCAGATACTTCAAATAATACCAATGGTAACAACCGATAATCAATCATCTTAACAAAGATTGGAGCATATCTTAACAAAGATTGCAGACATATCTTAACAAAGATTGAAACATGATGAAGGTAATAACCACATAAACCAATCACAACTTGAAGGTAAACAAGTCACAGGTTCAAAGCATAGCAAATGTAACAACAATACGCACAGATGATAGTTGAACACATGTAAATCAGTTTAACCTCATAATTTAGGAGGAAAATAAGACAAGATTATTGTGACAACCAAAGGGGATTACCCTAGCATGTTAACTAGGAAGGGAAGTAAAGATCTCACAAGAAATTCAAGCATGCCCAAAGGAATTCAACTGTAGGTAGGATAACGATCACCATAAGGGGACAAATTTCCACATGGGCAAAATGCATCACAATTTATGACAACAAGTAATATTCCCACATCATGTAAAAATAGACATTATAACAAACACAATGCAAAAAGAATGGATCAAAAAGGGTGAAAAATGAGAGAGTTGTGATTTTTGAAAGATTTATGAATTAAATGTACAAAACAATATTTAACAAGTAAAATCAAAAAGAAAATGCAAGCGGTGGGAGTTGAACCCACGCCCTCCAGCCCAATACGCGCGTGCAAGGGAAAAAGAAAAAAACAAAAGGGTTGATCCTCCTCAGGGATCGAACTCAGGTTTAGGCTTTGCAAGGCGTGAAATGAATAAGTTGCTTACCACTGGGGTGGCTATACATTCGTTGATATAGCCACCCCCATAAATATATATGGCGTGGTCTTATGAATTTCTGGGCACAATGAAGCAAGAACAAGGAAATTTTCACAAATACGTTTTGATATCAAACTCAACCAATTCTTAACCAAATTAAAAAAACCTTAGATCAATCTTGGGTGTTTTTAAACAAGGAAAAAGATGGTCCAGATAGAATTTTGAAAAGAGGCATTGAAATGAAAACACGACGGTAGTTGCTATTTTGGATGAAAATGCATTTACAAAGCAAATGAACAAACCAGTCATGCTATGGTCAGGAAAAGAGCTCAAACACAATTCAAATATCATATGCAACAAGTTTATGCATTCAAACAAACTACTTATGAGTTAAAATTCCAACTGTCATGTGAAAATGAGATGAAAACCAAGACACTTGCAAGTGAGATAGTGAGATTATGAGACAGGACAAAATAAAGTGAATGAATCACACAAACATCCTCAAAATAACATATAGAGTGTGTCTAAACCTTAAGAAAGCTCACAAACAACATGGATTTAAAAAGCATATGACAACTGCAAATTTAGTGACTGAAATGCAATTTCAAAGCTACAGCTCCATTCACTCATGTTTAAAACAATTTGAAAGTCCCCACACACTCCAAATACAACATATATGAAGTTCCAAAACAGATGAAGCTCAAATTCCAACTTGAATACAAAGTGACTTGTGGTTTTGAAATTTATGACATAAGTTGCAAAAAAACAAGTTTCAAAACAGTCTGAACAGATACACATCAAACAATCACTATGATTTGAACAACATGAATTGAATACCAATAGACTCCTTAATCAAACTCACAACTGGTCTAGACAGCAGTACCACACCAAAATCAAACCAAACAAAACTACAACTGATCCTAAACATGCCATTGACACAAATGCAACTTAGCATGATAATGCCTACATCAATCACTTAAATATCAACTCCAATGCAAGTTTACAAACCCTGAGCAGTAGGCAACATAAGGAGCACAAGTGTCCCTTTTTTCAAAACAGGTTGACAGCTTATGGATACAAACATAGTTCAAGTGCAAGAAAAAGATCTCTCATTGACAAACAACACATACACATATCACAAATATAAAGAATAATAAGTTATCACTCTGAGATTAAGCATACTGCAAGCATACAAGATTTTGGTATGTGGTCATGACAGTTTTGGCTCTAAATGCAATTAAGTGGTGAAATGCAAATATAGGTAATCACAGACCAAAACAAGCATCCACACACATCAGAGTCAAACATGTGAGTGAGTTACAACTCTACAATCATGTATATGCAAACAGAAATGCAACTTGGGTATGTTGTGGCAGATTTAGCATAAAAATGCAATTGTGAAGTGAATTGTGAAAACAAGCCAGGACAGCACAAGTAAACAATGTGCACACACCAAAAATGTCATCATGAAAGTGTTTTAGGTTCAAGTAAGAGCATGTGTCAAGTAGAATGAAAATTGGTGTATTGGTGCAAAAGTTGAAAAATCTGCCTAGGCAAGACATGAGGCACCAGGTGATTTCTTTAAAGTAGTGAGTTTTTTTTGAAGAAATTTATGTTATGCACATGTTACACGTATGATAAAATATGATACCAAACTCAGAAAGTGGTTGAAAACCTAATCAAACAGAAAAAGGTACTTTGAAGCTCAGGGCATACAAACACAACATTTGAAATATGCATCCAGCCATAACCATGACATTTGGAGAATTTGGGATCATGCACAAGTTTTAAATGGATAGGCTAATGGTTTAATGCAAGTTTACATGTGGAAAATGCTTGAAACAGAAAATGATATATTTGGTCTCATGATATTTTGAAGAAAGATGCAAGAGAGGCATGGTAAGGCAGCTTGAACATTTAGACAGATTTTGAATATAACAGCATCATACACATTCTTGAAATAGGTAACTAAATGAGTTCACAACTTCAAGTTAAGCCAAAAAACTCATTAAATCAAAAATGACATGTTGAACCAAATTGGACAGCAAAATCAAACATGTCTTACAAGACAGCCCTAATGACTAAGCTTCATACTTCTCACATCTTCACCAACACAAGCATTATGAACAAAATCAAAAATTGACCAAAGACTTGGTGCAGGAGGAATAGCAAGTATAATCACTTAAGAACCACTTCATAACAATGATAGGCAAGACAAACATGAAAATAATATAATGAAAACAAGGGCCACATTGATTCACACATGATCAAAGGCAAGGGGGGAATTATGAGCAACTTACAAGTTAACTACATATCTCACTAATGAGCTAGGTTTATAGTTCTAGGGCAAGCATATCACTTTTTCAAGGTTAGATCCTAAATCTACCAAATGACCAAAATCTCACTAACAAGTCTAAAAATGATAACAAGGCACAAACTTGTAACCTATCATCCACATATCATTTACAAATGAAAATATATTGACAAAATAAGCATCATGATCATAAAACTAGGATTCTTGACAAAGAAACACAATAGGGCAGCCATGGTATGTTTTCACACAAATCAGCACAAAATGACAATACATGACAATGTATGATTAATAGCTAGTTAGAATATCACATACCTCTTGTTGACCAACCTTGAACAAGCTAAAAAGCTTAGAAACCCAGAGATACTCCTTCCTTTGCAATGAGATGAAGCTTACTTCCTCTTGAAGCAACAAAACCAAACTTCAAGACAGTTGGAGTTAGGTGATTCCCAGTTGATTTTCAATGCTTTGGATAGTTGTAATATGACATATGTGAGGTGTGTGGATGATTTTTACAGCAAGAACAAGTCTAGACAAGGATTTGGCAAGTTTTGAGTATGGTGGTCAAACTTTCTTGGTGTGAAAGTTGACTTTTTTGCAAAATGGTAGTTTTGAGAGATTTGAGGGTATAGACACCTTCTATACTATATTTAGGGATTGTATGGATGACTTTTAGAGGTTTAGAAATGATGGAACTGGTCTTGAGCAGAGTTTTGCTCAAGACATCTTTTTGGTGAAAATGGAGATTTTGAGGTTTTTGAAATTCTTGAGGAATGAGAGGAGAATGAGAGCTATGTTTTCTCTGGTTTTTTGAGATTACTCTGGTGTACTTAAACTCATAGGAGAGGCCTCTATTTATAGCCAAACAAGAGTGAGGGCAGCCTTGGTCCTTTACCACTTTTGGAGGGAGTTTTCATGAGATTTTCAAATGAATCTTGCAAGATCTTCTCCTATCAGCTCCAATGTTCAAGGGAGATCAAAAAACTCAAGTGGAGATGGACAAGAAGTGACTGGGATGATCTGTGAAGGTAGAGTAAGCCAGCTGCAACAGTCCTAGCATTAAAGTTTCTCTCTCCTTCTTACATTTGATTATTATATTGTCAAGTTGCAACAACTTGCTATGTTCACCAAATCCATCCTTTTTTCTAGTTTTCTCTCCATCCATGCCTCACATTATCAGTTTGGATCAAGATCCAAGGGCTGAGAGTAGCTTAAGTTGTGAAAATCCAAATTTGAGAATTCTTGACAAAGTGATTTCAAGTGTTACAGGCCCAACTTCTATGGTGCATAACTTTCTGCTCAAACATGCTATTGAGGAGTTCTACCACAATTTGGAAATCCCTTAAGTAGCTCTACAACTTTCAAGTTTTGGGAATTTCCAAATTCTTGATGGAACTAGGTTAAAAAACCCTTCAAAGTTTCATAAAAACCACTTAAAAGTGCCAAATAACTTAGAATTTTTCTAAGTTATTTCCCCCTCAAAAATGAATTTTGCTATAACTCCAATTCTATGCATTTTTTGATCATGGACCACTTTGAGGCTTTTGTATGATTTGTCAAGTCCAATGAGCTTTGAACCACTTCATTTGGATGTGTGGTTGAGGAGTTATGGTCTTGCCCCTTTCGAAACCCTAATTCCCGATTTTTAGAATTACTTCTTAACCCTTGATCCAATGGTCATGAAATTTTATGGGGAGGTGTAATATGACATAAGGAACATTTTTTATTCACATCTTGAAGTCAAATTCCTTATTGTTGAAGAGTTGACTTTTCGGTCAACCGTTCGATCGATCGGTGTGTACCGAGTCGCCCGTTGATGATCCAGACATCCTGAGGACTTGAAACTCTTTGAATGGACTTTACTAAGCCATAGGAACTTAATGTAACAAGATCCCACCATTGAAGCATTCTTTAAACCAAAGTTCAAACTATAGTTGACTTTTTCTTGTCGAAAACCCTAATCAGGCACCTTAAATTGCACTGTTCTCAATCCCCGGGTGACCACCTCAAATTGAATCCATAATTGATCCAATTTTGTATTCTTGATGATGTGGAGACTTAATTGAAGTCGAATCAATCCAAAATATTGGTTGATCAGACCACCGAAATCTCGATTTTGACGGTACGGATCCTTAATTCATCTGCATCTTAACAAAGATAAACTGGAAATGGGTTAAAGTTTGTTAATCAAATGAATATGATCCTACAATGATGATGAGGATCTAAGGGGTCAAAATTTGGGGTGCAACAGATGCCCCTATTTAAATATCTTCACTAGATGGCAATGAGAGGTGACAATCCTCATAGAATCGTAGTGAAAGGTATTTAAATATAGCAAACCGGAAATTTTGTCCCTTAGATCTGATGGTATGCAAAAGGACAAATGCGAATATGCCATGAATCTAAATGATGTTATATGATGCTTGAATTCAAGACAGATGCAGACATGCGAGCAAATATAAAAGAACGACAATACAACGAGTAACCACTCACGAGGACTCAACACACTGGGGAAAGATTCAAGACCAAGTAAGCAAGATAGTTCAGACATGACTAAAGATGCTTATCAAGGAAATATTTCACACAGGGAACACAAATTCCACCGGGGAATACACATCTTCATTGGGGAAAGGAGATATGAGCCTCACTGGGAATAGCCAGACGAGGAAGTCCTCCGAGGAAGATAACAATTCTTCACTGGGGAAGCGAAAGAAAAGAAAAGCAAACCACACTGGGGAGGAAACCCACTGGGGAAAACTTCGCTGGGGGATAAATCCACTAGGGAAGCAAAACTTCAACGGGGAAAAGACGGAACAAAGACACGAATCTCACTGGGGATAACCAGATGAGAAATTTCCTATAACGAAGAGTTCAAACGAGATCTTCAGGAAAAGGTTAGAAACAAAACTGGATGCGTCGGGGAAACTAGTATCCACTAGTTCTCTGAGACTTGATTGGAAAAGAAAACTTCAACTGGGGAGACTGGTGACGACCAGAACCACGAATAACTTCAAACAGTGCTAGTTTCCACTAGACTTACTGGGGATATGGTGACGACCAAATCAATAACAGTTTCCAAGAAGTGCTAAACATCACTAGACTTCCTGGGGATATGGTGATGACCAACTCAAAGTTCCAATTACAATTGAGAATTCCAAACAATGTTGTTAGAACAACAGGACTCTGGCTGGGGAAGTTGGTAACAATCAACTTTCGACACTAATGACAATTAGCTTTCAAGAAATGCCAGTAACCACTGGACTTAGAGGGGACTGGTGATAACCAAATCAGGATATACCAATAACAATTAGTTCTGGATAATGGTAGTAACCACTAGACCTGACTCGAGAATTTGGTGACGACCGAATCCAAAGGAGACCAATGACCATTGGATTTTCACGGAGTTTGGTAACGACCAGACCAATACGGTGATAACAATCTACTTTAAGTGATGCCAATAAACATTGGACTTAGACCGATTAGTGATGACCAACTCAGGTATACCAATAACGATTGGTTCTGGATAATTCCAGTAAACACTAGACTTTCCAAACGAGGCTAGTGACCACTAGACTTATAGAGATTGGTAATAACCGGATCAAGGGGGTACCAATAACAATTGGTCCTAAAGGTAATACTAGTAACGACTAGGTTCAGGAAGACTGGTAATAACCGAATCAAACAGGTACCAATAACAATTGGATTTGAAGGCGATGCCAATAACTATTGGACTTTAGGGAATTTTGGTGGCGACCAGCTCCAGTATCGATGACCATTGGTTTTTAGAAGGCAATACTAGTAACCACTAGATTTTTAGCCAGATTGGTGAAAACCGAATCAAAGGGACTCCAATAACAATTGGTTTGCTTTATAACAAAATCAGTAACAACTGGGCTTAGAAAATGGTTGGTGACGACCAAATCAAGGTACCGAACATAATTAGTTCTGAACATGTGCTAGTGACTACCAGTCTTTCAAAGATTATTGGTGACAACCAGATCGAAGTTGAATATTGGTAACAACCCCCCATTTGTGTAAATTGGATATTGCTAGTCACCACTAGATTCCCAGAGAAGATAAGGAAACCCCAGGATGTCAACTTTGAAGCGAACTTGTTACAACAAATCAAAGATAATGCTAACGACCGAAGGATCTCAAAGGCAACAGCCAAACAAGCAAAAACCAAAACCATAAATGCAAACGAATGCGTATGCTGGCATGATGTTGTATGTAAAATGCAGACCGACCCGCAGGAACAAAGGAAAGCAAAACATAGAGAGAAATTGTCACACTGAGTTTCAAAATGCCTTAAGTCGGGCGACACTTTCTTCTTCGGCGTAGATAACAATCTTTTCCAATAACATCCTCGTAATTTTGCAGAGAAGAAGTCTTGGCTTAAGAGTCGGTATTGTTGTCGGACGCATCTAGCTTGGTCAAAGGTAACAGCAAACTTCCACAACTTTGAGAATCGTGTAATGTTATCAGATTACCTCTAGAACTTTTCAATCATTTTGTCAAATTGTGTTTCCCCCTTCTTTTTTTAAAAACAAAATTTAAGTTTCCAAAGCACTTTGCTTTCCTGAAAATTTTTATTAACAAATAAGTGAAATTGCATAGCAAGAACAGAGGATCATAACAATGATTTGGCCCAAAATCTGATTTTATTGATAGACAAGAACTTTACAAAAGGCAAAGCCTTGGGAACTTTACAAGTTTGAAAGATGGAAAACAGAAAAGGTTACAGAATCCCATAATAATCTGGTTCCTCTAACTGTCAGTTCACTCGCTTCGCTGCTTCTGACGAGAATGACAGGCGTTGATCTTTCTTCTGATATCTTGTACAAAACTCTGTCCCGGTGTTCGCCAACTTTCAAACATTGGGCTTTCATCTTGTTGAAGCACTGGGGTCTCCTTTCTAGGTTTTTTGTTTCAGGCATAGTATTTTCTCACTACATCTGAGTTGATGGGATACTTGAGTTGTTTGCCATCCATGTTCTCGAGAATTAGAGATCCACCGGAGAAGACAACTTTCACAATGAAATGTCCATCGTAGTTGGGCATCCACTTTCCACGCATATCCTTTTGAGTTGGTAGGATTTTTCTAAGCACAAGCTCTCCTTCCCTATACTCTTTGGTGATGCACCCCAAAATTTGACCAACATTTCTTTACCTAGCTTATGTTTCATTTCATTCACATTAGCATTATCATTTGCATTTCATTGACATGTATGCAGGAGATCAAGAGGTATGAGTAACAATCAAGAGCTATACAAGACTATGAATCTAGAAAAGAAGGTTATTCAAGTGTTCAAGGGTT
The DNA here is from genome assembly GCA_963859935.3 of Lathyrus sativus. NCBI lineage: Eukaryota > Viridiplantae > Streptophyta > Magnoliopsida > Fabales > Fabaceae > Lathyrus > Lathyrus sativus. The sequence goes on along the minus strand of OZ012736.1, from coordinate 407,548,940 downwards.
GATATCCTTGTCAGAGAAGTTAGAAGATCCTCAGAGAGAGTGGTTGAAACCAAGAGTGTGTGCCTCCTAACTTGAGAGTTGTGGAAAGACCTCATATGATTCTGAAGCCAATAATGTGGACTTGAAGCCTTGAGAGAGCTTATGAGATGTCTTGAAAGCCATCATGAAGCCTAGATAGGTCATTGTACAAGACTAAGAAGACTCAGCCATGATTGGTGTAATTAGGGTTTGACTGGGTCAACCCTAGGTCAACTGATGATTTGAACAAGGTTAAAACCTAATTCAAAGGCCATGTGATCATGGATTGATGCATTGAGATGTTATGAGGATGATTCCAAGGCTAACTCATCATGACTTAAGAGTTTGAGAAGTTTCAAGCTAGGGTTTCTAAGGCTTGACAGTGTAAAATCCCCTAGTTTGACCCCTATCTTCAAGGCAGTTTAGCTCAAGATGTGATTGTCATCTCATCTTGCCCCCAACATGAATGTTGTATAGCATGAGCTTAGATTTAATTTGAGTGCTAGAAGTCCTTGATAGGATTTGTAGAACTCAAGTTATGACTTTGACAAGTTACAGGTCATCTGAGGTATGTGAACTTGGGGGCTTGAAAGTTACCTAACTTGCATCAAACTTTTGCCCAAGAAGGATGATTCCTATGAACTTTTGGTCAACATGAATGTTGTTCCTTATCTTCTTAGATTTCTAGAGAGTACTAGAGGTCCTTTATAGGATTTGTAGAACTCAAGTTATGGCTTTGACAAGTCAAGGGTATTTTGGTCATTTAGAGATTACAGGTCATTTCAAGCATAAGGCCATAACTCCTATTTCCAAGCTTCAAATGGAAAAATCTTCAACATCAAACTTGTTCAAAATGATGTTTTAAGGCTATTAAGGAGGTCATGAGATGTTGGAAAGTCTTGTAGCTCAAAGTTGCAAAAATGACCTAAAATAAGGGCATAAGTTAAATAAACCAAAGTTGGAAATTGAAATTTTCAACCTACACATCCAAACCATGGCATGTAATATATCATTTTGACTCTAGAAAACATTCTAAGAACATTGGTTTAGCCACATTTTTTATTTGAGATTCAATTTATGGACTTGCTTTGCAAAGTGCTTACTTGCATATTAAGCAACACTTGCAAAACTCAAGATTAAGGTATGAGCAAGGCCCTTGGCAAGCTAATCTCTTCCAAAATGTCACTAGGGGAGAAATTGAAAGAGATTGAGATTGGTTTCAAGCTGCAACCAGAATTGGGCATAGCATGAGATGTGTTTGAAAATCTCATGACATGAGAAGTGGAAACTCTCATTAGAATGATCTAGAGGGTTCTAGATCATTCAAACTTCATCTATATATTGAGTAGAGATTATCCATTGAAGGGGTTGGTGGTGATTGAAGGAGAGAGCATAGTTTGAGATTGAAATTTCATAGCTTGCAAGTGCAATCGGTTTCACCAAATTCTCCATTTTCCTTCCATTTTCTTGATTGATACTTCTTCCATGGATGTCAAGGAGTGATTCCAGATCATTTTCAAGAAGAATTGGTGGCTAAATCGTGTATGAGCAAGTGATTTTCAGCACCTGCAACTCACCATCGGGTTTCAAGATTCAAGCATTTTTAACTGGTTCTTTTGCATACAGAAGCAAGAGGAAGGTTCACTGATCGTGTCTGCAAGATTGTAGAGCTTGAATTGGAGGTTTCGTGCATCTATTCATCCAAGATTTTCAGGTTGGTAACTTTCTTCCTATAGCATGATTTAGGCAGAATTAGGTTGAATTAAGGTGTTAGATTTATTGTAGAATGGTGTAGGATGGATTTCAGATAGCTAATTTGACAATTAGTGACAAAATAGGGGAATCACCATTTTCGGTTGAGAATTAGATATGATGAATCTTGAGGTTTCATCGGAAACTAAGGGTATGGTTGAGTTCGTGGCAAGATTTGGGATGAGTTTCATGTTTTGACCATTTGCAATAGAGGCTCCTAGAGAGAACTAGGGTTGAAGGGGATGACCGGAGCTCCACCGGTGGTGGCCGGAGCTGGGCGCGAAGCTCAGATGTTTGAAAGGTAGAAGACGACCTCAGGACCCTTGGATCTTGGTTTGACTTGGACTGGGAACATGATCCAAGGGCCACGTTTTAATTTGAATTTGTGAAGGATCTGAATAATGAAACGCACCGTTTCATTATTTCAGTGTTTTGGGCTTAATGAACTAGGCGCTATCCACACCCCCCTGATGGCCCAACCCAAAGTTTGAACTGAGTCTGATTGCTATCCACAACGTGCGCTTGTTTATTTTAATTTGATTTTCTTTTAATTTTCATTTTATTCATGGTTCTTGTAAAATTCATATAAAATTGAAAATTTATCCAATTAAACCCATTCTTTTTGCATTTTACTCATGATTGAGTCTAGTATTTTTTAGCGAAAAAATATTTTCATTTCATGTATTTTCTGATTTAATGGGAATTTTGCATTTTAATTGATATTAAAATGATTATGTTTGATGCATATTTTTGGGGAATTTTGTGTGATCACTTGGCGATGATTTTGAGCCTAATTTTTTGTGTGTGATTAGGGTAGACATGTATGCTCCCATAGAATTTTTCTCACATTTTTGTGATGAAAATAGGTGTGCTTTCTAGATTGATATTTAGGTGCCTCCTTTTAGGGTTTAGGTTTGATACCTTGTAATGTAGAATTTAGTTCTAGGTCTAATTTGATGATTTGATCTTTGAAATTAATGTGGTAAAGTCATGATTGACCTAGGTTCCCATAGTAATTTTTGTAGGATTTTACAATTGGTCTTAGTATTTTAGTTAGGACTAACTTTAGTACTAGGTTTTAGGTGATCCTAATTTACTAATTCAACTAGTTTAACTTCCCTAGTCCCCTTAGATTAGGGTTTGTGCTTTGTTTGCCTTTGGTTGAGATTGAAGGCAAGTTGAAGACAAGGTGAGGATGCTTGAAGTTGCTTGGAGCTTTGGATTTGTTGGTGCCTGAAGGTGTCTGATGAAGGTTTAGGAGATAGGAACATAGGGAGAGCCTTATAGTTAGAATGATTTCTTTCACAAACATGGAAAGCATCTTGTGCTTCCATTCCTCACAATGACCAAAAGTCCTTCCAAGATATTCACATCCCTCCTTTGGAGGGATGAGTGGCTTTATCTGGGAAGTAGAACTTTGAGGGAACCAGTCTCTCATAATGATGAGCCCTTACAGGCTTCCCTTGGTTGTCAGTAAGCTGTTTATCATTTCCCCTCATCCTGTTAAATCAATTATCTTCTGGTTTGAGTATCTTGAGAGATGTTGGACTTGAATTTGAAAATGAGGACTTCATTGAAGAGTGTGGAAGAGGATGATTCCTTGAGCATTGCCATTGCAGCTGAAGCTTGAAGAGCAAGAATAACAAGTTGATACTTGAAGATTCAATGAAGATTGAATGAAGAGTTGAGGCTTAGAGAGTTGAAGGATGAAGTTGACACTTCCATGGGATTGAATACCACTTTGAGAAGCTGAAGCTTGTAGGAGGAGAAGACCAAGTTGATATTGGTGAAGCAAAGAGAGCTGAAGCTTGAAGACTAAGTTGATACTTATGAGGAGGAGTCAATTGAGACTGAGTGAAGAGCTGAGGCTTGAGGAATAAAGGATAAGTTGATACTTACACTGATGCATTGAGAGCCTGAAGGAATCAAATTGATACTTGTAGTTAGAAGCAAAGCCTGAGGGTGGAATTGACTGAAGAGCTGAAGCTTGAAGAAGAAGATTAAGTTGACACTTATGTTGATGGGTTGAAACCTGGAGAAGCAAGTTGATACTTGGCATGAAGGGTGATTGAAGTCTGAAGACTGGGTTGCTGTTAGAAGAGCTGAAGCTTAGAATTGAAAGAGAGGGGTTGATCTGTTTCTTTCTTGTCTGTTTTCTTTTCTGTATTGCTGATGTGCCTTGTTTGACTTGCTTGATGCATTAGAATAAGTTCATATCTAGATTGACTTTAATATAGGAGCATGATTGCACTAGAGGTTGAGTTGCTCCCTCTGCCTGTATTGTTACTGTATGGCTTTGCTTGCGGGTATTCGGTAGAGCCCAGCTCCATTGCCCATGTGGTTATGTTTTGCTTGATAACACTTTATTTTATTTCCTCTGTATGATTACAGTTATTCATATCTGGCTTGAGGTTGAGATGAGCTTGTGGAGGCTGCTGCCCCACACACATTTCCTCCCTCACTTGCATTGCATGCATTTTACAGTTGTTTACTGTATATTTGTTTACTGTTTAAGCTGATGCTTTATCTGGTTCTGTTTATCATTGACATGATCCCCTAGGACTCTCATTCCCTTTGATAAGGAAGTGATGATAGAACTTTAGGTTGAAACCTATGCATGATAACTTATAGGAGTTCCCTGTTTCAAACTTCAACCATAGGATGAATCCTTGGCATGACAACAGTAGGACTTGATAGTCTCCCCGTAGTTGAGCTTGTTCTCTTCTCATCTCAAAACAGCTTAAGATACATTAATCATGAATAATTTCTTTCGTACATTACGAGCCTTAAGCTATCTGAGAAAGGATTGTTGGAGAGCTTATTTCCAACAGTCTGGATGTTTAGTATGGCACCCTTTGGGTGACATGCGACGCATTCACTCTCAGGTCATAGTCTTTAGTGCGATTGAAATTGCAAACAACAATAAAAAGCACTTCTTCCGTAAAAGACAGAAAACAAACTTCAAACCTTTTTGCCCCGTGGGCCCATAATTCAAAGGAAAGCTTTTCTGAAGAAAAGAGTGTCGTTAAACTTCAGCGCCAACGCAAACAGGCTTCGTCCCTAACTGCTGGAACTGTTGTTTAACCCTACTCGATAAAACAGATGAATCTGAATCCCCGTAATCCGTAGTATCCCGAACTACGTAAGCTCTGATCTCTCATATCTGTTGAGAGTACGTAGGCACAATACTGATGTATTGGCGATCCACCTTCCCCGTAACCCGTAGTAGGTCGAACTACGTTGACTCTGATTTCCCATTCTCTGATGAGAATACGTAGGCATAAAGCGCGACGCTTTGCCGAGTCATTTTCTTTTCTGTTTTAACCCAGCCTTGATAGGTAGATAGATAAAACCAACTCGTCCAGTAAACACAACAAGCATGGATCCCATCGAGTACGACGGACGTGAGGGGTGCTAATACCTTCCCCTTGCGTAACCGACTCCCGAACCCAGACAATGGTTGCGATGACCTTGTCTTATACCTTTTCGTTAGGTTTTTCCGATCGTTTCCTTTCCCGTTTTGAGGGATAAATAACGAAAGGTGGCGACTCTTCTGTTTTTCCAGCACCTTATTTTCGCGGAAGCGACAGCTGGCGACTCTGCTGGGGACTTGATAGTTTCCTGGGATCCAACGTCCCGTATGTGAGTCAGTTTGGGGATCCAACGTCCCCTTGCGAGAGTCAATCCTAGCGCTTGTATGTTTACTTGTTGGGTTGTGTTTATTTATCGCATTTTTTTACTTCCCGCACTTTATTTTCAGTATGATATGATTATCTGTGCTGTTGTGGGAGGGGCATTCTGATGAGTGAGAAGCCAGACCCAGGCTTGAGTGAACATAGCATTAGTTGTGGAAATTAGTGGGCGCGTGCTTGCTTGGCAGGCACTAGTGTCTCATGAAATCCACGCTCAGACGAGGTTCTCCCGGTTGACTTCTTTTTCAACCCTTTGGGTTGAGGGGGTTCTTGGTTTGGAGGATTGTCGACTCTGGGGATCGATCATTTGTGATTCAGCCGAGTGAGGCCGCTTCATGAGCTGGTGATGCCACACCTTCTGGGTATCGTATCACCCCTCTTGAATGTCTGTGACGCTGATGAACGCATAGGATGCCGAACTTGTGTCAGTTTAGGTCCATACCTGTGAGCAGGGTTGGGTTGGTTGCAGGAAACTTTGACCTTCAGACTACCTGGTTTTCTTGATAGTGAATCAGTTTTATTGGTACCAGAGGTTCTCACCATCAGATATGATTGTTCTTGACAGAGCAGAGCTTTGGTCCTGTATCAGAGGACCTTATATTCAAATGAGTATTTGTTCTTGATAGAGCAGACTTTTGATTGGGATCAGAGGATCTTATCATCAGATGTGTATTTGTTCTTGACAGAGCAGATTTATGATTGGGGTCTGAGGATCTCATCAGCAGATGTATGGGTGTTCTTGACAGAGCAGATTTTTGGTCCTGTATCAGAGGTCCTTATTATCAGACGGTTGTTCTTGACAGAGCATATTTTTGGTCCTGTATCAGAGGTCCTAATTATCAGATGTTTGTTCTTGACAGAGCTGATTTATGGTCCTATGTGTGTGCGTTCTTGACAGAGCAGATTTGTGGTCCGATACCAGGGTTTTCTTCTTATCAGTGATAGTGGTTGTTCTTGACAGAGCAGCATCATGGTTTTGTTGATACAGAATCTCCACAGCACAGTTGCCTTGATCTCCTGTTGCATGATTGCATTTTACATTGCTTTGCATACTCATTTGCATTTCATTAACGTGTGTCTGTGCTGCAGGTACCGTTTTCCCCGATTCAGGATTTCTTGCCTCCTATTGTATTGTTATGGGTTCTCTGAGGAAGACCGTGGCTTACAAGTTCCCTGCCCCTGATGTGGTTCAGCTGACTGGTTTGATTGCTTTAGCAGATGATTCTGTGAAGGATGAGTTCAGAAAGTCTTACGGCAAATTGCTCAGTTTGGTTCGTAAACCTTATGCGTTTGAGTTGAATGGGTTGCACGCTCTGCTGCAGTTCTATGATCCCCCGTTGAGATGCTTTACTTTCCAGGATTTTGTTCTCGCACCCACGCTGGAGGAATATGCTGATTTGTTAGGTGTGCCTATCAAGAGGTAGATGCCTTTTGTTCATATGGATGCTGAGCCTGATCTGGCTAGTATAGCTCCCTCACTTCATTTGGATGCCTCCGAGTTGGTATTGTCTAGTTGGAACAAGGTTCCTGGTTTCTCCTTGCAGTTCTTAGTGGGAAAGGCTCAGCAGTGCGCCAAAGACAGATGTTGGGTCGTGTCCAACGCCATTCTCGCTCTGTGCATATATGGCATCATTCTATTCCCCAATATGCCCGACTTTGTGGACTTCGATGCCTTTCGCATCTTTGCTTCAGGGAATCCAGTCCCTACCTTGATAGGAGATGTCTACCATTCTATCCACTATAAAAACGAGAACAAAAGGGGCAAGAATGTCTCATGTTGTGTGCCCTTGCTTTATAAATGGCTTGATAGTCATCTGCCCAAGAGGGGTCCCTTTGTTTCGTCTGCAGCCACAGCTGAGTGGTCCGAGCATTTGATGAGTCTATCTGCGGAGGATATTGACTGGTTTGACAGAGATAGGTTGGGTACCGAGATTATCTTCAGCTGCAGCGGGTTTCCAAACGTGCCTTTGATAGGCAAGAAAGGCTGTATAAACTATAATCCGTCTCTGCTGGTCCGACAGTTTGCTTATGCTTTGAGAGCTCCGCCGAAGGATGAAGAGGTACAGGAATCTCTGTACCTCACGGGTCTTCTAGAAGGGGATGCGTTATCTAAGCTTCAACGCGCTTGGAATGGCATCAGTAAGAGGGGAAAACCATTGCTGGGGAGAAGCAATAACCAAGCCTACCCTCCGTATGTGGCATGGATCAGAGCCAGAGCAGATGCTATAGGGATGCCTTTTCTTCCTGCCAAGCCAGAAAGCCCTCCAATGATTGGAGAGCCTACCACTGTGCCTATTCAGCAGCATAATCAGGTGTTAGCTGAGAGAGATGAATTGAAGAGGGCAAATGAGAAACTGGAGAAAGAATTGGCTCAGCTCAGAAGCAAGAGAAACGAAGCCGTTCATTCCTTCAAGAGGAAAACAGAGCTGGTGAACCAGCTGGGGACAAATTTGACTAAGCAGATAGCCGAGCGTGAACGCATGGGTCGAGACTTCAAAGCTGTCAACGATGTACTGGGCACGAAGAAGCAGCACTTGGACGAAGCATATCGGAGGATATCCAAGTTCAACCAGCACTGGAAGGCCTCCCTAGCCACCAGGAAAGAGCGGGAGGATAAGCTGATGCAACAGATCTCCAAGCTGAAAGCCCATGTGAAGGCTAGTGAGAAGAGGTTTGATGAAGAAACCGCTCGCAGATACGCCGCCGAAGGCCAGCTCAACAGAGCTCTTGCTAACCTGAAGGAGCGCAAACTGATGTTTGAATTCAAGAAGCGGAAGCTAGAAGATTGTTTCGGTGAAGGAGCATGGGAAGATTCCGTGGAAGGTCTTCAATACACCATTATGCAAAGAGAGTTACTCGTCGAAGGGTTGCTCACTCGGCCTGATCATCCAGAAACGAAGGGGTTGTTAGAAGAGTTTCGCGCTCGTGGCCGTGCTTGACTATTTGTATTCCTTTTGTTTTGATCATCGTTGTATGCTGACCATCACCAGGCTTGTTGGCTGAGGTCATGCTATTGATTCTTCTTGTACTCACTAATGTCGTGTACTGCCTTGATGGGCTTTCTATATATGAGATGTTATTTCCATGACTGGACTCGGATTTCTTATTATCAGCACTGGCACTCAGGCACTAGGATCGGGGGAGATCTCCCTAACACACAGAAACACATTTGTATTTGCATGAAGCATTTGCATAACGAGCACTTTGTCGTTTTTTCCTAACCCTTTTGTGTTTTCAGGTTGTTTCAGGTGGTTCCAGGATTGATCAGAGACCTATCCACCGCTATCCGACCAGAGCAAATCAAACCAGAATCATGGAGCAAGTGCAAACTGATGTTCAGGAACTCCGCGAAAGAATGGATCGCTTCATGGAGCTCATGCAAGCGGTCGCCAATGGCCAGGATCAGCTCAGAACCTTGGTCCAGCCTCTGATTTCAAGGGTCGATAGCAATGGCATACTCCATGGTGGGATTGTGCCTACCCCTCCACCAGTTGAAACTCCTCAGAATGGCGTCCCCGTGACCGGGGGGAATGGCAGTGCCAACGGCAATGTGATAGCTAACATGGGACTCAACGGCAATACGACGAGCGTCGGTAATGGGAGTCTTGAAGCTAATGTCAATGTTTGGCTGGGCAACGGCAATGCAGGTGTTGGAAATCTGTTCGGGCCTCAGCCATGGTTGGAAGACCGTCAGGACGATGTGTTCTCTCAGAGAGGTGCTGAAGGGGAGCTGACTGCTAAAGCACGACTAAGGTTCAAGGCACTCGAGGATAAGATGAGAAATATCGAGAACCAGAACATCCTGGGCGTTGATATGTCTAAGTTGGGATTGATTGCTGATTTCAAGGTGCCTCCCAAGTTCGAGGTACCTGACTTTGAAAAGTATAAGGGCACCACTTGCCCTCGCGTCCACCTGAGATCGTATTACAGGAAAATGTCAGCTCATTCCGAGGACGAGAAGTTGCTGATGCACTTCTTTCAAGACAGTCTGTCCGGACCCTCCCTCGAATGGTACATGGGTCTGGAGCCTACTAGTGTGCGCACGTGGAAAGACCTTGCTGAAGCATTTGTGCACCACTACCAATACAACAGTGACTTGGCCCCGAATCGAGTCCAACTGCAGAATCTGTCGCAAAGGAACAACGAAGGGTTTAAGGAATACGCCCAGCGGTGGCGTGAGTTGGCAGCCAGGGTTTAGCCGCCGATGGTTGAACGCGAGCTTGTGCAGATGTTCGTAGCTACCCTCCCAGGGGTTTATTATGAGAAACTAGTCAGCGGTATGTCTGGAACCTTCTTAGATCTCATTATCACGGGTGAGCACATCGAAAATAGGATCAAACTCGGGAAAATTCAAGGTGAGTCATCCTCAGCTGGAGGAGGCAAGAAACCTTATAGCGGCAAAAGACGGGAAGGAGAAACGAGCGCTGTGACCAACGGTCGAAGGAAGGGTAAAGGCCCTCACCAACAGGTGACCAGCATAACTATCCCGGCAGTTCAACAGCCACAACAGCAGCAGCAGCAGCAGCCGAATCAACAAGGGCACAAAAAGTATCAGAATCGGGCACCTCTGTCAAGCCGTCACCTCGAGACACCGCCCATGTCGTACGCGCAACTACTGCAGACTTTGCTTCAGCTGCAGTTGATCCAGAAGAGAACCCTGGCTCCCTTGACAGGGGCACCTCCGCCAGGTTATGACGCGAATGCAACTTGTGAGTTTCACTCAGGGGCACCAGGCCACACAATAGAGAACTGCAAAGCCTTCAAGCATAAGGTGCAGGACATGGTGGACGCTAAGATCATCAACTTCTCCGATAATGTGCCAAACGTCACGAAGAACCCTATGCCGAATCATAGGGGAGGTGGAGTAAACACCATTATTGAAGACGAGAGTTTGGATTTGTTGACTGACGTCAGAGATCTGAAGACACCGCTTAGCTTCGTTAAAGCTAAGCTGATGAAAAGAGGTTTCTTTCCAGGTTGCGGAGAGTTGTGCATGGGCTGTGCGACAAGTCCTGATGGATGTGAACAGCTGATAGAGGGGATTCAAATTCTGATGACTGAAGGGATTTTACAGTTCAGCCGGAGGGCCGAAAGCGGATCGGGAGAGGTAGTGCTGAAGCAAGATGATGAGGTCGCCACCATCACCATCCCTCGCCAGACGATAACTATTTCTGCACCCAGGCCGCCCACGATTACCATCACCAAAGCTGGGCCGATACCATTCGAAAGCACTAATGTTGTCCCATGGCATTATGGGGCTGAAGTCTACTGCAACGGACAGAGGTTGGAACTAGAACCGTTTGGGTCGTCTGTGGAGAACCTTGCGGGAATCAGTGGTATTACTCGCAGCGGAAGAGTGTTTGCACCACCTGAGGTCGTGGAAGACAAAGCGGACAGAGCTGACGCAACTGATAAAGGTAAAAGTAAAGTCGTTGAAGAGATCCCTCGTGGGGTAGAAAAAGACTTACTTGTTAAAGATGCCGAGGAATTTATGAGGTTGATTAAAAAGAGTGACTACAAGATTGTGGATCATCTCCATCAGACACCCTCGAAGATTTCCATCCTGAACTTGTTGTTGTGTTCTGAAGCACACCGCAACGCGCTATTGAAGGTGTTGAATGCCGCATATGTACCGCAGGAAATATCGGTAAACCAGCTGGAAGAGGTCGTAGCCCACGTGAATGCTGGAAATGGTTTAGGGTTCACTGACCTAGAGCTGACGCCGAAAGGGAGGAACCACAATAGCGCCCTGCACATCTCGATAGAGTGTAGGGGAACGATTATGTCTCACGTGTTGGTAGACACAGGGTCATCGCTCAATGTTCTTCCGAAGAAGGCATTAATGAAGTTAGATACTCGCGAAGTGATCTGCACACCCAGTGATCTGGTTGTGAAGGCGTTTGATGGAACCAAACGCCATGTTTTCAGGGAGGTGACCCTACCAATCCAAGTCGGGCCGGAAACATTCGACGCGGTCTTTTACATTATGGACATCATACCTGCCTACAACTGTTTATTGGGCCGGCCATGGATCCATGCTGCTGGAGCCGTGACCTCCACGTTGCACCAGAAACTCAAGTATGCTGTCGGAGGTAGCATCGTGACTGTGTGTGGCGAGGAAGACATAATGGTGAGCCATTTGTCGTCCTTCAAGTATGTTGAGATGGATGGGGAAATCCACGAAACCCTATGCCAAGCGTTCGAAGCTGTCAAAGTCAAGGATGTAGCTCCTGTAGTCACTGAGAAGCCAGAGATGACTCTCTCCTCCTTCAAGGAAGCCCGGGCCGTTGTCCAAGTCGGATCTACCCCAGGCTGGGGGCGAATTTTGGAGATACCTAACAAGCAAGACAAGTTTGGGTTAGGATACTCTCCTGGAGCTGAAGCCTCCTCTTCTAGCAGTGCGTCACGAGGTAAATGGCCGATCCAGTTTACCAGTGGCGGGGTGATTTTTGAAAGCGTCAACGCGGTGTCTGAAGACAGCGGAGATAGCGACTGTGACCTCGACTCTTGGATCCAGCCAAGCAAGCCAGGCGAGGGCCTCAACAACTGGTCCGTCAAGGATATCATCCAGATGACAAGCGAAGAGTAATGATTTACTTTTTCCAATCATTGTACAACCCTATGTCCTACCTGGGGCATAATGGTTTTATTGTCAGGGCCTCATTTGATTATGTACATGCATTTTATCAATAAATCAAAAGGCGTTTTTTTCGTATTCAAATATTGTGATCTCTATTATTCCTGTTTTATATTTGTTTTGAAAAACAATAAAATGGCAATGAGGTTTGTGCTAACCTGCATATCCTTGTTTTAAGCTTAACCCTTGTTATTGCAGGATCCACATAACAGATGACATCGACTCTGGACCTTCTACGACTCACTTCGACTTCGATTGCCCGATCTATCAAGCCGAAGAAGAGATTGATGAAGACGAAGACCTTCCTGAAGAGTTGGCCCGCTTGTTGAAACAAGAAGAGAAAGTTATTCTGCCTCATGAAGAGGAGATCGAGATTGTGAATCTGGGTTCTGAAGAGCTCGTCAGGAACGTCAGGATAGGGGCTGCATTGCAGAGTGATGTCAAGCAGAGATTAGTCGAGATGCTGAGAGAGTATAGTGACGCCTTTACTTGGTCATACGAAGATATGACCGGACTTGACACTGACATCGTGGTCCATCACTTGCCGCTGCGAGAAGATTGTCCCCCCGTTAAGCAGAAGCTTAGAAGGACGCTACCAGATATGGCCGTGAAGATCAAAGAAGAAGTGCAAAAACAGCTTGATGCTGGCTTCTTAGCGGTCACTACTTACCCTCCGTGGGTCGCCAACATAGTGCCTATACCGAAGAAGGACGGTAAGGTACGAATGTGCGTCGATTATCGGGATTTGGATAGGGCGAGCCCTAAAGATGATTTCCCGCTGCCTCATATTGATGTGTTGGTCGACAATACAGCCCAGTTCTCCGTATTTTCGTTCATGGATGGCTTCTCCGGTTACAATCAGATCAAGATGGCGCCGGAGGACATGGAGAAAACTACGTTTATCACCCCTTGGGGAACATTTTGCTACAAGGTAATGCCTTTCGGTCTGAAGAACGCAGGGGCCACTTACCAATGAGCAACGGTTACTTTGTTTCATGACATAATTCATCACGAGATTGAAGTCTATGTTGATGACATGATTGCGAAGTCCCAAACGGAGGAGGGACATTTGGTCAATTTGCTGAAGCTTTTTGAGAGGCTTAGGAAGTTCAGGTTGAGGCTGAATCCTAACAAGTGTACTTTCGGAGTACGGTCCGGAAAGTTACTGGGGTTTATCATGAGTGAAAGAGGCATCGAGGTTGATCCTGTGAAAATAAAAGCCATACAAGAAATGCCAGTGCCAAAAACAGAAAATGAAGTTCGTGGTTTCCTGGGCAGAATAAACTACATTGCAAGGTTTATCTCTCAGCTCACGGCCACGTGTGAACCGATGTTCAAACTGTTAAAGAAAGATCAGGCGATTATCTGGAACGAGGATTGCCAGAAGGCATTCGACAAGATAAAACAGTATCTGCAGGAACCTCCAATCTTGATACCCCCAGTGGCTGGACGACCTTTAATCATGTACTTGACAGTTCTTGAGAATAGTATGGGGTGTGTTCTCGGTCAGCACGACGAGACGGGCAGAAAGGAGCATGCCATTTACTACTTGAGTAAAAAGTTCACAGACTGTGAATCTCGTTACTCAATTATGGAGAAAGCGTGTTGTGCACTAGCCTGGGCTGCCAAATGTTTACGACAGTACATGCTCAATCACACCACCATGCTAATTTCGAAGATGGATCCGATCAAGTACGTCTTCGAGAAGCAAGCTCTTTCGGGCAGGATTTCCAGATGGCAAATGGTGTTGACAGAATATGATATTCAGTATGTTTCCCAGAAGGCCATCAAGGGAAGCGTATTGTCTGATTACCTTGCCGAACATCCGATCGAGGATTACCAGCCGATGAAATTTGAATTCCCTGATGAGGATATCATGTTTCTCAAAGTGAAGGATTGCGATGAGCCTTTGCCCGACGAGGGGCCAGATAGGAAATCCCAGTGGAAATTGATATGTGACGGGGCGGTTAATTCTTATGGATGTGGCATAGGGGCAATCATCACGACTCCCCATGGATCCCACATCCCGTTCACTGCGAGACTGACGTTTCCGGTCACCAATAATGAAGCGGAGTACGAAGCATGCATCATGGGTCTAGAAGAAGCAATTGATTTGAGAATCAAAAACCTAGACGTATATGGTGACTCAGCGCTTGTGATCAACCAAATTAAAGGGGAGTGGGAGACTCGTCAATCGAATTTGGTGCCGTACATGAACTATGCCAGAAGGCTGCTTCCGTTCTTTGATCGAGTGGAACTCCATATGTGCCCAGAGCGGAAAATCAGATGGCTGATGTCTTAGCCACGTTGGCTTCAATGTATAAAGTCAATTTTTGGAATGAAGCTCCAAGAATTGTCCTTTCTCGTCTTGATAGACCTGCATTCGTCTTTGCGATCGAGGAAGCCTCCGACGGCAAGCCATGGTTCCATGACATCCAGACTTTCCTTATGACTAAGGAGTATCCTGCGGGAGCGTCGACCCAGGATAAGAAGACTCTGAGGAGGCTGTCTGGAAATTTTTATCTCAATCCTGATGGAGTTTTGTATAAAAGAAATCACGATCTCGTGCTACTCAGATGTGTAGATGAGAAAGAGGCGAGTATGCTCATGGAAGAAGTCCATGAAGGCACATTTGGTACGCACACCGGCGGGCATGCTATGACAAGAAAGATCCTGAGAGCAGTATATTATTGGCTGACGATGGAATCAGATTGCTTTAAATTCGCGAAGAGATGTCATAAATGCCAGATTTATGCTGATAAAGTTCATGTGCCGCCGTGCCCGTTAAATGTCATGTCCTCCCCGTGGTCGTTCTCCATGTGGGGCATCGACATGATAGGAAAGATCGAGCCCACTGCATCTAACGGTCATTGCTTCATTCTAGTAGTTATCGACTACTTCACCAAGTGGGTCGAGGCAGCCTCATATGCTAATGTGACCAAGCAGGTGGTGGCTAGATTCATAAAGAGGGATATCATCTGTCGTTACGGAATTCCCGAGCGGATCATTACGGAGAATGGTTCAAATTTGAATAACAAGATGATGAAGGAGATGTGCCAGATTTTCAAGATTGAACACCACAACTCATCTCCTTACCGGCCGAAGATGAATGGTGCCGTTGAAGCGGCCAATAAGAACATCAAGAAGATTGTTCAAAAGATGGTTGTGACCTACAAAGATTGGCACGAGATGCTGCCATTTGCATTGCACGGTTATCGTACGACGGTACGTACGTCAACCGGGGCAACTCCTTTCTCCTTAGTGTACGGTATGGAAGTTGTCCTACCGTTAGAAGTGGGGATCCCTTCTTTGCGAGTTTTGGTTGATGTGAAACTCGACGAGGCAGAATGGATTAAGAACCGACTAAACCAACTCAGCATGATGGACGAGAAGAGATTGGTATCGATTGCGCATGGTTGTCTGTACCAAAGCCGAATGAAGAAAGCTTATGATAAGAAGGTGTGTCCTAGAAGCTTTCAGATGGGTGATCTCGTCCTGAAGAAGATTCTTCCTCCACACTCCGATCACCGGGGCAAGTGGACTCCCAATTACGAAGGTCCGTACGTAGCCAGCAAGGTCTTCTCGGGAGGAGCTTTGTTGTTATCCACGATGGATGGTGAAGATTTTGCATCCCCGGTGAACGCGGACGCAGTTAAAAAAATACTTTGCTTAAAAACGACCCGCTGGAAAGAAAAAGGAATATCCAGGCAAAAATGGGGCATCCTGGCGAACCATAAAAACGGAAAAATGTTCGGGAAAAAATTAGGGATATAAATTGAAAAAATGTACACCCGCAAAGTCGAAAACCCGGATGGGCGACTTTGGCAAAAAAGGGTATCCCGGTGAACTGAAAACCCGCAAAGGGCGGTTCACGCAAAAGTTAGGGATTTGAAAAAGCAAATGACTGCGTTCCGCGTGTGGACTTTCATTGTTTAGTGGTTTGGAAGACCTGAGGGCCGTTTATCTGAATCAATCTCTTTTGAAGCTGAAGCCTCGGAGAAGTATCGAAGTCGAGTGGGTCATAGAGGGATCAACTCATGGTGTTCGTCTACGCCTCGTTGCCGACATTTGTATATACTGATGTATATTTATGTTTTATTTTTGCGCAGCTTCCTCATTCCAGGAGCTTGCATCTGTTGTAAAACATTTTTACCCATTCAGGGGTTCGTTATCAATAAAATGTATACTATTCAGCAATTCTGTTTGTCTGTTTAGCATTTATCTGTTTTGTTTGCGAAAGAGAACGCCGATGTTTTTGACAAAATGCGCATACATAAACTTACTGGCCTAGGCCACTGATTGTTGAAACAATGAATTACTTAAACATGGTCACAGGATGATAACCTTGATAGGCCCCTTTTAGAAGGGCATCTTGTCTGTTTGTTTGTGTTGTTACAGGTGTATCATGTACCAAGTAGTACGCCGTATGCGTCCCCAAGCAGGATGATTCCTTCTTCTCCATCAAAGTTCAGCAGCCTCTCCCCGCAGAGTCCGAACGTGAGATCGTAAGGCATTGATGTGTCTCCCCAGGCAGAGAAAATTCTCCCCCCAACCAGATGTATCCTGAAGGATCACCATCTCCCCAGCTGAGTCATACACTGAAGTGTGCAGCAATTGGAAGTTCCAGACTGAAGTCTCCAGCGGAATTGAGATTCCCTGCAGAGTCGTACTCTCCCCCAAAGCAGGATGCGTTCTTCTTCTCCAGCCGAGTTTGCAGACCCCCAAGAGAGCCGAGTCCTTGGGAGCAGTTGGGACCATGATTGGTTTTCCCCCAGTAGAGTGTTGAATAGCTGATGCTGTATTTCCCCGCCGGAGTCGTTATCTCCAGGAGGGCTAGCCGTGAAGGTCGTGCAATTTATTTCCGCGATTGACATCGCTTTCCTCAGCAGGCCCAGGTTCTTGTAGAGCTTCGTTCCCCTACAGCAGTCAACTGAAGTTTGCTTCCCCATGCGGAGTCCAATTGAGATTGGTGTAGTTCTTTCTCCTCGGTAGGATGATTCCCCCCTCCACCAGAGTATTCTTTCTCCTTGACAGGAGGACTCTCCCTTCGGCATTTATTTTGCTGACGGGATCGCAGCATTTTGCATGATTGCATAGTATCTATCATAAATGCGTAGCATTTCCATCGTGTGGAGCATTGCGCCATTGTCAAAGCATATGCATATGAAACATGAGCTAGGTCGTTACCATTCTTATTTTGCAGGTGTTCCTCCGCAGGGTCGCTCGCTCAAGATGATTCTTGAATTCTCCCTAGTAAAGTCATTGCTCAAGATGATTCTAGAAATCCCCAGTGAAGTCGCCAGAGTTGGTCGCTCAAGTTGATGCTTAGAGTCCCCGGCAGAATGTTTGCTCAGGATGATTTCTGAAATCTCCAGCATAGTTATTGGGTGCAGGATGATTCCTGAAGTCCCCACGGAGTTATTTGTTCAAGATGATTCTTGATTTCCTCAGCAGAGATGACCCACCCAGATTGATTTCTGGATCCCCGAAGTAGAGTTGATAGTTCTCCAGAATCCCCAGTGGAGATGTGTCATCCCCCAGCAGGTTTCCGAACAGCGAAGTTGAAACTTCCCTTGAAGACTTGATGATCGAAGTCCGACCGTATTAACGAAGCAGTTCTCCCAGCTGATGCGGGGTTCCTGACGACAGAAGTTTGAGTATCCCCAATTGGTTCGTGATTGACCGAGAATTCTATTCCCGTCTTACTGATGAAGTCCGGCTGATGCCCGAAAGTTTTCTTTGAACGCCCGATGGCGTGGTTAACTTGATTGTTGAACTGATGAGTCCCGAGGAGTCCTGATGCCTGATGGCATGATAGACCATGTATTACCAGTTACCGTGTGACCAATTCTCCAGCTAGTTGCCGTGCAGCTAATATTTCAGTTTTTGAAGATTTGTTCCCATCTGAGTACTGTGTACTTGTGCAGTTGGCAAATTTTCGGGTTTGTCGGTATTCAACCGTCTCGCACCTTGATTGGTTGAGAGCCGTTCGCTTCTCACCCAGTCAGGTTCAAGCTGTTTGAATAGGGGCAGTTGTTGCACCCCAAAATTTGACCAACATTTCTTTACCTAGCTTATGTTTCATTTCATTCACATTAGCATTATCATTTGCATTTCATTGACATGTATGCAGGAGATCAAGAGGTATGAGTACCAATCAAGAGCTATACAAGACTATGAAGCTAGCCAAGAAGGTTATTCAAGTGTTCAAGGGTTGATATCCTTGTCAGAGAAGTTAGAAGATCCTTAGAGAGAGTGGTTGAAACCAAGAGTGTGTGCCTCCTAACTTGAGAGTTGTGGAAAGACCTCAGATGATTCTGAAGCCAAGAATGTGGACTTGAAGCCTTGAGAGAGCTTATGAGATGTCTTGAAAGCCATCATGAAGCCTAGATAGGTCATTGTACAAGACTAAGAAGACTCAGCCATGATTGGTGTAATTAGGGTTTGACTGGGTCAACCCTAGGTCAACTGATGATTTGAACAAGGTTGAGACCTAATTCAAAGGCCATGTGATCATGGATTGATGCATTGAGATGTTATGAGGATGATTCCAAGGCTAACTCATCATGATTGAAGAGTTTGAGAAGTTTCAAGCTAGGGTTTCTAAGGCTTGACAGTGTAAAATCCCCTAGTTTGACCCCTATCTTCAAGGCAGTTTAGCTCAAGATGTGATTGTCATCTCATCTTTCCCCCAACATGAATGTTTTAGAGCATGATCTTAGCTTTAATTTGAGTTCTAGAAGTCCTTGATAGGATTTGTAGAACTCAAGTTATGACTTTGACAAGTTACAGGTCATCTGAGGTATGTGAACTTGGGGGCTTGAAAGTTACCCAACTTGCATCAAACTTTTGCCCAAGAAGGATGATTCCTATGAACTTTTGGTCAACATGAATGTTGTTCCTTATCTTCTTAGCTTTCTAGAGAGTACTAGAGGTCCTTGATAGGATTTGTATAACTCAAGTTATGGCTTTGACAAGTCAAGGGTATTTTGGTCATTTGGAGATTACAGGTCATTTCAAGCATAAGGCCATAACTCCTATTTCCAAGCTTCAAATGGAAAAATCTTCAACATCAAACTTGTTCAAAATGATGTTTTAAGGATATTAAGGAGGTCATGAGATGTTGGAAAGGCTTGTAGCTCAAAGTTGCAAAAATGACCTAAAATAAGGGCATAAGTTAAATAAACCAAAGTTGGAAATTGAAATTTTCAACCTACACATCCAAACCATGGCATGTAATATATCATTTTGACTCTAGAAAACATTCTAAGAACATTGGTTTAGCCACATTTTTGAGTTGAGATTCAATTTATGGACTTGCTTTGCAAAGTGCTTACTTGCATATTAAGCAACACTTGCAAAACTCAAGATTAAGGCATGAGCAAGGCCCTTGGCAAGCTAATCTCTTCCAAAATGTCACTAGGGGAGAAATTGAAAGAGATTGAGATTGGTTTCAAGCTGCAACCAGAATTGGGCATAGCATGAGATGTGTTTGAAAATCTCATGACATGAGAAGTGGAAACTCTCATTAGAAGGATCTAGAGGGTTCTAGATCATTCAAACTTCATCTATATATTGAGTAGAGATGATCCATTTAAGGGCTTGGTGATGATTGAAGGAGAGAGCATAGTTTGAGATTGAAATTTCATAGCTTGCAAGTGCAATCGGTTTCACTAAATTCTCCATTTTCCTTCCATTTTCTTGATTGATACTTCTTCCATGGATGTCAAGGAGTGATTCCAGATCATTTTCAAGAAGAATTGGTGGCTAAATCGTGTATGAGCAAGTGATTTTCAGCACCTGCAACTCACCATCGGGTTTCAAGATTCAAGCATTTTCAACTAGTTCTTTTGCATACAGAAGCAAGAGGAAGGTTCACTGATCGTGTCTGCAAGATTGTAGAGCTTGAATTGGAGGTTTCGTGCATCTGTTCATCCAAGATTTTCAGGTTGGTAACTTTCTTCCTATAGCATGATTTAGGCAGAATTAGGTTGAATTAAGGTGTTAGATTTATTGTAGAATGGTGTAGGATGGATTTCAGATAGCTAATTTGACAATTAGTGACAAAATAGGGGAATCACCATTTTCGGTTGAGAATTAGATATGATGAATCTTGAGGTTTCAGAGGAAACTAAGGGTATGGTTGAGTTCGTGGCAAGATTTGGGATGAGTTTCATGTTTTGACCATTTGCAATAGAGGCTCCTAGAGAGAACTAGGGTTGAAGGGGATGACCGGAGCTCCACCGGTGGTGGCCGGAGCTGGGCGCGAAGCTCAGATGTTTGAAAGGTAGAAGACGACCTCAGGACCCTTGGATCTTGGTTTGACTTGGACTGGGAGCATGATCCAAGGGCCACGTTTTAAATTGAATTTGTGAAGGATCTGAATAATGAAACGCACCGTTTCATTATTTCAGTGTTTTGGGCTTAGTGAACTAGGCGCTATCCACACCCCCCTGATGGCCCAACCCAAAGTTTGAACTGAGTCTGATTGCTATCCACACCGTGCGCTTGTTTATTTTAATTTGATTTTCTTTTAATTTTCATTTTATTCATGGTTCTTGTAAAATTCATATAAAATTGAAAATTTATCCAATTAAACCCATTCTTTTTGCATTTTACTCATGATTGAGTCTAGTATTTTTTAGAGAAAAAAATATTTTCATGTCATGTATTTTCTGATTTAATGGGAATTTTGCATTTTAATTGATATTAAAATGATTATGTTTGATGCATATTTTTGGGGAATTTTGTGTGATCACTTGGTGATGATTTTGAGCCTAATTTTTTGTGTTTGATTAGGGTAGACATGTATAATCCCATAGAATTTCTCTCACATTTTTGTGATGAAAATAGGTGTGCTTTCTAGATTGATATTTAGGTGCCTCCTTTTAGGGTTTAGGTTTGATACCTTGTAATGTAGAATTTAGTTCTAGGTCTAATTTGATGATTTGATCTTTGAAATTAATGTGGTAGAGTGATGATTGACCTAGGTTCCCATAGTAAGTTTTGTAGGATTTTACAATTGGTCTTAGTATTTTAGTTAGGACTAACTTTAGTACTAGGTTTTAGGTGATCCTAATTTACTAATTCAACTAGTTTAACTTCCCTAGTCCCCTTAGATTAGGGTTTGTGCTTTGTTTGCCTTTGGTTGAGATTGAAGGCAAGTTGAAGACAAGGTGAGGATGCTTGAAGTTGCTTGAAGTTGCTTGGAGCTTTGGATTTGTTGGTGCCTGAAGGTGTCTGATGAAGGTTTAGGAGATAGGAACATAGGGAGAGCCTTATAGTTAGAATGATTTCTTTCACAAACATGGAAAGCATCTTGTGCTTCCATTCCTCCCAATGACCAAAAGTCCTTCCAAGATATTCACATCCCTCCTTTGGAGGGATGAGTGGCTTTATCTGGGAAGTAGAACTTTGAGGGAACCAGTCTCTCATAATGATGAGCCCTTACAGGCTTCCCTTGGTTGTCAGTAAGCTGTTTATCATTTCCCCTCATCCTGTTAAATCAATTATCTTCTGGTTTGAGTATCTTGAGAGATGTTGGACTTGAATTTGAAAATGAGGACTTCATTGAAGAGTGTGGAAGAGGATGATTCCTTGAGCATCGCCATTGTAGCTGAAGCTTGAAGAGCAAGAATAACAAGTTGATACTTGAAGATTCAATGAAGATTGAATGAAGAGCTGAGGCTTAGAGAGTTGAAGGATGAAGTTGACACTTCCATGGGATTGAAGACCACTTTGAGAAGATGAAGCTTGTAGGAGGAGAAGACCAAGTTGATACTGGTGAAGCAAAGAGAGCTGAAGCTTGAAGACTAAGTTGATACTTATGAGGAGGAGTCAATTGAGACTGAGTGAAGAGCTGAGGCTTGAGGAATAAAGGATAAGTTGATACTTACACTGATGCATTGAGAGCCTGAAGGAATCAAGTTGATACTTGTAGTTAGAAGCAAAGCTTGAGGGTGGAATTGACTGAAGAGCTGAAGCTTGAAGAAGAAGATTAAGTTGACACTTATGTTGATGGGTTGAAACCTGGAGAAGCAAGTTGATACTTGACATGAAGGGTGATTAAAGTCTGAAGATTGGGTTGTTGTTAGAAGAGCTAAAGCTTGGAATTGAAAGAGAGGGGTTGATCTGTTTCTTTCTTGTCTGTTTTCTTTTCTGTATTGCTGATGTGCCTTGTTTGACTTTCTTGATTCATTAGAATAAGTTCATATCTAGACTGACTTTAATCTAGGAGCATGATTGCACTAGAGGTTGAGTTGCTCCCTCTGCCTGTATTGTTACTGTATGGCTTTGCTTGCGGGTATTCGGTAGAGCCCAGCTCCATTGCCCATGTGGTTATGTTTTGCTTGATAGCACTTTATTTTATTTCCTCTGTATGATTACAGTTATTCATATCTGGCTTGAGGTTGAGATGAGCTTGTGGAGGCTGCTGCCCCACACACATTTCCTCCCTCACTTGCATTGCATGCATTTTACAGTCGTTTACTGTATATTTGTTTACTGTTTAAGCTGATGCTTTATCTGGTTCTGTTTATCATTGACATGATCCCCTAGGACTCTCATTCCCTTTGATAAGGAAGTGATGATAGAACTTTAGGTTGAAACCTATGCATGATAACTTCTAGGAGTTCCCTGTTTCAAACTTCAACCATAGGATGAATCCTTGGCATGACAACAGTTGGACTTGATAGTCTCCCCGTAGTTGAGCCTGTTCTCTTCTCATCTCAAAACATCTTAAGATACAGTAATCATGAATGATTTCTTTCGTACGTTACGAGCCTTAAGCTATCTGAGAAAGGATTGTTGGAGAGCTTCTTTCCAACAGTCTGGATGTTTAGTATGGCACCCTTTGGGTGACATGCGACGCATTCACTCTCAGGTCATAGTCTTTAGTGCGATTGAAATTGCAAACAACAATAAAAAGCACTTCTTCCGTAAAAGACAGAAAACAGACTTCAAACCTTTTTGCCCCGTGGGCCCATAATTCAAAGGAAAGCTTTTCTGAAGAAAAGAGTGTCGTTAAACTTTAGCGCCAACGCAAACAGGCTTCGTCCCTAACTGCTGGAACTGTTGTTTAACCCTACTCGATAAAACAGATGAATCTGAATCCCCGTAATCCGTAGTATCCCGAACTACGTAAGCTCTGATCTCTCATATCTGTTGAGAGTACATAGGCACAATACTGATGTATTGGCGAGCCACCTTCCCCGTAACCCGTAGTAGGTCAAACTACGTTGACTCTGATTTCTCATTCTCTGATGAGAATACGTAGGCATAAAGCGCGACGCTTTGCCGAGTCATTTTCTTTTCTGTTTTAAGCCAGCCTTGATAGGTAGATAGATAAAACCAACTCGTCCAGTAAACACAACAAGCGTGGATCCCGTCGAGTACGACGGACGTGAGGGGTGTTAATACCTTCCCCTTGCGTAACCGACTCCCGAACCCAGACAATGGTTGCGATGACCTTGTCTTATACCTTTTCGTCAGGTTTTTCCGATCGTTTCCTTTCCCGTTCTAAGGGATAAATAACGAAAGGTGGCGACTCTTCTGTTTTGTCGGCACGTTATTTTCACGGAAGCAACATTTGGGACGAACCCTTTTGTTGAACACTCTGATCATCCTTTGTTGATAGATTTGACTGTGACACATGGTTGTCATTCTTTTCTCATCGATGAGGTTCAATGAGTCGAATATTTCTTTTATCCATTCGTCTTCATCAAGCTTTGCTTCCGTCAAGATCTTTAAGGAAGGTATTTTGACTTCAATGGGTAGCACATCTTCTATCCCATACACTAAGGAAAAGGGAGTTGCCCCTGTCGAAGTGCGCACTGATGTTCGGTATCCGTGCAAAGCAAATGGTAATATCTCGTGCCAATCTTTGTAAGTTATAACCATCTTCTGTATTATCTTTTTGATGTTTTTGTTTGCAGCTTCAACTGCACCATTCATCTTAGGTCTGTAAGGAGACGAGTTGTGATGTTTGATCTTGAAATTGTCACAAAGTTCCTTCATCATTTTGTTGTTCAGATTCGACCCATTGTCAGTGATGATCTGATTAGGGATACCATATCGGCAGATGATCTCCTTTTTGATGAAGCGAGCAACCACTTGCTTTGTCACGTTCGCATAGACGTTGCTTCCACCCATTTGGTGAAGTAATCAATCGCAACCAGGATGAAACGATGACTGTTGGAAGCTTTTGGCTTTATTGCTCCAATCATATTGATGCCCCACATTGCAAAAGGCCATGGTGATGTCATCACATTGAGAGGATGTGGAGGGACATGCACTTTATCAGCATAGACTTGACATTTATGACACTTTCGAGTGAAGAGTATGCAGTCCGTCTCCAAAGTTAACCAGAAGTAGCCTGCTCTTAAGATCTTCTTAGCCATGGCGTAACCGTTGGCATGGGTGCCGAAGGTTCCTTCGTGTACTTCAGTCATTATGAGATTCACCTTGTTTTCATCAACATATCAGAGTAAAACCATGTCATGATTTCTTTTGTACAAGGTACCATTGCTGATGAAGAATTTAGATGACAATCTTCGTATTGCTCTTTTGTCAATTGTGGACGCGCCAACGGGATACTCTTGATTTTGAAGAAAATTCTTGATATCGTGAAACCACTGCTTTTCATCAAATTCTTCATCTATCGTCATGACGTATGCGGGTACTGTCCTTCTTTCGATGCGGATCAGAGGTTCCTCGTTGACAAACTGGACCTTCCACATTGATGCCATCATGGCTAGTGCATC
This sequence comes from Lathyrus sativus, assembly GCA_963859935.3. Taxonomy (NCBI): domain Eukaryota; kingdom Viridiplantae; phylum Streptophyta; class Magnoliopsida; order Fabales; family Fabaceae; genus Lathyrus; species Lathyrus sativus. The sequence goes on along the minus strand of OZ012736.1, from coordinate 407,524,080 downwards.
GGCAATGTGATTTTCTGCTCTTGGTACATGCTTGAAGGTAATTTCATCAAAATATTCTGCCATCTCCAAGATATGAGTCTTGTAAGGGATCAACTTTTCATCCCTGGTTTCACATTCTCCTTTGAGTTGGTAGATCACTAAAGCAGAATCACCAATTACTTCCAAGATTTTGATGCGAAGATCGATGGCAGCTTCCAACCCTAAGATGCAGGCTTCATACTCGGCTATGTTGTTTGTACATGAGAAACAAAGTCAGGCTATAATGGCAGTGTACCCTCCAGTTGGATTTTTTAGAACAGCTCCGACACTGTGTCCATTTTTGTTCGACGCTCCATCAAACATCATTTCCCAGCGGGATCCAGGCTCGAGACCCTCTTCCGGACCAGGCTCTAGTTTCATGTGTTGAATATACATCACATCTTCATCAGGAAAATCAAATTTGAGTGGTTGATAATCCTCCATAGGATGCACTGCGAGGTGTTCTGACAAGACACTTCCTTTGATAGATTTCTGAGCAACATATTGAATATTTTACTCTGACAAGAGCATATGACATCGGGCTAATCTTCCTATTTGAGCTGGCTTTTCAAAGATGTACTTGATGGGGTCCATCTTAGAAATCAGCATTGTAGTGTGACAAATCATGTACTGTCTCAGGCGCTTGGAGGCCCATGCTAAGGCACAACAGGCTTTTTCCAGGGGAGAGTAACGACTCTCGCAATCAGTGAACTTCTTGCTCAGATAGTAGATTGCGTGTTCTTTCTTTCCTGACTCATCAGTCTGACCTAAGACACAACCCATTGAATCTTCTAGTACTGTCATATACATGAACAGAGGTCTTTTGGGTACAGGAGGAATCAGCACCGGAGGTTCTTGTAAGTACTGTTTGATTTTCTCAAATGCGGCCTGGCAGTTTTCATTCCATACTACGGTCTGATCTTTTCGTAACAACTTGAAGATCGGCGTGCAAGTAGGAGTCAGATTGGAGATGAATCTGGAAATGTAATTCAGATGTCCGTGGAAGCCTTTGACTTGTTTCTCAGTTTTGGGAGCAGGCATCTCCTGAATTGCTTTAACTTTGTCGGGATCTACTTCGATTCCTCGTTGACTAACGATGAAACCAAGTAACTTTCCTGAGCGAACTCTGAAGGTGCATTTTGCTGGATTTAACCTTAGTTGATAATTTCGGATTCTCTCGAATAACTTCAACAGATGATCCAAGTGGTCTTCTTCACTTTTGGATTTTGCGATCATATCATCCATGTATACTTCGATTTCTTTGTGCATCATATCATGAAAGAGTGTGACCATAGCTCTTTGATACGTTGCCACTGCGTTCTTCAAACCAAAAGGCATGACCTTATAACAAGAGGTGCCCCAGGGTGTAATGAAGGTTGTTTTCTCCATGTAATCTGGATCCATCTTTATCTGATTATAACCAGAAAATACGTCCATGAATGAGAATACTGCGAAGCTCGCTGTGTTATCCACCAGAGTGTCAATGTGTGGTAAAGGGAAGTCGTCCTTTGGACTTGCTTTGTTTAAATCCCTGTAATCGAGGCACATCCTGACCTTGCCATCCTTCTTCGGGACTGGTACAATGTTTACCACCCATTCTAGATACTTGGATACTGCTAAAAAGCCAGCGTCAATTTGCTTTTTGACCTCATCTCAGATTTTAAGAGCCATGTCTGGTCTTGACCTGCGAAGCTTTTGTTTGACCGGAGGACACTCTGGCTTCAAGGGGAGCTTGTGCATAACAATGTCAGTATCCAACCCTGGCATATCTTGGTAAGACCAAGCAAATATGTCGACATAATCTCTGAGGATTGCTATCAGCTTGTCTTTGATCTCAGGCTTCAATGATGCCCCAATCTTGACTTCTCTTTTTTCTTCTTCTGACCCCAAGTTGATGACTTCAGTCTGCTCTTTGTGGGGATGGAGCTAAACATCTTCGTATTCAGCCATTCTCTTCAACTCTTCTGGGACTTCTAACTCTTCATCATTCTCTTCTTCAGCTTGAAAAACAGATGAACCGCTAGTAGAAGGAGCCAAAGGATCATAGGATTCTGTGGTTGATGGAGGTATTCTGCATGTTTTATTTTGGAACAATTAGGCACACACACACAGACATGCAGATGAAGGGTTGTTTTTATTATTTTTTTTTTCAAAAAGATTGCCATTTTGCTTTTAACAAAAAGAGTGAAAATGATGCGCAAAACAATAAGCAAGAGTTTTAACAAAAACACTTTTTCATTAATGATTTTCAAATTTGCAAAGTAGCCCAATACAAAATAATTCGCAACCCTTGGGCAAGACCAGGAATTTTTTAAAGAAAAACACAAAGCTAACAAGAAGAGTGAATTACTCTAAAGGTAAAAAGATGGGAACTTCCACAGCCTCCCAGTTGCGCAACGTTGCTCCTCCCCTAGTTATTAGATGATCCATATTACTATCTTCATCTTCAGCAATAATGGCGTTGACTTGCATGCCGCCACTGGTGAATATCTCATTCAAAGACTTCTTCTTCATGGTGATTTCTTCTGGCTCGCCTTCTAAAGTTGGTTTGTAACCCAACCCTTGTCGATCATTTTTGGCTCGAGCGTTGACTTCGATGACCTCTCCCCATCCCAATGGGACTCCAGCTCTCAGTGTCGCCTTAATACTTTGAGCAGAGGTAAATGATGGCCCACGGGTTATGTTCGATTCATTAACTAGAACAGCGTGAGCTATTTCTAGTGCTTGGAAGGCCGTCTCAAGGGAATCTTCATCAGCCTCAATATACTGGAATGATGACAAGTTGCTCACCATTAAGTCTTCTTCTCCATGAACGATGACCAACTGGTCATCCACAACAAACTTCATTTTTTGGTGGAGAGTAGAAGTGACAGCGCCAGCTGTGTGAATCCATGGTCTTCCCAGTAGACAACTGTAGACCGGATTAATGTCCATCACCTGGAAGGTGACCTCGAAGATTTGTGGTCCAATTAGGATAGGAAGATCAACTTCTCCTATCACGGCTCTCCTTGATCCGTCAAATGCTTTGACTATGAGAGAAGTTGGCCTCATGGTAGCACCTTGATACGCCAGCTTGGCCAATGTCCTTTTAGGCATTACGTTGAGTGTTGATCCTGTGTCAACGAGAACTCGGGACATCGTATCCTCTTCACATTTGACCGACACATGTAGAGCACGATTGTGCTTATGCTTCTCAGCTGTCAGATCGTTATCGTCAAAGCTCAAGGTGTTACAGGCAGTGATATTTGCTACAATGGAGTCAAACTGCCCCACTGTAATATCTTTAGTAACGTGGGCTTGCGTCAGGATTTTGAGCAACGCCTGGCGGTGTGCCGGAGAGCTTAAAAGCAAAGCCATGACCGAGATCTTAGAGGGTGTTTGATTTAGTTGGTCCACCACCCTATAATCACTTCGTCTAATGATTCTCAAAAATTCTTCTTCATCGTTCTTGAGACTTTCTTTTCATTTAACTAAAGGTTCTTTAGTGGCGACTGCCTATGGAACAGGCTTCTGGGGAACAGAAGCTTTTTGAACAAAAACTGCTGGTGGAGGAGCCACATTATATGTTCGAGGTTGGTAGATGCGACCACTCCGGGTCATTTTGCTTCCACCGGCAATGTTAGCCACACTTGTTGGTTTCTTTTCTTTGAAAATACCCTCGCACCATGAATAGTCTTGTTTTGGTGTCACAGCTCTTGGGTGAGGCTTGGATCCTCCCCTCGGTTCAAACCTGGTATGTCCCCTCCCGAATTTCGGGGGTGCATCATCGCAGAATACTGGTCGGACGTTCTTGTTGTTGTTGTTGTTGTTATCATTCCTGAATACAACTCTTTTGTTGGGCTTTTCTGGCATGTTGAACACAATTTCGATGACTGCCACATCTTCTTCCTTTTTCCGGTGAGCGATTTCTATCATTCCCTGTTCAATCATTGCCTGGATGTCTTTTTTCACAGCGTCACAACCCTCAGGATTCAACATGCATTCTTTGCAATCTTTGTGAGATGTCTTGAGTGACCATGCCTGAGCAAGGCATTTGTGTAGGTCTGCTAATGGCACTTTGATCTCACCAACAGTGGTAACTTTCTTGTCTTCTGACCCCTCCCCTTCTTTAGTAATGGTGTTGACTCCACCATGATTTGGCAGAGGGTTGCTCTTTACATTGGGATGGTTATCTTCGAAGGATAGAATTCTTTTTTCAATTAATTCACGAACTAGATGCTAAGCAGTCTTCGAGATCGTGGCCTGGAGCATTCTCATGAAATAGGCAGCGAGCATTTGCATTGTAATAGAATGGGAGTGGATTAGGTAGAGCACCTAACTTTCTTGTTTTGACCAGCCCTCTTTCTATTAACATGGGAAACAAATCGGTGTAGCTCATCGGAATAGGCTATATTTTTGGCCTATTTGCTTGATAATTTGCCCTCAGAGCCCTGTTCTGCGGCTGTTGACCTTGCGGCTACTGGTATTGTTGTTGATTATTGGAGTGATATTGATGTTGGTTGCCAGGATGATGATGGTGCTGATTGTTGGATGCCCCAGGATGGGGACCATGTTGTGATGAAGGTTGAAAAACTGGAGTCACCGCTGCCACATATGATGGATGGTACTGTTGGCGATGGCTTCTGGAGTTTTGTGCTTTCTTCCCATACGTGATCGCACTCACCTCTCCCTCTTTCTTTTTGTGGAAATTGTTGACTGGCTTCTTTGTTGTGCTGGCTCTTGATGTAATATTTGGAGTGGTCACTTTTCCACTCTTTAAACCTGCTTCCACATTGACCCCCACTGCCACAATATCAGAGAAAATTGTTGTAACACTGCTGATCAATCGTTCATAGAATTCCGGTCAAACTGTATCTACAAACCAGTCTGCCAACTCCTTTTCAACAAGGGGAGGTTCTACTTGTGCTGCAGTTCCGCGCCATCTTTGCGCATACTCCTTAAAGGTTTCAGTATTTTTCTGCGTCATGCTGAGAAGCTGACGACGGTCGGGAGCTAGGTCCATGTTGTACTTGTACTGTTGAATAAAAGCATCTGAAAGGTCTTGGAAACTGTGGATCTTCGCTTGATCTAAACTGAGATACCACTTAGCCGAAGCTCCTTTAAGACTATCTTGGAAACAGTGTACTAACAGTTTGTCATTTTCAATATGCGGAGCCATCCGCCTACAGTACATGATTAGGTGCACTTTAGGACAAGTGGTCCCCTCATATTTGTCGAAGACCGGAATTTTAAATTTTTGAGGAAATGCCAATCCAGATACCAGACATAGGTCCTTGGCATCAGATCCAAAGACATGGATTCCTTCAATGGCCCTCATCCTCTTGGCCATGATGTCCATCTCCACTCTTAATTTTTCGTGTTTTTCGTCCTCGGCTTCAGAACCGTCGGGTATATCAAAGATTGCCTGTTGATTGGCAAAAACTGGTCGCACTGTGGTAGGTCCACCCGCCTGGTTGAAAATAGGAATTCTGATTGTTGAGTCGAACAGGGGATTGAGACTCGAAGACTGCATATTGTTGAATGGTGGAACAAAATCCTGGGACATGCCGTAGGGAAACTCTGTTGAAGTAACAGGAGCTACTGTGACATTGGCCGTTGTTGTGGCAACTTCGAAAATTACTATAGGTTGCGTGTCCATTTTTGCTTTGATTATGTTGATGACTTCCATGATCTGGCTGACGTCCCCTTTGATCCCTTCGATGTCGTTATCCATTTGATCGAACCTCTAGTCATTATCTGCCATTTTATTTTGAGCTTGGGACTGTGTGTTGTATCTGTGAGTACTCAGCGTGACTCCTTCGCTCTTTTCTCTTTGAACAAGAACAAAGGATGAGCTGCGGAACCCATATGCAAGACCGATGCGGGATAAAATGTGAATGTAAATGCAAATGCGGATGCATAAACCATTCAAGGAAAAACAATTTTTTTGTTTACAAACAAAAAGTTAGAACAACATGTAACGACATGCTTAAAAAGCATTTTTCATTTGATAGCTGGAAATCTATTACAATAGGGTGTCCCTTGCTAAAAAGCAAGACCTTTCTTCACAAGAAAATGAAAGTAAATGCAACAAATAGGATTTCAATCCTTTTAGGGAAAGCAGGGAAATGGTGAAACAAAGATCATTCTAACAAGATGATCCTTCTCCTTCTTGGACTTTGACATGAACTTGGTCCTGGCGGATAATCTCCCACAGGTCTTCGTTCTCTCTTTGCGCTTTGATCAAAGTGTATTTTAGCTCTTCCCTAGTTGTGGGGACCTTAGGCTCCATGGTTATCTCATAATCATGAGTGTAGAACATGGTCAAGGCAATTTCTTTTGACCATAGCAGGTACCCCCTGGTAGTTAAACAACTTGCATTCTCCATTGGAGTTAGGCCCAAGAGGTGTGGATCTCTTTGAGCGTACTGAGCATTAGCTTCTAGTTCTTGGTTGTGACCAGTTTCGCAGAAGCAAGGCCTCAACAGTTCTGGTTCGGGCTCTGGTCCGGTAGGATACCCATGTTGACGCCGGGCAAGGATAGGGTTGTAGGTGATAACCCCTTCTGTCCCAACGAGAGGCACATTGGGGAAATCTCTGTAACTAGGAATCATGACTTGGTCACCGAGGTTGGTGTCATACCATGTGATGTCATGGTGCCTGAGGGTGACGAGTTTGGAAACCCATGCGCTTTTGGTAGGAAGCCTCCAAAGGATATGAGTCCTTGGCAGATGAGAAGTAAACCATCAGTCGAGTAGTGCAAGACAACATGAGAATTGCCCGCGATCATACAAGATGAAGCGGTGAATGACTACATAAGTATCAGCCAGTATCGCGTTGATCGTATTTTTGATGATGAAAAGGCGGATCGCCTCTTCACTGATGAAGTCGTAACTGCTTGGAAAAAGATACAACCCATATATTCGAAACGCCAGAATCGCTTCAAAAATGCCCAGGTTTCTGCTTTCATAATGATATTCAGCCATCTCCATTAGAGGCCTGGCATCCATTCCATACCACCCTCCTTTCGCTCTCATCGGTGGTAGGTCCTCCAGCTTGATATGTAAGGCTTTAGCCAAGTCCCTCTTCTTTGGTTTCCCATAAGGAAGCGTAAAAGTCCATGGAATCTTTAAATAATCAGTATACTCTTTGATGGTTGGGAGTAGCTGAAAGTCTGGAAATACGAAGAAGTGGTAGGTTGTAGAGTAAAACTCAACCAAGGCTTGCAACATGGGCTCGTTGATCGGAGCACTTATCAGTGGTAATAGGTCTCCATATTTGACTATGAAAGCAGCGGGATTTCAGACAAGTCTAGCTAACATCCTTAGATGGCCCAATCTCAGATCCGGAACCGGAAGCATGTCTCTTCTTACCATGTTGTTGTCTGCAAAAAAGAAAAATTTGAATTTCCTTGAATGGTTAGAATAAATGCAAATGGTGTCATGGAACTCATACATTTACGAACATCATAAGTCGCCATTTCATTGATTAACAAAATGGATTACAAAATATTGTTTCCCCTTACAAGAGTTTTAAACATAAACAACAACTAAATGAATCCTATCAAGGTTCCCCAAGCAGCCTTAAATTGAGCTTCTCGATCTTTCTTTCCATCTGAGTCTTCTCAAAGATGAGTCTGTCCATAATTATCTTCCACAGATTAGACTGAGGCTCGTAGGGTTCTTCTAGTGCCTTCCTCTTCTTAGAAGAGAGGATTTCTTCGTCTTTCAACTGGAGTTGTTTCTGGAGCTTCGTATTTTCTTCGACGACTATTTGATACTTGTGCTTCCAAGCTTCTTCAGTTTGATGTGCTTTGACCAAAGCAATCTTCAACTTTTCTTCTTCAGACATGAAGACCAAAGGGCGTTCTTCCTTCAAAGTCATAGGTTCTTGCTTAGGATAAGGAATCCTTAGCGTGATGGCTCTCTTTCGAACCCATTGAAGGTAAGGTTCCAAAGAGACACAGTTGAGTCTTCCAAGATCCTTCTTCCCTTTCTTGTGTAGATGCTTCCAAGCCTCTAGAATCTTTCCTTTTAGTCCTTTACTATCTTCCTCTTCTTTGAAGAAAATGTTTTCCACTTGAACACTATTGGGTTTGTCTTTTAACGGGTATCCCATTTGTCAGCGGACAAGTATTGGATTATAACTGATTCCTCCATTAGCACTGAGAAGAGGTACATTGCCAAAATCCCCACAATTGTCAATAGTCATTGTCCCATCATAGTCACGACTATACCAATCAATATCGGAGTGGGTAAGAGCCATGATCTTTTGCGACCACCATCCTTTCTTTGGATCCCAAAAAGCATTAGCTTTGGGCAAGTGTGAAGTGAACCATTTGTATAACAAAGGAGCGCAACAAGTGATCATCCCTCCATTGTGAAAGTTCCTCAGATGAACAGAATGGTATGTGTCTGCTAACAAGGTAGGCACAAGATTCTTCTTCAAGAAAATTTTAATGGCATTGAGGTCCACAAAATTCTCAAAGCTAGGGAATAAGAAGATGCCATAGATGAGTAAGGCAAGGATAGCCTCGAATGCATCCATGCTTAAATGATCCGCATAATACTGAGCCTTCTCAACCAAGAACTCTGCTTTTAACCCAAAACTCCTCCTTTTGTAATCAAATTCTTTTTAATATCAACCACTCCTAAACGTGTAGCTTTGAAGATATCTTGCTCTTTAGGGTCCTTCTCCACAATTGGAAAAGGAGAATATTCAAGAATGGGCAATCCAACCAACTGAGAATACTCTTCTAGTGTGGGCACTAGCTGATAATCGGGGAATGTGAAACAGTGGTAGAGCGGATCATAAAACTGGAGAAGAGTAGAAAGGAGTCCACTATCCATCTTTATCTTCAAGAGTAGCAACAACTTCCCATACCGGCTTTGAAATCCCTCTGGATCTATCACTAAGGTGCTCAACCTTTTCAAGTCATCTAGGTTAAAACCCTTGTAAGTGTACTTCAAAGTTTTCTTTCTTTCACTGTTCATGACGACCTCTGATGTTTACAAACAACAAATTATGAGTTCCATGAAACCATATGATGATATGATGATATGATGATCATGAATGCAAGATGAACAAACACAAGCAAATGCATATGCACACAACACAAGCTTAGGTTCAAGGACAAGCATGAGTCCAAGGGTCTACCCATCCTCAAAGATTGTACTATGGATTGATTGTACCTGCCGAACGGGTTCTACAAAGTTCCCAGAGTCATCAACCCATCTTTCGGATATTATCAATTTCCCAAATCACTTGGTAATCGATAATATTCTCAAGAGAATCTCGTCTGAGTGTAGTATCGCGTATCAACTATTTCGGAAATACTTCCTTATAGCCATCGCACTACGTCCTAATAAGGCCAAAGTGGGGTAAAGTGTATTCTAAAAGTCCACAGTGTCATGGGCTCCTTCATTGAAAGTAGCATTGTTTTCACGAATACTCGATCAACAATACTAAAACTTTCAAGAGGGCCTACACTGAGCGGTGGTTTCTCAAGTTAGCTTGGTCGGGAATCAACTCCCTATAAGCCTTCTTGAATATACCACCATCCTATCATAATTTCACTCAAGTCCGGGTATAGGACCGTCTCACCACTCAAAGCACCCAATACCCAACAATCAAACAAATATATTGACAAATACACATGTTAAGCAAATATTTACAAATATAGCATGCAATTAAACAAAATAGGCTAAACCCTCAAGTAAAGTTCTTCCCCAGTGAAGTCGCCATTTTTGTTGCAGTGAGAATCGTGATACCAAGCTATTGATTAACTTGAATCTTTAATTCTTAAATTACAACCGGACTTTAATTTATCCAAAGGAAAGGTCTAAAGAAAGAAAAACCTTTTTCATGATGTAACAACAACGCTAAGAGATTCGGGGATCGGGGGTTGGTTATGCCTATGGTAGGTATTTCACATCCTAAACATTTGTAGTACCCTACAGGAACCTTTTGTTTGTTTGCATACTAAGTTTGGTAAATATTTGCTAAGGTTTTGGATTGGGTAAAGGGTGAAGGTTAAAACCTAAAGATAGTTTCTAAGTTTGCTCGCAAAGACATTGCGTCCTCTGCCTACGTATCCTAACTAGGATAGAATCAGAGCAATCGTAGTTCACCTCACTAGGGTTAAAGAACACTTGATTATGATCAAGGTCCAAAGGAGAACAAACATAACAATATTTGTATTAGAGTTTCACAAAACTCTCTAAATCTATGTTATAAAACTCAAGAGGGAAGTAAGTAATCACTACCATGATCCTTACATAGAGTTAACCAAACTCTCTCATAAAGTTCTAGTTGAAGAAGCACTCCTAGTGTAGGTAGGTTTTCTAGACCTTAAAGCAAAGTCTAAGGCTTACATGTTCTAACTTAACTAAGATAGGGTTAGGATGACTTCACAAAGTCAACGGAGGGATAAATGAGCTATTCAATGACACAAGGGTCAAGGGAGAGACTTTTCCTTTGGAAGGAGAAGGTGAGACAACTTGGATGAGAACTAAAAAGTTCCATCACTTGGGGAAGAAGTACTTAACAAAGCAATAAACAATTGAGCAAGATGAAATAAGATTAATACAAGTAAGCATGCATATTACAATAAGCAGATACTTCAAATAATACCAATGGTTACAACCGATAATCAATCATCTTAACAAAGATTGGAGCATATCTTAACAAAGATTGAAGACATGTCTTAACAAAGATTGAAACATGATGAAGGTAACAACCATATAAACCAATCACAACTTGAAGGTAAACAAGTCATAGGTTCAAAGCATAGCAAATGTAACAACAATACGCACAGATGATAGTTGAACACAGGTAAATCAGTTTAACCTCATAATTTAGGAGGAAAATAAGACAAGATTATGGTGACAACCAAAGGGGAGTACCCTAGCATGTTAACTAACAAGGGAAGTAAAGATCTCACGAGAAATTCAAGCATGCCCAAAGGAATTCAACTGTAGGTATGATAACGATCACCATAAGGGGACAAATTTCCACATGGGCAAAATGCATCATAATTCATAACAACAAGTAATATTCCCACATCATGTAAAAATAGACATTATAAAAAACACAATGCAAAAAGAATGGATCATAAAGGGTGAAAAATGAGAGAGTTGTGATTTTTGAAAGATTTATGAATTAAATGTACAAAACAATATTTAACAAGTAAAATCAAAAAGAAAATGCAAGGGGTGGGAGTTGAGCCCACGCCCTCCAGCCCAATACGCGCGTGCAAGGAAAAGACAAAAAAACAAAAGGGTTGATCCTCCTCAGGGATCGAACCCAGGTCTAGGCTTTGCAAGGCGTGAAATGAATAAGTTGCTTACCATTGGGGTGGCTATACATCCGTTGATATAGCCACCCCCATAAATATATATGGCGTGGACTTATGAATTTATGGGCACAATGAAGCAAGAACAAGGCAATTTTCACAAATGTGTTTTGATATCAAACTCAACCAATTCTTAACCAAATTAAACAAACCTTAGATCAATCTTGGGTGTTTTTAAACAAGGAAAAAGATGGTCCAGGTAGAATTTTGAAAAGAGGCTTTGAAATGAAAACATGATGGTAGTTGCAATTTTGGATGAAATGCATTTACAAAGCATATGAACAAACCAATCATGCTATGGTCAGGAAAAGGGCTCAAACACAATTCAAATATCATATGCAACAAGTTCATGCATTCAAACAAACTACTTATGAGTTAAAATTCCAACTGTCATGTGAAAATGAGATGAAAACCAAGACACTTGCAAGTGAGATAGTGAGATTATGAGACAGGCCAAAATAAAGTGAATGAATCACACAAACATCCTCAAAATAACATATAGAGTGTGTCTAAACCTTAAGAAAGCTCACAAACAACATGGATTTAAAAAGCATATGACAGCTGCAAATTTAGTGACTGAAATGCAATTTCAAAGCTACAGCTCCATTCACTCATGTTTACAACAATTTGAAAGTCCTCACACACTCCAAATACAACATATATGAAGTTTCAAAACAGATGAAGCTCAAATTCCAACTTGAATACAAAGTGAATTGTGGTTTTGAAATTTATGACATAAGTTGCAAAAAACAAGTTTCAAAACAGTCTGAACAGATACACATCAAACAATCACTATGATTTGAACAACATGAATTAAATACCAATAGACTCCTTAATCAAACTCACAACTGGTCTAGACAGCAGTACCACACCAAAATCAAACCAAACTTGCCACTTGAATTAAAGCTAACAAAACTACAACTGATCCTAAACAGGCCATTCACACAAATGCAACTTAGCATGATAATGCCTACATCAATCACTTAAATATCAACTCCAATGCAAGTTTACAAACCCTGAGCAGTATGCAACATAAGGAGCACAAGTGTCCCTTTTTTCAAAACAGGTTGACAGCTTATGGATACAAACATAGTTCAAGTGCAAGAAAAAGATCTCTCATTGACAAACAACACATACACACATCACAAATATAGAGAAGAATGAGTTATCACTCTGAGATTAAGCATACTGCAAGCATACAAGATTTTGGTATGTGGTCATGACAGTTTTGGCTCTAAATGCAATTAAGTGGTGAAATGCAAATATAGGTAATCACAGACCAAAACAAGCATCCATACACATTAGAATCAAACATGCGAGTGAGTTACAACTCTACAATCATGTATATGCAAATAGAAATGCAACTTGGGTATGTTGTGGCAGATTTAGCATAAAAATGCAATTGTGAAGTGAATTATGAAAACAAGCCAGGACAGCACAAGTAAACAATGTGCGCACACCAAAAATGTCTTCATGAAAGTGTTTTAGGTTCAAGTAAGAGCATGTATCAAGTAGAATGAAAATTGGTGTATTGGCGCAAAAGTTGAAAAATCTGCCTAGGCAAGACATGAGGCAGCAGGTGATTTCTTTAAAGTAGTGAGTTTTTTTTGAAGAAATTTATGCTATGCACATGTTACACATATGATAAAAGATGATACCAAATTCAGAAAGTGGTTGAAAACCTAATCAAACAGAAAAAGGCACTTTGAAGCTCAGGGCATACAAACACAACATTTGAAATATGCAGCCAGCCATAACCATGACATTTGGAGAATTTGGGATCATGCACAAGTTTTAAATGGATAGGCTAATGGTTCAATGCAAGTTTACATGTGGAAAATGCTTGAAACAAAAAATGATATATTTTGTCTCACGATATTTTGAAGAAAGATGCAAGAGAGGCATGGTAAGGCAGCTTGAACATTTAGACAGATTTTGAACATAACAGCATCATACACATTCTTGAAATAGGTAACTAAATGAGTTCACAACTTCAAGTTGAGCCAAAAAACTCATTAAATCAAAAATGACATGTTGAACCAAATTGGACAGCAAAATCAAACATGTCTCACAAGACAGACCTAATGACTAAGCTTCATACTTCTTACATCTTCACCAACACAAGCATTATGAACAAAATCAAACATTGACCAAAGACTTGGTGCAGGAGGAATAGCAAGTATAATCACTTAAGAACCACTTCATAACAATGATAGGCAAGACAAGAATGAAAATAATATAATGAAAACAAGGGCCACATTGATTCACACATGATCAAAGGCAAGGGGGGAAATTATGAGCAACTTATAAGTTAACTACATATCTCACTAATGAGCTAGGTTTATATTTCTAGGGCAAGCATATCATTTTTTCAAGGTTAGATCCTAAATCTACCAAATGACCAAAATCTCACTAACAACTCTAAACATGATAACAAGGCACAAACTTGTAACCTATCATCCATATATCATTTACAAATGAAAATATATTGACAAAATAAGCATCATGATCATAAAACTAGGATTCTTGACAAAGAAACACAATAGGGCAGCCATGGTATGTTTTCACACAAATCACCACAAAATGACAATACATGACAATGTATGATTAATAGCTAGTTAGAATATCACATACCTCTTGTTGACCAGCCTTGAACAAGCTAAAAAGCTTAGAAACCCAAAGATACTCCTTCCTTTGCAATGAGATGAAGCTTACTTCCTCTTGAAGCAACAAAACCAAACTTCAAGACAGTTGGAGTTAGGTGATTCCCAGTTGATTTTCAATGCTTTGAATAGTTGTAATATGACATATATGAGGTGTGTGGATGATTTTTACAGCAAGAACAAGCCTAGACAAGGATTTGGCAAGTTTTGAGTATGGTGGTCAAACTTTCTTGGTGTGAAAGTTGACTTTTTGCAAAATGGTAGTTTTAAGAGATTTGAGGATATAGACACCTTCTATACTATATTTAGGGATTGTGTGGATGATTTTAGAGGTTTAGAAATGATGGAACTGGTCTTGAGCAGAGTTTTGCTCAAGACTGCTTTTTGGTGAAAATGGAGATTTTGAGGTTTTTGAAATTCTTGAGGAATGGGAGGAGAATGAGAGCTATGTTTTCTATGGTTTTTTGAGATTTCTCTGGTGTACTTAAACTCATAGGAGAGGCCTCTATTTATAGCCAAACAAGAGTGAGGGCAACCTTGGTCATTTACCACTTTTGGAGGGAGTTTTCATGAGATTTTCAAATGAATCTTGCAAGATCTTCTCCTATCAGCTCCAATGTTCAAAGGAGATCAGAAAACTCAAGTGGAGATGGACAGGAAGTGACTGAGATGATCTGTGAAGGTAGAGTAAGCCAGCTGCAACAGTCCTAGCATTAAAGTTTCTCTCTCCTTCTTACATTTGATTATTATATTGTCAAGTTGCAACAACTTGCTATGTTCACCAAATCCATCCTTTTTTCTGGTTTTCTCTCCATCCATGCCTCACATTATCAGTTTGGATCAAGATCCAAGGGCTGAGAGTAGCTTAAGTTGTGAAAATCCAAATTTGAGAATTCTTGACAAAGTGATTTCAAGTGTGACAGGCCCAACTTCTATAGTGCAGAACTTTCTGCTCAAACATTCTATTAAGGAATTCTACCACAATTTGGAAAGACCTTAAGTATCTATACAACTTTCATGCTTTGGGAATTTCCAAATTCTTGATGGAACTAGGTTGAAAAACCCTTCAAAGTTTCTGAAAAAACCACTTAAAAGTGCCAAATAACTTAGAATTTTTCTAAGTTATTTCCCCCTCAAAAATGAATTTTGCTATAAATCCAATTCTATGCATTTTTTGATCATGTACCACTTTGAGGCTTTTTTAGGATTTGTCAAGAGCTTTCCAATGAGCTTTGAACCACTTCATTTGGATGTGTGGTTGAGGAGTTATGGTCTTGCCCCTTTCGAAACCCTAATTCCCGATTTTTGCAATTACTTCTTAACCCTTGATCCAATGGTCATGAAATTTTATGGGGAGGTGTAATATGACATAAGGAACATTTTTTATTCACATCTTGAATTCAAATTCCTTATTGTTGAAGAGTTGACTTTTCGGTCAACCGTTCGATCGATCGGTGTGTACCGAGTCGCCCGTTGATGATCCGGACATCCTGAGGACTTGAAACTCTTTGAATTGACTTGACTAAGCCATAGGAACTTAATGGACCAATATCCCACCATTGAAGCATTATTTAAACCAAAAGTCAAACTACAGTTGACTTTTTCTCGTCGAAAACCCTAATTGGGTACCTTAAATTGCACTGTTCTCAATCCCCGGGTGACCACCTCAAATTGAATCCATACTTGATCCAATGTTGTATTATTGATGATGTGGAGACTTAATTGAAGTCGAATCAATCCAAAACATTGGTTGATCAGACCACCGAAATCTCGATTTTGACGGTACGGAGCCCTAATTCATCTGCATCTTAACAAAGATAAAATGGAAATGGGTTAAGGTTAGTTAATCAAGTGAATATGATCCTACAATGATGATGAGGATCTAAGGGGTCAAAATTTGGGGTGCAACAATAAGGCTTTTTAAAATATTAATACGGGAGATCGGTATGCAATACCTTAGTTCTTCGAGGATTCGACAAGTCACCGACGTGGTTTAATAATTTCAAAATAGTTTTCAGAAGAAAATAACGGTTTAAAGACTTTTGTCTCACGTTGGTTGTTGATGCTAGTCGCAACTCTAAGGTGGAACGTATGCTTTCGCTATCCCATTCGGGGTTTAAATTGCTTTTTGAAAACCATTGAGTTCTAATTTCTTTTAAAGCGCTCTCGTTGTATTTAAAATAAATGCCTAGTTTTTACTATCTGGTCCTAGCCTCAGCTTTCGCATGTCAGTTCATACCTTAATGAATCTCCCACTGTCGTGGTGAGATTACTATAAACAAATTCTCGCTGTCGCGACGAAGTTTAGTTTAATAAATTTAGATTAAAAACTATGGCCAAAAACAAGTTTGAAAAAGTGGAAAAACACATGGTGTTATCGAATCCTGTCCTGCTAATTCATTACATACCGATCGATACGGTTTAGCTAGACATGGATTCTAAAGCAGACATAATTGAATGAAAACAGTAGAATACGTAAACATACATTATGATGGCAAATGGAAACTTAATTAATAGTAATGAACTTGTAAATAATTCAGCTGAGTAGTCCTCCACAATGTCGGCAGGATTCTACTTGGGCAAGAATTTCTCGTGCAGAAAAATAAATAAGAACAAGGCAATGGAAAATAAAGAAGGAAAAAGGAAACAAGGAAGTATTTGGTTTCGGAAATAAAATTGGCAGTACTTCGTGGTCTTCAATGCGGCTCCCTGATTCTAGTCCTGAACCTCCCCTTTTATAGTGAATGTTTCTTACGTGAAATACCTCAGGAAGTGGAGTTGAGGGTGAGAGAATCCAGGGAGTCGTGATTATATTTCCTGGGCTTCTATTGACACGTTCTCAAAAGTGAATGTTATTCTGTTTTAGCAAGTGTGACGATCGTGAGGGAGATGAGACGTTCGTGGTGAGCATGACGATTGTGACACATGTGACGATCGTCACACACGTGATGGTCGTAAGGGACCTGTGACGACCGTCATATCAGCAAAAACTCATTTCTGTTATTTTTTGTCCTTTTTCTTCTGTTTTGTGTCTTCTAACATTTGTTTTCTTTGTCTTGCTCTATTTGAGTGCGAACTTCATATACCTGCAAAAACACTTGACAAACAATACGGAGAAGTCCGAAATTGGGGTGAAACCAAACATTAGTAGCATAAAATCGTGGCATTTAATATATACGTTTTTGCGTTATCACCAACATCTCCCCATGAAGTCTAGTAGTTACTGGCACTGTTTGAAATCAATTGTTATTGGAATGTGGTTGTAACCTGCATCTTTTTTTCCCTTATAAGACCAGTGGTTACTGGCATCGTTTGAAACCCAATGGTCATTGGTAAGTTGTGGTTATCACCCATCCCTTTTGAAAGCCCAATGATTATTGGAAGGGTTTTCTCTGTACTTTTAGGGTAGTTGGTTGTGACCAACATCCCTAGATGTCCCCAACAGGTCTTGGAGGTCTAATAGTCACTAGCATCCCCAGTGAGTCTGGTCTTGTTTCTAGTCTTTTCCTAAAGATCCCATTTGAATTCTTCGTTGAAAGGAAAGGCCCCATTTGGTTTGTTCCCCAATAGGGACCGTGTCTCTTGTCTTTTTCCATCCCTAGTTAGAGTCCGGGTCTGTTGATTTTATTCCCCTGTGTGGCTTCTTAACCTTGTCTCCCTTGATGCATCTTCCGGTTGGATTTGCATTTCCCCAGTGGAGATTTGTCTTCCCCAATGGAGTTTTTGTCCCATGTCCCCTGTGTGGAGGATCCCCTTGAAGTACCATCATTATTCATGTCTAAACTATTGGTTGGTATGCTTTAGATCTCTCCCTAGTGTGTCTGTGTGCCCAGTGAGTGGCTACTCGTTGTTTTGTTCTTGTTTTCTTTTGCTCATATGTAAGCATTTTATTGCACTCAAGCATCATTCCTAGAACTCATTTCATGATTAACATTTGTCCTTTAGCATACCATTGTATCTAAGGGCAAAATTTTCGTTCTGCTATATTTAAATACCTTTCACCATGATTATATGGAGATCATTATCTCTCATTCCCATCTGGTAAAGATATTTAAATAGGGGCACCTGTCATACCCTAAATTTTGAACCCTTAGATTCCATTATCATTCTAGGTGCGTCAAGCATATTGTTGCACCCTAAATTTGCTCAACCTTATTCACTTGGTTTATGTTTTAATATCATTAGCATTTGCATATAGAGTCATGTACATAGACTAACCATCTGCATAGCATAAGCATAGCAAGTCATTCAACAGGGGACCAATCATTATTCTCATCTCTAGAGGCCTATCAAGAGGATATTATCCTAATTCCATCTCATTCAAGTCATCAGAAAAGAATTTGAGAGCAAAGAGTTCAGCAGATCAAGCCTTGAGTCCATCTCCTAGCTGAGGGTATCTGAGGGTCAACAAGAGGGTTGTGAGCTGTGAGTTGAAGGCATGGAGAGTATCTAGACATTATGAGAGACTTAGAAAGTCATTTAAAGAAGGAGACAAGTCATGGATGAGAGCACAAGAGCTATAGCTGAAGGCAGTCAACTAGGGTTTCATCTGGGTCAACCCTAGGTCAACCCTAGGTCAATTGACTGACTTAAGGGGCATTCAAGTCTAGTGGAGAGATGTGGGGTTCATCATTGGACATATAAAGAAGGATATGGAGATATGCCAAGAAGAATTCAAGAGAAATTAAGGAGAAGAGGAGCTTCTAAATTAGGGTTTTTGTGTAAAATCCCCTAGTTTAGGTCAAATTTCCAAGTAAGATAAGTCAAAATGCAAGCTTCAAATGGATCCTTGGCCAACATGAAACTTGTAGAGGATCTCAATACCTTTAATTTGAGTGGTGGAAGACATCAAGGAGATTTATAGAACTCAAGTTATGGTCCTTGCAAGTTACAGGTCATCTGAGGTATCTGAAATTTTGTCTGTGAAAGTGACTTGACTTCCAAGCAATTTTTACCCCTCAAGGAGATTTCAAATGAATTTCTGGTCAACATAAGAATTGTTCCTCATTGTCTTATCTTTCTAGAATGGTATAGTATGCCTTCATATGATGTGTGGAACTCAACTTATGGTCTTGGCAAGCAAAGGGTATTTTGGTCATTTGTCAGTTATAGGCCATTTTTAAGCAAAGGCCATATCTCCTATTTCCAAGCCTCAAATGAAAAAACTCAAAACATGAAAGTTGTTCAAAATGTGATTTTAAGTCTAGAAAGAAGGTCACAAATTGTTGGAAAGGCTCATAACATGAAGTTGCATGATTGGTCAAATTTGAACTAAAATGGCTTATAACTTAAATAAAGTCAAAGTGAAAAATGGTTTGAGAGATTTATAAGTCCAAATGGAGACTTCCCATATATGATTTTGGGTCCAAAACACATTCTAAGAACAATGGTTCAAGTACATTTTTGAGCTTAGTGGAAAAAATCAAAGTTATTTATGGTTACTTGCATTTGAAGAAACATAACCAAAATGGATTCAATTTGGAATGCAAGGGAAGTTGCAAGATGGTTCTAGAAGATTCATTTGAGCACTATATATTCATGAAATCAGAATTGAGCAAGGGTTGGATTCATTTTTCACCAAAAATTTCCCAAAGTTCTCTCATTCTCCAAGTTGCAAGTTCACTTCAATCTCACAAATTCAGCATCAATTCTCATCAACATTGATCCTCCTACATTTCACCATCATCATGGATCAGAATTGAATCAAAGATTTGGTGGATATTGATCAATTTCGTGCACTTTCATCAACAACATTCAAATTGCAATTTCCATTGGAACTCAAGATCCAAGGCCAAATTCATCAAGGTGTTGCATACAGAATCAAATATAGCAAGAGTAGATCCAGATCCAAGCATCAAGGCTCTCAGATCCACGAATTTCATCATCATCCACAAGATTTTGATTCAGGTGCAAATTACTCCCACTTGCTTGATATAGATAGATTTACATTAGTTTGTTAGTATAATAATGATGTAGGATGTTAGTAGAGCATTTCTGGTTAATTAGGAGTAGTTTGGTGATAATTCATAGCAGGTTGTTAGAACTGGTTTGACTTAGAACTCTTAGGATGGGCCATAATAATCTTAGGTTGTTAGTGCAGAATGATCTACGTGAAGTGTAGTTTAGATTAGTATAGGTTTGATTAAGAATCTTGAGGATGAGTTGCAGAGTATGTTAATGGAACCAAGAATGTCATGCGCTCGGGTTGAGTGATTTGTTGAGTTTCAGTGCAAACTATGATCATAGGCGTATAGAGGGAGAGATTTGGAGTGTTTTTCGTGTTTACATCGTGACCTTTCATGGCGTGTGGAGTGAGAACCGAGAGGTTGAAAGTGGTACGTGCATGGAGTTTTCATGGAGGTAAACCCTAGCTTTCATGGCAGGAGGTGGAAGATATAATCATGACCGTCCGTTGCTTGTTGGACCATTGACCAAAGAGCCAATCGTGTGGCTGGAATTCAATTCTGAGTTTTGGAGGGAGTTGAGAGAGGTGCCCTAAACGCACCGTTTCATTTAATGAAACGGGCGGGCCTAAGTGTTTAGTGATATCCCCACCCCCCAGTACTGAGCCCAATTCAATTTGAACGTGAAAACCCTACTGAATACACCCCCTGCTTCCTATTCTTTTATTTTCATTAATTCTGACTTGTTCTGGGCCTAATACAAACTCGCTATGCGCACCCCACCATTGCTGGCCCATCCAGAATACAACTGAGCGCGTCTGCTATTAGTACCCCCCCCCCCCCCTCTCATTTTAATTGATTTAGTTTTTTTAATTCACTTTAATTTTTACCAACTTTAAAAAATCATATAAAATAGGAAATTAACTCTTTTTTAGTGGTTGTTTTTTCTATATTTTCTTGGTTCTGTGTAGAAAATTAGAAAGAAATAAAAATTGCATTTTATTTTTTATTTGATATTTTTCCCATATTTTCTAAATAAATGACATTTTGAATAGCTTCATTTCATGCATGATTTTGTTAATTTTTGTTCTACTAGATGCTTTCATATTTTTTGTTCATTCTTTTTAGGTTGCTTAGATGAGATATTGAACTTGTAGAAACAATTTAGCTCCCATTTTTAGAAATTAATTTTAGGTGCTTAATGTAGGCTTGAACAACATGAACAAATTAGGGTTTTTAGGGGATGACTTAGGAGATTTGATTCTTTCCCTTAGGACTCAGGATTTAACTAGATTAGTTATGGGACTATAGGGGCTATGGGTAGTTATTAGACCCCTTAGAAAAAGTCAGGATTCCCCTACTGCTATTAATACTCTGTATATGTCTGATTGACTGGTGTGGTGTGCCCTCTGGGGATTATTGCTTGCTTGCTTGGGTATTGGGGTTGTCTGGGGACTTAGGAGAGTTGAAGACTTGAGAAGATGAAAGCCATTGAAGATCCAGAGATTGAGGATCAACTTCCAGAATTGAAGAGGATGTTCTTGCTAGCAGCTGCTGAGGAGACTAGGGTTTAGGAGCTAGGCAGAGCTCTAGATTAGAAAGTTTGTTTCTCAAACATGGATTGCCTTGTCTGCATCCATTCTTCTCTGTGATTCAGAGTCTCTCTAAGACACCCACCCCCTTCCTTTGGAAGGCTTGGTGATAGTGTCTAGGAGATAGAACTCTTGAGAGAAAATGTCTTTTGTGTTAGAAGCAGTCTGTTCACCACCCTTGGTAGTCAACTGATTGCTTAACACCCAATTCACTCTTGTGACTAATCCCTCATCCTGGAGGTTTGAGCTTGAAGAAAAGCCATTGTAGATAGAAGACTGATGATCAAAGCCCTTGCCTGAAGGCCATGAAGATGGAGATTGATGCTTGTTGAAGCCTGTAGCTGATTGGAGATTACTTGAAGCTAGATGTTGATTCAGAGCTGCTGATGTTGTTTCTTTTGCTGTTGTATTTCATTGCTGATGTATTGATTGGTTTTCTGGACTGTATTGTTTGCTGTTTACCCTGCTGGGTTGAAAGTGAAGTCTGTTCACTTTTGCCTATTGTTTTCTAGGTTCGAGGTTGAGTGGGGCTCCCTTGCCTCGCTTGTACTGTTGCATCCATGCATTTTACCGCTTTATTATATCTGTTATTGTTTATGTTTCTGCCTATCCCGTAGGATCTCTGTTTCTCTCTGTGCAAGAGAGGAGCATGATAGACACTAGGTCTTAACCCATGCATGATAACATTAGGTTAGTTTGCTTCCCTTCGCAACCGTAGGTTAGAGTTCTGTCTCTTCTTCCTCAAAACAAACAGAAAAACACCATAAAGATTTCAAACACAATAAAAGACACTTCTTCCGTAAAAGAATGTGAACTCATCAAAACGTCATTTTTGTCCGCTGGGAATGTTAATCAGAAAACCTTTTTCAGAAGGAATAAAATCAACCAAGACAAGCCTGTGTCGTACGTGGCCCGAACTACGTTTGCTCTGATCTTTCATGCTGTATGAAAGTACGTAGGCATAGGATGCGATATCCTAGCGAGCAACCTTCCCCTCCTTTCCCGTAGGTAGGCGAACTACGTTGACTCTGATTTCTCGTTCCAGGCGGGAATACGTAGGCATAAAGTGCGATACTTTGCCGAGTCATTTTTATTTTCATTTTATTTTCTTTTTAACCCTTGACCTATAGTTTAGATAGAATAACAATCCATACCCGAAAACAAGCGTGGATCCCGTCGAGTACGACGGACGTGAGGGGTGCTAATACCTTCCCCTTGCGTAACCGACTCCCGAATCCAGGTTTTGGTTGCGACGACCATACCTTTCCCATGTTGTGCGAGGTTTACTCTGAGCGTTTCCTTTCCCTCCCGTGGGATAAATAACGCACGGTGGCGACTCTTCTGTTCAGCCGGCGCCGATTTTCGCAGTAGCGACAGCTGGCGACTCTGCTGGGGATCCAACGTCCCCTGGCTGCTAAGGACTGCGATAGTTCTTATGCATTTGGGATCCAACGTCCCTTAAGAGAGTCAATCCTAGCGCTTGTTTTCCCGTCGAGGATTTTGTATGGAGTTATTTTATATTTCTAACCTTCTTTTTTTCAGCTTTATATATTGATTATTATTGCTGTATCTGGGGTGTGACGGGTGTTCTGATATTGAGAGATAAGCCGGACCTGGGCTTGAGTGCACCTAGAATTAGAGTAGAAATTAGTGGGCACCCGCTTGCTTTGCTTGCTTCGGTGTCCCATGAAATCTACACTCAGACGAGGTTCCTCTGGTTGGCCTCCTGCCCCTTCCTTTGGTTGGCGTGGGTTGCTGGTTAGTTGGATTGTCGACTCTGGGGACCGATCATTTGGAAGTTGGCTAAGTGAGGCCTCTTCAGGAATTGATGATGCCACTCCTTCTGGGAATCGTATCATCAACCCTGAAAGTCTGTGACGCCGACGACCGCATAGGATGCCGTACCTTGTGCCAGTTATAGGGCCACCCACCTGTGAGGGGATTCAGGGTTATGCAGGTAACTAGACCTTCAGACCACCGGTTTGTTGATCAGGATCTTGGATATTTATGGAGGGTTCTAAGGTCTGTCAGAGACCAGTTGGTGTGTTCCAAGGTCTGTCAGAGACTATTTGGAGATGTGTTCTGAGGTCTGTCAGAGACCAGTGGGGGATATGATCTGAGGTCTGCCAGAGACCATTCAGGTTATGATTATGGGGTCTATCAGAGACCAATATTGGAGCTTTGTTTGAGGTATATCTGAGACCAGGGCTTGAGGACTTCTGGATGGTCTATCTGAGACCTTTCTTGATTGGGTTCAGGCTATTCAGCTACAGCTTTGGTCCCTGTTGCATGTTACTTGCATTGCATCACTGCATATCCATTACCATTTGCATTTCACTAACGTGTGTCTGTGCTGCAGGCGCATTTGCATTTCCCTAGTTCTAGTACCCAGACTTCTGAGTGTTTGATCATGACTAGCTTAAGGAGAACGGTTTCTTACAAATTGCCTACGCCTGATATTGTTCCTCTACTTGGGTTGATCTCTCTTGCTGATGAGGGTGTTCGTAGGAGCTTCCGGATGAGCTATGGTAGACTACTGAGATTGGTGTGCAAACCTACAGAGGTAGAGTTAGATGGGCTGTATGCTTTGATGCAATTCTACGACCCTGCTCTGAGGTGCTTCACGTTCTCTGACTTTGTTATGGGACCAACCCTGGAGGAATACGCTGAGTATGTTGAGCTGCCCGTGCAGAACCAGGTTCCATTCATTCATTATGACGCCAAGCCCAAGCCGGAGGATTTGGCAAAAGCCTTGCATATTGATGCTTCTGAACTTGTGACTACTGTCTCCCGTGGAGTTCCAGGCTTCTCACTCCAATTCTTAGTTGGTAAAGCCCAAGAGTATGCCAAGAGCGGGTGCTGGGTTGCTTTCAATGCTATGTTGGCCTTGTGCATTTATGGCATAGTACTGTTCCCCAATATACCGGATTTTGTGGACTTCGACGCCTTCTACTTGTTTGCCGCTGGTAATCCTGTACCTACCTTACTCGGAGATCTCTACCACTCACTGCATTACAAGAATGAGAAGGGAAGAGGGAAGAATGTTCATCTGTGTGTACCCTTGTTGAGTAGGTGGTTTGAGAGTCACCTTCCTAAGAGAAGATCTGTTGCAGAGACTACAGTCCCAGTTGGTTGGCCAGAGCGCCTGATGAGGCTATCGTCGGAAGATATGGAGTGGTTTGATCGAGACCTGTTGGGATCTGAGCTCATCTTCAGTTGTTCTGGGTACCCTAATGTGTCGTTGATCGGAAGAAAAGGGTGCATCAATTACAACCCTTCTCTATTCATTCGCCAGTTCGGATATGCACTGAAGAATCCACCTCAGGAGGAAGAAGTACAGGAATCTCTGTACTTCACAGGGGATTTGAAGGGGGAGTTACTAGCCAAGCTGCAGCATGCCTGGACGCGTATTAACTGCAGAGGGAAGCCTTTGTTAGGAAAGAATGACTGTCAGGCCTATGCACCTTATAGAGTTTGGATTCAGGAGAGGGCTAGTCAGTTGAGGATGCCGTTTCCAGATGCACCAATTCTTGTTCCCGTTCCGGTAGCGGAGCCGACTACTGTTTCTAGAGAAGTCTATGAACAAGTTGTGAAGGAAAAAGAAGCCTTGATGAAGATCAACGAAGGGTTAGAGCAAGAGCTAGCTCAAGTACGCAGTGAGAAAAACAAGGCTGTATATGCTTTCCAACAACAGATCGAGCTGTTAAACAGGTTAGGGGCCGAGTTGACTGAGGAGAAGAAAAAGCGCGAACGTCTGGGGCAAGAGTTCAGAAGCTCCCATGACATGCTGGAAGCCAAAAAGAAGGCGCTCGACGCAGCACACCGAGAAATCTCCTCTTGCAATAAGACTTGGAATGCCACACTCACCAACAATAAGAAGAGGGAAGATAAGCTGAAGCAGCAAATTTCCGACCTCGAAGAGAAGTTGAAGTCTAGCATCAAGAAATGTGAGGAGGAAGTGATGACCCGGTATAGTGTCCAGCATGCACTGAACAAGGCAATTAAATCCAGAGATGAAGCAGTGTCTCAGAAGCGAAAGTTAGAAGATTGCTTCGGAGAAGCAACATGGGAAGAAACTGCTGAAGACGTACGCCGTGTCCTTAAGAGGAGAAACCAGCTTGTTGAAGGGCTGCTTGATCGACCAAGCCATCCGGAGACCAGGAAGTTGATAGAAGAGTACCAGACTTTTGGGAGGATTTGATCATTTCATGTGGTAACTTGTATGCTTTATTTGCATAGTGCTGACCATCACCAGGATTGTTGGTTGAGGTCATGCCTTCTTTGTACTCTCAGTGATATTGTACCCTGGGCTTATTGATTCTCCCTGCAATACATGAGGCTTTCTATGATTCAGCTCCGATATTCCTATTGTCAACACTATCACTGCATTGGCACCTTCACACTAGAACTGGGGGAATGAATTTCCCTAATGCACAGACACATTGCATTGCATTCATATTCATATTGCATTACAGGTAATCTTCGAATAGTGTCTTATTTCATGCTCTGTGACAGGTACTTTTCAGAATTGCAGATCAGCACCCGCACCGCTATTCTACCCGCACCAACTGTCGAAGAATCATGGATCAAATGCAGAACGAGATGCAAGATGTGCGCGAGAAGCTCGCTCTCTTCATGCAGACCATGGAAGCTATTGCAAAAGGGCAGGAGAATTTACAGGCCATGGTCCAGCCTCTGTTGGCTCGAAACGCTGGTCATGGTAATGAAGATCATCAGTCTGTACGGGTCGATACTGTTCATGGAGACGGCACTCCCACGCCAGTGGCTCTGCCTGTAGTCAATACACCTGCTGCTAATATCAACAACGCTACCGCTGCTGTGAATGGTAACGTTGGAGTGGGGAATGAGACCGCTGTCCATAATGTTGGGCTGGGTGATGTCAATTTGGGAGATAATCTAGGAGGCAATGGCTTTGTCAATACTGGATTCGGATTCAACGATCAGGGATTCGATAACACTGGGAAGTATGGCTTTAATGCTCAGGGCTTTGGGCAAGATGGTTATGGTATGGTCAATCAGGGTTACGGAGGCTTTGGAAACGGAAACGGTACTGGATTTATGGCTTTTGGTCCTGCTGGAGGTGTTCAAGGGTACGGTAACAGAGGCCGAGGTCCGGGGATGAATCAGATCAGAGCTGGACGTAATAATGGATATGATGGGTACGGAGCTGGAAACGGCATGTGGCAAGAAGATCAGCAGGAAGACGCCTTCTCCGGAGGGGGTTTTGAGGGGCCGATGGATGATTCCCAAAAGATTAGAATGCTGGAAGAGCAGATGAAGGGAGTCTTAAATCAAAGTGCTGTGGGATTGGACATGGCAACCATGGGTCTGGTACCTGGTTTGAGGGTGCCAATTAAATTCAAAGCTCCTGCGTTCGATAAGTACAAAGGAGACACATGTCCAAAAGTGCATGTACGAGCTTATTACAGAAAGATGTCTGCATACTCAACTGATGAAAGAATGCTAATGCATTTCTTTCAGGATAGTCTATCGGGCCCTTCCCTAGAGTGGTACATGGGGTTGGAGCCAACTGATATCAAGACATGGAAGCAATTAGCAGAGGCATTTGTAGCCCATTACAAGTATAACAGCGACCTGGCACCCAATCGGGTCCAATTGGCGGGACTGTCGCAGAAGAAGGGGGAGAGCTTTAAAGAGTACGCGCAAAGGTGGCGCGATATGGCTGCCAGGGTCCGTCCTCCGGTGGAAGATAAGGAAATGAATGACATGTTTGTCGGCACATTCACGGGGCTGTTTCATGATATGCTGTTTCACACGTCTCTGGCCAGTTTTTCAGACCTGATTCTGATGGGGGAGAAGATTGAACGTAATATTAAGCAAGGAAAGTTCCAAGTCGAGGAATCAACTGCATCTGGCAGTAATAGGAAAGCTTATGGTGGGCGCCGTCAGGGCGAAGCCAGCGCAGTATTTGGAGGCCGAGGCCGAGGCCGAGGCAGGGGACGAGGTCAATATCGTCAGCCGCAGCAGGTGGCGAGTGTTACTATTCCCTATCAGCAACAACCACTCCAGCAACAACAGCCGGTTCAGCAACAGCCAATGCCACAGCAGCAGCAGCCTCAGCAGGGGGCACAGCAGGCTCAGCGAAGATTCCAGGGTAGTAAACCGAGAAGAGTGTTTGAGAAGCCTCCCTCAACCTATGCTGATTTATTGCAGACATTGTTGGGATTAAACCTGGTAGAGAAAAGAACTCTGGCGCCGATAACGGGAGCTCCCCCGTTCGGCTACGATGCAAACAGACACTGCGAGTTTCATTCTGGAGCCCCGGGTCACGATATAGAAGGTTGCCACGCTTTTAAGCACGTTGTGCAGGATCTTTTGGACAATAAGACTATCAATTTCGGAACGGCAGGTCCGAATATAGTCCAGAAACCCATGCCTAATCATGGGGCAAACGCCGTTCTGACTGAGGAAGGTCTGAATCTTATTATGAATGTTGAAGATTTAAAGACGCCGCTGAGCGAGATAAAGAGCCGACTGTTACAAGGAGGTGTTTACCCAGGATGTAATGAGTATTGCTTAGGCTGTTGGACCCTAGCTGGGGGGTGTGAGGATTTGAAGAAAGGCATTCAGGCTTTAATTGATGAGGGCATATTGCAGTTTGATCGAGCGGCAACTGACGAGCCTGCAGGGGCAGTAGTGGATAATCGGAGTGATGTGGCCACTGTGACAATTCCTCGGAAGACGATCACTATTGCAGCACCAGCTCAGCGACCACCGATCACCATAACTAAGGCCGGGCCAATCCCGTACAAGAACACGAAAGCAGTCCCATGGTCATATGGGTTAGAGGTGTATTGTGATGGGATAAAGATTGATGTTAACAAGCAGCCAGCGGAGATTGTGGATAATGTTGTTGGCTCAGGAGGCATGACAAGGAGTGGCAGGATCTTTATATCTCCTGAAGTGGAGGCTGAAAGACTAGCGAAAGGAAAAGGGAAAGCGGTTGAGAATGTTCCGGTGCAAGCAAGTGAAAAAGAAGCAGCATCGAAGGATGTAGAAGAGTTCATGCGCTTAATTCGAAAAAGTGATTATAAGATTGTGGAGCATCTACAGCAGACACCGTCCAAAATATCTATCCTATCATTGCTGTTGTGTTCGGAAGCTCACAGAAATGCTTTGCTGAAAGTCCTGGACACCTCTTTCGTACCCCAAGACGTCTCCGTAAATCAGCTAGAAGGAGTATTGGCACATGTGAATGCAGGCCACAGCTTGGACTTTACCGATTTTGACTTGACTCCGAAAGGGAGAGATCATAATATGGCATTACACGTATCTGTTGAGTGTAGAGGATCAGTAATGTCGCACGTATTGGTTGACACCGGATCATCTTTGAATGTGCTGCCCAAGAAGGCGATGATGAAGCTGGATGTTCGAGGAATTTTGTGTACACCCAGTGATTTGGTAGTCAGAGCATTTGACGGCACGCGGAGAACAGTCTTCGGATCGATTACCTTGCCTCTGCAAGTGGGGCCGGAAGTGTTTGCAACGGAGTTTTATATCATGGATATACAGCCTGCGTATAGCTGCTTGCTTGGAAGACCCTGGATTCATGGGGCAGGGGCCGTCACGTTTACCCTGCATCAGAAGTTAAAATATATGGTCGGAGACAGCGTAGTCACCGTGTGCGGAGAAGAAGACATCCTGGTCAGCCATCTATCGTCGTTTAAATATGTGGAAGTCGACGGAGAGATCCACGAGACACCATGCCAGGCATTCGAAGGTTTGCGCATCAAGGACAAAGGTCCCGGACCGAGCAAAGTGCCAGAGATAGCCGTCTCATCGTATAAAGAAGCTCAAGCTCTAGTGGAGGCAGGAGAAGCAAAGGGCTGGGGCAAAGTGCTGGACATTCCTGTGAAGATGGACCGGTTCGGGCTGGGATACCAACCGTCGTCATCAACTCCTTCCGTGGGGGCCCCCCGTTTCAGAAAGCCAATTATCATCTCTGCCAGTGGAGTATGTCATGAAACTGTCAATGCTGCTTCAGAGTCCGATGAAGGAGACAGCGACTGTGATATGGATGCCTGGATTCAGCCAAGCACGCCAGGACAAGGACTGTGCAACTGGTCTATTCAGGAGCTTGTTCCTGTGACTTTTAAACAGTAATGCTTTGCTTTATTAATTGTTGAATAATCTGATGTCTTGCCCGGGGCATCAGGATTTGCTTAGGGCTGTGTTGTTATAAACATTGCGTGTTAATCATTAAATAAATGGCGTTTTTTTTCATGTGCAAATACCGTAATCCCTGTCTTTCTTGTTTTGTATTTTTCAATAAAATGGCAACGTGGTTATTCGCTTTATACGCATTTTGAAGCACTTAACCATTCCTTTTGCAGGATAACATTTTCAGATGACATCCTTGAACCACCTATGACTCGTCCCGACTTTGAGCACCCGGTGTTTCAGGCTGAAGAAGAGGTTGTCGAAGATAGCGACGTTCCTGAAGAACTGTCTTGGTTAGTAAAGCAAGAGGATAGAGCCATTCTGCCTCACGACGAGGTCATCGAAATTATCAATTTGGGGTCGGAAGGGGTTGAGAAGAATATTCGTATAGGAGCCGCGCTGCAGAGCGATATCAAGCGAAGACTGGTTGAAATGCTCAGAGAGTATAGCGATGTATTCGCTTGGTCGTATGAGGATATGCCAGGGCTCGATACAGATATGGCCGTGCATCGTCTGCCATTGAAAGAAGATTGCCCGCCGGTCAAACAAAAGCTTCGCAGAACGCGACCAGATATGGCAATGAAGATCAAAGAGGAGGTGCAGAAACAGTGGGACGCTGGTTTCCTGGCTGTGACGAAGTATCCTTCATGGGTTGCCAACATCGTACCAGTGCCAAAGAAAGATGGCAAGGTTCGGATGTGCGTGGATTATCGAGATTTGAATAAAGCAAGCCCAAAAGATGATTTTCCACTTCCTCACATTGACGTGTTAGTTGATAATACTGCTCAATACTCTGTATTCTCCTTCATGGATGGCTTTTCAGGCTATAATCAGATTAAAATGGCGCCAGAGGATATGGAGAAGACTACTTTCATAACGCCGTGGGGAACATTTTGCTACAAAGTGATGCCCTTTGGTTTGAAAAATGCTGGGGCAACATATCAGCGTGCGATGACGACTCTTTTCCATGACATGATGCATAAAGAGATCGAAGTTTATGTTGACGATATGATTGCCAAATCCCAGACGGAGGAAGAGCATCTGGTGAATCTGCTGAAGTTGTTTAAAAGACTTAGGAAGTTCAGGCTGAGGCTGAACCCTAATAAATGCACCTTCGGGGTGAAATCGGGTAAACTGCTGGGGTTTATCGTAAGCGAAAGAGGAATAGAGGTCGATCCTGCTAAAATAAAAGCAATTCAAGAAATGCCGACGCCTAAAACAGAGAAAGAGGTGCGCGGGTTTTTAGGGAGGTTGAACTACATCGCTCGGTTCATATCTCACCTAACTGCTACGTGTGAACCATTATTCAAGTTGCTAAAGAAAGATCAAGCTGTAACGTGGAACGAAAATTGTCAAAAGGCGTTCGATAAAATAAAGAAGTATCTGCAGGAGCCTCCTATTTTGATACCCCCAGTGGCAGGGAGACCCTTGATCATGTATTTGACGGTTCTTGAGGGAAGCATGGGTTGTGTTCTCGGTCAACACGACGAGACGGGGAGGAAAGAGCATGCGATCTATTACCTGAGTAAGAAATTTACAGACTGTGAATCTCGATACTCAATGCTGGAGAAAACTTGTTGCGCGCTAGCCTGGGCCGCCAAGCGTTTGAGGCAGTACATGCTGAATCATACAACCATGCTCATCTCAAAGATGGATCCTATCAAATATGTATTCGAAAAGCAGGCGTTGTCAGGTAGAATTGCCCGTTGGCAGATGGTCTTGACTGAATATGACATTCAATACGTCTCGCAAAAGGCTATAAAGGGGAGTGTGCTGTCTGAGTATCTGGCGGAGCAGCCTATTGAAGAGTACCAATCGATGAGGTTTGATTTTCCTGACGAGGATATCATGTACCTAAAGATGAAAGATTGTGAAGAACCGTTGCCAGACGAGGGACCAGAGTTGGGGTCCAAGTGGAAGATGATTTTTGACGGAGCTGTGAATGCTTACGGTAGCGGAATAGGGGCAATCATCACTACGCCACACGGGTCGCACATCCCGTTTACTGCCCGATTGACCTTTGCCGTTACCAACAATGAGGCCGAATACGAAGCTTGTATAATGGGGCTTGAAGAAGCCATTGATTTGCGAATCAAACATCTAGATGTATACGGAGACTCAGCTCTGGTAGTGAATCAGATAAAAGGGGAATGGGAGACACGTCAGCCCAATTTGATACATTACATGAATTATGCAAGGAGATTGTTGCCTTTCTTCGACAAAGTTGAGTTGCATCACGTACCGCGGGCAGAGAATCAAATGGCTGACGCCCTTGCCACTTTGTCTTCCATGTACAAGGTCAACTTCTGGAACGAAGCTCCCCGAATCATTATCTCTCGGCTTGACAGGCTAGCTTATGTATTTGCTATCGATGAAGCATCTGACGACAAACCGTGGTATTTTGATATCCTTAATTTCCTGAAGAATAAAGAGTATCCGGCTGGGGCATCCAGTCAAGATCAGAAGACTCTCAGGAGATTAGCGGGTAATTTCTACTTGAATCCGGATGGCGTCTTATACAGAAGAAATCACGATTTGGTGTTGTTGCGTTGTGTAGACGAGAAAGAGGCAAAGCTTCTCATGGAGGAAATTCACGAAGGTACCTTTGGTACGCATGCTGGTGGGCATGCTATGACGAGAAAACTGCTGAGGGCAGGTTACTTTTGGCTAACGATGGAAACTGATTGTTTCAAGTTCGCGAGGAAGTGCCACAAGTGCCAAATCTATGCTGACAAGATACACGTGCCTCCGAGTCCTCTAAATGTTATGTCATCTCCATGGCCATTCTCGATGTGGGGAATCGATATGATTGGAAAGATCGAGCCGACGGCTTCTAACGGGCATCGGTTCATCCTAGTAACAATCGATTATTTCACCAAGTGGGTGGAAGCGGCGTCTTACGCAAATGTAACGAAGCAAGTGGTGGCCAGATTCATCAAGAGAGATATCATTTGCCGATATGGGATTCCCGAGCGGATAATCACGGATAATGGTTCAAATCTGAACAACAAAATGATGAAGGAGCTCTGTCAGAATTTCAAAATCGAACATCACAACTCCTCTCCTTACCGACCCAAGATGAATGGCGCTGTCGAAGCGGCCAATAAGAATATCAAGAAAATCGTCCAGAAAATGGTGGTGACCTATAAGGATTGGCATGAAATGCTACCTTTCGCTTTGCACGGTTATCGTACGACGGTACGCACATCAACCAGGGCAACTCCGTTCTCGTTGGTATACGGAATGGAAGCGGTATTACCATTGGAAGTTGAGATCCCTTCTCTGAGGGTATTGCGAGACGTTCAGCTGGACGAGGCAGAATGGGTGAAAAACAGGTTGAATCAATTGAGTTTGATGGATGAGAAGAGGCTAGCTTCTCTAGCATACGGTCGTTTGTACCAGAGCCGAATGAAGAAAGCGTACGACAAGAAGATACATCCGCGAAGCTTTCAGACGGGCGACCTTGTGCTGAAAAGGATTCTCCCGCCGCAAGCAGATCACAGGGGCAAGTGGACCCCCAACTACGAAGGGCCATACGTTGTTAGTAAAGTCTTCTCAGGAGGAGCGTTGTTGTTGTCCACCATGGACGGAGAAGACTTTGTGTCACCTGTGAATTCGGACGCAGTTAAAAAATACTTTGCTTAAAACAGACCCGCTGGACAGAAAAAGAGAGTCCAGGCAAAAATGGGGCATCCTGGCGAACCAAAAACAGAATGAAAGGTTCGGGCAAAAGTTAGGGATAAAATTGAAAAATGTACACCCGCGAAGTTGAAAACCTACACTGGGCGGCTTCGGCAAAAAAGGGTATCCCGGTGAACTGAAAACCCGTAAAGGGCGGTTCACGCAAAAGTTAGGGATTTGAAAAGCAAATGACTGCGGTCCGGATTGGATGATTGCAATGAGCATCAATGCGGGAGAATATATTTGAGGAGCCAGTTATCGGATACAATCTCTTCAGAAGTGGGGATACCGGGAAAGCATTAGAGTCGGATGAGTCATAGGAGGATCATTTCGTGGTGTTCATCTGCATCCCGTTGCCGACATGTGTACAAAATTTAATTTGTCAAAATATTCATGCTTCTTGTGCATACTTATGTATTTGCTTTGCGTAGCTTCCTCTTTTCAGGAGTTACATCCCGTGTACAAAAACTCCGCCCATTCAGGGGCCCAATCAATGAAAATATGTTATTCAGTACTTGATACTGATTCTTTACTGTTTTGTGCATGATAAATCGCCTAAGTTTACTGAAACTAGCACGTGTATAACATCACTGACCCTTGCCGACAATTGCTAAAGCTTTGAATTAACTGAAAATAACGTCGCTAACCTGAGTTGATTTGGTTGCATAGGCTTGTCTTGTCTTGTTTGTATTGTTGCAGGTTTCCTAACCGTACGAGAAAGATGATCGAAAGATTGCAATAACGAAAGACTCAGTCTTCACGCAGGTCATGCATGTTCTTCCTGAAGAAGGATAGAATTCCCCAGCTAGCCGTAGCTTATCCAAAGGACGTGCTCCAGAAAAGTTATTCGTCCTCAATAGAGTTTGGCGATTCCAAGATCGTAAGGCTGTATTCAGACGGGTTCATCTTTCCCCGCAGGGTCATGCACTCTCCCCCAGTGGAGTCAGTGGATTTTCCCCGAGAGAATCATCCTATCCCCAGCGGAGTTCTTTGTTCAGCAAGTGTTCTATCCTCCCCGCGGAACTCGAAGATCAAGACTCTCCAAAGCAGAGTTGATGGTGGGTCCTGTCATTTATTTTGTCAGGGATACTGTGTAATATCAGTTCACGTTCCAGCAGAAAGTCCGATCGTACTATGCACATCTGCTATTCCCCAGCAAGGTTATTTTCCCCAGCAGGGGGTTACCTCAACAGGGTGCTCGGTTTGAGTTCCCAATTTCCCAGCAGGAGTCGGCATCATCCTTCCAGCATTTATTTTGCTGGAATAATTCTGTAGCATCTGGCTATCCCCGGCGGAGTCGGCATTATCCTTCCAGCATTTATTTTGCTGAAGCAGTGGAGAGAACTCTTGATCAAATGAACTACCAAACAGTCAAGATCTCGGCATGAGGCATCCAAGGATAATGTCAGTTTCGACAGTATTCCCCACAGAGTTACCAGGATAAGTTTCTCTTTATTCCCAGGCAGAATTAGTTGTCGTCAGGGGTTCCATGAATCAGAATTTCAGAAGTGGCCTCCGGGCATCAGAACGAGCATTCGGTAGTTTGGTTTCCAGATATCCCCAGTAGAGTCCGCCTCAAAGTCGTTGTCACGTCAGTACTAAGAAGTTTGTGGGTCGGGACCAATGAAGAAGTGAGTCCTGACGTGGACAAGTTGCATTTCCCCAGCGGGTCGAAGAGGCCTGGGTCCTGACGTGGACAAATCAAGACGAAACATGGGTCCTGACGTGGAACGAAGTTGTTTCCTTACGTGGAAAGATTGAGTCCTCACGCGGACATATCAAGATTGATTCCTGACGTGGAAAGAACGAGATAGATTCCTTACGTGGAAGAGTTTAGTCCTGACGCGGACAAATCAAAGAGATTATTATTCCTAACGTGGAGAAGTGGGTCCTAACGTGGACGATGTAGTCCTTACGCGGACATATTAGAAGAGGATTCCTTACGTGGAAAGAGGTGATTCCTAACGTGGAAAGAGTGGAGTCCTTACGTGGACAGATTAAGATGGCATTCCTTACGTGGAAAAATGTAGTCCTGACGCGGACAAATCGGAAGGAATTGGTTGCTTTATGTGGAAAAGTTATGTTTCCTTGCGTGGAAAACGGATAGCATTCCTTACATGGAAAGAGGCTTGTATTCCTGACGTGGAAAGAAAGAGTGTATTCCTGACATGGAAGGGGTTTAGTTCTGATGTGGACAGACTCAAAAGAAGATCTATTCCTTACGTGGAAAAATTGGGGTCCTTACATGGACAGATTCAAGAAAAGTTGATTCCTGACGTGGAAGAATGATGTACTCCTTGCGTGGAAAGTTGAGTCCTGACGTGGACAGGTTCAGAACCAAAGTTGAATTCCTTACGTGGAAAGATTGGAGTCCTGACGCGGGCATGCCGAGTGGTATTGGAGTCCTTACGTGGACAGATTGATATAGTTCTCCTTATGTGGAAAGAAGATTGCTTCCTGACGTGGAAAGATGAAAGGGTTAGTCCTGACGTGGACAGATACAGAAGAAATGATTCATAACGTGGACAGGTGTTACTCCTAACGTGGAAGAGTTTTATTCCTAACGTGGACGATTCAGTTTATGGAAATGCAGACGAATTATCCCTAGCGGAGTTGCCGAGATTTTTCTGGGTTAACGACAAGTGGAATCCTAACGTGGACAGGTTTTAGTTGAGATTTCTTCGTATTGATGACAGACAGAGTCCTAACTTGGACAAGCAAGCAATCTGTTATGACAAAATCCTCTTCAGAACGATGAAGACAATCCCCAGCACGGTCGCACGAGATCAGTGGGTCACTGTAACAGTCAGATTCAGTGGATGAATGTCGTTCCCCAAGCAGTGGCGCAGTTTATTTCTGCGGTTGGCAAATTTCTGGTTTCCTAGTATTCAACCGTCTCGTACCGCGAATGTCTGAAGGCTCCGGGCTCTTCACCCAATCGGGTCCAAGCCGCTTGAATAGGGGCAGCTGTTGCACCCTAAAATTTGCTCAACCTTATTCACTTGGTTTATGTTTTAATATCATTAGCATTTGCATATAGAGTCATGTACATAGACTAACCATCTGCATAGCATAAGCATAGCAAGTCATTCAACAGGGGACCAATCATTATTCTCATCTCTAGAGGCCTATCAAGAGGATATTATCCTAATTCCATCTCATTCAAGTCATCAGAAAAGAATTTGAGAGCAAAGAGTTCAGCAGATCAAGTCTTGAGTCCATCTCCTAGCTGAGGGTATCTGAGGGTCAACAAGAGGGTTGTGAGCTGTGAGTTGAAGGCATGGAGAGTATCTAGACATTATGAGAGACTTAGAAAGTCATTTAAAGAAGGAGACAAGTCATGGATGAGAGCACAAGAGCTATAGCTGAAGGCAGTCAACTAGGGTTTCATCTGGGTCAACCCTAGGTCAACCCTAGGTCAATTGACTGACTTAAGGGGCATTCAAGTCTAGTGGAGAGATGTGGGGTTCATCATTGGACATATAAAGAAGGATATGGAGATATGCCAAGAAGAATTCAAGAGAAATCAAGGAGAAGAGGAGCTTCTAAATTAGGGTTTTTGTGTAAAATCCCCTAGTTTAGGTCAAATTTCCAAGTAAGATAAGTCAAAATGCAAGCTTCAAATGGATCCTTGGCCAACATGAAACTTGTAGAGGATCTCAATACCTTTAATTTGAGTGGTGGAAGACATCAAGGAGATTTATAGAACTCAAGTTATGGTCCTTGCAAGTTACAGGTCATCTGAGGTATCTGAAATTTTGTCTGTGAAAGTGACTTGACTTCCAAGCAATTTTTACCCCTCAAGGAGATTTCAAATGAATTTCTGGTCAATATAAGAATTGTTCCTCATTGTCTTAGCTTTCTATAATGGTATAGTATGCCTTCATATGATGTGTGGAACTCAACTTATGGTCTTGGCAAGCAAAGGGTATTTTGGTCATTTGTCAGTTATAGGTCATTTTTAAGCAAAGGCCATATCTCCTATTTCCAAGCCTCAAATGAAAAAACTCAAAACATGAAAGTTGTTCAAAATGTGATTTTAAGTCTAGAAAGAAGTTCACAAATTGTTGGAAAGGCTCATAACATGAAGTTGCATGATTGGTCAAATTTGAACTAAAATGGCTTATAACTTAAATAAAGTCAAAGTGAAAAATGGTTTGAGAGATTTATAAGTCCAAATGGAGACTTCCCATATATGATTTTGGGTCCAAAACACATTCTAAGAACAATGGTTCAAGTACATTTTTGAGCTTAGTGGAAAAAATCAAAGTTATTTATGGTTACTTGCATTTGAAGAAACATAACCAAAATGGATTCAATTTGGAATGCAAGGGAAGTTGCAAGATGGTTCTAGAAGATTCATTTGAGCACTATATATTCATGAAATCAGAATTGAGCAAGGGTTGGATTCATTTTTCACCAAAAATTTCCCAAAGTTCTCTCATTCTCCAAGTTGCAAGTTCACTTCAATCTCACAAATTCAGCATCAATTCTCATCAACATTGATCCTCCTACATTTCACCATCATCATGGATCAGAATTGAATCAAAGATTTGGTGGATATTGATCAATTTCGTGCACTTTCATCAACAACATTCAAATTGCAATTTCCATTGGAACTCAAGATCCAAGGCCAAATTCATCAAGGTGTTGCATACAGAATCAAATATAGCAAGAGTAGATCCAGATCCAAGCATCAAGGCTCTCAGATCCACGAATTTCATCATCATCCACAAGATTTTGATTCAGGTGCAAATTACTCCCACTTGCTTGATATAGATAGATTTACATTAGTTTGTTAGTATAATAATGATGTAGGATGTTAGTAGAGCATTTCTGGTTAATTAGGAGTAGTTTGGTGATAATTCATAGCAGGTTGTTAGAACTGGTTTGACTTAGAACTCTTAGGATGGGCCATAATAATCTTAGGTTGTTAGTGCAGAATGATCTACGTGAAGTGTAGTTTAGATTAGTATAGGTTTGATTAAGAATCTTGAGGATGAGTTGCAGAGTATGTTAATGGAACCAAGAATGTCATGCGCTCGGGTTGAGTGATTTGTTGAGTTTCAGTGCAAACTATGATCATAGGCGTATAGAGGGAGAGATTTGGAGTGTTTTTCGTGTTTACATCGTGACCTTTCATGGCGTGTGGAGTGAGAACCGAGAGGTTGAAAGTGGTACGTGCATGGAGTTTTCATGGAGGTAAACCCTAGCTTTCATGGCAGGAGGTGGAAGATATAATCATGACCGTCCGTTGCTTGTTGGACCATTGACCAAAGAGCCAATCGTGTGGCTGGAATTCAATTCTGAGTTTTGGAGGGAGTTGAGAGAGGTGCCCTAAACGCACCATTTCATTTAATGAAACGGGCGGGCCTAAGTGTTTAGTGATATCCCCACCCCCCAGTACTGAGCCCAATTCAATTTGAACGTGAAAACCCTACTGAATACACCCCCTGCTTCCTATTCTTTTATTTTCATTAATTCTGACTTGTTCTGGGCCTAATACAAACTCGCTATGCGCACCCCACCATTGCTGGCCCATCCAGAATACAACTGAGCGCGTCTGCTATTAGTACCCCCCCCCCCCCTCTCATTTTAATTGATTTAGTTTTTTTAATTCACTTTAATTTTTACCAACTTTAAAAAATCATATAAAATAGGAAATTAACTCTTTTTTAGTGGTTGTTTTTTCTATATTTTCTTGGTTCTGTGTAGAAAATTAGAAAGAAATAAAAATTGCATTTTATTTTTTATTTGATATTTTTCCCATATTTTCTAAATAAATGACATTTTGAATAGCTTCATTTCATGCATGATTTTGTTAATTTTTGTTCTACTAGATGCTTTCATATTTTTTGTTCATTCTTTTTAGGTTGCTTAGATGAGATATTGAACTTGTAGAAACAATTTAGCTCCCATTTTTAGAAATTAATTTTAGGTGCTTAATGTAGGCTTGAACAACATGAACAAATTAGGGTTTTTAGGGGATGACTTAGGAGATTTGATTCTTTCCCTTAGGACTCAGGATTTAACTAGATTAGTTATGGGACTATAGGGGCTATGGGTAGTTATTAGACCCCTTAGAAAAAGTCAGGATTCCCCTACTGCTATTAATACTCTGTATATGTCTGATTGACTGGTGTGGTGTGCCCTCTGGGGATTATTGCTTGCTTGCTTGGGTATTGGGGTTGTCTGGGGACTTAGGAGAGTTGAAGACTTGAGAAGATGAAAGCCATTGAAGATCCAGAGATTGAGGATCAACTTCCAGAATTGAAGAGGATGTTCTTGCTAGCAGCTGCTGAGGAGACTAGGGTTTAGGAGCTAGGCAGAGCTCTAGATTAGAAAGTTTGTTTCTCAAACATGGATTGCCTTGTCTGCATCCATTCTTCTCTGTGATTCAGAGTCTCTCTAAGACACCCACCCCCTTCCTTTGGAAGGCTTGGTGATAGTGTCTAGGAGATAGAACTCTTGAGAGAAAATGTCTTTTGTGTTAGAAGCAGTCTGTTCACCATCCTTGGTAGTCAACTGATTGCTTAACACCCAATTCACTCTTGTGACTAATCCCTCATCCTGGAGGTTTGAGCTTGAAGAAAAGCCATTGCAGATAGAAGACTGATGATCAAAGCCCTTGCCTGAAGGCCATGAAGATGGAGATTGATGCTTGTTGAAGCCTGTAGCTGATTGGAGATTACTTGAAGCTAGATGTTGATTCAGAGCTGCTGATGCTGTTTCTTTTGCTGTTGTATTTCATTGCTGATGTATTGATTGGTTTTCTGGACTGTATTGTTTGCTGTTTACCCTGCTGGGTTGAAAGTGAAGTCTGTTCACTTTTGCCTATTGTTTTCTAGGTTCGAGGTTGAGTGGGGCTCCCTTGCCTCGCTTGTACTGTTGCATCCATGCATTTTACCGCTTTATTATATCTGTTATTGTTTATGTTTCTGCCTATCCCGTAGGATCTCTGTTTCTCTCTGTGCAAGAGAGGAGCATGATAGACACTAGGTCTTAACCCATGCATGATAACATTAGGTTAGTTTGCTTCCCTTCGCAACCGTAGGTTAGAGTTCTGTCTCTTCTTCCTCAAAACAAACAGAAAAACACCATAAAGATTTCAAACACAATAAAAGACACTTCTTCCGTAAAAGAATGTGAACTCATCAAAACGTCATTT
Organism: Lathyrus sativus; assembly: GCA_963859935.3. NCBI lineage: Eukaryota > Viridiplantae > Streptophyta > Magnoliopsida > Fabales > Fabaceae > Lathyrus > Lathyrus sativus. The sequence continues at coordinate 407,483,522 of OZ012736.1, read as the reverse complement.
TTGTCCGCTGGGAATGTTAATCAGAAAACCTTTTTCAGAAGGAATAAAATCAACCAAGACAAGCCTGTGTCGTACGTGGCCCGAACTACGTTTGCTCTGATCTTTCATGCTGTATGAAAGTACGTAGGCATAGGATGCGATATCCTAGCGAGCAACCTTCCCCTCCTTTCCCGTAGGTAGGCGAACTACGTTGACTCTGATTTCTCGTTCCAGGCGGGAATACGTAGGCATAAAGTGCGATACTTTGCCGAGTCATTTTTATTTTCATTTTATTTTCTTTTTAACCCTTGACCTATAGTTTAGATAGAATAACAATCCATACCCGAAAACAAGCGTGGATCCCGTCGAGTACGACGGACGTGAGGGGTGCTAATACCTTCCCCTTGCGTAACCGACTCCCGAATCCAGGTTTTGGTTGCGACGACCATACCTTTCCCATGTTGTGCGAGGTTTACTCTGAGCGTTTCCTTTCCCTCCCGTGGGATAAATAACGCACGGTGGCGACTCTTCTATTCAGCCGGCGCCGATTTTCGCAGTAGCGACACATATGTTATCTAACTCTAACCTCTTTCAAGTTAGTATTTGTCAAGATGCAGATGAATTAGGGTTTCACACTGTTAAAATCAAGAATCCCGTGGACTGATCAATCAAGGTTTTAGATTGATTTTCTACATATCAAGTCTTCACATCATCAAGAGGTTCATATCTTACCAATAAAAAGTTCTATTTAAGGTTGTTACCAAGAGAATTGAAGTAGTGCTCGGCAAAACCCTGATTACGGTTTCTAGTTGAAAAAGTCAACTATAGTTTGAATTTTGGTCTAAATGTGTTTACAAAGCTTGAACCATGGTCCATGATGTTTCAATGACTTATTTAAGTCCACTCAAGAAGTATGAAAGGTTCAAAAAACCCCAGAACACTAAGGATTGATTCTGAAGATTTCAACTATTCGGTTCGTCTGTCTGGAAAGTTAACTCTTTGGCTTTTAGGGTCTTGACCCCAAATTGAAGCAATCAAGGTTTCTAACATCATGTTATGCCTAAATAGTGAGTTTGGTAAAGAGTTAACCAAGATTTGATGGATAACTTGTGAATCAAGAAATTAGGGTTTATGAAAAACCCTAATTACAAGCTTATTTGGAATGGTCATAACTTTCAAACCACACATTCAAATTGAGTGGTCCAAAGCTGGTTAGAAAGCTCTTGAGAAATACTACAAAAGTCTCTTATAGGGTTGATGTCTAAAAATGAATAGATTTTGAGTTATAAGTTCATCAAGTTGTGAAGGATTTCCACACTCAGAAAAATTTCTTGTTTTTTGACTTGTAAGTCAAGTTTTGCAGCCAACTTCATGAGGATTGTTTACCTAGTTCCCTTTGGAATATGAACTTTGGGAAAACATGAACGTTATAGATCATATTTGGGGTTTATTTTAAAATTACAAGAGCATTTTCACAGCCTTTGTGGTTAGGGAGAATCAAAGAGAACAAGTTAGGGATTTTTCATGTCACAAAACCAAGTTCAGCACTTGCATTTTGATGCATAAACCACTCAAACCTCTTATAATCACTTGTTTAACTCATTATATGATATTTAGGGACTTAATTGATGAGATTACAATGGATTACCACGAGCAAAAACCAGAGATTGGATTATTGGATTTGTTTATTCAAGCAAGTGGATGCATCAGCTACTCTCTTTCCTTCATTTCATGTAAACTATTTGCAGGATATTGATGATGTTAAAACACATAGGAATTCTGCTCATTCTCAGAAAAGAAATCCCAAGTTGGATTTGCTCATTTTGCCTCCAAAAAGGGCAAACTTAGCAAGTTGGCACAATCTGCCCATACCTCTCATTCTCTAAGCTTGCCTATAAACAGAACACACTCCTAACATCCAAAGAACACCATAAACAACTAGAAACAAAGTTGAATCTCTCTCATTTCTCTGATCACCATCTTCTTGCAAGTGGTAGAGGTTGCTTCCTTGTGAAGAAAAATCTGCCTTGCAAAAACTCTACCACAACTCAATACAACCACCAAAAACTTGAACCAACACCTCAAATACATCACATATGGTGCATTAAATATGTCCAAACCCTCACATTCACCAGAAAACCTCACATTCCAAAAGTCAACTCTCATACCTTGAAATTTTGACTTTTCTGCATCTTTATAGACCAGAACCAAACAAACCCCTTTCCTATCATTCTAACACTTCAAACACTCTCCATATAAGTTGTTTGAATTGTACATGGCATCATAAAAGTTCTGTAACACCATTTCCTAGAGTTTTACTTTGAAGCTTTTGGTGTTTTCTTGCATAAGAAGGCATTCTGTCAAGACAATGATCTTGGAGGAGTTCTCATCATTTGAAGACCTTATTTGGAGCATATTGGAGCTGCTTGGATCATCATCCATCAACTGGTTTTCTTATTTGGTGCATTGACTTGAAAAAGCTATAAGAGGTAAGTGTTCCAACTTGCTACTTTTAAGATCATGCTGAATATTGATGTACACTAACTATGAACATGCTAGATACACTTTATAGGTCATGTTTGAACCATTTCTTGCTCATAAACTTGAGTATTCATGATTGTCCCTTTGGTTTGGCTTGTTAGCTTACTTAAGTGTCATTTCAATATGAAACGTTTTTATTCTTGTTAGGCATGGATGATTGGTGTTTGTAAACATCATTTATAGGTCATATGTGATGTGTTTGATCATTGAGTTAATGCTGAATTGGTACTTTTCTGTCTGTTACTTTGCTCTTGCACCAACTTGCTATTTTTGCCACTACACATACCATCTGTTAAATTAGCTTGTATATTGATGTATAATGCTTGTAACCATTCTCTATATGTCTCATATGTTGTGTTTGAATCATTACTTGCTGCTTGGAACATGTACGTTAGACTTTCACATTGCTCTTGTACATAACATACATTTTTCAATGACGCTATCGAGTTTTTCACATAGTGCATGATCTGAGAAAACCACCACCACCATTGGATTCCTTGTGAAAAAAATACATAATTTTATTTTTCATTTCATCCAATTTGGTTAATTTTTGAGTGCATTATGACCCTTCTTGCAAAATCTGCCTTGCCTTGGGTTTGGCTTGCCTTGGTTTTTGCCCTAGTTGTCTAGTTTTGTGCCTAGTTTTCAAATGTGCATAACTTCTTTGATTTTTTAAATTTTGATGCCACTCTTCTTGCACTATGCTCCTTAATATGTCTAGTTTTAATTCGTGAATAAAGAATTCAAAAATTGTTATTTTTGAAACACTTTGATTCACTTGAATGACATGGTCCTTTTTAGGGTTTTCTTTGGTTTTCATAAACTTTATTGACATAGTACTTGATTTTTCTTGTAAGATTGAACTTGTATGAATCATTGTTGAATTTATAACATGTTATATGTTTGAAAACACTTGTCTCTTTTGCTTTACCATGATTATACTTGCCTTTTTGGATGCATGGATGTGAAAAGTATGCCTTAAAACTTCTTTGTGAAGTATGATATGTTTCTTGATGTTGTAACCTCATGAACATGATCCTTCACCCCCATCTTACTTGTTTATGTGTATTTTTAGAACCATAACATTTTTAGTGTTATTTCTTACCTTGAAAGATACCATGAATCTTGTTTATCTTTGCCTTTGTGAAGTTTGAATCCATGCTTGAACTGTTGTTACTTTTCTTGCCTATCCATGTTGATTGTCATCAATATGTCTTGAATATGATTAAAAGTGTTACATTTTTCTTTAATTAATTCATATACCATGTTTTATTCAAGTTGTAACTTGTTTGCATGTGTTTTGTTTGAATACGGTTGATGAAAATGTTGTTGTTACACATGTTTCATGCTTGCCCTTGTTTGTTATTACCTTCATGATCTTTGAACATTGTAATGTTAAATCATAACACCTTGGTTGTTACCATGCCTTTTGTGTTCAATCTGTTAATTAATCCTACTTGTTTATCTTTATCTTTATCAAGTTTGTTTCCCTAATGATGAAACTTGTCAGTTCTCATCAAGTTGCCTTGTTATCATCTTTGCTCAATGTTGTCACAGGCTTGCCCTTATCTTTCTTGGTTATTACCATGACTTATATTCATCATATTTGAATGAATGCATATGTGTGCTTAGGCTTTGCTAAGTTCCCCCAAGTGATGTAGCTTGTTAGCTTTCATCCAGTTGCCTTGTTATCCCTTATTCCAAAGGAAAGCCTCTCTATTGACTTCACTGTCATAGATAGCTCATTACCCATCCCCTTGACTTGGTTAAGTCATTAGGTCCTTTAACTTTGTTAAGTTAGAACATATATCTATTATACTTTGCTTTAAGTCTAAAGACCTACCCCTTGTTAGGAATATCCTTCAATTATAACTTTAAGATAGAGTTTGTTAACTCTATGTAAGGATTATTGTCATGATTACTTACTCCCTTCTTGGCTTTTTCCAAAGTCAATCCCCCTGAGTGTTAAACTTAGATCTAGAGAGTTTTGTCAAACTCTACACAAACATTATTATGTTTTTTACCCCCTTGGAATCTTGACCATAGTCAAGTATTCCTCAACCTTAGTGAGGAGAACTACAGTTGCTCTGATTCCATCCTAGTAAGGATACGTAGGCATAACATGCGATATCTTTATGAGTAAAATTAGAACTATCCTTAGGTTTTTACCTCAAACTTTACCTTAACTTTGATCCCATGGCCCTAGCAAACAACAACTTAGATAACTTAGCATGCATGTACACAAAAGGTTCATGTAGAGTACTACAAATGTTTAGGATGTGAACAATTACCCTAGACATAACCAACCCCCATTTCCCGAAACTCTAGCATTGTTGTTACATCGCGCAAAATTTTTTTTCTTTATTTAACCTTTCCTTTGGATAAATCATATCTCAGTGGTAAATTTCAATGAATTAAGATTCAAGTTAATCAACAGCTTGATATCCGATTCTCACTGCAACAACTAAATATAGGAACACGCTAAGCACAACAGAAACCACATTTTTGCTTTAAAAGTTATTCAAAAATGGTGCATGAATCAAGAGCTTCAAGGTGAAAAAACCATACCTATTAGAGTAAGGTCCAATACCTCTTCACAATAGTTAGAAAAGAAAAGAAATGATTTTAAGAGTCTCCTGGATCCTTCAACAAGCTAATAATATCCTTGGTTTACCTTGAAACAGTTTGTATTCCTTCGAACAGTTCGTTTTGAAAATATGAAGGTGAGAATGGAAGATGATGATAGAGGTGATACATATATGATTTTAGGGTTTGGATGGGATATATGTGATGTATATAAGAGATTTGGATGGTTGGAATGGATGTAAGATCTCTTGTTTGAGAAATTTCAAGTTTCACGTCAATGGAGGTTGAAAAATGACAAGTAGAGTGAGGCTCTAGAAAAGAGGGTTTAAAGAGGCTTTATTGTGTGTTTTTAGGCTTAGAGGAGTTATCTATTTATAGGATAAGTGGAGGGAAAGAGAGCTGATCAGAATGCAAAGGTTTGGAGTTTTGGTTTGGTTGAAATTAAATGGTATGATTTCATGAGATTCCATGGTTACAATGCAAGGTATAATCTTGTAGGGTGGTTGAGAGGTTGCTTCTAATCCTTTGCAAAAGTTTTGCACAGAAGAATGGACTTTATGATTAAATTAACTTTTCAAGAATGGAAGTGTGCACTTTCTTGCCAAATCTCCCATAAATGGCATGATCACTTGGATAACAACTCAAAAATTTGTGTAATGACTCTAAAACTTGTAAACTATTCTAATTAAGGAGAGATTTTCAAGTAAAAGGACCTGTAATCAAGGGATTTTCAGGATTTGATTGGATTTTCTTCAAGTTTTTGACATGAAAATGCCTAAAGTTCATGCTTGGAAGATCAACTTTGTCTCTTCGAATCTCATAGCTCAAGCATGGAAAAAATGAGTTATTGGACTCTTTGGAAAGCTTGAAACATGCTCTAATACTTTTTTATTTTGAGTTTCCCTTGAATAAAAATGGATCATGGTGAAAAATGGCTCTCAAGTTAGTTACTTTTACAAGGCAAATTTACATCAAATTTTTTCGAAGTGTTTATCTTCACATTTGAATGAAACCCTAACTTCATGGCTTCATTACTTGAAATGTATGTATTTTTTGGGAATTCATCCTCAAGGATAAAGTTGTATTATGGAAAGAGCTCTTAAAATTTATCTTTGGATCAAAGAAAATGGATTCTTGGATTGGAATTTATGGCCTTGGCAAGTTGGACAAAAATCCTTGTGCTTCCATAACTTAGAAAAATTTCAATTTCTCTTTTGTTGTCCTTTTTGCAAGTAACCTCAATCCTCTTTATTTTCTTGATTAAATTCAATCATCAAACATATTTCTAATGGATTTCATTTTGAGAAGTTCAATTTTCATCAAAGAACTCAATTTTAATATTATATCTAATAATAAGGAAAAATGGGAGGAAACCCCATTGATATTAAAATTACTAAAACTTTCAATAATACCCTAACTGATTGCTCTATATGTGATTTAGGTTATAAAAAGGATACATATACATGGGATAACTTCTAAGAGGGAGATAATTTCATACAATCCATACTAGATAGATTTATTTCTACCAACAATTGGATTGAGCAATTCCATATCCATGATAACTACCACCTGACATCTCACAAATCTTACCACAACCCCATTATCATTGGTTTCAATAGATACATCAATAAAAAAATACCTAATAGAAAGAGACTTAGGTTTGAGAATATCTGGTTGGAGCATCACAATATTAATAAAGAGGTTAATAAAAAATAGATGAGTTGAGTCAGCTTCCCAAGTTGAACCCCCTATAGCAGAGAAGGTGTTGCACCTCAAAATTTGCCCAACCTTTTTCTTTAACTAGTTTATGTTTCATTGCATTAGCATAACATTATCCTATCATTTTCATATCATAACCTCATTCATCCAACAGGGGATCAAGGGTGTTTTTGTCAAGAGAAGCCTAGCAAGAGGTCTTAGCCAAGCTTGAGAAGTCATCCAAGTCATCAGGAGGTGATTTGAGGCCTTAAGAGGTTTGAATGCCTCCATGTGGAATTTTCTCCTAACTTGAGGATCAATTGAAGACCATCAGTGAGATGTGAAGCATGGATTTTGAATAGAAGATGTGTATAGAGCTCATGGAGTGCTTAGAGGGCCATGTTGGAGCTTAATCAAGTCATTGATTCAAGTGCAAGAGCCACAGTTGAGGTGCAAGCAATTAGGGTTTCATCTGGGTCAATCCTAGGTCAATTGTGCAATTGAAGAGGTTCAAAGCCTAATTTTAGGTCATGGAGTTCATGGAATTATATGTTGAGACATTTTTGGTGTTGTGCCAAGATCAAATCAAGAAGAATCAAGAGTGGGGGAAGTTGCTAAGTTAGGGTTTCAGTGTAAAATCCCCTGTTTAGTGCCTAACTTCAAGACCACATAAGTCAAAATACAAGTTTCAAATGGATCTTTGGCCAACATGAAACTTGTAGAGCATCTCAATACCTTTAATTTTAGTACTAGAAGTCCTCCATTGGATTTATAGAATTCAAGTTATGGTCCAGACAAGTTACAAGTCCTCAGAGGTCACTGAAATTTGTCTGTGAAAATCATCTGACTTCAAAGCTATTTTTGACCTAGAAAGAGGTTTCATCTGAAATTTTGGCCAACATAAAAGTTGTTCCTCATGATCTTAGATTTCTAAATTGTACTAGAAGTCTTCCATCTGATTTGTAGAACTCAAGTTATGAGGTTTACAAGTCAGGGGTATTTTGGGAAAGTGAGATTATAGGTCATTTTCAATCATAGGCCAAAATCTCCAACTTGCACTTGTCAAATGCAATTTTGTTCAACATGAAAGTTGCTTAAAATGAGATTTTAAGTGCAACCAAGTGGTCATGTGGAATTGATTTGGCTTGCAGCAAAAAGTCACTTAAAATGACCTAAAAAAGGGAATATTCCAAATGGATTGAGGGAAAATTGACTTTTTGAGTTAGAGGACCAAAACATGTCATGTGAGTACATTTTTTGAATGGAAATCACATTCTAATAACATTGGCATTGGCATAATTTTAAGCATAGGCCAAGTTTTGGGAGTTGTCATTTTGATTACTTCACCATGAAGTTACATAATCAAAAATAGCCATTGGATCAAATACAAGGAGCAAATCTCAGCCATTCACATTCCACATACTGTTATTAGTTGAATTGAATCATCTTGGAGCCATTGCATTGCCATTTTCGTGTACCTTCAAGAGCAAAAAGTGGTGAAATTTTGAAAATTCATTTTGGGCCTAGAGGCAAATATTGAGCTTTCTCTTGATCCATATCCATTGTATATAAGATTTCTAACCTTCACAAATCATTAGTTCTGGAAATTTGAGCAGAATTGATCAAGAACAAGCTTGAAAAAGTGAAGAAAATTCCAAAAGTGAATTCCAAGATCTAGTTCATTTCAAGCCAAATTGTGAATTGAGAAAGCCTTATTGAAGATCATTGAACGATTCTGGAGAGTTTCGCGAAGCTTCATCAAGGATTAAAGGCTCAGTGGAAGTTCTCCACTAGGTACTTCAATTTCACCATATCTCTCTTAATACTTGATGATTCTTTGCCATTTTCGTTTCTTTGCACTCCTTGAAGCATGTAGATCGTTTCTGGATTATAATTGTTGATGTTTATGACGTTCGAAATTTGGAGCTCCAAACTTGTGAGATTTTATATGGACTGTTTTGGCATGATTCGGCTTAGTTTTTGCTTGATCTTTAACCTCCATGACATAAGGTTGAGTTTAGAATTAATTTGGAGAGGTTTTAATGAACTTGAGGTTTTGGTGCCAAACTTTGTTTGCTTCGTTTCTCTTTGATCTTGCATTATTAATAATTTTGGATGAGATATTTGGAATCCTTGCGAAAAATCCTTCGATTTCGGTCCAAAAAACGTGCAAAATGGATAAGAATTGAGAGAGTTATGGTTGTTCGAAGTTGCCGGAAATCACCACATCCATGGTTGCGGGTTACTATTCATCATGCTGAAAAATTCCATTGGAGAAGATGAACATGCGTGCGCCACGTGTCATCACACTAAACGACGTCGTTTTGGCCTAGCAAGGGGACCAGGCGCGCGCGGGTTCGATCCCTGACCAGCGCGTTTTCATTTTTTCTGCTTTGCATTTTCACTAATTCATCATTTCTAGTTTCCATTTATTTTTTATATTTTTCTGTTTTGATAGCTGTTTGCTTTAATTACATTAAAAATAGTAAAAATCATCAAAAAATTATGAAATTATTTTTTATAGTTCTTGAACGTCTTAAGAAATTTTAGGCGTTGATTTTACATTTTTAGGATTTTATTTGAATTAGTTATGGTTTTTCTTTTGTGCTAACGTCCATTGTGTTACATATTTGACCATCTGTTTTGTTGAATTTTTTTTCTTCCAATTGGTGATGAATTTGACTTTGATTTTTTAGTATGTTTTAGGGTAGATATTCATGTTCCCTTAGGATTTTTATTAGAATTTTAGAACAAATTTAGGTTCTGTTTTAGGTGTTAAGATTAGAGTCTTCCCAAACTTGTGGATTATCTTGATACCTTTCAATATAGAAATTATTTAGGTGACTTAGAAGTTGAATTATGCTTTAATATTTTAACCATAAGCTGTTCAAACATGTATGTTCCCCCAGGAATTTAATTAGAGTTTTATAATTTTTTTTTCTATTTTTGTGGAATTTTGCAAATTGCTTGTGTTTGTGTTGTTCTCTCTTGAGTACCTTTGCTTGTTTGGCTTGGTTGGTGACTTTGGAGCTTGCTTGGCTTGGAATCCTTTTTGGGAGGTCTTCTGGACCTCATTGAAGATGCTTGGGATTGAAGATTGAAGCTTGGAGTTGAAGGCTTTTTCCTCTTGTGGAGCTTTTTTAGGAGCTTAGGAAACTAGGGTTTTAGGAAGTGCCTTAGAATTAGTTTTGATTCTTTCTTCAAACATAGAGTGCATTGTTTGCCTCTATTCCATCCAATGACATAGAGTCCTCCTTGGGAAGCTCCATCTCTACTTATGAGGGATGAGTGATATACCCAAGTGAGTAGAACTTTGAGGATACCTTTCATTTGCAATGTTGAGTTCTTAGTGATTTCCTTTGGTTGTCATTAAGTTTCTTAACATTATAATTTGATCTTGATGATTAATCCTCTTCTTGGAGTGTGCTTGTTGGAGCTTGAATATTGATTGAAGCTTGAAGATAGAATCTTTCTTGAAGATGAATCCCTTGTTGTCAACTTTGTTGTCTATCCAACTTTGCTGTTTAGAGCTGCTGTTGCTGTTTGCTGTAGGAGTTTGGTGCTGCTGCTTGGGCTGCCTCCTCTGTATCTTTTGTTTTTCTCTGTATTGTTTGTTGGCTTGTGTTGCTTTCCCTATAGGTTCAAAGTGAAGTTGATTCACTTTGCCTGTTGTTTTCCCAGGTTCGAGGTAGAGCAGGACTCCCTTGCCTCACTTGTATTGCTGCATTGCATGCATTTTACTGTTTACTATATTTGCTTGCTTTCTTTTGCTGTTTATCCCCTAGGATCTCTAATTTCCTCTGTGCAAGAGGAAATTATGACAGACATTAGGCTTTGACCCATGCATGACAACATTAGGTTAATTTCCCTTTCAACTCTAGGTTTTTAGAGCGTCTTTCTCTTCTCATCTCAAAACAATTCAAAAACACAGTAATAAGGATAACGCGTGTTGTACGTTACGAGCCTTAAGCTATTTGAGAAAGGGTTGATGGAGGGTCACTCTTCAGTAATCTGGCTGCTTAGTATGGTACCCTTAGGATGACATGCGACGTAGTCACTCTCAGATCACAAGTCTTTAATGCAGTACAAGTTGCAAACAGACTAAAAAACAGTTCTTTCGTAAAAAACTGAAAACAAACTTCAAATGTCATTTTTGTCCGTTTGGACCCTTAATCAGGAAAACCCCTTTCTTAAGGAGATAAAAAAATGTCAGACAAGCTTGTGTCCTCCGTAGCTCGAACTACGTTTGCTCTGATCTTTCATGCTGTATGAAAGTACGTAGGCATAGGATGCGATATCCTAGCGAGCAACCTTCCCCTCCTTTCCCGTAGGTAGGCGAACTACATTGACTCTGATTTCTCGTTTCAGAAAGGAATACGTAGGCATAAAGTGCGATACTTTGCCGAGCCATTTTCTTTTCTTTTTAACCCATACCTGTAGAGTAGATAGAATAACACACCCTTAGATAGAAAACAAGCGTGGATCCCGTCGAGTACGACGGACGTGAGGGGTGCTAATACCTTCCCCTTGCGTAACCGACTCCCGAATCCAGGATTTGGTTGCGATGACCATTCCTTTCCCTCTTTGCGTTAGGTTTACTCTGAGCGTTTCCTTTCCCTCTTGTGGGATAAATAACACACGGTGTCAACTCTTCTGTCATAGCCGGCGCCGGTTTTCGCAGTAGCGACAGGAGGAACTAACAGGAATGTTCATGGATACTTTGTCTCCTTTCTATTGGGAAAAGATGATTGGGAGTGTCTCTTCAAGCTTTACAGATCTGGTGACTATTGGCCAAAGGTTAGAAGAAGGTTTGAAAAATGGTAAGGTATCCAAAGTTTCTGAATCTTCTAGTAGGGCAAATAAATCCTACGGGAATTTCCAGAATAAGAAAGAGGATCCGACCAATGTTGTCATGAGTGAATCAAGAAGGCCTCGCCATGGACCTCAATCTGTTGATCATCATGTTGTTGCTCCACAACCAGCTCAGACTCCTCAACGTCCCGTTGTTAGACAAAACCAGTATCGAAATAGGAATCAATTTGGTCATATTCCCATGACTTACACAGAGCTTTGTCCTTACCTGGTTCAAAAAGGGCTGATCACTACAAGGGCTTTACCACCTCCTCCTAATCCTCCTCCAGCTGGATTTAAGGCAGACTTCCAGTGCGCTTTTCATGAGGGTGCCTTAGGCCACGACTTGGAGAATTGTTTTGCACTAAAGGCTAGAGTGCGTGAGTTGGTCAGAGATGGAATACTTGATTTTGAGGATAGTCCTCCGAATGTCCAGAAAAATCCTTTGCCAGTGCATCAAAAGTGAAGCTTCAGATAGGACGACTCATCCTTGTACTGATTTAGTCATTAGGCCTTTTGTTTCTCGTTGTTTTTACTTTCCTTATTTATATTAGTTGTTTGTTTTCAAAAAATGTTTGTACTTTTACATTAATGAATTGAGCATTGCAACTTTCGATTTCAATTCATTTTGTCTATTATTTGTATCTCTATGCTTTATCTTTCAAATATTTACTTCTGTCAAAATTTTTGATATGCAAAGATTGGAGGGAGGATGACGAAAACGTTATACCCATAATTGCTGTCAGTATGCTTTCAGTAAAACTTTGTTGACGATGTAAGGCATTGTTTCAATCCCCAAATACTGGGGAAATAAGGAAGTTATCTCTTGTCACCCCCTTCGAGCCTAGAAGTTGGAGTTCCTTTCTTTACAAAAAAAACCGCAATCTTAACCTGGGGCATGGGTAGTTCTCAGTTAACTTGGTTGTGTGTTCCTGCAATACACCTTTTATATAAAGGTTGCATTCACAAATTTTCCTTCACACACAACAAGTAAGTGTCGAAGATGTTTCCAAGTCGAAAGCCGATGATGGTTCACTGTGATCATTTAATCCATGTAGTCACTTTCTTCCACATAAAAAATCAAAAGAAAAAGCCCGCTAAGTCAAAATCTATGAAGGAGCCTTAGGCAAAACTGGGGCATCCCGCTGACTGTAAGCTTTAAAAGAAACAGTTCAGGAAAAAGTCAGGGATAATAAAATAGAAGGTCTTTAAACCCTTCACCTGAAAATACTCAATGTCAAAACAACCATATGTTGTAAAGAAGTAGTGGCTGCCTTTTCATAGGTCCCTTGAATTTTGAACCATCATTGCTACCATCAATGCAATTCCTAACCTATAGGAACCTGAATGCATAATACGAGTTAACTGAGTGTAGGACTGAAGATTATCACGTAGATTGGATGGGTACAATAAACTTTGAGACTTTATCCTTTATTTCATAAACCGTGAACCAGACCACATTACAACCCTCAAAAGACTTAACTGAAACAAGGTTATTTTGAATGCATACTACAGCAAGGTTGCATAAGCTGACTCCAAAAGATCTTTGTGAATCATTTATTTTGGTAGTACACCTTTGTTTTAAACTTTGAGCGTCTTGAACCACCGTGTTCTGACCGACGACTTATTTATTTTTCATCTTTCAAAAATAATTTTGTTTTTAAAAGTTGCATGAACTTTGCATTACCATGTTTGTATGAATATTTTTTTTGCAAACTAGCTTTCTTCAAGGAACTTTCAAACAATCGAGAAACTTGGTCAAGTGATCCTATCAGGGGCAAGTTCCTTTTACATCCTATCTAAGAATCAATTCAAGATTTGTTCACGGCAAGTCTTTCTCAGACTTAGTTTATCCAAAATATGTTTCAAGACTCACACTGGGGCAAGCCTTCCGAGGGTACGATGAAACAATTGTTTTCAGAATTAGGCAAGCTGAAGAAATTATCAGTTCATCTATAACAAATGGTTTAATCTGGGCCAGTTTACTTGAAGGATCCCCAGGCAGCTCTTCAAGGGCCATCAACTTGATACAGTTTAGAAGTGTGGCAGAGATGTGTTCAGCAGTAGCATCTTTAGTCCCCGAGCAGAATAACATTGATCTCCATGTTGAGGAATCAGTTCTCCAGTCTTGTCATTTTACCAGAAGAGTCGAGCCTTGTCGTCGTCATCTGCATTTGCATTTTATCATATATCATCTCCATAATTCATATACATATGCATATCACGAGTGTTTCATCCTCATTTGCATTTCTCTTGAGGTCGTGTTTTATCCGTGTCTCACCTTGTGGTCAAAGTCCAACTTACTTGGCACATATCAACAGATTTTATCATGTATATCTGACGTTCTTCCAGATATGACGTATTTCTTATCTGATTATTTTTCCGGATAGGGCTGTTCCTCTTACACCTAATACCACTCTCAAATTATTGTGATCATACCTTTCATTCAAAGCCATTATTGGATGTGTGGTACCCTTATTTTTATTTCTCTTTCTGATGGTTTTCCAGATTGAGTCTTTGTTCTGATGTTCTGCGAGAACTTATCTGATGGTTTTTCAGATATTTTCCTTCGATTCTGATGGTTTTCTAGAATCTTATCTAATGTTTTTCCGAATTTATTTCTCTTTCTGATGGTTCTCCATAGTGAGTCTTAGTTCTGATGTTCTCCCAGAACTTATCTGATGGTTTTCCAGATATTTCCTTTTGATTCTGATGGATTTCCATAATTTATCCGATGGTTTTCCGGATTTGTTTCTTTGTTCTGATGTTCTTCCATAACTTATCTGATGGTTTTCCAAATATTTTCCTTCGATTCAGACGGTTTTCCAGAATCTTATCTGATGTTTTTCCGGATCTGTTTCTCTCTCTGATATTTTTCCAGATTGAGTCTTTGTTCTAATGTTCTTCCAGAACTTATCTGATGGTTTTCCAGATATTCCTGTTGTTGTCCCAGAATCTACCCGATGTTTTTCTGGTCTTATTTCTCTTTCTGATGTTTTTCTAGATTGGGTGTTTAGTTATGATGTTCTTCCAAGAACTCATTTGTTGCTTATCTGATGTTCTTCCAGATATGTCTTCAAACTTGTCCCATACATTTATTACTTTCCTAAATGTTTTGGATGTACCTTCAAAGACTTGTCCTCATCTCACGCTCCTGTAGATGTTTTCATTTTGTTTCTGAAGGCAGCCCAGAGTTCATTTGATGTTTTTCCGAGTGTCTCTGGTGTGTTTCAGAGTTCATTCGATGTTCCTCCGATTGTTTCTGATGTTTGTTTCTCCTGTATATTATCTGATGATTATTAAAGATCCCGCTCGATCTCTTCGTTTAAAGGAATGTCTCGGAAACTCCATCACTTGTCGTTTACCTGATCCTACCGCCGTGTGGATCCTGTGTTACCTTGTCATCCTAGAGTGCCAGCTGGTCATGCCTGAATCCGTTGCACATTTACTCATGGATATTCCCCAGTGGAGGTCGTCTCGTCGGTGCCCTCTCCATTGTGGATCCCATTCTTATCGTTCCTTTTAAAAGTGACCATTATTCGTGCTTACACTCGTGGATTCATCACTTTAGAATTTCCCAGTGTCGTGTTTTTCCCCTTGTGCATCGTGTTCCCCAGTATGATGTGGTTGTCGTGTCTGCCCCTGTGTCGTCGGGTCATATGCATCCTTGCAGTTGTCATTCCATGATACGCATCATAGTAGATTCATGGCATGGTCCATTTTAGTCCGTTTCCGTTTTATCCATAGCATTGCATATCAATGCATCTGAGGGCAAAATTTTCGGTCATCTGTATTTAAGTCCCTTTCACCATGATTCCTTGAGTCTCCGCTACTCAAGTCATCCGGTGAAGCTATTTAAATAGGGGCAACTGTAATACCCCAAATTTTACCCTTTGATTAGTCGGTTCATTTCGCATGTCATCTCATTCTGCATGACATTTTAACTAACCACTAACTAGTTTGCTCAGTCCCTCGGTCTTGCAGGAAAAATTACGTTATGCGCAGTTTAACTTATAAGGGGAAAAATGGTCATTAATTGGCAGTTTTCCGACAATTTATGGATCTAAGTCATCTTCAGGAATCCCTCGAGCGATTGGGGTTTATGTCTCCGAGTCATGGAACTTATTTGATGATGAGCGGAATTTTACGGCAGTTTCAACGTTAAACCAGTGCGAAGATTTGATTTGGAGAATTTATTGTGACAAATGTGTGTTTTTCTGCTTTCTGCTAGTCGACAGTCGATTTAAAGGAACAGTGGAGTTTCGGATAAATCTCATTGAAGGAATTAATCAGTTTGATTTGCTTGGATAAATTTAATCGGATAGATTGTCTGTTTGAATTTAATCTAATAAATTTAGTCGGATGAGTTTATTCATTTGGGTTTAATCGAGGGAAGTATTCAGAGATTTTAATCGGTTGATTTTTTAATCGGAGAAATTGGATTGAAAAATAAAGATTAGAATTTATTATTTGAATTCATATTTTATTACAAAAATTACAATATTACAAAGGAGATTAAATTACATTCTTTTAATTCTTAAATGTCTTAATATTTCTTCTAAAAGTCGGTTCCGCTTCCGATTCTTCGAGTTGTCGATTCTTTCCGAACCTGCAAAATCAACGATAAAACAACCATTTTTTAATGGTTAGAATTAGAAGTGTTTTTATCGATCCGACACCCTCAGCAATGAGATCATCATCGGGTGCGTCGGGAGGGTAACAGAATGCTCTGTCGCCAGCTCCCGGCTTCGTTTCCAACCTCGGCACAAGACCGGCAATGATCTGTTCAATTTATACCGAGAGAGGGAGAAAAAGTGATTTTCGGAAAAAGTGACTTTTGAAAAAGTGATTTTGGGAAAAAGCACTTTTCACCCAAAAAATGGCTTCGCCAAACAAGGCCTAAAAACATGTTTTCTCAAAAGTCTCGACCCAACCGAGATTCAGCATATCCAACAAGCTATGAATATCCAAGAAAAGAATCATTTCCGAATCTGGGTATCCAAGCACCAAAAGCCAAACTGAATCATTAGAAAATCACGGAAGTTGTAACAGAAGTGTCCCAGCTTTCTGCTCTAAAACAAATCTAACAATTTCCTGATAAACAACCACAAGAACAGCCTCAGAAATCTCCAAGTATAAACAACAAAAAAGCTGTAAAACTCGCATTCAACAATCCAAGCGACAATCCAGCGATCCATTTAGCATGAAAATTGTAAAGCCTAACATCATCAATATAAAATCATCAGAAAAATATCAGTGAAAAAGAAAAAAGAACCCTAAACGATCCGCGAGCCGTCAGAAAAGTGGACCAAGAACCATAACCAAAACGGCGGCCGTGAATCCACCTACAGAATCACTACCACCGCCGTCCAGCTCGCCGGACTCAGAGACGAAGTGTCTTCTTCACCATCATCGTCCGCGACTGAAACACAACCGCCGCAAGCTACCACGAGTCAAGTCTCCTCAAACCCATAAAAGGGTGAGCCACTTTTTCTCACGATTTGTTTTTTATTTCAGGTATCGTGCGAAGAAGAGGATTACGAAATATGCAAAGAAGAAGAAGAAAAATCTTCATGGAGCTTAACCATGGCCGCCGCGTATGGTCAAAGAAGAAGAAGAAGGGTTGAAACAAAACCCTAAAAGAAAAGCAACAACGTGCAGCAATATCCCCTCCCCCTTATTTATCTTTATCTTTTCTTTTTTTCTTTTTATCGTTTTATTTTTTTATTTTTTCTATTTTTTTATTTTCCTTTTATTTCTTTAGTGGAAGTTTAATTATAAGATATGAAAATAAATTCTAATCACCTTATTAATTTGAAACCAGTATTGTAACAACTAATTGAACATTTTCAAAACAAAAATTAAAACTATTTTTTTAGAACCTAATTTAAAACCACCTTTTCAAAAAAATCACAATTAACTCTTAAATTTTTCATGAACTTAACAATTAAGATGGTTTCAAAATTAATTTAAAAGGTTAATTTTTCAAGTTAAAGATTAAAAATTCTAAAAATTTAGAATTAACTTTTTAATTAATCTAACAAAATTGATTTAGGTTAGTTTGTTGATCTTATGGTTAAAGCTTTGTAAATATTAAATTTTAAATTTTATGAAAGGAAAATTAAAACTTTTAGAAATTACTAATTTTAATGAATCTCCCTTTTTTTAATTAAGTTTATTTTTCTGATTAAGTAAAAACTTTTCTTTAAAACATGTTTAACCTCATTTTCAAGCATTTTCGCTTTCAGTTTCAAATTGAACCTTGCCGTTTTTTTTGTATATTGGTTATGTCGTTCCTCGCATATTTCTCTGTTGTACAGTTAATACTTTATTCTCCGTATTTTATTTTATTTTGTTGTAATTTATGCGAGATAATCGTCACTTTTGTTCCGTTATTATCCTCGTACTTTCCGCATTTCACTTTTATAGTTGTAATATATGAGGGGTCATCGTCGCTTTTCTTTCATTATTATTCTTGTATTTTTGGGTTGTAATTTACGCGAGTATATCGTCGCTTTGCATTCTTACTGCTTTTGTTGCTTTTTTATATTTCAATTCTTCCCTGTAACTAATTTGTCATTTACATTTACTTACTGCTAAACCCCTCCGAAGGATTAGGTCTAGCCGTTTGACCGCCGAGTCAATAATCCTAACCTTTGACCATTTCACAATCCTAATTGCTTAGGCGTCCCGCCGTGGACCGAAATACCCTTTACCCTAGCGTTAGTTTAAGGAGTTGCCGCACTCCGTTTTAGGTTTCCCGCTGAGGAATACCTCTTTGAACTTTTCAAATTCAATTCAACTTTACAACCTAGAGAATTCGAGTTGCCGTGCTCATATTTTTAGGCGTCCCACCGTGGACAAGTTTACCCTTTACCCTAGCTTTAGGACAAGGAGTCGCCACACTCCGTTTTAGGTTTCCCGCCGTGGAATACCTATTTTAAACCTATTTTCAATTCAACTGTTTCAACGTAGAAATAGGAGCCTCCACACTCCACGTAAGCGCTTCCTTAAGCAATGCTTACTCCTCATTGAAACCTTGACCACAGTCAAGACGTTTCTAACTTCCCTTTCGAGGGGAACTACGATTACTCTAATTCCATCCCCTACCTCGGATACATAGGCACAAGATGTGAGCCTTGGAGAGTAAACTTAGGACTAACCCTTAGGTCTTCCTTTATCTTTAACCCTTAGCAATATACCATCGAGCAGATAATTAAAGCAAAATAGCAAACATTAAACAAAAGGTTCCTGTAGAGTACTACAGAAGTTTAGGGTGCTAATACCTTCCCTAAGTTTAACCAACGTCTTACCTAGATCTCTCCCCACATTGTGTTTACGATGCAAAATTTGGTTTTTCCTTCTTTAACCTTTCCTTCGGATAAATTAAAGACCGGTTGTGAATTAAAGATGTGATTCAGATTAATTAATAATTTGATATCCTATTCTCACCGCAACAAGTTGTAATGGTAACACCGAAGAGAATTTGAACTAAACCCTCAACAATTTATGGAAGTGGGGAAATCTAACTATCACAATCTTAAAGAGGATATTATTATGGTGTAGAAGGATATGAAGAAAGCCAAAAGCCAAAACATAGTCTTTGGAGAATAGGGTTCTGAGACATTCAGAAGCTGGTAGTCATTACCTTCATTAGAGTCTATATGGATGGTTTCTGAAAAGAAACATTGACTTGACAATTCAAGACTGACTTAACACTTTAGAGTTAACTTCTTTGTAAATATGATTTTCAGTTTATCCTTTGGTTCAAAGTCTGGACGTCTTCAGAGTTAGAATCTGTTTACTATTTTCTACATTCTTAGCGAAAATAGTTAGAGTAAAAAATTATTCTCTGCATTTTGTCATCATTAAAATTCAAGGATAGTTGTAGAACCAAACTTGTTCCAGCAATCTCCCCCTTTTTTATGATGACAAATCCCTGTATTTTGATGAATAATTTACTTGGATAATCATATTTTAAAAACATTAGAGATAGGTTTGTAAACTCCTCATGAGTTTTATATTTAACAAATTTGATAGTTTCTTCAGAGTGAGGTTTGTAAGCTCCCCCTGAGTACTACCTATCACATTTTTCTTAATTTCTTCAGAGTAAGGTTTGTAAGCTCCCTGTAATTTGAGACTTGAAAAAAATAATATGGGTTGATCCGCTTGATTTTATCTATGTTTGGGTTTTATTAGGATCATAAGACATATCAAAATCAATTTCATTTTCTCCCCCTTTGTCATCAATCAAAAATATTAACAAAAACAAAACTGAAAGTAATTGCAAAACAAAGAGTAAAAACAAAAGAAAAGAAAAACAACAATTTTTCTTTCATAAGAAGAACAATACAAAAGAGGATAAAAACAAGACACTTAAAAATACATATAAAAAAGAAATTTTGAAAAAGGAAATAAAATTTTAAAACTATGTACAACCTAACAAGGGGAGGTAAGTGAATATATTTTCTCTTCAACTAAGAAATTATATTCTAATGGGTCACATCAAACATTCAAATGACTTTAGCATATGAAATTTTTCTTACCTTAGAGCCATGCAAAAATTCTTGATTACACCATTAATATTAAGAGCCCAGAGTCCAGAAGACAGAGAATCCAGAAGGAATTTGACTTTGGACCTTCTGACCCAGAGAGTCTCCTAACTTCAGAAGGCTAACTAGTTTAGAATCAATATATCTCAGAGTCATGCTTTACTCCTCAGATTCTACACAAATTAAAAAATTTTGTTTTATTTTGGGCAAAGTTCCATTTTTAGATTTTTCAGAATAAAAACAAATTTATCTTCAGCAAGGGATTTCGTAAAGATGTCAGTCAATTGATGGTCTGTATCTATAAATTCTAAATCAATCACACCCTTCTAAACAAAATCTCTTATAAAATGATTTTTGATTACAATATGTTTAGATCTAGAGTGAAAAATAGGATTCTTTGATAAGCAAATTGCAGAAGTAATATCACAAAGAATAAGAATGTTACTCTTATATAACTAATAATCTTTAGCTAACTTTTCGTCCATAGAATTTAAGTGCTGCAATGTATCCAGCCTCTGGAGTTGATAATGTTATTGTTGATTGCCTCTTGCTGGACCAAGAAATGATATTGTCACCTAGAAACTGATAGGTTCTGCTAGTGCTATTCTTTTTTAGTCTATCTCCAACATAGTTAGCATCACAATAACCTACTAACTTATAATCTTTGGGTTTTCTATAAAACAAAGCAAGATTAGTATTACCATTATGATATTTAAAGATTATTTTAACAACTGTTACATTGTTGAGTATAACAAGTGTGAGTAGTATGGGTAATAGTCCCACATTGGTTAGAAATATGGAGACTTGAGTATTTATAAGTGGGAGAACCCATAAACCTATCACCTTAAGGTTTTAGATGGATATGTTGCGTGTCTCTCACAAAGGCCTTGCTTAAAAAAGGGAAGTCCCACAATGTTCAATGCTCCCGAGTCACTTGTATCAAAATTACTCCCCACATGTGGTGGTTAAGAGGTGTTCCATTGAAGAGTGTCAATGACGGTACAAGCGTATGTGGATGAAAAGAGCTTCCGTTTAAGGGGGCATTATGAACAAACTCACACTCGAGGAGGAGTGTTGAGTATAACAAGTGTGAGTAGTATGGGCAATAGTTTTTCCATAATTTAATTATGTGAAATTATGTGTATAAATGTGATTATGTGTTTTTTGTTGTGTTTTGGGATACCCTTGATGTGGAGTAGTAATCTTAAGACTAGACCTTGAGGGTTGAGAAGTGTGTGAGCATTTGAGGAGATATTGGTGGTATGAGAAGTAATACTAATTAGAATATATTAGTGAAAAATATTTAATTATTTAATGTTAGATGGATATTAATTCAATTAAATAATTGTTGAAAATTATTATTATTATTTTAATTCTATGGGATAAATAATAATATTAATAATAAAATAATGAAATAAAATAAAATAGAATATTAGATGTGTAGAGATTTGAAGGACAGGATGGTAATTGTATGACAATGAGTGAGGGTAAATGAGGTAAACCATAGCTGGGGAATTTTATAAAGGGAATTAGAGAATAGTGGAGTTATTTTTTACATTGTACGTGAAATTGAGAACAAAAGATAAAAGAGACTTGGGCAAGGAAGAGAGAAGAACTCTATTAGAGAAGGGAAAATCTCATCAATCTAAGGTAAGAGTGGGATTCTGATCTTCTAAGAGATATTATGATGAATAGTGGCTAAAGGTTCAGGTTCTTACATTGTGGGTTGTTGTGTTCTTCTATGCTATGAATCTTGATTTCTCTAAATTGATAAATTATGTGTTTTCGATGATGCTATGAATGTTGTGAAATAGTGGATGATGATAGTGTTGTAATATATTTATTATATGATGAATGTCGTTTGCCTATATGGGTGACAATTCTATTTTGGGTTGTTGATATGTTTTCCTTCAATGTTGAGTTGTGAGGGTTTGAATCATAGATAGGAGATTGATGATTATATGATGTTAATCTATGAGTAAAACAAGGAAATGATTGATTTTTAAAATGTTAAAATAGCAGAAAATTGGGTCTATGATGATAGAAATTTGTAGCATAAGTTCTAGCATGATAGACTAGGGTGAAGGGGTTTTTTAAAAGTGAATTTTGAGAAATCGGAACAGTATGCGTCGACCTCCAAGCCTTACGGGTCAGTCCGTAGCTTCCATAAACAAATTCTTTGTAAATTAGGATAGTATGTGTCGACCTAAAACACCCATGCGTCGACACATGCACTCAGATTTTTGCCAAAATGTTAAATACGGTTTTGATCATAACTTTTTAATCGTATATCCAAATGACGAACCGTTTAAAGTGTTGGAAAGCTAATAAATAGAGCTTTAACACGGTATAAATAGGTGAATCGTTTTCCTAGTATTTCTATGTTTAATATGTTTAGAAATGTGATTATTACTTGTTGTATACGCTAAGAAGTCTTGTTGTAAGTGACGAATGTTAAATGTTGTTACAAAGATGTTGTTGCGATGTTAATGATGGTAATATGGAGATGTTTTAGTAATGTTGTTTTGATTGCATAAAAGATATATATCCATATTGTATGAAATGTATTTTATGCTTGTTGGTCAATTTGGATGGTGTATAATAACCATGGTGGTGGGTTATTGTGCACAATGAAGTTGTAGTGGTTGTATGCATAAATAGTTGCATTGCATACATTTGTGGATAATGGTCTGTGGTTGGTGAACCTAAAATTCCATTGTGTGGATTGGGCCAGTAGCTGATTCTCGAGGTGATGGGTCAGTGAGTGATTCTGATCCTAGGAGGTGGGGATCAGAATGGTGAACCCGAATGTTCACGAAAATTGATACCACATGCATAAGTATTGAGTCAGGTTGTGAGTCTCATTTCATTATATATTAACTAGGTTTCTATGTTGCTAATATGTAGTATTGTTGTGATTATTAGATTTGTTATCATGTGATTCTATGTTGGTTGGTGGATAAGTAGTGATGATGTTGTTGGTTGATTAATATGAGATATTTTGTTGCATTGTTGTTGTGTTATTCTTATGCTTGTATAATCTGGTGCTGATGTTGGGTGATATTACATGGGTTAACCTAATGCATATTGTTTATCATGCTTTCCTTTATATTATTATGATACCTCACCCTTTCTGTTTGAATATTGTCTCCATGTAGGTAACACGCATGTGATCTGCAGTGAATGTCTAGATGTTAGTAGAAGAAGATACTCTCCTTTATACTTTTATCGAGTCGGTGTCTGCTCTGATATGTAACACTGAGGTGTCGATGTTTATTTTGTTTATGTTAGGAGGAAATCATATGTATACCTCTGTGGTTGAATAATTTTATGTTGATGGATATTGTTATGTGAATCTCTCTTGTTGATAATTTCCTTATAACTACATTTGTTATAATCATGTTGGAAGAGTTTAATTATTCAGTCCCGATGTTTACACTGCTTAACATAATTGAAGTTCAGACTTATGTGGTGTTCTTTAATTACTATATGTGTTGCATGTCAAAATATATGAGCAGGTTGATGTTGGATGTGGCATCCTTATTGCACAATGTTCAATACTCTCTAGTGAAAAGCTTTCCCAACAATGGTATCACGAGCCTTTGGTTCGAGTGAAGGACCGACTCACTTGTATTGAAAGTACTCCTCACAGGTGGTGGTTAGGAGGTGTCTCGTTGAACTGCGTCAACGACGGTACAAGTGTAAGTGGATGAAAAGAGCTTCTGCTTAAGGGGGCATTGGATGAATTGGAATCTTAGTTGGTTTATAATTTGACAAGTCAAATTTCTTTAAAAGTTCCCTTTATATTTCCTTAAATACTTTTGAGTTGTTTTTGTCTTAAATCTTTCACCTTTTTGTATATCAATTTTTTAAAATATATTTTAACTTTAATAAAAAAATATATATTTTATTTTATTTTTAATAATAACACTAATAAATTAAAGAAAAAAAAGTAATAAGAAGGAGTTTGTTAATCTAAACTCTTCTAGTTTACTGTTCCTAATAAATTATGTGTCAGTAAGACATTCAAATGGTGGCTAAATTTTTAATACCAAGAAAAAAAAAGCAAAGCAAAGATGCACTATAAGATAAGGGTGCAAGACTATAATATTGAGCGGACTCAAATTTCAATATCATAGAGTTTTTATATGTGATTTTGGGGGGAGGGGAAGGATTGAAGGTAATCAGAATCTCTCTTAAAATATTTTTTCTTTCTCTCCAAATTATGGGTTTTCAGAGGGGGCGGAGATGTGTTATGATTGAATCTATTTTTATTATATTAACAAAGTTACCCTCACTTTTATTTAATAAAATTTTAAATTGTCTTTATTAATATTATACCTTAATTTTTGTCACCTTATTAGAATTCCTCCATATTTTTAACGGCAACTCCATTATTTTTATTATTATGATTCAATTTTCTTTATGTGTTTTATTTTATTCATTTTTATTTAATATTTTTTTGTTGTAATAACTTAATTGTTTTATAAGTTGTTATATTGTATTACATATCAATATATAATTGTAGTATGATTTAAATATTATGCAGAATTTAATTTTATGAATATTTTGTAGGATTAAATTGATTATCAAGATAAGAAAATGGTCCATATGATCATTGATCATATAATGTGATTTTAAGAAATTTATCAATATTTTATTTTTATTTTAAGATATTTTAGAGTATTTTAAATATAAAATATTTTGTTTTTGATTATATATGTTTTTTATGAATTAACAATTCTTTTTGGTGAATATCATTTTTTTAAAATTTATTTAGCATATGTTATAATATTTTAAGGGTAAAAAGATAAATTAGTTTTAAAACCTCTTTTTTTATAAATCAAACATATATTTGATTAAAACTTCTCCCTCTCCATCCATCCCCCTCTTTTAAATCAAACAAACTTAAAGAGTGACTCTGTTCTACCTGTGCAACTATCAATTGAGTTTACTTAACGTGACTTAATGAAATTATATATTATTTATTTTATCAATTCATTGTTGGTATAATATCTTTACATTTAAATTCCAACAAAACAATTTATTAATCATAAAATTAAAACACAAATGAAAACGATACAAATTAGCGGTGATAAAATGGACCGCCGTCCTGCCCTATCTTAAACCCGCCAAAAAAGTTAGAGCAAACAAGCCGTCAATTAAAATTATACTTAAAAATTTTGCTCACTTATTTTTTATTTTTTTGATAAATTAATAGGTTTATTTTTAAATTTCAATTAGATTTTTCAGTTACTTTTTATTTTAAAACCATAGTTTGAATATTAAACTTCAATCAACCAAAATAAATATTTTAAGTGTTTGATAACTAAATTGGCGAGTTGGCAGGACAATCTGACCTTTTATTTAGCAGGCTTAAGATGAAGCGGGTTTAAAGTAGGACGGACTGAACAAGTAGACGACTAAAAAATTTCAACTCGCTAATTTTGATAGGGTTCCCAGATCGGCCCGACGAACTACGACCCGTTTTTCCATCCCTAATACAAATCATAAATAAAAAAATAAAAATAAAATTTATATTAAGTAGATTCTTTTAAATAATTTTTTTCAACTTACATATTTGCTTCTCTTTTTTTTTTTTCAAAAGTTACTTATTTTCTTAAAAAATAATTAAGATATGAGATTACATAAGAAATTTTAATTTATGTATTTCCAATTATATAACTTTACAGAAATAAAAATTCTATTTAAAGTAAAAAAAAATCCATATATATATATATATATATATATATATATATATATATATATATATATATATATATATATATATATATATATATATATATATATATATATATATATATATATATATATATATATATATATATATATATATATATATATATATATATATATATATATCATAAAACTAAAACAGAGATACAAATCATAAATACAAAAATTAAATCATTGTTTTCAACTTAAATATGTAGTTTTTTATTTCAAAATTACTTATTTTCTTTAAATTATTTAAGATATGATATTAAATACAAAATTTAATTTAATTTAAATATTTTCAATTATATAATTTTACAGAAATACAAATTCAAGGTATTTGATTGCAAGTATATATATATATATAAGTTAAAAAATTTTACTCTTAAAATAATATGATTCCCACCCCTATATATATATATATATATATATATATATATATATATATATATATATATATATATATATATATATATATATATATATATATATATATATATATATATATATATATATATATATATATATATATATGAAAAAAAAATGGTATGGCCATAGTCAAGGATGAACCTACCTTTATTCATACGCAATTGTTTCAACTAAAAAGTAAAGAGATTAATTATTATATATTATCGGTGTAAAATATTTTCTAATATCCATTCATTACCATCATCTATTTTGATGATTTAAATAAAAGTTAAATCTTTTTAATATTTAACATCTATAATTAATTGACCGTGTAAATTACAGTCGTTTCAATCAAATTCAAAATTTAATTCATGATATATTAATATAATATGCATAATTTTCCACAGCATGCAATTGATTTGAGGTAAAGCCCTACTACCACAAAATATTTTAGCGGCAATGATATACATGCAATCACACAAGAACGGACTCTAAGAATTTTCTAATTATTATTAATTGAAATAAAATGAATGTTTTTAATCTCAAAAAGAATTAAATTAAAAAAAAAAGATAATAATAATCCTCAAACAGAAACAATTGTCACGTTAGAAGAATTTGTAATCTCTCTTCTCATTGCTTCAATTCTTCCAAGAACTCCCTTAATAGCTACATCAAAAGCATCTTCATGTGTCTTTAATCTTGAACTTGGATAGCGATAAATAACTTTTGGAATCAATTTTATAACCTCTTCTCTCATAGCCAACACTTCATTTGTTGAAACATTAAGCAATTTCATATCAATCTTCACTCTCTTCTCTTTCACATCAATTTCAGGTATGAAGATAGAATAACTAGAACTGTTGTTAGGAAAATGCCATAGATATTGATTGTATGCTGATTGAGGATGAAAGAAAACCGGAATGCAACCCGCCAAAATCGAATCAAAAGTTGATCTTCGAGTATATGTATCGCCGGGAGGTTGTAAGCAAAAAACCGAATTCATAAAAACATCCATAACATCAACCGGATCACTACAATTTTGTTTTTTGTTACAATTTGCTAGTTTGCAATTTGGAGACAATTCACATTGTTCAATAAGCTCATTTCTTATAGACGATGTTGAATTAGGCCTTGGCGCACCCGTGAATGTGAACAAATAATCCCTTTTTGTTTCTCTCACTTTCTTCTGCCAATCAAGAATCTCTTCATCACTTCTTGGATGAAAGTAAGTCGGATATGGAATTGCGAATTCATTATCATAAAAACCACATGATTCTATCAACAACATCGACATGTTATTTGCTTCAGGCAAAAACAAAAACTTTGTTCCCCAATCTTCATTTTCATCACTTCCTCTTCTTAAATCAAAACAAACTCTTCCACTAACCACAAAATGATCCTTACCATTGAGTTTCTTCCATTCAGGCCGTTGCACTAACCATTGTATTAACTTTTTAGGTGATTCATCTCTTACGGAAACATTATATCCTCCCCAGAGATATCTACCTATATCTAAACCAGAATAATATGGTACGTAAAAGGCTGAAGCTAATGACGAGTCATTTGTTAAACACCTATAATGTTTCATGATGTTGTGAAAGACTAATTCAAGTGAAAATTGATATGTGACAAACCAATTTTCGTTCGACAAAACACTTCTATCTGATTCCCCGATAACCTCAAGCCCTAAACCTAGGTTCGATAAGTAAGGACAAAGATTTTCCCATCTATTAAGAGTTTGACATTTTTTCAACAAATCCTCGTTGAATCTACTAGGAAGATCATACATATAGATATATTTGCCTAAACAAGGATCCAATTTTTTTCTTGTAAGTACTTTAACCTTTTCTTTAATCAAAGGAGGGGAACTAACAATATTTGTGGCTCCTTTGGTTACATATTTTTGGTTACTAGTAGTAGTAAGATTGGAAGAAGAATTTGAAGGTGTAGTAATGACTATCTCTTCAAGCCTTGCATTGTTCAAGTTAGGAAGAGAGAATTTGATTTTAATATCATTGGTATTCAAAAAATATTGATTAAGAAAAAGTAGTGAGACACAAATAACAATGGATGTTGTAAGAAAGACAAACCGGAGTTGGATTGAGTTCTTCCTTAACATTTGCTTGTCCATCTCTTATTGATGTTCTTCTTCCAATTGAAAATATATGTTTTTGTCTCTTATAATTTTGGAGATTGAGAGTTTGAGGAAATAAAGAAAAATAAGAATAAAAATTAGAGTTTTATAGAGGATTTTATTAAAGGAATGATATAAAAATATAATAGAGATGATTTTTTGGCATTAAAAAGTATTGATGAATATTATATTTGTTTATTAAAAAGGAAGATAGAAATTCAGGAAATCATTATAGAATTTGGATTTAGTTACCTTGTTTTGTTAGTGTTTAATTTAATGAGTAAATCAAAATAATATATGTTTTATTTATTTTTGGGTTTGTTAATGGGCACGTTTGTTTAAGTTCTTTTAAAATGATTTTTATAATATAATATATTTTTATTTTAAAAATTTATTAAAAAAAATTAATTGAAAATTACTTTTGAATAGTTATTTTTAAAATTTTATTTTAAATATTTTATCATTTCATCATATTTTATTTTAATATTAAAATTTCAAAATATCACTTAATTTTAAAACTATTTTAAATAGTTTTTTTTATAAAATAATTATTTGTAAGATACTATTTTTTGAAAGAAAAAAATTATAATTTCGACTAGATTTAAAATAATATACGTTTATATTTTAAAATGTTAAAAGTAGTTTTTCAATTTAAAAAAAGAAATTGAATTTTTTTTTAATGTTTTAAGAAAAATTATAAAAATTATTTTTGAGAATAAAACAAAATTATAAATATGTCAGGGTGTTGGCTTGAACATATAATTTTTCACTATTTTATATTTTATTATTTTAAAATGAATGATAATTTTTTTTTCAATCTAATTTTATAAATTCAAACAAAATTAAGAAATGACATGTCCCCGTAAAGTATTTGAGAGAAAAAAAGAATGTAAGTCAGAATTAAAAATAACTACCACCTTGGCAGATCTTGTACTTATATAGACATGAAAAGTAAAATTTTAAAATTACAAATATTATAATATAATTTTTTTAAAGAATAAATTAAAAAATGACATTTTTTGTTAATTAAAATATACTAATGACTATTTTCTAATAACTAGATTGTATTAAAATGAAACCTCAAAATAGGAAAAATATATTATATAAGAAATAAAACATAAGGAGAATCGTCTTTATTAATTGAATGTAATGAATTACAAATTAAAACAGTATTATTATGATTTTTTTCATTGAATAACGGATATTCAAATTAATATTCCTAAAGAGATAAACATATTGATGACCTATATTCAAATTTAATATTCCACATGAATTCTCTTCGTTTGAAATTCGACTCTAATTTAACTTTTTTTTTTTTAAATTCAAATTCAATTCATTTTAAATTCACATACAATGTGATTTAACTTATTATAGATTGAGATTGTTTGCTTCACGAATTCAAAAATCATTATTTTAAAATCTATTTTTTTAGTATATATTTGATATTTAAAATTAAATTAAAATTAAAATTTTATCTAAAAAATTTACTACTTCAAAAACTACACAACTTTTAAATTAAAAGTCTAATTATAAAACTACAAAATTTATAAGTTTAGTTTTTAAAATAAAAAAAATTCTTTCCTAATACATTCTCTCTCTTAAAATTTAGATATAATTAAGAGCATCTTTAATCCAGGTTTTTAATAGTTAAATTTTTTATAGTTAACGATAATCATAAAAATTTTGCATTTGAATGACTATGACATGACATTTAATTTACTAACTTTTAGTTTCCGGCATTATATAGCTAACGTATGCTATTTATTTTAAAACATATAATATTATTATTTATATTATTAAAGTCTTGTAATTTTTTGAAAACAACGGTAATGTATTTTTGAAAAATCATAACGGTTATATATTAAATCCTACAAATCAAATCACTTTGATTTTTTATAAGCAACTATCATTAAAGTAAAAACAACTCAAATTAACTCTAAATTTTTTAAATCCTACAAATCACTTTGGACCCACAAAAAATATCTTAGTTTACCCACTTAAGATACTCCCACTAAAGGGAAGTTTTACCTCATACCCCTACCCTTATACCCACACTCCTACACTCAAAAAATTTGGACCAAAATACCCTTAGTAAATATCTATAATCTTACATTTTTTCATTTTTCACTTCCATTTCTCACTTTCCATTTTAAGACTTTCGGAACTCTACAAACCGGAACTCTCACACAAATACTTCCGGAACACATTTCAGTTGCAATACATACCGGAACACTAAGAGTAAGTCTTCCGATTTGTATTTTCTTTTTGCTTCTTCGCCGGAACTCTTTCATTAAAACTTCCGGTTCACAAAATTTTGAGGTTGGTCACCAGAACTCTTTTTTGAAGACTTCCGGTTCAGAAAAGATTTTAGTTTACTCATCGGAAGTATTTCCTAAAGACATCCGGTACACTCAATATTGCGTTTCAACTCCGGAAGTCTTCAAAGAAAGACTTCCGGTTCATTGCTTTTTTTTTTGTTATTTTTTTTCTAATTATATTTATTTATTTATTTATTTTTAAAATTTTAATTATATTGATTTTTTTTTCCAGTGGTGCGCACAAGAGGCAGAGATGGTAGGATCCCTCGTGGACTAGGACGGGGCGAGTCATCGAGGATGGTTGAAGAAGAGCATTTTGATGCATCTGCATCTGCATCAGCATCCGAGCCGGTTGGATATCCCGGAGGACCGTATGATACGTCTCTGTTAGTTAAATACGAACAACATGTTGCATACCGTATATGGTTCGGTGAGGTAAGTAAACGAAAATTATTTAATATTGAATAGAATTCGAATTTTTAATATTGAATTTTATAATATTTTTACTTTTAATTTTTTTCAGGAGAGAGGGTCGAAGAAAGAGTTAAAGGTGGCGGGACATGGGATAAAGTTGACTCAGAGGGTTCCACTACAGTTACCCAGAGAGATGGAGAGCTGGATATCTAGGTCTGGTCTAGCTTCACTTCAGAGAACCAGTTTAACAAAGATAGACACAAACCTAGTTTCCGCTTTTGCAGAGAGGTGGCATCTAGAGACATCTTCATTTCACATGCCGTTTGGTGAGATGACGATTACTCTAGATGACGTATCTTGCCTGCTTCACTTGCCCATCAGGGGAGTCTTCTGGAACCCTCAAGATATCAGTGAAGCGCTTGCTGTTGAGTGGACTGTTGATTATTTGGGAGTGTCACAGAGAATAGCACAGCAACAAGTCCGTGAGTGCAGGGGTTCCTACTATAAGCTGGAGTGGTTATATGATTGGTTCGTAGAGCACAAAGCTGCATCTCGATGGGATTATGCCACTAGATCTTATTTGCTGATGTTAGTGGGTTCCACTATTTTTGCGGACAAGACGTTTACGCTTGTCGAGACACGATACCTCTCACTGTTTATAGACTTGGATGGTTTATCAGGATACAGTTGGGCAGCAGCTGCGTTGGTTACTCTTTACCGATATCTCGGAGATGCTTCCATGTTCAGCTGTAAGCAGCTTGGTGGTTATCCGACTCTCCTACAGGTATTTATTTTAATTTAGTATATTTTGTTTTAATTAATTTTATCTAGTATATTAATTTTATTTATCTAGTTTATTATGTTATAATAAATTATTTTAAATTTTGTAACAGTGCTTGATTCATGAGTATTTTCCTACACTTGGAAAAAGAGGAGAGAACTGGATATCGGCTAATAATGTGGGTCTCCCAAGAGCGATGAGATGGTCCTATAGACAAGGTGCCTTGAAGGTGGATGACTTGCGGCCTATTCTGGACGAGCTGACACATGCTGATGTCATATGGCGCCCATTCAAGAATCATAGAGTATGGCATCAGTTTGATGAGTTATGCCTCTATAGGGGGTGTCTGAGGTGGGGTGACACTATTGTTCCATACATGCCTGACAGATGTTTGTGTCAGTTTGGATACAGGCAGTATGTTCCACATCCACCTCTTGATTCTCGAATGGCGAGTGATATTGATGTTGACTGGATTAGTTACCATCAGAGCGTTCAGAATGTGATTCGTCTGACAGCACCGGCCACCATCCCATATGAGACAGATGCTGGGTATCTTGAGTGGTATTATCGTGTTTCGCATCCTCGTCTGGTACCGCTCAGTGTTGATGCGGCAACAGAGATGCCAGTTCCTGTATATGAAGCAGGACCATCTGATCCTATAGTGGCTCATATGTCTTCATTGATACATCGTTATCTTCAGCAGACTGGTGCTGAAGAGGATGACCCACAGTTTGCTGATTTGTTCGAAGCTTTACATCTTGGTCTATCACAGTGACTTTTATTTATATTTATGATTATATGTTAACCTTTAGACAAATTTGACCTAATTGGTTTATGTTCATGTGTTAACTTTTAGACTAATTTGACCTATTTAGTTTATGTTTATGTGTTAATATAATTCACGATTCATGTTTTGCAATTAAAAATGAGTAACATAATTCACGATTCATGTTTTGTAATTAAAAATGAGTAACATAATTCACGATTCATGTTTTGCAATTAAAAACGAGTAACATAATTCACGATTCTTGTTTTAAAATTAAAAATGAGTAACATAATTTATAATTCAAAATGCGTTGGTAATATAGGCGTAAGTTGTTGCCAATGTTGTAGACGTCCTGCAAATCCTATCATCCAAGATGTTGCTGCTGGAGAACGAAACTTCTTCTAATCTACTGTCACTGGTGGCAATGAAAACCCTTCTTTCATGTTTACCTAAATAAAAAAATAACTCGCAATATTAAGTAAAAATAACGAAAAAGAATTAGGTTTAATCGCATTATCTAAAAACAGCTAAGTACCTGAACCCAATGATTTCCGTTTACAAAACCAATGCAGTAAATTGCTACATTCGGTGAAAATGAAGATGTCATAGGGAAGAAAGTCCAGCATTCAATTCCTAAACAGACAAGTACAACATTATAATGATTCGCTATCACGTAACCCATATCTGGTAGAGTTAACCATTTATGTGGTGGCTGAGGACCAACTTCCTCTATCATCAAAGATTCTCTCACTACTGCTAACTGATCAGTAAATAAATTGACATACAAACTTGATCTTTCATTATGTATTATTTCCAACCCCAAGTCTCGACGAACCATTGGCCAACCATCTTCACCATATCCATGCAATGAAGCAATGACTCGAAATCCACAATTACCATCTGATACAACATTAACTACATCGTCAATATATGACCTGATGTGATTAGGAAATTGAAGGATGAACTGCTTAGATGACTGTGAAGATTGTGATAATTTCAACTTTTTTGAAGCCTGTGATGGTTGAGATTTCTTTTGTGAAGACTGTGATAATTTCAATTTCTTCGAAGTTTGTGATGGTTGAGATTGCATATGTGAAGATTGAGATGCTTGATCAACATACTCGTGATACGAAGGGTCTCTATAAACATCATATCCTACTGGTTTTTTGTCTTTCTTCTTGACTCCCCCTTTAGTTTTTATTTTCTTAGGTGGTGGACACATAGAAGTCATTGTAGGGAAGGCAAGTTCAAAAACCCTACTTTTTAATGCCCTTTTCCCAACAACATCCAGTGACTTAAACCTTTTCCATAACTCATCTATTGCACTACTAATATCCACCTCTGATCCATCATCTACATCTTCGTCCAACTTAACTTCCATACTTAGTTTTCTCCAATGAACATGTACAACATCTATTGGTATCGGTAAACCATCAATTCTATATCCTGTCAACTCACAAGCACAAGGTAATCCGTAGGTTGTTCTAAGAGTACAACGACATATTTCCTTGTTAGTTCCAACATAATCAACTCGTTTTAACTCTTCAACAATGCGTCTCAATGCTTCTCGAGACACTGAACCACGTAAATTATTGTAAAATGGACTTACGTGGGCGTGCTCAACTTCATAAAAACTCTTTTGAAAAGAAGCTCTAATATTACTCAATTGTAACTTTAAGTTGTCATTCATAGCCTCCCAACATTTGACCATGTCACCAATACTGTTCCCCAACATTTGCTTTAACTTCCAATGAGCAGACTCAACCCTAAAATTAATACATATTTAAAATATTTTAAAAAAATTCAAAAAAAAAAATACAATTTAGAAATACTAAAAATAAATACATACCGATTAGTCGTAGTGTTACCCAAATGTAGCACTCGATTAATCCATGCTCCAACAAATCTTTGTCTATGTGGTGTCAACCATGTATCCTTCACATAATTAATAAATTCATTACAATCAACACACGCCTGCTCAAGTTGGCTCAACCTTTGATCATACTCAACCTCATCACTAGCCCATACAACATCCGTCCATAACTCGTCAATTTTCTTTTGCATGTCACTAGCCACATATTGTTTCCGTTTTGCACCAACATTCTTGTTAATATGAAATCGACATAGCATATTGATCGACCTTGGAAACACAATTTCAATGGCTTTCATCAAAGCAAGATCTCTATCTGTCAAAATCACTTGTGGACACAACTCTTTCTTCACAAACAATTGTTTAAGCTTATCTAGCACCCAACAAAAAGTCTCAGTTTGCTCAGACTCAATATAGGCAAATGCGACAGAAAAAGTCAACTCGGTTGATGTCATGCCAACTATTTCAAACAGAGGTTGCCTATATTTGTTTGTCTTGTAAGTGTTGTCCATAACTAGCACAATAGGAAAAATATTCAACAACTTAACTGAATCTGGATGAGCCCAAAAGATATCTCTAATTACTTCAGAGTCATCTCTTTTTCTACTCCAATAAACATAATCTGCTTCCTCAATAAGCTTAAACAAATGTTTTATCTCACTTCTAGGACCTCTTATATTTTTTCTATCATACTCTTCTGTTTGTATATTTGCGTGATCCGAGTGACATTATCTGGAACTTGCTCTTGCAATGAAAGCAATATATGTCTAGGTGGAACCTTTCTCTTTGTCAAATCAACAACATGTTGCTTCTGATCAGCTGTCAACCTACCGACAAATGCGTGACCTTCTAATCTATCAGGTAAACCATGGTTATGAACTCCACATTTTACATCAATCTTCCATCCAGATCCATCAGCCGCTGGAATTGATCTGATTCTAAATGGACATCCACATTTTTTCGTCGCACTCTGGGTTCCACTATCAATATCTCTGTGTTTTCCTCCTTTATCACATCTAAATATTAATTTGTTACTTCTTCCTCTCTTGCCTGTTTTAATATCTGAACGAGTGATGATAACCGTAACTTTATTTCGGATTCCGATCTCTTTAATCCATCTTATTACCTCTTCTCGTGTACCAAATCTTTGAGTTGTTGAAAAAACATCAGACGTATCTACGCATATCTGATCTTTATTGCATATTTGTAAAGGAATGTCTGAAACCTCTTCTCGTGTACCAAATCTCTGAGTTGTTGAAAAAACATCAGATGTATCTACGGATATCTGATCTTTATCGCATATTTGTAAAGGAATTTCTGAAATAATTACATAAATTTTTTTTAAAAAAAAATTCAAAAAAAATGCAAAAAAAATTAAAAAAAAAAAAGATTGGACAAATCAAACCGGAACACTTGCTACAAGTGTTCCAGTAGCTAAAAAACAAACCAGAAGACTTGTAGCAAGTGTTCCGGTAGCTAAAAAACAAACCGGAAGACTTTTTACAAGTCTTCCGGTGAACATCCACGAAAGTTACCAAACCGGAAGTATTTTCTGAAGTCTTCCGGTACAGTATTTTTGTGAACCGGAACTCTTTGTCCAAGTCTTCCGGTTTGAGAAAAAAAGCCTACCAGAAGTCATTTTCAAAGTGTTCCGATAGATCGTGGGATGAATTTCTCAGAAGACTGAAAAATATAAAAATTGAAAAAAATAATAAAATATTAAAATATATAAGGATAAAATGGGTTTTTTTTTAAATGTAGGGGTATGGGTATAAATGCAGGGGTATTGGGTAAAATTTCCCCACTAAAGATGCTCTTAAAACTTATTTTCAAAAACTAAAATAATTTTGAAAATAAAATAATAAAAACTCGCCCATGGTCACCAATTCTTTCAATTATTTTAATTTCAAAATTTTATTTACTTATCTTTTATATTTTGATTAAGGAAGAGTTTTTATGATTTTAAACACTATTTAAAATTTAAAAAGTAAAATGCACTAATCGGTATAAAACTTTAATATTTTTATTTGATATAAAAATTTTATTAAATAAATAAGTTTAATATTGTATTATTATATATAATTTTTATATGATGTTGATTTTATTTATATAATTATTTTTAAAAATATTTTTTTCATTTGAGATATAAATGATCAATTAAAACAGTTTGATTTAAAAAAATGGTGGGCTACAATTTGAAGTATTTAAATTTACTCTTAGAGCCAATCTAATCATCTCAAATATAATTGAGTTGACTTGTGAACTTAACGAATCAAATTATACATAGTTCAACTTCAGCTCATTTAATTAACAAATTAAAAAATATTCTTCTCATATTCACCTCATTTGGTTCATGAAGTTAGTTCAATGATTTACTTGACAAATTGAATTTCAAACTATATTTGAGTTGGTTTGGTTCGCTGTCAACCCTACTCACGATGAAACCAAAATTGAATTTCAAAAAAATAAAATAATATATTCACACACATCCACTAAAAGTACAAATGCGTGACATTCCTTAAAAATTAATACACAAACACACACACAAAGTACAAATGTGTGACATTCCTTAAAAGTTAAGGGTTGTCAGAGCCTTTAAGTTGTGAGGTTAAGAGCTAGAATCCATGGGGTGAGAAACTCTATATGTGTGTATTTTTGTGTATATATTGTTCTCTTCTCTATTAAAATCTTGGAGTATTTATAGCCACTCCCCAAATGCCACGCCAAATGCCACACCGAGCGACTCATCCTTGAGGAATGTGAGATATCCAGTAGAATAACACATCTAATAAATAGGAGATTGTTATGATAAATGGAAAATTGAGAACCTTTGAGTTGCTTCCCACAACCTTCACTAAAATATACTTATACACAGTTTGTCAAGTGTGAATGCTTGGAAAAAGGTGGGGTGATTTCATCTATTCTTCCTATTTAAGCATTCTAGGAGAATCGTAAGTGACATAATCTTAAGTTAAACTTAAAGCGTTATTGGAGTCTCTCATGCGAGAGGCTAGTTGAGTCCCTCAAGAAAGAGGCGAACCTCTCTACATAAGCGAGCCTTGACTCATTTACTAGAGTCCAGACAGTGAGCGATACATCAAATGGGAATCCCAAAATTCCTCTTGTTGGAAGAAGCATTTGAGGCATTTAATGTCATCAATGATGGCATAACCTTGGGACGCCCAGTTGACCTTATTTTTCTGGGACATGTGAAAACGTACATAACCTTTCACATATGATTGAAAACTTAGGGGTGCTTTCAATTTTCCCTAGTTTTTCTCTCTTATTTAAGGAAATGAAACTTCAACTTTTTCACTTTTCCACACACTTTCTTGCTAAAGTTTTTAAAACTTTTCTTCTACCTCCAACAATGATGAAATTTGCATAGTTACATATTTGGTACTCCCTTTCTCATTTTTTTCTTTATGGAAATTGTTAGGAATTTATATGAGGATGGCAGTTTGGAACCTTCAACTCGTGATGAGTGTATATCTCTATGGAATTATTGTCATAGGAAAATTATGTGACCTGACGAGACTGTTGATTGTAGATTAATGAAACTAGGAATTTTTGACAGTTACGAGAGTTATTTTGATTCTGATAGTGACAGTTATGGTTGTAATGATAGTGAATCCTCTTTTCCTTTTAATTTTCTAGGAAACAAGAAGATTATGGACACCTCCGACCCCAACTGATGTAAGAGAAGTTGGGTTCATCTACACCACTAAGGACCAAATAACCTCCATTTGGCAACAAATAACTTTCTCTTCCTCCAATTATGAATAAGAAGAAGTTATTATGAATGTGTGATCACTTGCGGAGAGGGCCAACATGGTAGCCTCTAAAGCATCTTCCACTTCTTCCTTTTAATTTTACTTGCATTTACGAGGTTGGGGTTCACCCCTCCCTCCCCCCCTTGTTTTGTCCCTTCGTGACAGAGGTTCTTATAATGCTCAATGTTGTGAGTGCAACTTTCCGTTAGATGTATTTTATATGAGGTCAAAATCATGATACTTTATCATTTATGTATATTAAATGGTATCCTCTGAGTCTTAATGTGCATCTTTTAGCATTAGGAAGCATAATTTTTTTTTGAAATGGTTTAGAAAAGGTTTAGAAAAGGCTTCATACATTAAAAATAAGTTTTTATGTGAAAAACAAGTCTATGTACCGACACATACATTCTATGTGCCGACACATGTGGATCATTTTTAAAGCTTGCAGGTCTATGTGTCGACACATATGAGTTATGTGCCAGCACATGTAGTTCATTTTTAAAGGTTGTTGCTTTTGTTTGATGTGCCTCCTGTATGAGTCGACACATGCATGGAATGTGTCGACACATGACTTACGTAGGCACGCATATGCAATAAAAATCTTGAAAATTTGCATTTTTATAAACCTCTTGCATTCCTTTTTGCCTCAAACATGCACACACATATATATACTTCATACGTGCATCATTTCACATGCTGGTGGTGTGAAAATTAGAAAAATGAAACCAGGAATATACACAAAGTTCACTTCATCTTCAAACTTTGTTTTATGCATACACATAAACTAATTACATATAATCATTCTTTGTTTGGGTGCCATCTAGAATCAATTTGATAATGTCCAACTTAGGTTGTTGAATTATAAATTGGATTGAGAATCTTTAGGGGGTTCAAATAAGAAAACTAATTTGGGAGTTTCCTTCAAGATCAATTGGTGATTTGAAGGTTTTGGACAAGATTACATAAGTTGGATTCGATCAAGTAAAAGCTTTGATGAATAAGGGTTTCTTACAAAGGAGTAATTGTAGACGGTGGATCATCCTTGTAAATCATGGGTGACAACAATTCGCAATTTGGATTCAATTGAGTAAAAGCTTCGAAGAACGGGGTTTATTGCAAAGGCGTAACTTGAGATGGTGGATCAAATTGATAATGTTAAGTGACAACAATTCACAATTTAGATTTGATCAAGTGAAAAACTTGAAGAATATAGTTTCTTGCAAAGGAGTAGCGTGAGCAGGTGAATCAAATTGATATTTTTGGGTGACTTGATCAAACTTAGATCAAGGAAAGAGAAAGTGTTAGAATCAACATCAAACATAGGGTTTGTGGGGTTGTATTTCTACGCTTCTCTTGTAAACTACTTTTGCAAAGTAAGGTTAATTTTCATTATCTCAATTAGAGTTTGAATTGAGGAAAGACGTACCCATATCGAGGCCGATTGGGGAACTGCCTAAACAAATACTTGTGTACTCTCTCTCTATTACTTTTTCGTTTGCAAATTGTTGAATTCATAAATTATGCGATCAATACGTTTGGTTAAACCTTTTGATAATCTTTTGAAAAAGGTGTTGCTGAGTTGATCACGATATATTAGATTGTGGTTGGATTTGAAAATTAACATAACTATACAAAATTCTAAACGAAATTGATTACACATAAGGTGTTTGGTAATTTGCCTCAATTGCGTTTTTGTGTATTTTGTCATTAGAAATAGACTTTATTTTTGTGTAGCATTCGAGTGATTTTTGTTAAAATCATATGGATTGATTTGTCTATCATTATCATCCATTGGTTTTCATATACACATATTTGAGCTTTTCGATAGCGGTTTGGTTTAAACGATTCGATTTGGGTCACTCTTGTTAGCCATTAAAATTTTTGAATACAGTTTTTGTAAAGTTTATTAACTTAAGATATATTCACCCCCTCTAAATAAGTCACCTTCTTCTAAAAAATGTGGCATCCTCCCAAATTACACCCAACGACTAGAGCCTATTTAGAGCATTTGAGAATATATGCCAATGGCTAAGGGCTTACCAACCATCATGATGTTTTTCTCATTTTAGTGTACCAAAGCCTCTGCTCAATGGGGCTAGGTGTAATACCCTGAATGTTTCCCTAAGATTCGTCGTCTCATCTCGCATTCCATTGCATTTCTGCATTCCATTTAACTAATCTCTAACAAGTTTGTGTAGTCGGTGATTTTTTGCAGGAAAATATCATGTGGTGTGCTCTCTAGTTCATGGAGGATAAAATGAGTATTTGTTCCCAGTCGGTCGTCAATTTATGAATTTTGGATGGTAATCAAGAAATTGAGTCGTTGGACATTGATGATGTGAGTCAGGGCTGAGGTGTAATCGGCATGGTTTGATTGTGAAGGATTTGAGTTATTCAGTTTAAATCGGTTCAAGTTAGAAGGTTTAATCGGAAATGGTGTCGAAGACGGATCTAGTCGGATAAATTGGAGAAATTAGGAATTAATAAAATATGTAATTTTCATTTTATTTTTATCTCATTTTAAATCAATTACATTGCATATTTCTATTTCATTCTTAATTTTTATTGGTATTCCTTTTTGAGGACAATTCATCTCATGAGCTTATTTAAAAAAAAAAAAATTCAATATTGTTTTCATTTTTCATCTTATATTTTTTAAACAAGTGCA
Source organism: Lathyrus sativus (assembly GCA_963859935.3). Lineage (NCBI taxonomy): Eukaryota > Viridiplantae > Streptophyta > Magnoliopsida > Fabales > Fabaceae > Lathyrus > Lathyrus sativus. The sequence goes on along the minus strand of OZ012736.1, from coordinate 407,442,444 downwards.
TTTCTTTAAATATACATTTTCATTATAATTTATAAAATCCAAAAATAAATAAATAGATATAAAAGACAAACAAAAAAATAAATAATTTAAATATTTTTTTATTAATATCAATTCTTTACAAAATTAATAAATAAATGAGGAATATTTGTCGCAACTGCGAAAAACACCCGGCGGAAAACAGAAGAGTTGCCACCTTTCGTTATTTATCCCAAAGAGAGGGAAAAGAAACGATCGAAAAAACCTGACGAAAAAGGGAAAGACAAGGTCATCGCAACCAAGTCTGGATTCGGGAGTCGGTTATGCAAGGGGAAGGTATGAGCACCCCTCACGTCCGTCGTACTCGACGGGATCCACACTTTGTTGTCTATCTAAAAGGGTGTGTTGAAACTATCTATGCTAAAGGTCAAGGGACAAAAGAAAAAGAAAGGATGACTCGGCAGAGCATCGCCGCTCTGTGCCTACGTACTCCCTCGTGCAATGGGAAAGTCAGAGTCAACGTAGTTCGGCTAACTACGGGTGAAAGGGGGGAAGGTTGCTCGCCAAGACATCGCTTATTGTGCCTACGTACTTTCATCTGGTATGAAAGATCAGAGTAAATGTAGTTCAGGATAAAAAGAACACCGGTTGGTTCAAAAGCTTTTAGGCCTGAGTAGGGTTAACAAGTAGTTCTAGCAGTTGGTGTATGCAGCTCGACCAGTGGAGACTTAGGCGTTACCGTTTGCGTTAGAACTAAGAGTTAACAACACTCTTTTATATGAAAAGATTTCCTCGATTAAAATCCCAAAGATGAAAAAGATTTGAAGTGTTTTTGTGTTTTTTAGAGAAGAAGTGTTTTAATTATTGAGTATTTATAATGTATGTTGTACTAAAGTCTAAAACCTAGGATCGAATGCGCCGCATATTATCCTAAGGAAATATACTAAACACTCTAGGCAATTGAGAGGTAACCGCTCAATCACCATTTCCCAAGTACAAGGCCCATGGCACAACATCCATTATCTTTATTAAGTATGTTAAGATTGTATGAAGATGAGAAGAGAAGAAATGACTCTAAAGGGGACTAACTCAAAACCCTAAAGTTATCATGCAAAGTGGACTTAGAGTTGGGATGCAAAAGGGGAATTCTATCCTATTGTTAGCATACTTGGATTGAACACCTAATGTCTCTCTTACTCCCATCCTAAACGGAGGGACTAGGAACCCTATGGGGATCATGGCAAAAAGCACAAGAAAGCACCAAGCAAATTCAATCACAAGCAAGAGAGGCATTGTTACACCCTAATTTTCGCCTTTAGCCTTTATACCCTACATTCGCTATATCATACATCATTTTATTGCATATCGAGCATGTGGGTACGGATTGGGTCGATTTGTCATCTCCCATTTCAAATGAGATAACTTGTCTATCTTGGATTACATGGAAGGAAAGGTTCATCATTTAAGGTTTGATCTAAATTGGAAAGTCTACTCTTGTAGATTTCTTCAAAGAGAAGTTACTTGACAAAATATTAGGATATTCAAGATATATTCCTAATGACCATGAAATGCAAGGCATAATTCGAGATTGCTTCATCCAATTTTGTTTTAAATTCTTGATCAAGTGGAGTTCAAATTTGCAAAGCATGAGTCAAGATCACAAGTCCATAATTCAAGACTTCATCCATTTCAAGCTTAATGGTTCTAAGGAAATCCATCATGAATTCAAGATTAAAGGCAAGAATATTACAAAGAGAAGTTTTATGACATTACAAGAATGTCATTTGTTGCAAGATTTCCAACTCTAAGTAATGTTTAGAAATTAATTTATTTCTAATACTTCATTCAAGTCTCTAGTCAAATTCATGTTATGGTAATGCCAAACCAAGTCTACATTATGCTTACAAACATCCAAGAAACATGCAAGGATTAAATCAACATTGGAATGTTTTAGGACCAAGATTATACATGTTAGTCATGAACAAAACAGTCCCATGCAAAAGTTGGCAAGTTTCCTCATGTCACAAAAAACTACATGTCACAAGACCAAGGGAATAACATGTGACAATGCTTCTACATATCATAATTTTCAAAATGTTGTCAAGAGTTGGTGGCATTAACCAAGAGGAGCTGTCCAAGCACAAACCAACAAAATGGGTGCAAGGCACAAGGTGCTGCAGCAAATAGCATAGGAAAGTAGTGCAAAAAATGCAGCATAGTAAGTTGCATGGAAATGGAAAGAAAGAGAGTGACATGAGAAAAGGTGGCAAGAGACATTGCCCCATGAAAATATCTGATGTTTGGGGGGAAGAGAAAACCCTAGGAGCCGAGATAAGAGGAGGGGGCTGTAAACAAGAGAGTTCATTCATTCAACATTCATGCTAGACACACATTGCAAAACCAAAAAAAAATAGAGAGAGCAAACAAAACCCTAAAAACCAGAAAAATAGAAAGCTTTGAAAACCAGAGAAAAAGAGAGTGAGATAGAACCAAGAGGATCATTGAGAAACAAAACCTTCACAACATAGAGTGAAGAGAAGTGAGGTACATTCAACCAAGACTAAGGAGGACTTGCAAGAAGGATAGAAAGCTCTTGGGTATCCATTTCCTCCAACCTTTCTCTCTTTATTTTTTTGCTCTTACATTCATTTTGTTTACTCTTTTATGTGTTGTTGTATTGTATGTATCATGTAAGGTTCCAAAGGGACCAAGAAACCATTATCAAGAAACCACAAAACGAAAGAAAAACATAGAAAAAGTTAGGTTTTTTCACTCTGGTAGCCTGACACAGACCGTGTCACACAACACGGCCACCCGTGTCACACAACACGGCCACCCGTGTCGCACAACACGGGCTGTGTCACACAACACGGCCACCCGTGTTGCACCTCTGTTTGAGGTTTCAACTTACAAAATGCCCAGGACTTATGACACGGGCCGTGTCACACGACACGGCCACCCGTGTCACACAGCTATTTGACCTCAAAAATCCTTTTTTTGTCCCAGACCTTATGACACGGGCCGTGTCACACAACACGGCCGCCCGTGTCACACAACACGACCGCCCGTGTTGCACCTCTGTTTGGCCTTGAAAACTTGTTTTGTCCTAGACCCTATGACACGGGCCGTGTCACACAACACGGCCACCAGTGTCACACCTCTGTCACGCTCCAAAACCCACATTGCATGTACCCTATGACTCGGGCCGTGTCACACAACACGGCCACCCGTGTCACACCACTGTTTTCACTTATTTTTGTTATTTTTACCTCCAAAAAATTTTTTCTCAAGGAGTTCGCACGGCGAAATCCTTGATGGCCCTTCGTGCCGTTTTTATTGCATGTCTCGATTTTTTTTTTGCCGACTAATCTTATATGTTGTATGATTTTAGTGTGAATGTTGCTATTGTCCTTGGTAACTTTTGATTCCCAAAAACCATTTTCAAAAACAAACTCTCGATTTTGTCGAGCCATTTTTAACCTTGTAAGTCGGTTGCCTTGTGCACCGCCATCGACCTTGTCCGTATCGCTTCAAACGTATCTTTACAAACAATAAACATTGATCCAACGTCAAGTGGTTCTCTTTTCTCATAAAAATCCAAAACACAATAAAATATCCGATTAGAATTATGCACCATGAGCTTTAAAGTGGTGGAAAAGGAATGAGAATGGAGTCCTCCTACACTCGTTCCGAATGTTTTAGATACAAGGCGCTCGACTTGGTTATTCGAAACATTCATTTCTATCCAAAGTCTTTTGTGTATAATCCTAATCAAGAACAATTTCTCTTAAGAAACTTAAAAATAACACCAACTCATCAAACTATTTTTCGCCTTAGGGCTTCAATCAAAAATCCTTTTTCAAGGTATAAAATCAACCAACAAATAACTATTTCATAAGCCTCCGAACTACGGAGCTCTGATTCTTCACTTCTTTTAAGTGAGGATACGTAGGCACAAGGCCCACAATCCTTGGCGAGCATTAAAATAAATAAACCAACCCCTCTTTTCCTTAAGCAAGCAAACTCTTAATAAAAGCACCCATTCACGCTAAATAATCTAGGAGGTTCCCATCGAGTACGATGGATGTGAGGGGGTGCTAATACCTTCCCCTCGCATAACTAACTCCCGAACCCTAAGACTTAGTTGCGATGACCACGCTCTTTTCCCAAAGGTTTTATCGCTATTTCCCTTTCCCTCCTTAGGATGAATAAAATCCGGTGGCGACTCTGTGTTATCTTTCGCGTAGCGACATGCATATATGGAAAACAAACATGTAAAGAGGGAGGAAAAGAAGTGCGGGGCAGCAGCCGCCACAAGCGCGTCTCGACCTCTTGAAAGCAAACAAAATGCAATGCAAAAGGAGACATGCAAGCAAACAAACGAATACGGAAAGATGCGATAACACAAAAGCAATGCAACACACAAGCAAGGGAGGAAAAAGTGTGGGGCAGCAGCCGCCACAAGCACATCTCGACCTGCTGTGAAAGAATGCGCACAAAGCGGAACAATGCGGGACAACAAGCAAACATGAACATGCAAGCACACAATCACTTCGAACATCAACACATAAGTGTGCATCCGAGTGGAAAACAAACGCGAGTCGGCGAAGTCTCGATTAAATAATCAAAATAGCGACATATATCCCAAAATATTTCACTTTTAATGCATCACATCGAACTACAATGATTCGAAGTGAAACGGTACTCAAACAAGCAAGCAAAACAGCAAAACAGGTCTGCTGGAACAGTGTTAATCGGTTAACCATATGCGTTAACCGATTAACCACCTGAAAATGTTTGAAAATTTGAAAGTTTGAGTTGGTTAATCGATTAACCATATAGGTTAACCGATTAACACTGCTCCAACAGCAGCAAACAGCAACAGAAAAGCACTTAACAACAGCTTATCACTTAAGCAAACTTCCACATAATCTCATAATCAATTGTGCATGAAATTTAAACAGCAAATCATGATTCAAACATCATGTAAACAAATCAACACATCCAAATCATGAATTAAACAGATCAAATTAACCAACATTCAATCAAAGATGAAAATCCACATGATTAAATCAAATAAGCTAAAAACAGATTTGGATCCAACCTTCGGAGCGGAGATTTGCTCCAGTTAATGTTGATTCAACTATAATTGAACAGATCTGATGCTAGAAGTCTGGAATACTTCAAGATCTACACCAATTCTTGTAGCAGCAATGGATATCCTTCAAGATTAATCCAAAATAAGCCAAATAATCACTTCCAAAATCACTTCCAGATCTAGATCCAATTGTGCATGAAAATTGGATGAAGAAATCACTTCAATTGGGATGATGGATGGAGGTTTGAGCTCAAGAATTCATTGATTCCAATGAAGAATCAAAGAATTCAATGAAAAAGAGCTTTGAGTGAAGGTTTTTGGAATTGGAGAATTGAGAGAGAATTTGAGAGAATGGAGATGAATTCTGAAAAATAAGAGTGAAAAATAAAGATTAGATTCTTTTGGTTTGGAGTGGATCACTTAAATATCACCTAGGCTTGGATCCAAAGCAAGGTTTGGAATGTGGATTGGAAAATCAAGGTTTGGAATGAGAAATGGGCATTTGGAGGGAAATGAAATTCAACCAAAATTTGAACATGTTCTAGATCTTTCCCAAGTGCAAAAATGAATTTCAAAGTGATCAAAATTGGACCCCAAATGGCTCTGCGTTGAAAAATCACGTACAGAGGCAAAAATTGCATTGGTTAATCGATTAACCATATAGGTTAATCGGTTAACACTATTAAAAATACCCACATTGACCTTATTTGACTTGGTTAATCGGTTAACCATATGTGTTAACCGATTAACACATTCAAAAATTTGAATTTGGCGCTTTTTGGAGGGAAAAACCTGCCCGTTTGCCCGTTTCTTGCCGTTTTGAGCTTTGTTTAGCTTCTGGAACTTGTTCTTGAATATCATGACCATAAGAATGCTCGAGATAACCTAAATGCTACTTTCTGAGCTGAAAAATGCCCTACAAAACAAAATAAAATCAGCCGCTCGATCACCGGGCAAAATAAATGTCGGGGACTCTGATGCTCGTTGTTCAGTTACTTGCACTCAGATGAATTCTGAGCCACGGGAAAACCTTGATCCCCTGTCTCAAGAACGAATGCTATGCAATGCAGTAATGCGGAAATGCAAAGAAATAAAAGCCAATATGAAAAGAGGTTGGTCAAATTTTGGGGTGCAACATCTGCCCCTATTCAAGCGACTTAGACCTAATTGGATGAAAAGCGAACAACTTTCAAACAATCAAGGTAAAAGACGGTTGAATACCAAAGAACCTAGAAATTTGCCAACCGCAAAAATAAACTGCCAACTCTGATTGGGGAGACAGAAACAAGAGGTAACAACCTGGCTTCTGTTTATGATGCACATGTTTGAATATGGCGTAATGCTCCATACAAAATGGAAATGCTACGCGTTTGGGTAGATGCTATGCACAATGCAAAATGCAATGAAAACGCTCCAACAAAATAAATGGAGAAACAAAGTCAACGCCGCTGGAGATGACCTGGTGTGCCAAATGTGATTGGACTTATACCGGGGAAAAAACAAGCCCTGGATCTGAATTAGATAGGTCAGGCGAAAACTGACAACCAGGAGAGAAAGGAGTTCTACAAAACCAGTCGGACGGGAAACGACTACCGGGCAAGAACTGGTTTCTTGTTTTCGTGCTGAACATGAACTACTTTTGTGATTTTCCAGACGATAACTGGACTTCGAAACGCTTTTCACCAGACAGGAACTGGTGTTAAAGACAACTGACCACCAGACGATGATTGGAGTTTCAACTATAAACTAAGGAGAAAGTGACTGGACGGGTACTGGTTTTAACAATTGACATCTACCAGGCGAGAACTGGACTCAAACATCGTCTACCAGGCAAGGACTAGTATTCCATGAAGACTTATCATACGAGCACTGAGCTTAAAAAAAATGACAGGCTAAGCGAGAACTGGACTCTGAAACTGTTATCTAGATGAGAATTGGAATATGCCAAGCACGGTTGGGCTTTTGGTTCGAAGATATGAACAGGTTTATGATTATTGTATTTATCTTTGGTTACCAACAATAATGGATTTAAAAGGGGAGTTACTAGAAAAGAACTAGTATTCGAGGATGGACCACCAGACGAGAGCTGGTGTCGACAAGGTTAAGATGTCAGACGAGAGCTGACTACCAGGCGAGAACTGGATTCAACAAAATGTGTCAGGCGTGAACTGACTACCAGGCGAGAACTGGGATCTACAAAATGTGTCAGGCGAGAACTGACTACCAGGCAAAAACTGGAACTCAAACACGTCAGGCGAGAACTGACTACCAAGCGAGAACAGGAATCAACATGTCAGGTGAGAACTGACTACCATGCGAGAACTGGTGACAAAGATTAAGTTGTTAGATGAGAGTTGACTTCATGATATCATACGAGAACTAATTCCTGGTTGGCCAGACAAGAACTGGACTCAAACTATATTTTCCAGACTAGAACTGGTTTAAACAGTAGGCTACAGGAAGGGTGACCGGGCGAGAACTAGTCGAAACTCTGATATATACCAGACAAGAACTGGTGTCTACTGACAAGTTGACCAGGCAAAGGCTGTTTTGAAAGTTTGTCGAACGAGAACGGGCTTTTGATGTTGATTTGGTTACAAAGTTCTGACATGTAACAGGTTTCAGGTTATTTGATGAGGTAATGACACGATTCCACAACAGTCAGCTCTTGCTGACGAGAACAAACTTGCTTGAACAACTTGCCCCAATATACTTCAACTTTCCCCAGTCTGATCTTTGGGAAATAGTTCACCTTTAGAAGAAAGTAGCTTGCCATGAGATGATCTCAAGATGGTTTGCCCCAGAATCCGTACCATGAAAGGATGCGCTCTGAAGATATGGAGAGGAACAATTCCTTTTCTCTTAGGGTGGCCTGCCCCAGCTTTGCAATGACTTTGCCTTTGATTGACTAGCCTAGGGAGCAGTACCTTTGGCTGCGAGAGATTCACCGAATCTCGACTTGATTGCCCCGAATTAACTGACTTTCGGATAGCTAACTCCTATGTCGTGATCATTTGATATAACTTGCCTCGGCTCAATGGAGCATTCGGGCATTCTGTATTTCATCCTGATCAAACTTTCCATTGTGGAAACTTTCCTGCTGTCAAGCATTTACTCGCAAGTAAAACATGTTGCTCTGCATAAAAGATATATTAAATGCAATGCATATGACAGTTTTGCAATCCAAGTCTGTTCACTGGAAAAAAATGCGACATATAATGAACGAATCAATTATCACAATGTCAACATTAATACCAACGCGGTAAGCGGAATCCTTTTAGGAGTCAGTTTCAATGCGATCTTTACCGAAGTATGCTTTTGAAACAAACCTGCTTCAATTAGGACTTTTTCAGGTCGTAATGTGGTCAGGTTCACGGTTCGAAGGAAAGGATAAAGGCTCAAAGTTTATTTTAACCCACCCATTCTCCTTGATGTTCTCCAATCCTATGTTTAGCTAACTCGACATGAGCGTTCACCTTTTAAAGGTTGAACGACAGGAGTGATGGTTCGGGAAACCACAAGTCTTCTGAGCGACAGTCACTCACTCTTCGTCTTTGGTGCCTGAAGTCACATGACTTGCTCTTCATCGAGGATTTTTCTTTTGTAATCCTTTTTCTTTTTGTTTTTTTTTTCATTTTTCCCTAATTTTTGCATGGACTAACTCTTTTGAGTTTCTGCTTTTGAAGTCCAGCGGGATGCCCTAATTTTTGCCTAAGTCGCTTGTTTTCAAGATTCGACTTAGTGGGCTTTTTATCCTGATTCCTTTTTCTCCTTTTTTTTTTGAACAAATCGTATGACACCGACTTGTCTAACTCATTTGAAAATAAATTGTGACTGTTTCACTCCTGATCGGCAAGGTTTAACCACAGTGGTTTTTTTTAGGCACGACCTTTAAAGGTGTGATTGGTCCTCGAACGGGAACACTCCTTCTACGATTTGGACGCTCGGTCAAATTAACTGAAACCTACCCTGCCCAGGGTTAAGATTGAGAGTTTTTCCGTTTTTCAGAAAAGAACTCCTTCTACTAGGCTCAAAGGGGTTAACAAGGGATTATCATCCTCATATCTCCGGTGTTTAGGGATTTGAAACAATGCCTGTACATCATCAACAGGTTTTTTATTCAAAAGCATACAATCAGAAACTTGCGCGTCTTTCAATTTCGTCATCCTCCCCGGACTCCACTTAAACAAGCGTTAAACCTCAATTAAAAACATAAGTGAACACAAATGGATTTAATCAAAAACATGAATATTCATTTCATTATCAATATCAATTGAAAACAAATAAGTTTTACAAATGAGATTTGCATTCTAACAAGAAAGAAATTACAAATACAAAGAAAATGACAAGATAAAACGAAGATTGCCAGCTTCTGGGAACCGGGCTCTCAGATTTGGACCACTGACTAGGGATATGCGACCCTTGAAGTCTTCAAATTCAATCATATGAGAGGTCGACGTGCACAACCAAACTTCCTTCGGGAAAGGAAATGTACTCTTTGTCCATCAACTGTTGCACTTTAGCTTGAAAGGCTTTGCAGTCTTCAGTTGCGTGTCCCATGGATCATGTGTGATATTCGCATCGAGCGTTGGGATCATACCCGGGATGGTATGCTCTGGCAATGGTTTGAGAGTCTTAGGCTCCACCAATGAGTTCTGGACCAGGTATGGCAAAAGCTCACTGTATGGCATAGGTACCTGATGGAGAGGAGCATTCCTTCTTTCCAAATTATTGTGCGGCCAATTCTCATTATGGCGCCGATTGTTTTGCTGCCGAGAAGCATATGGTTGTTGGCGACAGGCTGACTGTTGAGCAGTAACTGGAGCAAATAAAACATTAGCTTCTCTTTCCTTCCCAACATAAGACTTCTTTGTATCTTTCGAGGAATCAAAAGCAACTTGAATCTTTCCCATTTTGATACCGCTTTCGACTCTTTCTCCTACTATCACCAGATCTGAAAAACTTGCATACATGCAACATATCAGCTTCTCATAATACACTCCGGGAAGTGTATCCATGAACATCTCAGTCATTTCTCTCTCCGCCATGGGAGGTTGCACCCTCGCTGCTAAGTCTCGCCATCTCTGGGCGTACCCTTTGAAGCTCTCAGTACTCTTCTGAGACAGATTCTGCAATTTGACCCTGTTTGGTGCCAAATCACTATTATACTGATAGTGATGCACAAAAGCTTCGCCCAATTATTTCCAGCTACGAATATGGGTCCTCTCAAGCCCCATATACCATTCCAAAGATGCTCCAGTCAGACTGTCCTGGAAGCAATGCATCAGCAGCTTTTCATCCTTGGAGTAAGCAGACATCTTCCGGAAATATGATCAGATGTGTAATCTAGGATAAGTTGTCCCTTTGTACTTGTCAAACTCTGGTACCTTGAATTTGGGAGGAACCTTGACCCCCGGAACAAGACCAAGATCTGACATGTCGAGACCTAGAGAGTTCTGATTTTCAAGAGATTTCATCTTTTCCTCAATCAGTTTAAGCCTCTTATCAGCCTCAGTTGGCAAGCCACCCTCCATATCCTTCATGGAAAAGATATCACTCTGGTGATCTTCCCACTGAGGTCCAGCAACCCTATGCACCGCACCTACACTTTCACTAGCAACATTACCACCTCCGCCCGGAGGTACGACAACAGTGGGAATACCCTGTGGATCAGATCCACTAACAGGAGAAATCACATCAGCTCTTCCGTGCAAGATACCCTCTTCGCCAGCTCGTGTTATCAACGGCTGGACTAAAGTCCTCAAGTGTTCCTGCCCATTGGTAACGTTCTGCATCAGCTCCATGAACTGGGACATGCGAGCTATGACCGCAATTCAGCTTGAACCTGATCCATTGCTTTGGCTGATTCTCTTGAGTCGAATATCCGTGGACACTGAACTGCTCAAACCTGTTACTGAAGAACACCAAGCGGAGATAAAAACACGAGGCCACCGAGAATAACCTGTGATGCAAATGAGAATGCAAGATGCAAAATGAAAACACGTTATGTTGATGTAGATGCAAATGCAGAGACAGGGGATCAAGGTTGTTGTGTTGTAGCTCGGGATGAAACAACGCTCCGCTTTGACAAGAACACTAGCATAACCCTAATAATAGGAACCTCTGATATCGGGAACAAAGATTCATGCTGTAGAGAAAACCGGGTAGTCTGGAGGCCAAGGTTTCCTGCATAACCCAATCCCTCTCACAGGTATGGACTTATCCACTGATATGGTTCGGCATCCTATGCATTCATCAGCGTCACAGACTTTCGAGTAACGAAGACACATTCACCATTTCTGGTTTGGCATCATCATTTCCCGAAGAGGCATCACTTAGCTGAATCACAAATGATCGATTCCCAGAGTCTACAACTCTCAGATCCAACATCCCGTCGAGCCCTAAGGGCTAGAGGAGAAGTCATCAAAGAGAATCTCATCTGAGCGCAAATTTCATGGGAAACTGTACCTGTTAAGCAATCAAGCCCCCACTAATCTCCACTACTAATACTAAGTTTGTACTCAAGCCCGGGTCCGGCTTATCACTCATCAGAACTTCCCTCCCCACAGCACAACAATAATAATGATATATAATGCTGAAAATAAATGCGAGAAAGTAAAAATAAAGTACAATAAGTATGTACATACACCCAAAAGATAAACAAACAAACGCTAGGATTGACTCGCATAGGGAACCAGATTCCCCAGCAGAGTCGCCAGCTGTCGCAACTGCGAAAAACACCCGGCAGAAAACAGAAGAGTCGCCACCTTTCGTTATTTATCCCAAAGAGAGGGAAAGGAAACGATCGGAAAAACTTGACAAAAAAGGGAAAGACAAGGACATCGCAACCAAGTCTGGATTCGAAAGTTGGTTATGCAATGGGAAGGTATAAGCACCCCTCACATCCTTCGTACTTGATGGGACCCACGCTTTGTTGTCTATCTAAAAGGGTGTGTTGAAATTATCTATGCTAAAGGTCAAGGGACAAAATAAAAAGAAAGGATGACTCAGCAGAGCATCGCCGCTCTGTGCCTACGTACTCCCTCGTGCAATGGGAAAGTCAGAGTCAACGTAGTTTGACTAACTACGGGTGAAAGGGGGGAAGGTTGCTCGCCAAGACATTGCGTCTTGTGCCTACGTACTTTCATCTGGTATGAAAGATCAGACCAAACATAGTTTGGGCTAAAAAGAACACCGGTTGATTCAAAAGCTTTTAGGCCCGAGTAGGGTTAACAAGTAGTTCTAGCAGTTGGTGTATGTAGCTCGACCATTAGAGACTTAGGCGTTACCGTTTGCGTTAGAACTAAGAGTTAACAACAATCTTTTATTTGAAAAGATTTTCCTCGATTAAAATCCCGAAGGATGAAAAATATTTGAAGTGTTTTTGTGTTTTTTTTAGAGAAAAAGTGTTTTAATTATTGAGTGTTTATAATGTATGTTGTACTAAAGTCTAAAACCTAGGATCGAATGCGCCGCATATCGTCCTAAGGACGTATACTAAACACTCTAGGCAATTGAGAGGTAATCGCTCAATCACCATTGCCCAAGTACAAGGCTCATGGCACAACATCCATTATCTTTATTAAGTATGTTAAGATTGTATGAAGATGAGAAGAGAAGAAAGGACTCTAAAGGGGACTTAGAGTTGGGATGCAAAAGGGGAATTCTATCCTATTGTTAGCATACTTGGATTGAAAACCTAATGTCTCTCTTACTCCCATCCTAAATGGAGGGACTAGGAACCCTATGGGGATCATGGCAAAAAGCACAAGAAAGCACCAAGCAAATTCAATCACAAGCAAGAGAGGCATACATGGAAACCAAACATGTAAAGAGGGAGGAAAAGAAGTGCGGGGCAGCAGCCGCCACAAGCGCGTCTCAACCTCTTGAAAGCAAACAAAATGCAATGCAAAAGAAGACATGCAAGCAAACAAACGAATATGGAAAGATGCGATAACACAAAAGTAATGAAACACACAAGAAAGGGAGGAAAAAGTGTGGGGCAGCAGCCGCCACAAGCACATCTCGACCTGTTGTGAAAGAATGCGCACAAAGCGGAACAATATGGGACATCAAGCAAACACGAACACGCAAGCACACAATCACTTCGAACATCAACACATAAGTGTGCATCCGAGTGGAAAACAAACGCGAGTCGGTGAAGTCTCGATTAAATAATCAAAATAGAGACATATATCCCAAAACATTTCACTTTTAATGTATCACATCAAACTACGATGATTCGAAGTGAAACGGTACTCAAACAAGCGTGCAAAACAGGCCTGCTGGAACAGTGTTAATCAGTTAACCATATGCATTAACCGATTAACCACCTGAAAATGTTTGAAATTTTGAAAGTTTGAGTTGGTTAATCGATTAGCCATATAGGTTAACCGATTAACACTGCTCCAACAGCAGCAAACAGCAACAGAAAAGCACTTAACAACAGCTTATCACTTAAGCAAACTTCCACATGATCTCAAAATCAATTCTGCACGAAATTTAAAAAGTAAATCATGATTTAAACTGCATGTAAACAGATCAACACATCCAAATCATGAATCAAACGGATCAAATTAACCAACATTCAATCAAAGATGAAAATCCACATGATTAAAGCAAATAAGCTAAAAACAGATTCGGATCCAACCTTCTGAGCGGAAATTTGCTCCGGTTAATGTTGATTCAACTGTAATTGAACATATCCGATGCTAGAAGTCCTGAATAATTCAAGATCTACACCAATTCTTGTAGTAGAAATGGAGATACTTCAAAATTAATCCAAAATAAGCCAAATAATCACTTCCAAAATCACTTCCAGATCTAGATCCAATTGTGCACGAAAATTGGATGAAGAAATCACTTCGATTGGGATGATGGATGGAGGTTTGAGCTCAAGAATTCATTGATTCCAATGAAGAATAAAAGAATTCAATGAAAAAGAGCTTTGAGTGAAGGTTTTTGGAATTGGAGAATTGAGAGAGAATTTGAGAGAATGGAGATGAATTCTGAAAAATGAGAGTGAAAAATGAAGATTGGTTTCTTTTGGTTTGGAGTGGATCACTTAAATATCACCTAGACTTGGATCCAAAGCAGGGTTTGGAATGTGGATTGGAAAATCAAGGTTTGGAATGAGGAATGGGCATTTGGAGGGAAATGAAATTCAACTAAAATTTGAATATGTCTAGATCCTTCCCAAGTGCAAAAATGAATTTCAAAGTGATCAAAATTGGACCCCAAATGGCTCTGCATTGAAAAATCACGTACATAGGCAAAAATTGCATTGGTTAATCAATTAACCATATAGGTTAATCGGTTAACACTGTTAAAAATCCCCACATTGACCTGATTTGACTTGGTTAACCAGTTAACCATATGCGTTAACCGATTAACACATTCAAAAATTTGAATTTGGCGCCTTTTGGATGGAAAAACCTGCCCGTTTGCCCGTTTCTTGCCGTTTTGAGCTCTGTTTAGCTTCTGGAACCTGTTCTTGAATATTATGACCATGAGAATGCTCGAGATAACCTGAATGCTGCTTTTTGAGTTGAAAAATGCCCTGCAAAACAAAGTAAAATCGGTCGCTCGATCACCGGGCAAAATAAATGTCGGGGACTCTGATGCTCGTTGTTCAGTTACTTGCACTCAGATGAATTCTGAGTCACGGGAAAACCTTGATCCCTTGTCTCAAGAACGAATGCTATGCAATGCAGAAATGCGGAAATGTAAAGAAACAAAAGCCAATACGAAAACAGGTTGGTCAAATTTTGGGGTGCAACATTATTATTAATAAAAGTCTTTACAAAAAAATACAAATTACAAAAAACGAAAATTACATTTTTTATAGAAATTCCTAAAGTCTTGTCCGATTATTCGATTCTCCCGATTCCGACGTCGTTCGAACCTGCAAAATCAAAACAGACAAAATAATCGGTTAGAGTGGGACTCCGACACCCTCAAAATAATGTAATCATCGGGTGCGTCAGGAGGGTAACGGATTGCTCCAAAACCAACTCCCGACTCCTTTCCGACGTCGGTAAATCCGATAATTGTTGTTCTTATCTTGAGGCAACCAGAGAGAGATAAAGAAGATTTTTGAGGAAAAGTGCTTATGAAAAAGCCGGTTTGGAAACGCACTTATCAGAAAAAAGCACTTATTAAAAAGTGCTTATTTTAAAATGTTAATTTTTCCAGAAAATCCCAAGCGGACAACATCAACAAAGTTTTCGAAAAAAGCAACAATGTTTTCGCAACAAACCAAGAAAAACCCAGTCCAAAGACATGTAAGTCACAACGAACAACAAGCCATAACGAACATCACGCACAAGTCTCGAACAAACCCGGTAAAACGTAAGCAACAACATCTTCAGATCTCCAGAAATTGGTTCAGAAAAAATCCCACAAATCAGATTCGAGTAAGTGATATAAAAGGTCACCAGAAGAGGATCTAGAACCCTAAGCTAAAACGAGAAAAAAATTGCGTCGCAAGAGGTATGCGGGGGGATTCAGAAAGCTAGCAGCTCTCATCATCATCATCCCGTCGCAAAGAGATAAGGGTAGGAAAGCTTTGTCATCACCGCGTCCGCGAGCGAAACCGCCGTCGCCGTTCGTTAGGGAGAACGCCGGGAGACTTCAAACCGGCCATTTCTTCTCATCATCGTCTTTGAAGATCAAACGGAAGAGGCGACTATGGCTCTGAGATCCGAGAACGGATCATAATCATCGCCGAGGTTTAGAGGATCCCAGATCCTTCATCATCACCCTCAATCGAAGCGGAAAAGAGATCAAAGCACAACGGAACCACTAACGAACCCGCGGTGGCCGTGAGTTCGCCTGAAAACTCACTAACACCGGCGGAGGTAGCGAAAACATCACCGGAATCGCAAGCCGCCGACGAAAGAGGTAAATCCATGTTTTTTTTAACGCTTTCGTGTTTTTCAGGCAAAACAGAAAGAAGAAAGGCGCATGCAAAGAAGAAAGCGGAAGCTTCAGAGCATCAATGGTGAATCACAGCGCCGACGCTGAAGAAAGTAGAAGAAGGGGAGTTAAAACCCTAAGTATGATTCAGCAGATGGAAAACCCCCTTTTATGTCGTTTTGTGTTTCTGTATTTATTATTATTTTATGATTGTTTAATTTTATAATAGTTGTTAATTTAATCTAAAGAAAATCACTCCATTAGACCATTAGACTTAAACATGTTTATTCTTATTTAGAACATTGTCTAATCAAAATATTTTCTAAAAGAATTAAAACACAAAAATTAAAAGAACATTTTCCTAATTTAAAACATAAAATTTAAAACATTTTTTAATTAAAATTAAAACATTTTTTCAATTAAAATTAAAACATTTTTTCAATTAAAATTAAAACATTTTTACAATAAAATTAAAACAAATTTCTTTATTAAAATTAAAACAAAATTTTTAGTAAATAATTAGAATAGGTTCTCCATTAAAACATACAATTAATTCTCCTCTTTTCAATATAATTTCAAAAAAATAATAAAGTTCTTGAGTTAGCCGTTTCATTTTGGTCTAACCCCCATTAGTTTGTTCGTTGCAGCTCCTCAATATTTCATTTGTTCGTACTATTTTCTTTGTTTCATGGATGTAATTTATGCGAGGCCATGATTGTAGTTATTTTTACTTTCGCATTTTTTTTGGGGATTTGTAATTTACGCGAGTGATCGTCGCGACGCTTTCTTTACCGCTTGCTTTATTTTTTTTCGTACTTTAATTCCGCCGTATGATAATAATTCATTTGTTGCACTATGTTGCCGTTAACGCCTTCCGAAGGATTAGGTCTAAACCGTTTGACCGCTGAGTTAATAGTCCTTACCCTTTGAATGTTTCAAAACCCTGATTTGCCTATGCGTCCCGCCGTGGACAAAATCGCCCTTTACCCTAGTGTTAGGTCAAAGAGTCGTCGTACTCTGTTTTAGAGTTTCCCGCCATTGAATCCCTAATTTCAACCCTAATTTCAATTAACTATTTCAACGTAGAAATAGGAGTTTTAGGACTCCACGTAAGCATGTCCTTAAGATACGTTTATTCCCCATTGAAACCTTGACCACAGTCAAGACGTTTCTAACTTCCCTTTTGAGGAGAACTACGATTACTCTGATTCCATTCTCTATCCAGGATACGTAGGAACAAGATGCGAATTTTGCCGAGTAAACTTAGGACTAACCCTTAGGTATTTTAGGTCACTCTATCCCTTAGCACATTATATATACTTAAAGCAGATAATTAAAGCAAAAATAGCAAAAAAATAAACAAAAGGTTCATGTAGAGTACTACAGAAGTTTAGGGTTCTAGTACCTTCCCTAAGCTTAACTAACCCCTTACCTAGGTCTCTCTCCGCATTGTGTTTATGATGCAAAAATATGTTTTCCTTCTTTTGACCTTTTCCTTCGGATAAATCAAAGTCGGTTGTGAATCAAAAATTGTGATTTAAACTAATTAATAGTTTGATATTCTATTTCCACCGCAGCAGAAAATGACGACTTCACTGTGTCGCAACTGTGAAAAACAACCGGCGGAAAACAGAAGAGTCGCCACCTTTCATTATTTATCCCAAAGAGAGGGAAAGGAAATGATTGGAAAAACCTGACGAAAGGGAAAGACAAGGTCATCGCAACCAAGTCCTGGGTTCGGGAGTCGATTACGCAAGGGGAAGGTATTAGCATCCCTCACGTCCGTTGTACTCAACGGGATCCATGCTTGTTTGTCTATCTAAAAGGGTTGTTTATCTATCTACGCTACAGGTCTCAGGGATGAAAGAAAATAAAAGGAGAAGTGACTCGGCAAAGCATCGTAGCTCTGTGCCTACGTATTCCCTCGTGCAATGGGAAAGTCAGAGTCAACATAGTTCGGCTAACTACGGGAGAGAAGGTGGAAGGTTGCTCGCCAAGATATCGCATCTTGTGCCTACGTACTTTCATCTGGCATGAAAGATCAGAGCGAACATAGTTCGGGTGGACACGAAACCACGGGTTGATTAATTGTTTTATCTGAGTAGGGTTAAACATCCGTTCTAGCAGTTAGGGACAAAGCCTATTTGTGGTAGAACCGAAGTTTAACAACACTCTTTTCTGAAAAGAAGTTTGATTAATCCTGAAGGAAAAAGGTTTGAATTTGTTTTGTGTTTTTTTAGAGAAGAAGTGTTTTGAATTTGAGTGTTTATAATGAATGTTGTACTAAAGTCTAGAACCTAGGATCGAATGCGTCGCATATCGTCCTAAGGACGTATACTAAACACTCTACGTAATTGAGGAGAAGCCCCTCAATCACCATTTCCCAAGTATAAGGCTCATGGCACAATATCCATTATCTTTATTAAGTGCGTTACGATTGTATGAAGATGAGAAGAGAAGACGCACAGAAGGTCTAAGCGAAACCCGGCCCTAACATTGTCATGCAAAGTGATCCTAAAGTTCGTATGAAAGGGGAAACATCTACCCTAATGTTAGCATACTTGGATTGAACGCCTAATGTCTCTCCTACTCCCATCCTAAACGGAGGGACTAGGAATCCTATGGGGATCATGGCAAGAAAGCACAAGAAGAACAAAGGAAGAATCAATCACAAGTAGAGAAATGCAAACATGAAAATGCACAACTAGAATGGTGGGAGGGAGGAAAAATGTGTGGGGCAGTAGCCAGCACAAGCCCGTCTCGACCTCAACAGCGATGCAAGAATGATGCAAACATGTGGAGAAAGCGAGAAATGAAAGGAACTAAACATGCAAACGAAAACTCGATCCGAATCACATACACAAGCATGCAAAAAATTGAAAAATTGATCATACATATCAACAACATCATGATCAATCAACCACAAACAGTGGCAAATAGGCAAAATAATTCAATTCTAATGCATCATACTGATCTATGATGATTCGAATCGAACTGGTATGCAAACATGCAAACAAAATAGCAAACATGGTATTTTAGCACAGTGTTAATCGGTTAACACATGCTGTTAATCGGTTAACCTGTGTAAAACAAGTGAAAATCTGGAAATTCGTAGGTGTTAATCGGTTAACACCAGGCGTTAACCGGTTAACACCCTGAAATCTTTGAAAAATTTGAATATTTTAATTGGTTAACCGGTTAACCATATACGTTAACCGGTTAACACTGTACCAGAAGTGAAAAACAGCAACAGAAAAAGCACTTAATGCACAAAATCACTTAATCAAGTGATCCAACATATCAACTTATCAAATAAGCACGAAATTACACCTGCAAACAAAAAACCAATAGACATGCAAACATGTCTACACAGCACAATCGCAATTCACACGGATCGAAATCCACCAAAATTCAATCGAATATGAAAATCATCATGGAAATACAAATAAGCTCAAAAATGTTATGGATCTAGAATCTCCAACCTTCGAAGCGGAGATTTGCTCCGATTAGTGTTGATCTTGCTGTAATTGAGTAGTTCAAACGCTAGAAACCCGAAAAACTTCGAGATCCAAGCCAATTGTGGTTGTACGAGCGAATATCCACCAAATTTGAGTCGAAACGCTTCGAATAATCAGTTCCAACTCAAGCTCCAAAATCAGATCTCAATTTGCACGAAAATGGATGAAGAAAATTGATCCAAAGATGAGGCTGGATGAAGGTTTATGCTCAAGAATCCATTGATTTCAATGAAAAATCAATGAATCCTAATGAAAAAGAGATTTGAGTGTGGGTTTTGGAAATGGAGAAGTTGAGAGAATTTGAGAGAATTTGATCAACTCTGAAAAATGAATGTGAGAAATGAGAATTGGCTCCTTTTGGTTTGGAGTAGATCACTTAAATACCATCTAGGTTTGGATCCCAAAGGTGGGGTTTGGACTTTGGATTGGAAAGTTGGTTTGGAGCTAGGCATGGGAATTTGGAGGGAAAATTGAAATAACTAACTTTCAAGAACATTCTAGATCCTTCTTTTGGTAAAAATGAGTTTCAAGGTTATCAAAATTGGACCCCAAGTGCAAATGGCTTGCAAAATCACGTACAGGGAAAAATCTGCTATGGTTAACCGATTAACCATATACGTTAACCAGTTAACAATGTTAAAACTTCAAATCTGAGCTGATTTTCCAATGGTTAATCGGTTAACCATATGTGTTAACCGATTAACACCTTCAAAATTTTGAATTTGGCGCCTTTTGGAGGGAAACCTGCCCGTTTACCTGTTTCTCGCCGTTTTGAGCTCTGGTAAGCTTTGACACTTGCTCTTGAATACTGTGACTGTGATAATGCTGGATATAGACTGAATGTTATCTCCTGATCTGAGCATAACCTGCAAAATAAAATCGGCCGCTCGACCACTGGGCAAAATAAATGTCGTCTCTTCTGATGCTCGCTGCTCAGTTGCTTGCACGGGAATGAAACCTGAGCCACGGGAACCTTGATCCCCTGCCTCGAGAACCAATGCTATGCAAAACGCTGATACTATATGAAATACAAAATGAAAACGAAACACAAGCCAAGCAAAGAAAAAGGTTGGACAAATTTTAGGGTGCAACACACTAGGGACTAGTGTTTAAGGGTTACCCCTATTTTGTTTATTGTATGCCATTTTATTTTATTACTTATATGTATGTAATTATTGTACCTTGTGGGGATATCCGTTGTTGTGAGATAAGTCCTACACCCGGACTTGAGTGACCTTATTATAGAAAGGTGAGATATTCGACGAGGCTTGCCGGGAGTGAGTCCCGACCAAGTTGACTCGAGAATCACCACTCAGTTGTGACCCTTTCGAAAATAGTTCGGTTGAACGAGTTAGTCATGAAAACTTTTACTATTTTTGATTGGAGTCTGTGATACTGGGGACCGTAGTACCTTAACACCACCTTGGCCTTATATAGGACGTAGTGCGAGGACTATGTGGGAGTAGTCCTACAATAGTTGCTACACGATGCTACACTCAAAAGAGGTTCACTTGAGAATATTATCGACCCCCGAGTCAGTTGGAAAGTTGATAATATCCGAAGGATGGACTGATGACTTTGGGCACTTCTTTAGAACCTTGTTCGGCAGGTACAACTAACCTTAGTACATACCTATGGGGATGGGTAGACCCTAACTCCTTGCACATACCTTTAACTTAGGACTTTGTATATGTGCATCGCATCCATAAAGCATTACATGTCATGGAATTCAAACCTTATTTATGAATATGGCAGGATACAATGGATTACAATAGAAGTAAAACTTTGAAATATACTTTTAAGAGTCCTAAGCTAGATGACCTAAGGAAGCTAGGATCTTTAGTCCAAGATCGAGAAGGATTTTGTAACCGGTATGGAAGGTTGTTATCTATGTTGGAATTTAAAGTTAATGAAGGACTTCTTTCGGTTTTGCTATAGTTCTATGATCCCGACTACCATTGTTTCACCTTCCCCGATTATCAGTTATTACCTACTTTGGAAGAATATTCTTAACTTGTAGTGCTGTCTATTATGGATAAGACTCCTTTGCCTTTCTTGGAGAAGGACCCTAAAGAGTAGGATATTTCCAAAGCCACGTGTTTGAAGGTATCCGACATTAAGGAGAATATGACTCGTAAGGGTGAAATTTTTGGGTTACCTACAAAGTTCCTAATTGAGAAAGCCCAATATTATTCCAATAACTTGAAGTAGGAGTTCTTCCTTTCCAAATTAAAACCCTCATCTCAACCTGGGGCAGGGTAGTTTTCAGTTAAATGGATTGAGCGCTCAAACTCTCAAAAGGAGGAGCAAACCTTCGTGAATTTATCTCCAACGTCTTAGGAAGTTAGAAGTCAATCCCTCTAATACTAAAATAGTGGGGCAGTCACAAGCCTTGCAAAAGAGTCACACGACTTATTCAACAAAAGCAAAAAAAATATAGCCCGCTAAGTCAAAACCTATGAAGGAGACTTAGGAAAAACTGAGGCATCCCGCTGGACTCCAAAGTCAAATCAAAAGACGTCGTCCAGGCAAAAGTTAGGGAATGAAAAAATATAACAAAAACAAGGGATTACAATGAAGAATCCCCGATAAAGAACAAAGTCGTGTGATCAAACAAAAGAATAGGTGAGTGACTGCCATTGTCCAAAGCCTTGATGAATTCTCGACCATATCAAATCCAATTGAGATATGAGTGCTCGTATCCCGTTAACTGAATAGGATTGGAGAACATCACGAAGAATGGGTGGATACAAATAACTTCGATCCTTTATCCTTTGTTTCTTAAACCGTGAACCAAGCCACGATACAACCAGTAAAAGACCTAATTGAAGTTGGATTTCTTTCGAAAGCATACTCGATGAGATAACGTTTCCTGACTCCTACGAGCTATGCTCAATTTACCGTTGGCATTACAAGTTAAATTCATATACTAGCTAGTGATTTCAGTCATGAGTTATAGCGATATCTTTTTCAAAAACAAA
The DNA here is from genome assembly GCA_963859935.3 of Lathyrus sativus. Lineage (NCBI taxonomy): Eukaryota > Viridiplantae > Streptophyta > Magnoliopsida > Fabales > Fabaceae > Lathyrus > Lathyrus sativus. Next base: position 407,419,954 of record OZ012736.1, on the reverse strand, counting down.
AATTTTCAAGACAAATATATTGTTGCATCGATAGTTTCAGGATAGCATTTCACGCATGTCGATTTTGCCTATCATCTTAGAAACTTACATATAGACATAATCAATGAAACTTGAAGATCCTGCTAAACAGGGGCAGGTGTTTCTCCAATCACTTACTGATGCGAGCCTGGCGTACTTAAGAGCTATCCCTGTAGACTCAGTCGTAACACGGTTGATCCGTGCCAGTTACGTCAAGATCTGACAAATCTCTCCAAGAGTTTGAAAATAGTGGGGTAGTCGAACCTTATGTTCTCTGTAAAATCTTCTCGAGATGACTTTCTCACAAAGCAAGTACCATGGGGCATCATGTTTTTCAAAGTGGCAGCTACTACAAGTCCATTGAGAGCAAATTCTAACTTGTTTCATGACATTTTGTATGCACCCGATGGATTTTACTCCCGACGGTCTTCATTCCCCAGTAAATATCATCGTTGTAGAATCTACATCTTAACCATTGCCTCAACACAGTCCTCAGAGAGACTTTAAGCCGACACAGTCCCCAGCGAGACTATAAGCTGACAACACTTTGGACCAAGCCGATAATTTCATAGACTACAAAGATCATGCCAGCATCTTCCCAGTGATAGTCCCCAGCGAGACTTTAAGTTGTCCACACTTTTGGGATCCATCTGATAAATCCCCAGTGAATCTCAAGACTGCAGAGATGTCCCCGGTATCCTCCAAGTGATATACGTTCTGGAAAACCCATTCTCAGCAGAATTATCTGTTCCTCAGTGAAGTTGTCTTACCTTCCTCAGAAATGTTCCCCAGGAGATTGCCATATTTTCCCCAAGAAGTCAGGATACTTTCCCCAAGATGTCTCGGTGAATTCTCCCCAGTAAGTCCGACGAACTCGCCTCAGGGAAGTTTTGATACCTTTATCCACAGTTGGACGTACCTTTTCCCCATGAAGTTGAGGTATCATCCCCAGGAAGTTGAGGTATTATTCCCAGGAAGTTGCTACGCTTTCATTCATAAAGCCGCCTAGCTCTGCATCTCCCCACGAAGCGGATATTTATTTTATCCCCGGAAGTCTCTGATCCTAGAGTTTTCTTTGGCTTATTATAGTTCATGATAGCAATCCCTTCCATGAAGTCATGACATCGTATACTTATGCAGAGACCATGGATCCCCAATTGAAGTTGTGATATCGTACTCTCCAGTAAAGTCGTATCATATCCCCATGGATGTCATGATATTTTCTCCCCAGGGAAGTTATAACTTTGAAGCCAGATTCGGTTCTACCATCAACTCTTCCTAACCCGTGATAGATGTATTGTTGCAGAGGTCGTCGGGTATTCCCGTCAAGATGTTTATTTCATATCATGTTTCCTCTTCTTGTCTGTTTTGTCAGCATATGCATGAGCCTAAGCATTGCATACTCATTGCATGACATTTTCATATACATGAACATACACATTCGTATACACTTGGGCATATGCATTAGCATTTGCATGCTTGCCATTCGTCGTCATCCTTTGTCGTTACCAACGAGTAACTGGGTTTGTCCGCTCTCTCCAAGTAGATCGTCAACCCTAAGCATAAAATACTTGTTTGTTCCTAGCTTCCCCACAGAATTCAACCCTCGTGGACGATGGTTATTTTAGTCATGTTTCCGCGTTAGGATAAGATAATCCCCATTTGAGTTCATTTCCTCAATGGAGTCTTGTTTGGAAGTTCTTTCTAACTCGGTCCTAGATCGAACTTCAGTCCTGTCGGTCGTCGAACCTACCTGGACGTGCATTTATTTTGCACTATCTTTCAAGGAAAGCATTTACAATCCTTTGCAGATATGCGACAGTTCTCGCCTGAGAAGCTTATCACTATATTGCACAACAGACAAGCAACAGTTCCTAGCCGAGGAGCTTATCACCTACATTAAACCTTAAGACGTTGAGTCGCTGTACTCATTCTTGGGTGTCCCACCGTGGACATATATTTTTTTAAACCTTAAAACGTTGAGTCGCTGTACTCATTCTTGGGCGTCCTGCTGTGGACATATCATTTAAAAACCTTAAGACGTTGAGTCGCCACACTCATTCTTGGGCGTCCCGCCGTGGACGTATCTTTTTTTAAACCTTAAGACATTGAGATGCCGTACTCATGCTTGGGCGTCTCTCCGTGGACATATCCTTTCCTAAACTTTAAGACGTTGAGTCGTCGTACTCATGCTTAGGCGTCCCGTCGTGGACCATTTTACCCTTTAGTAAAAGATTGAGCTGAATCAGGCTCAGGGTGCCGGCCTTGAAGTATGAAGAAGTTCGTTTTATCCTTTGAAGGAGCTGAATCATATTCAGGAGAGTGTGAATCTTGAAGTATGAAGAAGTTCATTTTATTCTTTAGTAAAAGAAGGAGCAGAATCATGTTCAGGGTGCCGACCTTGAAGTATGAAGAAGTTCATTTATTCCTTTAGTAAAAGAAGGAGTTGAATCATGATCAGGGCGCCGACCTTGAAGTATGAAGAAGTTCATTTTATCCTTTAGTAAAAGAAGAATCTGAATCGTATTTTAGGCGCCGACCTTAGATATGAAGAGTTTTATTTATCAGATGAGTGACAATCCCTCCAGCGGAGCTCATCAATCAATTTTTCATCTAGTATTCACAGATAAGCAACAACCTCTTTATTTGAGAGCTTATCTAGTTTGGCATATAAGTCCCTTCCGACGATAAGTGGCAGTTCTCTCTCGAGAAAGCTTATCAGGGCATTTCCCAATAAAGTCCATTTATTTTGGCATATAGCTGGTTTTACCCTATATATTGTCTACGGTTTCCCGAAAATTCCGTTTGATCCTGTCACGAGGGAAAGTTTCCAGAAGCTTGGATGTTATTCTTTGCTCAATGCTCTAGCATTCTGTTAATCGATCCTACAGTCATGCAGATCCAGTTTTACTTTTTACTCTAGAGTATCAGCCGGTCACGCCTGAACCTGTTGAACAATCACTCTTAAATACTCCCCAGTGGAGGCCGTTTCGCCGGTGCCATCTCCATTGAGGACCCCATTCTACCATTCCTTTTTCCTAAAGTGACAATTGGTCGTACTCGCACCAGTTGACTATCACTTTAGAATTCCCCAGTGTCGTGTTGTCACCCAGTGCATCATATTCCCAGTGTGGTTCGTTCGTCGCGTCTGTCCCCTATGTCGTCGTGTCGTCTGCATCTCTGCATTTACCATTCCATATGCACCATACTATATTCATGGCATTGTCAGCATTATTTCATTTTGTTTTATCCATAGCGTTGCATATCACTACATCTAAGGGCAAAATTTTCGGTTAACTATATTTAAATCCCTTTCACCATGATTTATCGAGCCTACGCCGCTCAAATCATCTAGTGAAGCTATTTAAATAGGGGAAACTGTAATACGCCAAATTTTGTCCTAAGATTCATCGTCTCATCTCGCATTCCATTGCATTTCTGCATTGCATTTAACTAATCACTAACAAGTTTGTGTAGTCGGTGATTTTTTGCAGGAAAATATCATGTGGTGTGCTCTCTAGTTCATGGAGGGTAAAATGGGTATTTGTTCGCAGTCAGTCGTCAATTTACGAATTTTGGGTGGTAATCAAGAAATTGAGCCGTTGGACATTGATGATGTGAGTCAGGGCCGAGGTGTAATCGGCATGGTTTGATTGTGAAGGATTTGAGCTATTCAATTTAAATCGGTTCAAGTTAGAAGGTTTAATCGGAAATGGTGTCGAAGACGGACCTAGTCGGATAAATTGGAGAAATTAGGAATTAATAAAATATGTAATTTTCATTTCATTTTTATCTCATTTTAAATCAATTACATTGCATATTTCTATTTCATTCTTAACTTTTATTGGTATTCCCTTTTGAGGACAATTCATCTCACGAGCTTATTAAAAAAAAAATTTCAATATTGTTTTTATTTTTCATGTTATATTTTTTAAACAAGTGTATTTCTTTAAAGATACATTTTCATTATAATTTATAAAATCCAAAAATAAATAAATAGATATACAAGACAAACAAAAAAATAATTTAAAGATTTTCTTTATTAATATCAATTCTTTACAAAATTAATAAATAAATAAGGAATATTATTAATAAAAGTCTTTACTAAAAAAAAATACAAATTACAAAAAACAAAAATTACATTTTTTATAAAAATTCGTAAAGTCTTGTCTGATTATCCGATTCGTCCGATTCCGACGTCGTTCGAACCTGCAAAATCCAAACAGACAAAATAATCGGTTAGAGTGGGACTCCGACACCCTCAGAACAATGTCATCATCGGGTGCATCGGGAGGGTAACGGATTGCTCCGAAACCAACTCCCGACTTGTAACACCTCTTCTATACCCCCAAAATAATGCAATTAAACACTTAATCACATATACAAAATCCATCAGAGCATATTTATAACATGGTATAAAGAGGCGCATCACATTATTCACGAAACGACAACATAAATAATAATGTTCATAAAGAAATAAAACAAAAGGGGTAAATCTCAACTAAAAGTAAAGCATAACTCTTAGAGTCCACATATCAATGTTTTGATTAAAGCGGAAGACTAGAACATTGAATTACTTAAGACATGATAGAGTAGAAGTATGCATCATCAAGTTGTTCATAGTATCATTCATATTTTACAAACATCATCAGCTAATACATATACAATGTATCACAAAAGAATACTCTACAAGCCTAGCTACCCGATGTTACATTATCAGAGCAACCGACTCAAAAGAATGAAACTATACTTCCCCAAAAGAAAACCTCCAACAATCCTAATCTGCAATGCCTCATAGAGCATTATAAAACAGCAGAAGGGTGAGAAATATTATCATAATAATCAATGCATATAATTATATATACATACATAACATAAAACATACATACATTACATTTCTCACCACAATCCATTTTAACTCATATACATAGTGCACACGCAATCATATTTCATATAATAATGACATTCATGCTACGTGACTCAATATGACTCAATGCAACTTATGCCATGTGGTCCCAACACTTGTTATCTTTTTTCGGTTTACAATAAACCGGGTCCACTCTTCTAGACCGATAACCACCAAAACCTCGTCCTCTAAGCTTTCAACCCCACTCTTTTAGGCTTGGGACAAGTCACTAGTCTCCACGAAACTAGCAAGCATTGCCTCTTGACTAAATGATGCATATGCAATCAACAATTCAATGCACTTAACACAGACATCTTAATCTCATGCATTCAAATAATTCATATCTTCAAGAATTATCACAACGATTGCACACACAACATATTCATACATATCATCAATATATTAACAAACAACGCACACATATACACAATATGTTCTCATGCATTCTTCACACATTTTTACATCAATTATAACAATGTATTACATTTCTCCACGAATCACAATTTCGATCAATTCAAAATCTAGGATTCACGCGTAAGGCTACCCACAGTATAATATATCCTGGCGTAATCGACGCCTCGAGCCTGGAAATAATCAAAGTTAAGTCGGAAATCCGACCTCGGATGGAAACATTAAAGAAAAACACATCCTGTCACGTTCGCTACTCTGCTGACTTAGCGAGCTCCTAGCGAGTATTCGCTACTTGTTCGCCCAGCGAACAAGCTCACGAAGGCAAACAGAAGCTTCTGACTTCGTTCGCTACCTCGCTCGCTCAGCGAAGGTCTAGCGAACCTTCACTACCCCCTTCGCTACCAACGAACACCATAAAATGCATTCTGTTCAAATCTGGGACCATTCGCTACTGGCTCGCTACTAGCTCGCTTAGCGAACGTTCGCTACCAACTCGCTCAGCGAACACGCTAGTGAATGTCTGCGAACTCAGAATTTCCTACTGTCCAACTCTCACCAAACTCTCCAAACCAAACTGATTCTCACCGAATAAGTTCTGTAACCTTAGTCTAACATCCCCCGACTAAATACTACCACTTATTCTCATTTTCCACCGTAAAAACTCAGATTCTACCGATTAATCCATTTATGCCCTAAAATGGAAGTTGTAGAAAAACATCCAATACTCTAACCCAAGCATACATATTCATACACATTGTTAAGATGATGATATTTTGCACCCTTACCTTGATTAATCCAAAGCTTGAGAGTTGTTCTTGATGATTCCAAGTTCTTCCCTCTTCTTCTTCTTCTTCTCTTTTCTCCTCTTTCTCCTTCTTTCTCTATTCTTTTCTTTATGTTTCTATCTTTTCCTTTTCTTTCCACTCTCCTTTAATATGTCTTTCTCTTCTAATTCTCTCCAAAATCTATTAATTCATTTAATCAATTACCATCAATTAAATAATTCTCATGAACCTATTAATTAATGCAAATGATTAATTAATGAAAAATCGGGTTGTTACACGACTCCTTTCTGACCTCGGTAAATCCGATAATTGCTGTTCTTATCTTGAGGCAACCAGAGAGAGAGAGATAAAGAAGATTTTTGAGGAAAAGTGCTTCTGAAAAAGCCAGTTTGGAAAAGCACTTACCAGAAAAAAGCACTTATTAAAAAGTGCTTATTTTAAAAAGTTAATTTTTCCAGAAAATCCCAAGCGGACAACGTCAACAAAGTTTTTGGAAAAAGAAACAGTGTTTTCGCAACAAACCAAGAAAAACCAAGTCCAAAAACATGTAAGTCACAATGAACAGCAAGCCATAACGAACATCACGCACAAGTCGCCCACAAAACCGGTAAAAAGTAAGCAAGAACATCTCTAGATCTCCAGAAATTGGTTCATAAAAATCCCACAAATCAGATTCGAGTAAGTGATATAAAAGGTCACCAGAAGAGGATCTAGAACCCTAAGCGAAAACGGGACAAAAACAGCGCCGCAAGAGGTACGCGGGGGGATTCAGAAAGCTAGCAGCTCTCATCATCATCATCCCATCACAAAGAGATAAGGGTAGGAAAGCTTTGTCATCACCGCGTCCGCAAGCGAAACCCTCGTCGACTTTCGTCAAGGAGAACGACGGGCGACTTCAAACCGGCCATTTCTTCTAATCATCGTCTTTGAAGATCAAACAGAAGAGGCGATGGTGGCTCAGAGATCCGAGAATGGATCATCATCATCGCCGAGGTTCAGAGGATCCCAGATCCTTCATCATCACCCTCAATCGAGGCGGAAAAGAGATCAAAGCACAACGGAACCACTAACGAACCCGCGACAACCGTGAGTTCGCCTTAAAACTCACTACCACCGGTGGAGGTAGCGAAAACATCACTGGAACCGCAAGCTGCCGATGAAAGAGGTAAATCCATGTTTTTTTAATATTTTCGTGTGTTTCAGGCGAAACAGAAAGAAGAAAGGCGCATGCAAAGAAGAAAGCGGAAGCTTCAGAGCATTAATGGCGAATCACAGCGCCGACGCTGAAGAAAGAAGAAGAAGGGGAGTTAAAACCCTAAGTATGATTCAGCAGATGGAAAACCCCTTTTATTATTATTTTATGATTGTTTAATTTTATAATAGTTGTTAATTTAATCTAAAGAAAATCACTCCATTAGACCATTAGATTTAAACATGTTTATTCTTAATTAGAACATTGTCTAATCAAAATATTTTCTACAAGAATTAAAACACAAAAATTAAAAGAACATTTTCCTAATTTAAAACATAAAATTTAAAATATTTTGTAATTAAAATTAAAACATTTTTTCAATTAAAATTAAAATATTTTTACAATAAAATTAAAACCAATTTCTTTATTAAAATTAAAACAAAATTTTTAGTAAACAATTAGAATAGGTTCTCCATTAAAACATACAATTAATTCTCCTCTTTACAATATAATTTCAAAAAAATAATAAAGTTTTTGAGTTAGCTGTTTAATTTTGGTCTAACCCCCATTAGTTTGTTCGTTGCAGCTCCTCAATATTTCATTTGTTCGTACTATTTTCTTTGTTTCATGGATGTAATTTATGCGAGACCATGATCGCAGTTATTTTTATTTTCGCATTTATTTTGGGGATTTGTAATTTACGCGAGTGATCGTCGCAACGCTTTCTTTACCGCTTGCTTTATTTTTTTTCGCACTTTAATTCCGCTGTATGATAATAATTCATCTGTTGCACTATGTTGCCGTTAACGTCTTCCGAAGGATTAGGTCTAAACCGTTTGACCGCCGAGTTAACAGTCCTTACCCTTTGAATGTTTCAAAACCCTGATTTGCCTAGGCGTCCCGCCGGGGGCGAAATCGCCATTTACCCTAGCGTTAGGTCAAAGAGTCGCCGTACTCTTTTTTAGGGTTTCCCGCCGTGGAATCCCTAATTTCAACCTTAATTTCAATTAACTATTTCAACGTAGAAATAAGAGTTTTAGAACTCCACGTAAGCGTGTCCTTAAGATACGTTTATTCCCCATTGAAACCTTGACCACAGTCAAGACATTTCTAACCTCCCTTTTAAGGGGAACTACGATTACTCTGATTTCATTCCCTATCTAGGATACGTAGGCACAAGATGCAAATTTTGCCGAGTAAACTTAGGACTAACCCTTAGGTCTTTTAGGCCACTCTATCCCTTGACTCATTATATATACTTAAAGCAGATAATTAAAGCAAAAATAGAAAAAAAATAAACAAAAGGTTCCTGTAGAGTACTACAGAAGTTTAGGGTGCTAGTACCTTCCCTAAGCTTAACCAACCCCTTACCTAGGTCTCTCCCCGCATTGTGTTTACGATGCAAAAATAGGTTTTCGTTCTTTTGACCTTTTCCTTCGGATAAATCAAAGTCGGTTGTGAATCAAAAATTGTGATTCAAAATAATTAATAGTTTGATATCCTATTTCCACCGCAGCAGAAAATGGCGACTTCACTGGGGATTAGTGTTTAAGGGCTACCCCTATTTTGTTTATTGTATGCCATTTTATTTTATTACTTATATGTATGTAATTATTGTACCTTGTGTGGATATCCGTTGTTGTGAGATAAGTCCTACACCCAGACTTGAGTGACCTTATTATAGGAAGGTGAGATATTCGACGAGGCTTACCGGGAGTGAGTCCCGACCAAGTTGACTCGAGAATCACCGCTCAGTTGAGACCCTTTCGAAAATGGTTCGGTTGAACGAGTTAGTCGTGAAAACTTTTACTATTTTCGATTGGAGTCTGTGATACTAGGGACCGTAGTACCTTAACACCACCTTGGCCTTATATAGGACGTAGTGCGAGGACTATGTGGGAGTAGTCCTACAATAGTTGCTACACGATGCTACACTCAAAAGAGGTTCTCTTGAGAATATTATCGACCCCCGAGTCAGTTGGAAAGTTGATAATATCCGAAGGATGGGCTGATGACTTTGGGCACTTCTTTATAACCTTGTTCGGCAGGTACAACTAACCTTAGTACATACCTATGGGGATGGGTAGACCCTAACTCCTTGCACATACCTTTAACTTAGAACTTTGTATATGTGCATCGCATCCATAAAGCATCACATTGCATTACATGTCATGGAATTCAAACCTTATTTATGAATATGGCAGGATACTATGGATTACAATAGAAGGAAAAGTTTGAAATATACTTTTAAGAGTCTTAAGCTAGATGACCTAAGGAAGCTAGGATCTTTAGTCCACACACACACACACACACACACATACTTATAAACAAATTATGACGCCTTAAATTTATTGAATAATGATGTTATTCGCTATATATAGGTTAGATATATTAATTACTTAATAAATCTAAAATGTTAAAATTTATTTATAAATAAGAATGAAGATATATATATATATATATATATATATATATATATATATATATATATATATATATATATATATATATATATATATATATATATATATATATATATATATATATATATATATATAAAGTTACACTCATATAACATTAATTTTGACGTAATTTAATAAAATTTTAAATGATTATAAATTAATCTCAAACTTTGTAGATATTATTTGTCTGATAATATCTTTCAATTCACTAATTGATTTTAAAAAATATTTATCTATTGTGATGTCATTGAGTGAGTATAACTCTTGGGGTGTACTTTGATTTGATATATATATATATATATATATATATATATATATATATATATATATATATATATATATATATATATATATATATATATATATATATATATATATATATATATATATATATATATATATATATATATATATATATATATATATATATATATATATATATATATATATATATATATGTCACCGGTCTTTTATTTGTCCAAAAGAAGGGAAAAAGATCGAATTACCCACGATGCAATGCAAATGCAAAAGGTAGAGAGTTTAGGTTCGGAGGTTGGTTAAACTTAGGGAAGATGCTAGCATCCTAAGAATCTGTAGTACTCTACAGGAACCTCTTGTTTTATTGTGTTTATTGCTCAGGGTTATCTGCTTAAGGGTGAAAGACCTAGTGGTTTAATTTTAAGTATACTCGCCAAGAAATCGCATCTTGTGCCTACATATCCTGACGAGAGTGGAATTAGAGTATTTGTAGTTCCTTTAAAAGGGTTTGAGGAACCATTAACTGTTGGTCAAAGTTCCAAAGGGATAAGATTTGTTGATTGATTGATTCTAAGAGAAAAGACGAGTCGTCATCTTAAGGGAGAATACTCGACTTAACCACCACAACTTGTAGGAGATGGTCTTTGCATCGTCTTGAGAGAAGGGCTCAAACACTCGGATTTCATCGACGAGTATGCCACTATCTCTCTCAAGCAGAAAGGATCTTATATCACTCGATTGTGTTATGGGGCAGGAGAATTACATCTCGACAGTCAAGATGAATCACGTCTAATTCTCTAATGGGAGAGTAGTTTGATTGAGTTGAATAAGGTTTATCTACGTTGTAAAAAGATAAAAGAAAAAGGTCCTCCTTATGGAGTAGGATCTAAACTTAAGCTGATCAACTTGAAAAGGATCAAGGATCGAGAGGGGGATAATGATGCAAGATGAGGTGCAATACACACAACTTGTTAAGTCATGCGTAGGTTCTTCCTTTGTACATTACACGATGCAATAAAATAAATAACGATAAATAGAATCCATATAAACAGATAAAAAGAGCTTAAATCAAGACAAGCGCTAAGATCACGAATATTCGAAATAAAGTCAGAGTTGAGAGATGGAAAGAGAGCAGAAGCGCCGCGTTGATTAAGTTTTATGCGAGATTGATTTTAAGAAAATGTAAGTTAAATGGGAATTAGTTTTAGATTAAATTTTAGTTTATAAATTAATTAAATGCTAGTTGGAAAATAATTTTGAATATATAGAAAAGATTTATTAAATAGAATTTTCTTATTAAAAACAAGTTCTTGTTATTTTAATAAATAAACACAAGTTATTATGAAATAGATTTCCTTATTAAAAAAGAACAAAATATTACTAAAATATAAAAGGATTAAATTGAAGAAATAGAATTAATTAATGAGTTAAATAAAATTAATTGGATTAATTAATAAAGGATTGATTAATTAAATAAAAGCTATTTAGAAAAAAAGGGTTAATTTAAATAAAAAAATTATTAGTTTATTTTAATTAAAAAACTGATTAGACATGATTAATTAATAGGTTAATTAATTGATTAAATATTAAGTAGGTGATTAGGTTCAATTAAATGCAGCTCAAAGGGGGATTAAGAGGTTAATGGGGAAATGGTCACGTGTGGTATGTTGTGTGTGTGTGTGTGGGGGGGGGGGGGGGGGCACCATGGAGTGCAAGTGTGTGGCGTGTATTGTGATCAGATGACGGTGGGTGGTGAAAACAATGAGGGTGCATGGTAGGAACCTCGTGCGTGCGCGCAGGTGATTACAACATACATAAAACAAATTAGAAAACCCTAGATCTAAACATCTTTCGTCGATCCATCCTCTCTCTTTTTTCCCTCTTTTGATTTTTCTTCCCCATTTCTCTGTTTCCTCTTCTTCTTCGACTTCCCTTCGTTTCTCCATCTTTCTTTGATTCAACTTCATCCGTTCTCCTACATAAACAAAAATTAACAGTTTATTAATGTTAGCAAAAAAATAAATCTCACAGTTTACATGGGTTTTTTCGTAGGTATCGATGGTGGTGGTCGAGGAATTCCGGCGATAGTGAGGTTGTGGTCCGCGACGGTGATTTCGCGGTGGAGTTTTGCTAAAGGGATTCGCGGCGGAGTTTGAGATAAGTATTTCTCTTTTTTTATTTACAAATTTTTTTGGGGTTTTTGTGAATATGGTTTTCGGATTCTCTGTGAATTTTTTTTGCCCTTCTTTCTTTGTCTGAAAATCTCTTATATAGGGTTGCAAGGAACATGGTGAATTGAAGAATAATGGTGGTGTTTCCAAATCAGGCGGATCATGTTTGGACTGTTTTGGAAGGTAATGGTAACGCTTGTCTCTCTGTTCTGAAAGTTTCCATTTTCATTTGTTCACCCTTGAAGTTTACCTAATGTATCAGATTTGCGCATTAATTAAGGGTTATGGCTTTGTCTTGCAGTAAAACGGAAGTGGTCTCCCTGCTCTTTCCTTTAGCACAAGATAATGCCGAGAATCCGCAGTTCTAAGTTCGTACGAAGTGCTACTTAAATCTTGGATTTCAAATGACAGATCCTTCTTCTATTTTTCTCAGCTCCGACATACCCACACGGTTCTTTGCCAAACTTCGACCTCGTCCGGAACAGAACCAATGTCTACTTTATCCGCGTTCACATGTTTTGCAGGCAGCAGGGCCTGCCAGAAGTTGGAATGACAGCCTCGATAAATTTGTTAAGGTAGATGCAACGTCGGTTTCCTTTGGTCCTTCTTATTTACTTCTTCTTGAAAATATTTGATGACTGATAAATTTCCTCTTGGTCTTTGTTCATTACAGAAATAGCAGGAGCATGGCTGAAATTGTTGTTGTACTTGACAGGGATTTGCCTTGGTTTTGGCCACTTCCGTGTGTGAAGTGAAAGCATGGGAGCTCTATCTTCAGTTGATGACAATGGAAAGTGAATTTCCCGGTCAAATCTTCCAGGGCGCCTAAGTGCTGGATCAACAGCGTCAGGACGGTTTGCGAGATCGTCTGACGTTGTAATTCTTAAATTCAAGATGATGTTGTGTTTTGAATCTCTTGGAATTCAAATTGTAATGCCTTGCCTATCCTTTTAAACCAAATTTGAACAACTTTGAATATGTTATGCATTCTCCAAATCTTGGTTCGTTGTATTTTTAATTCAACTCCTTGTAAACATACGATAGGCAATTACTCTCAACTTCACAAATAGCAAAATATATTGCAATCTCAAGAAAGAATTAGATACTTGTACTTTAAACCAAACTTGTCGTATGGATATATGATGTACTAGAATTTGGGCACCTCAAATTCTATTTGAAGAACGAAGGAGTCTTGTAAACCGGATTTGAAAGTTCTTGAATTTGTATTATTATGAATCTTCAATTTGTGACCCTGTGCATCCTTGGCACCTTAAATCCGTTGGAAAGTGTATGCGAACTAACACTTTATCAAAATGGCCTTAAAAGTGAAAAAGCCCTTTGTCTTAGCGTAGAACCAGTCCTGAGGATTCAACCGTATTTGAGGTTTGGTATCTTGATAATAACAAACGATTATCTTCTACAATAACCGAGTAGGATTGCTTCCATACTAGGTCCGTCCCACAAAACCATCATAACCCAACTAATAAGATCTAAGTCTTTTGAAAAAAGAATACCATCTCATAACGCAGCTTTGCCGAGAACCTTTAGTCGGTCCTTAACAGATGACCACACTCATCACCTTGAAATGTGCACTGGAGCTCATGAGGAGCCTTGAGGAAAAAGATAATGATATTGATGAACCTTGAAAAGAATGTGCTCAAAATCCTGACTCCAAAACTCATGAAAGATAAATCATGCAAGAATTAGTTGACTTAACCTTGGAGGATCCAAAACCAAAAGAAGACCTAGGACCAAAATAAACTAATCATATCTTGAAATTCTTACAAGCCTTACCACCCTCTTGAATCTAGTGCACCTGCACAAATTGGTTAGTCACAATAAACACGCACACAAAAGATATAAAGATAAAAAAACAAGAAAAACAAGGAGGTGAAATCTTAAGGCCAAAAATTAGGGTGCGGCATATAATAGTCAGGATCCGTTAAAATCAGACATACACCAAATCTTAACCATCAATATTAAGAGGATTTCTTAATGCATCTTTTATGTTTCTTACCCACTACACAAAAATACTTAAATGCCCACAGATTCCGGGGATGCATCTCCGAAAGCATTCAATTATCAGTTTACGTTAAAATATTTCAGAGATGCATATTCAAACATCAATCGAAGATGCATCTCTGAAATGTTTTGGAGCTTAAATCGTGCCAGAACCCTTTTCCTTCCTCATTTCTCATAATTTTCAAAACCTCTTCAAACTCCCTCAAATTTTTTCATCACCAAGTCCAAAATCAATCAACCAAGGTCAAAGGAACTTCACTTAACACCAGAAACATCATCCAAAACTAAAACAAAGTGAAAAATTGTAATTTTTTTTTATGTTTTGAATAGTTTTTGAGTTTTTGTGTAAATGAGTAGAAACTGATGATTAAGGTAGGAAATAAGTAGAAATTGGATGATTTATAGTTTATACATAGTGTAAAACATGATAGTTGGCTGAAAATGATGATCAATGTAATATTTTTTGTGTTCCCTGGTATGCATTACCGCCATTGAGACAGCTACTGAGCTGCAGAAAATTTCAGAGATACATCTCCAGAATTTTTCAACGTTTTAGTTTTCCACCAAATGGAGATACATCTCCAGAATTTTCTCAGTATTTTTTATTTTCATGCTTCTTGTGTTATTTGCTTTACATTAACTTACATGCATAATGGCTGATAGACATGATAGACTGAGGCACGGGAAGGTTATATAACACTCATCAGTGCGGTGCGAGAAGAGTCAACAGGTTTTGGAGGCCCTTGGTCCCTCTGGATCTGCAGAGCCATCTACTTCTAGAGCTCGTGCTTCTGCATCTTCTTTTTCCCGTAGGAGACAAAGTTCACCTACCGACGCATCACTCCCTCTATCCTCTCATAGGTATCAGGTTTCCTCATTCATGCGCCTGAGGTACCCGAGTCACCACTGCCACCTCCTACTGCTGATATTGTAGATACTTTTGACCCAATGCCACCTCTTAATGCACTCTTTATGTTTCTTAGCCACCACTCAAAAATACTTAAATGCCCCAAGATTCCAGAGATGCATCTCCAGACGCACCCAATTCTGATTTAACGTTAGAATAATTCAGAGATGCGTCTCCTTTTATTTTACAGAGATGTATCTCTGTAACCTATCAGAATAAATCTCCTCATGTTATGTTTTGTTTACGTGTGTTCAGATGCAGATTTAAACCATACAATCAAAATGCAAAAAATGACGTACATAAATCCAGATGGTCTAAAAATGTCATATATAAATAAAAGACCAATAACTATGAAAAAAAGTCGAGAGTAATGATAAAGTAGAAAGATTTCAAAATAAAATGCAGTCCACAATACTACTATTATATACTAATGCACTATTGTGTATGTTTGACTACATCTCGTATGCATCCTCTTCCTCATCTGGCTCCTCGGTCATCAATCTCCCCATCTTCTAGAGTTGTCTCCAATACATCAATGATCTTTGTGTCTCCATCATGATGGAGTCTAAGACCTGCCTCACATCATACCCATTAGTTAAAATACATCTATCAATGCTTGCCTGCACAATCTCTACTATGCTACGACATCTAGACAAGACATCCTCAGCATGATCTAACTGTGCCTGCTCCTCCTCTAGTATCACCAGATGAGCTAGCCTCGACAGATCTCCTAGAGTAGCATGCACCATGTATGAATTTGACACCTTGAAAAACCATCTGAAATACCAGTCGACGTAGCTCGAGTCGTTCACAGCTATTATACTTTTTGCCTCCCCCGGTACCATATGACTCTCATAATCATCAAATAGTTCATCTATATGTCTACATGTTAAAGCAGGAGGAGCAGAGACAATAGGGTGTCTGTGAATGGTCTGAGTATAGTCGAACTTCCGCATGGCGTGCTCGAGAAAATGAGGAGCAGTGAGACACAATCTGCATGCCAACCATCAAGAGTATATCAATATCTCGTCAAAGGGTCGAGTCTCACGGTGATCAACATATAGGTTGAAATGTATGTCCTTGGATACCAAACGGTCAAGATGCACTCTAAAAGACTTTGTCGCCTGGTTCCCCCTGAGCTGGGAAAAAGTAGTAGCATGAGGCATATCCTCAGAGTATGTTGATGCACTCGTACAACCGGGGATGCGTGGGAAGTGTTGGAAGATTCAAGCCTGAACTAAAAACTTTGGAACACATGAATCATCAGTAACAACTTTGAAAAGATGAAATTAAAACGACAAAAAAACATTAAAAGACCAATAAGTATTACCTTCAGTAGTGTGATGCTGCCTGTGACCTACTTCGTATTCCCAACATATCCCTCTAATAAATTCAAGTACAGGTAGACCAAACAAGTGGCCCCCGGTTGTACTCATGGATTCGCTCGAAATCCTCAAAGTACTGTAGGTAGACGACATATGTATAAATGACACTCTTGTCCACAAAAATCACAGTGCTAGTCAAATATAGCAGGTATGCTCTCATAGCGTGTGATCCGTGAAGTGTCACGTGCTCATCATCACCTATAGCATGTTGTGCTCTTAGGATCTCAGTTGTATATATCTTTTCGGGTATTCAAACCTAGCATTAATGCCCCTAGTTTTATCCAACTTCTCATTTTCCTCTACAGGGTCAGCCCCCATATAGTATATCATCATCTCTTGTGCCTCGTCTTTGGTAATCCTCCCATGATCTAGAAGTCTCCCCCTGATTGGAAGATGTAACAAACACGAGACATCTTCGAGTGTGATAGGCATCTCACCAAGCGGAAGATGAAATGACAATATTCCCGAGTGCCATCTCTCCATGAATGCATTAAGCATCTCGTAGTTGACTGTAGTATAACCGATAATGTAGAAGTCCTTCAGGCCAGATAAGGACAAAACTGTCTGAAACCAATCCTCATTCGGATGAGGCATGCCAGTAATCTTCCTCCTGTGATTAATAAACTTCTGGATATCACACTCCTGGAAAAAAAATCAATGTTAGAAATTTGTCAATTAAAATTAACATAAATAAAAAAGAATAAGTCTAACTAATGTTACCCCTCCTTCCTAGATATCTGGCAATATGGTTTAGGTACAGAGGCAATAATGAGAAATCTACATGGCCTCTTCCAAATGGCTCTGCCTCAGCATTCGCAACAACCTCACCTTCCGGAGGTGGAACTAGATCAGTAGCATCAGCAGTAGGAGGTGGTACTAGCTCAAAAGCATCTACAATATCAATAGTAGGAGGTGGCAGTGGTGACTCGGGTACCTCAGGCGCCTGAATAGGGGAAACGTGGCACCTGCGGGAGGATAGAAGGAGTGATGCGTCGATAGGTGAACTCCGTCTCGTAGGGGAAAAAGAAGATGGAGAAGTACGAGGAGAAGCATGAGCCCAATAAGTAGATGGATCTGCATGGCCAGAGGGACCAGGAGCCTCCGATATCTACTGACTCTTCTCCCGCCGCACTGATGCATGTTGTGCAACCCTCCCAGGCCTCGGGCTATCGTGTCTATCAGTCATTATGCCTGTAAGTTAAAGTAAAGCAGGCAATTAGTGCAAGAAAACAACACTATAAACATGAAAATAAAAAATAATGAGAAATTCTGGAGATGCATCTACGATTGATGGGAAACTAAAACGTTGGAAAATTTCGAAGATGTAGCTCCGAAATTTTCTCTAACTCAGCAGCTGCATCAAAGGCGGCAATGTAGACAAGGAAACACACAAAAAATTGCATTGATAATCATTTTTAGCCAACTATCATGTTTTAGCTCTATGTCTAAACTATCAATCATCCAATTTCTACTCATTTTCTACCTTAATCATCAATTTCTACTCAATTCAAAACATAAAAAAACAAACTTACAATTTTTCACTTTGCTTTAGTGTTGGATGATGTTTCTGATATTGATTGAAATTCCTTTGACCTTGATTGCTCTATTTTGGACTTAGTGATGAAAACTTTTTTAGAGTTTGAAGTTTTGAGAAATATGAGAAATGAGGAAGAAGAAGGGTTTTAACGCGATTTAAACTCAAAAATATTCTGAAGATATATCTCCAAATTATGTTCGAATATGTATCTTCGAAATAATTTAATGTAAACCGATAATTGGACGCGGCTGGAAATTCATCTCTAGAATGAAAGAATTTAAGTATTTTTACGTGGTGCCTAAAAAACATAAATAATGAATTAAAAAATCCTCTTATGATCAACTCCAGTCACTCTTGTGATAGGTGCTTCTAACAATTCAAGAATCCACCATCCTCTTCATGCAAAATTCTTTATCGTCGTCGACGTGAAACATGTGTCTGTTCTGTTTACAACTTCTCAGGTGTTCCATTTCCGCAATAAACGATAATCATTCTATTTGTTGCCATCTATAGAGAAATTCTTCTTAATTTGGTAAGACTTTTCCTCAAGAACACGTGTTAATATTTATTGAAAAATATAAAATCTAACTATTTTTTTTACCTTAAATTCATATAATAATTATTTTCAAATGCATACACAAATAATAAGGGAAAGTGTTCTCAATATTATTTTTATGGCTTTACATACATTATTATTATTTATCAAAAATGAATTAGAAAGTTACAATGGCAATACACACAGCTGCCAATAGAGAAGCGGTTATGATCTTCGATGTGATTGAGTGACGAAAATAGCTCCATAAAACATATCAGGGTGGGAGACGATGAAGACTGGGGTTGACCATGGCAGACTGATTCTTTCATATCGTTCTCATTTATCAATTTTATTTTTCACTCGAACACAAATTCAATGTTTTTTTACAATCATCAATTTCAATTATTTAGTTTAATACTTTTTTATAATAATAATTTATCAATTACTTTTTATTTTCTTTCTCATTTCTTCTTTCACTTAAAGTGTATCATGCACTAATAAATTGATATCTAGAGCATGTTTATCTTCTTGATCATGTTTTCAAGAACATCACGTTGGTGGTCATATTTTCAGGGATCGTGAACCGTAGTTGTTGTAGAGATGAATGGTACCAATGGCATTCCGAATTCTTTTCCAACTTTTGACGGCAAAAATTGGAACTAATGAAGTAAGGAGATGGAATCTTTGTTCGGTTTTCATATAACCCTAGAAGTGGTCTACAATAGCATCCCTGAGCTTGCTGAAAATGGAACCGATGCTCAGAGAGTAATTCATAAGGATGTGAAGAAGAAAGATTTCAAGACTGCGTATTGTATTTAATCGGCAGTATATGCGATAAACTTTGATCGAATTTCTCATGCTGAATTGGCGAAGGATGTAGGGTATATTCTTGTCAAGTATTACGAAGGAGGTGAGAAGATTAAAGTCGTTAAATTGTAGATGTTGTGAAGGCAGTATGATTTATGGCAGATGGGAGAATAAGAAAAGATTGCAGGGTTTGTCGAAAGGATTAATGTCTTGAAACCAAGAAACTAGAATATTTTTTTTGTTCGATGGAGGCACCTGAGATGAGGATTAATGTCGAAAGGAAAGGTGTTCAAGATTCGATACAAGCATTACAGGCCCAGACATGGAAGAAACATGGTGGTTCCAACAAGTTCAAAGGTAAGAAAGACAAGACACCAAGTAAGAAGTCTTAGTCGAACCCACAAAAGCATAAGGTCGGTGATAGGACTTCTGAATCCTCTAAAATCCTATTAGAAAGACAAAGAAGAGAAAAAAAAAGGTTTGCAGTGCTATACCTGTGAAAAATGGGGTCACTTGGCCAAGATATATTGGTACATGAAAGACTAGGGAGCAACAAAAGGCAAGGAGAAAGGAGAAAACGTTGCACGCTAAGATTCAAATGATTATAAAGATATGATGGTATGACTGCAGTTACAGATGACCATGCCGATTAAAAAATATAGTTCCTCGACACAGGCTACTCGAATCACATGATTGGTAGGAAATTATGGTTGGCAGATTTCAATGAGTCGAAGAAGAGCAAGTTCAAACTTGTAGATAATAGCTTGTTGCAAGAAGAACGTATTAGTAATATAGTTGTTCAAAGGAGCAATGAAGAAAAAGTTATAATCAAATATGTATTTTATGTACCTGGAATAAAATGCAACCTGCTAAGTGTTGGACAATTAGTCGAAAAAGGTTTCTCATTGGTTATGAAAGATAAAGCCTTGAAACTGTTTGACACCTAAAATAGTTTGGTCTTAAAATCTCCTATGTTAAAGAACACAACATTTCATACCATGATCAGTTCGACTGAGATATAATTTCTCAAAATATTTGTCTACCACAAGAATAATTGGCTGTGGCATTTGAGGTTTAACCATTTGAATATTAGGTGACTTAATAAACTTATTAATAAAGATATGGTAATTGTTATACCAAGTTTTGAGATATGGCGAGATGCATGCTGAAGATAAAGAATTTGCCAAAATTCTCACGGGGTGAAGTTATCACCGCTACTGTTTATACTTTGAACATATGCCCTACCAAGAAGTTAAAGAACAAGGTTCCTGAAGAAGTGTGGAGTGGAAAATGGCCATCAGTGAGTCATCTGAAGGTTTTTTCCTCTATTTGTTACAAGAATATTCTTGATGCTAGGAGAAAGACGCTTGATGATAAGAGTGAACCTATGATTCAGGTAGGATATCATAAGGCTTGAGCATACACGTTACTCAATCTAATGAAGAATAAGATCTGATGAGTTGAGACATTGTGATTGATGAGAACTTTACCTTGGATTGAAATTTAGGTGATGCAACTAACAAGTCATTCATGAGATATAGAGTTAATGAAGAAAGTAGTGAGCACGAAGAATTTCTAGTTAATGACACTCCATCAACAGTCGAACTTGAAGATGATAATAGAGTCGAAGTCAAAACATATAATCAAAAGGGTGTGGCTAGCACGAGCCAGAGACCTCAAAGAATCAGAGTACTCCCAGCAAGGCTTCAAAACTGTGAAGTTGTTGGTGATGATGAAGTCACACGAAATGGAGATTTTTTCATTTTGCTTTACTTGTAGGTGTTGAACCAAGCAACTAAAGTGAGGCTCCAAAGATAAACAATGGAAGAAAGCTATGTTCAAAGAATTATAAGCGATCGAAATAAATAATACATGGGAGCTAGTCGAATTTTTAGCACACATAAAAGCTATCAAAGTGAAGTGGGTGTTCAAAATGAAGCACAATCAGGATGGGTCAATTGCAAGACATAAGGCAAGATTAATAGCTCAATAATTTCTTCAGAGAGCATGAATCGACTATTATGAAGTATATGCACCAGTAGTAAGATTGGAGATTTTCCGATTGGTGGTAACCTTGGCATGCAAGCAAGGTTGGTCGACATTTCACTTAGATGTGAAATTAGCATTTTTGAATGGCCCCCTAGATAAAGTCATGTATGTCACACAACTTCCTGGGTTTGTGATACAGAAGGAAGTGAGGAAAGTGTACAAGTTGCATAAAGCCCTCTATGGTCTCAAGCAGGCACCTAGGGTATGGAACAAGAAAATCGACTCATACTTGGTCGAATTCATATTCATCAAATGTAAATCTTAATATGGTGCCTATGTTTAGGTTGTGACATAATTGAAATTCTGGCAAGCACACGATGGATGTTACTACCAAAGTTATAACATCCACTGTGACATTGACTACTATACTAACTAATTAAACTGTAAGTAAAAGCAGTAAATAACACAACTTGTTCACCCAGTTCAGTGTCAACAACACCTACATCTGGGGGCTACCAAGCCAGGGAGGAAATTCACTATCAGCAGAATTAATTCAGAGTTAAACCTCCAGTTTACACTCCTCACTTAAAACCTACCCAATGACACTTCAACCTAGAGACACTCTAGACCTGAGTATTCCCACTCACTCCCCCTCAATCACACCACAGTGATATACAATTCACAATTACAAAACAAAGATGAAGAAACACTTCATACACACCTTGATCTTGCTTCAAAGCTTTGATCAAGGGACACACACACTCTTGCTTAACAGCTTTGAGTGAGACACAACTTAGAACCTTCCTAACTAATGCAGCAGCCAGTTGCTTGGTAAACAAGTATTCCTAAGACTCAATTCACACGTGAAGAACACACTTTCTTCACTCACAATAATCACGTGAAGAACAATCTTCTTCACTTACAAGGACTCTTTAATATGAACTCTCTAATCTTCTGTCAAGAGCTTGTCTTCTAAGATTGCTCCTTTTGATATTTATAGCAGCATTCAGTCCTTTGGGCCTTTGCGCATAAATTAGGTTTATCCATAACAAAACCTATTCTTCAATCATCTGCGCACTTGCCATTTAATTCAGGAGCATTTGTTTCGCTTTAGGGCTTCTCAAATGTCTCCTGTCTTTCAGCTTGAGCTCCTGATTTGTTTCCTGATTTCTAGATACCATAAAAACTAACCTGCCCGCTGGATGTCATACGGTCAGTGTCATGACATTCTGTATGACATTCAGCTTAACTTATAGTTAACTTATCCTGCACACACATCATTATGTATGTCTTAACATTCAGTATGACATACATGCAAACTCTAATGTTTTGCCATAAAATGCAGCCAATCAAGAGCACTTACAATAATATATAATAATCATCTGCTTATATGTCGATGACTTACTAGTAACTGGAAATAGCATCGAGAACTTGTCGAATTTCAAAGAGCTTATGAAGAGGGAATTTGAAATGTTAGATCTGGGAAAATTGTATTATTTACTAGGAATGGGTTTTCATATGTCTAATTAATGTCTGGTGATATAGGGATGGGTAATTTTATCACTCTAATGCTCAAGTTAATAAAAGAATGAATAGTAATGTGAATTGTGGTTCAAAACATACAAGAAAAAATATGGTTTGCGACATATAAGTTGCAACACCTCTATTAAAACCGCCATCCACCATATATTGCAACATTTTTCACAATGACTTTGTTCAACCTCCTCTTAATTTTTTATAAATAAAGATAATTTACAGGATTTTTCTTGCGAACTGCCCTAAAATCTTATTTGCGACCGTAATAAAATCGTCGTTCTACTTTGCGCAATGCCTGCAACGAGTCTTATACCACCCTATTTTAATATTTATTAAACGTTTTAGATGAAAAGATTTATGTTGTAATAGTTCAGTTACAAACAAGTATTTTTTTGTGAAATAAAACAATAATATAAATTTTTCGATGCTTATCGAATTTGAACTTGAGACCCCAAGCTCCCAAATTTTCAATTTGTTACACTTTGGTAACTAATGCACTAAGTATATTATTGGAATATATATATATATATATATATATATATATATATATATATATATATATATATATATATATATATATATATATATATATATATATATATATATATATATATATATATATATATATATATATATATATATATATATATATATATACACACACACACACACACAAAAACAACTTCTAATTCTTGTCAAATTCAACACGACTTTACAATTTTCTACTTCATGACCACTTCCTAGAAATGCACACTCAATTGAATGCAATTGCAACAATTCAATACAATATTCTTATACATTGAAATAAATGATATGGTTTTTCCTCCTTGCTCTTCTATTTTTGCAGTCCCGCTAAATTTGAAACATCATCTCAAAACACTATTTCTTTCAAAAACCCTAACTTTCTCTGAAAATTTCATCTGACTAAATTTTTTACCACAATCGCATTTCCATTGAAGATCTAATTTCTCAATTTTCTCTTTTAGAGTCTCACTCTCAAAAGAGGTCTTTCATAAATCTCACAAACCTCAAAAGTGCGCTTTCAAAAATGGCACCAACCATAACTACTCTCTGAGAAATCTCAATCTCATAAATTAAAAAAACTACAACAACTTCTTCGATACATTTCTCTAAAATTTAAGTGGTTCAAATTCCCACTTCTATTTCATATTTTGTGATCATTTGTATGCTTCTTATTAACTTGTGTTCACATTTTTCATAGAAATGACAAGTTTTGTACTTTCAAAATTCTTGCTTCTTTTTTGTTGTGACACACTTTGTGTTATTGCAATCATGTATTTTTAATGTACTTCTAAATTGTGTTTTTGATCCGAAGTGATCAGAAAGGATCGTCTTGGCCTTCAACATAAGGCAGTAACAATGGTTGTAGGAGAGGAGGGGGTGTACCTGCTGTCGCACCTCGAAAAAATCACATAGAGATAATTCGGAAACACGACCCTCGCGCTAAAGGCGCAGAATGCGGTTCGACAGAGTCGCCACCAAACTTTATTTATCCCAAAGAGATGAGAAAGGAAAATATCGAGAAAAATTTTAAAAGAAAGACAAGAACACGGCCGTCGCAACCAAGGTTCTGGGTTCGGAAGTCATGTATGCAAGGGGAAGGTACTAGTACCCCTCACGTCCGTTGTACTCAACAGGAACCTCTTAACTCGAATTATGATGAATGTTAGCTCAACTTATTTGTTTTCTTCTCAATGATAAATGCTAAACGGTACGATAAAAGGATAGGGATGCTAGGGGAAAACGAGTGGTTTATAGGATAGGGTGCTCGCCAAGGATTGCGACCCTTTTGCTTACGTATGCTCATACGGACGAGAATGAGAAATCATAACTCTCGTAGTTCAACTACGGGAAAGAATAATGGAAATGGAAGATGGATAGAATTGTGAACGAAGTGACAGAAAAATATGAAAGTGAGCTCGCCAAGATGATCGCAATCTTGTGCCTACTCAATCCCCATCTTTTTTACCTAGAAAAGAATTAAAATAGTTGTTAATTATTTTGATAGTTTGATTGATAAAATCCACTTGATGTTGGATCAAGGGTTTGACTTATATTTTTATGCAAAACCGTGGTGGAATGGAAGTTGGTTTGAAAATGGCTTGACGACGAGTCAGGGGTTGGGTTGAAAATGGAACCGGCTTGACGATGAATCGAGGGTTAGGTTGTGAGAAACGATACTAGTCCCTGAGGATGCTCTTAATAACGAAACCACGATGTGAAAGCGTGTGTGATAGGTTGATAAAGAATGCATACGAGCACTCGACTTATGAAGGGTGTTTGAAAATGGTTCGATGATGAATCGAGAATTAGTTTGAAAATGGCTTAGTCTATGCTAGTCCCTAAGGGTGCTCCTAGAATATAAACCACAATCAAAGCAAATACGAAAGCATACATTAGAATGGGAGAGGGGTACATGTAAGTTATTCGGGATTGCACAAAATAAAAGGGTTTATTGTCAGGTAGCCCAAGAGGAAGCTGTGTGTGTGTGTGTGAAGTGTCCTAAACTATGCCTTGAGAAAGAATCAGATAAAGGCTCCTTTGTTAGGGTTTCTGATAAAGTCCAATAATCTATTGCTCGGAAAAGTAACCAACAGTCCACCAATTTTGGCTTTTAGGTTTTGATCGTTATTAATGTGTTTTCGAATTGTGTGAACAAGATATGAACAATATGAATATAAATATGAACAATATGAATAGTGTAACACTCCAAATTTTATTGGAATATTTATTTAATTTATTTAAATAAGAATATTCGCATTTCGGTTATTTTCGGTGGTTTTATGGAATATTGGGAATTAATGGAATTTGGGTTATTTATTTTGAATAATACTATATAATATGAATATATTAATATTATTATTAATTAAAATAAATATAAGTGAAATAAGGGCAAATTGGACAATTAAGAGGAGTTAGTGAGGATAATATGGGAAAAGCCCAATTGTGAGGCCCAAGTCTAGGTTTAACAAAAAGAAAATTGTGAAGGGATTAGGTTTCATTTGTTAGACCGTGAAGAGAATTGAGGGCAGAGCTCTGAGAACTTGGAGGCAAAAGTTTCGGAAGGTTCCCGGAAATATTTGAGAAGGCTTTGATCGACAATTAAGGTATGGGGAGTATTACCTTCATGATTTTCCATGTGTAACTTTCAATGAATTTAAGGTCAATTTAAGGTTTAATGGATTTTGAGGGTGGATATGAGAAATAATGATCTTTGGCCTTTGTGGCCTAAATCTGTTATTGTGAATCTAACCGTGGAATTCATTGGGGAAAAGGAAAAGTTAGACCTTCGTGGCCAAAACCATGATTTGTTATTTATCTAACCCTGAAGGGATAGGAATATTAGATAATGAGTAACTCTAATGCCTTGGGATAACTGTAGGAAAATTTGTGATTTAAGGCGTGAATATGATACGAGATTGACCTAATAAACCGTAGGTTTTGTGCCTTTACCGCCGTAATGTAAGAGCAAGATTTGTCTCTACAGGATAATCTCTATGTTTTGATGATAACAATTGAGTATTTGTGAAAGAACCATTTTATAGTTTAATGTTTGTTATGTGCAGGTCATATTAAATTAAATATATTAGACCAAACAAACAGAAGCAATGTGTGCAACTAGTAACTCATGGAATTACTTAGTGTGACGTCATGAAGCGCATGTGAGGAGCTAGTTTGCTTATGTATCTGATCACGTTCAGTAAGAATCAAGGATGATGGATATTGCAGTTGCAATGCTCCTGTGTATTCTGCTCTGAAGAAGTGCATCTGATCTGAAAGGAAATGAAGCTCAGTGAAGAAGCAAGTTTGTTTCTACATCTGATCATGTTCAGTAAAGAATCAAGGATGCTGGATATTGCAGTTGCAATGCATCTATGGATTCTGCTCTGAGTTATGCATCTGATCTGGAAGCTAACGAGCGTCTCTGAAAAGTGAGTCCTCTGAAGAACAAAGTGCTGAAGACTCTGATGACTTGAAGTTCTGAAGGCTGAAGGCTCTGAAGACCAAGTGCGTCAAGACTCTGAAGACTGGTTCTGAAGGACAAGACTCTGAAGACTCTGAAGATGGGTTCTGAAGGAAAAGACTCTGAAGACTCTGAAGATGGGTTCTGAAGGAAAAGACTCTAAAGACTCTGAAGACTCTGAAGATGGGTTCTGAGGTTAAGACTCTGAAGACAGGTTCTGAAGGTCAAGACTCTGAAGAAGTGTTTTAAAGGTCAAGACTCTGAAGAAGTGTTCTGAAGGTCAAGGCTCTGAAGATTCTGAAGACATGGTTTCTGAAGAATTAGTCATGAAGATTCTCAAGATTGTTTTAGAGGAAACTTAGTTCTTGGAATGCTGAAGACTGGATTCTGAAGTGGAAGATTGTGTCAGAAGAAGATTCATCCAGATGCAAGACGTGTTACATCAGATAAGTTGCTGCTGTTCAATTTGATAAACATGTGCTTGAGTTAACAAACTCTGATGCTGAAGCTTTCATACCAAAGTAGTTCTGAACTACTCATCAGACGAATCATCAGAAGAATCAAGAAGATTGAAGTACAACGTATGCAATTATTCAAATGTGGTAAAAACGTTGATACTGTTCAAGCGTAGTTTCCAAGGATTAAATATATTGAAGCTACAAGCTAAGGTCACTGTTCCAACACATGAGCTTAATTTATCCGTTGGGATATGACCGTTGGAATGAGAAAGGACAACTATATCCTCACAACAACTCTATTGGCTGCAATATAAAAAGAAGAATCATTTGATCAAAAATGTGGTTGAGTAGCTGGGTGGCTGAGTCAAGAAACGTTGTTGCTGTTAAGCAGCACTATAAGAAATAACATTTGATTCATTCAAATGTTACCATGCTAGTAAGCATGAAGTGAAGAAAGAAAGAAAGAAGAAAAGCTTAAATGAAAAGAAGCCTTAGTGCTCACACTCAGAAAAGCTTTTAAGCAAGATGGAAACTATGTTCTTATAATCTCTTAAAGATTCATCATTAGATTAGTTTCTGCATTAGGAAGCAAGGAGTTGTTACTCATTACTTGCTATGTGCTTAACTTGGAGTAATTAACTTGCTAGGAAGCACCATTGTAATCTCCGGCAACACAACATTCTATTTTAGAATTAGTGGTTCCTCAAGTGATCTTGTGAAGATCAGTATACTTGAGATGACAAGTGACAGTAGTCATTTGTGGTTTTCTAATAGGAGATCTTTAGTGATCGGATTCTATTAGACGTTAATGAATGTTATATCCTTGGGGATCCCTGAATGTTTCATTGATATGTTTTTAGTCACTTGCAGTTAGCTTGTGCATCTGTAATCAGTTCAGTTATAGTGGATTAAGTCCTTAATTGATTAAGGCGAAATCACCTTGGAAGGGTGGACTGGATTAGCTTGGGAGTTGATCAAGTGAACCAGGATATATGCTGTGTTCTTTACTTTCAGTATGCTTTATTATTTATGCTTCCGCAATGTATTTAATATAAGCGCATAAAGCATCAAGTGAAGAAGAAGACAAGAAAAGGAAAAAGTTTTTATTTAGGCATAAACCCAATTCAATCCCCCCCTTTCTTGTGTTTATTTCACACCTTCACGTAAGACCTTAGGGATGATTTAGCGATGTTTTAGGGCATTGGGGAAGTGAATCGTGTGGAAATTTGGATGGATTTAGGTTCTGGTGCGTAACAGAATTTGATGTTATTGCATGGTTCGCCTAGCGAACCATGTTGTTCCCAGACTCGCCTAGCAAAGAATCCTTCGCCTAGCGAAGAAACTCGCCCCAGACTCGCCTAGCGAACTTAGCAGAGTTTCGCGAATGTTGATCCTGTGCAGCCATGTTTTGATGTTTGATTTTGTGATTTCTTTGACGAATTAACATGAGTAGGAATGTGAAGTTTATGTGATTAATAGGCGATAGTATGAGGATTACCGCGAGTATATTTATGAATTACTATGTGATAATATATGATAATATGATGAATTAATATGAGTATGACTGTGAGCGCTATGTGATTTGTACATGATTATATGATGATTTCTATGATGTATGATGATTATTATTATGATGAGCTATGATGACATGATACATGATGATGAGCTATGACGACATGATGCATGATGATGATTATGATGATGACCTATGACGTTTGATGATGATGAATATGATGAATGATGATGCACCTATGATGTTATTATGAGGATGATTATGACGTGTGTATCATGCATTCATTTGCATCCGGACTTCGGTTCAGGACCTCGATTA